>CM060955.1:138135332-138865332 GCA_030765055.1 Mantis religiosa | reverse complement strand
GCCATTTCTTCCGCGAAATGGCATTCATAGAGATATACCCAATTAAGCAACAATGGTTTGTAAATACTGCGTAGAACAGGTCAGCCATTCTAACGATTTGGGAAGTGATGTTGATTAATTTAAGGTAGCGCCAGAGGTTCAACTCCCATTAGTCCTGGACCTGTAGGTTCAAGGACCCGACCCTCCTTCGACCAGTTACCGAGCTGTCCCAAAAAGGGCGCCCGGCGTCTCCGTGGGGCTTTCCATAGGGCAAGACCTAGAGACTACCCCCCCATCTGGTACTGTGGACTCAAGACGGGATGGAAGTGCATACGCCACTTACGCACGCCAACTCCAAAATTGGAAGGCTACCGATATGACCTAGGTGGGGCTGCCTGGTGATCTAGCACACCTTCTACTAGCTATGCTGGCAAGTACGCGGGAATATTAATGCTTCCTCAACCCCGTCGGAGACGTATCCGATCTCCCACGGGTATCGGGAACCACTGCCCCCCTCGAGTCCAACCCAATCCGAACATCTCCCCATCAGGAAGGGGCTCGAATATTCTGCCCGAAGTTCCTCTAGTAAAGTCAGAGGTACCAACGAGTGCCTAGGGTCCGCAGCGCCCTCACCATGGCAGCTGAAGGGCACGAATCCCCTCCCCTACGAGAAGTGATGTTGATTGTGGCACGGAATGGTACGGCACGGCACGGCACGGTACTGGCAGTCTGTATTAGCCCGAAGATTGTTGCTGCCTGCCCACCCAGGATTGGTTTAACCGCATGTAGGATTTTCTTTTGCTTGGGATATTTGAGGATGGGTTTATTTGTATTAGGTGATGGTTAGATTTGTGTACAATGTGGACAGTAGAATATGCAAATTTCAAAGAATGGGTGGTATAATTAACAGGACATTTACAAACAAAACACCGAAAGAATAAACATTAATGCTTTACAAAGTTTTGTCTGTACCTGTACTAGCATACGAAAGTGACACTTGGACGCTAACTGAAAATAGTGGAGTAAAATTCAGACTTCAGTAACGAAATTTTTAAGTGTAGACAGAATAACAAATGAAAGTTTACTGTATAGTTAGCGATTTTTAATATAAATGTAAGGCTAAAATTATTTCAAGCAAAAGTAAGAAGAATTCTATATAAGAAACTTACTAAACAAATAATGCAATATTATCCTAAAGGAAGGAAATCGGTAGAGCAGGAAACCATGGTTGGAGGACTTTGAAAGCGGAACAGGCACTCGATTTCACAGGCTGTGAAGTGAAGAAGAAGAAGAAAGAAAGAAAGAAAGAAAGAAGGAAAGAAAGAAAGAAAGAAAGAAAGAAAGAAAGAAAGAAAGAAAGAAAGAAAGAAAGAAAGAAAGAAAGAAAGAAAGAAAGAAAGAAAGAAAGAAAAGAAAGAAAGAAAGCAAGAAAGAAAGAAAGAAAGAAAGAAAGAAAGAAAGAAAGAAAAGAAAGAAAGAAAGAAAGAAAGAAAGAAAGAAAGAAAGAAAGAAAGAAAGAAAGAAAGAAAGAAAGAAAGAAAGAAAGAAAGAAAGAAAGAAAGAAAGAAAGAAGAAAGAAAGAAAGAAAGAAAGAAAGAAAGAAAGAAAGAAAGAAAGAAAGAAAGAAAGAAAGAAAGAAAGAAAGAAAGAAAGAAAGAAAGAAAGAAAGAAAGAAAGAAAGAAAGAAAGAAAAGAAAGAAAGAAAGAAAGAAAGAAAGAAAGAAGGAAAGAAAGAAAGAAAGAAAGAAAGAAGGAAGGAAAGAAGGAAAGAAGGAAAGAAGGAAAGAAGGAAAGAAGAAAGAAGGAAAGAAGGAAAGAAAGAAAGAAGGAAAGAAAGAAAGAAAGAAGGAAAGAAAGAAAGAAGGAAAGAAAAGAAAGAAGGAAAGAAAGAAAGAAAGAAAGAAAGAAAGAAAGAAAGAAAGAAAGAAAGAAAGGAAAAGAAAGAAAGAAAGAAAGAAAGAAAGAAGAAAGAAAGAAAGAAAGAAAGAAAAGAAAGAAAGAAAAGAAAGAAAGAAAGAAAGAAAGAAAGAAAGAAAGAAAGAAAGAAAGAAAGAAAGAAAGAAAGAAAGAAAGAAAGAAAGAAAGAAAGAAAGAAAGAAAGGAAAGAAAGAAAGAAAGAAAGAAAGAAAGAAAGAAAGAAAGAAAGAAAGATAGAAAGAAAGAAAGAAAGAAAGAAAGAAAGAGAAAGAAAGAAAGAAGAAGAAAGAAAGAAAGAAAGAGAAAGAAAGAAAGAAAGAAAGAAAGAAAGAAAGAAAGAAAGAAAGAAAGAAAGAAAGAAGCAGAAGAAGAAGGAAAGGTTTTCTTTTGTGTTCTTAGGCGGTCGTGTGCTCAGAAAGACTAGTGTCCATGTTTTGTGAGTTTATTTTCTTTGTTTTAAACGACGGGTTATGCATTATTTATACAATCGCACAGTTATCATAGGTCACTTATTGATATTTGTTGCTTTATTTTACATATTTTATTTACGCATTAGATAATATTTTCTAACGTTTCGTTTTTAATGTTTTCTTTATATTTTGTTTCACTTTTGTTTTCTTTCTAAACTTTAATTATTTCTAAATGAAATAGAAAAATTAGAAAAATCTGCTTTTGTTTACATATCTTGAAATATACGTAGGCCATTCAAAAATTATTGGCAACACTGCCCATTTGGCGCTATCAGTGGTAAATCATGTAAGCTGATAGCAATGAAGATAAGAACACCTAATGTTTGTTAGCTGTGAGTTTGAAGATAATTTTATTCAATAAGACAACAGCGATGAGCAGAGAGACGTAGCTAGTGCTAATAGTCGTGTTGGCATGTCAGAATTGTGTTCTAGAGTGTCTGTTTCTTCCGAGAGAGTTGTTTTCGTACAAGTCAGTTGACACAGTTATAAAACCAGAATGACGTAGTCAACTTTACCACAGAGTTTTTAAATTCATTAGAATTGCCTGGACTCCTACCTCACAATTTAAAATTAAAATAGGATTGTTAACATGTTGCGTAACATTAACCAACCAGGACTGTGCATGGGAACAAGACTAACTGTGGAAAAGCTATACCGTCATCGAGGCAAAGATTGTCAGGGGCAAGTATAAAGGAGAGGATATCTTGATCTCGTGATTCCAACGAATTTGCCTCATGATTTTAAGCGTCTACAATTACCCGTGCATTTGTTCTTTGTGATGACTATAAATAAATCGCAAGGACAGTCGTTGGAAGTTTGTGGAATCAATAGAGTATCCCGTTTCGCTCATGGACAATAAATACGTCGCGTCTTCGCGCTTTGGAAATATTTACGAACCACAAGAAATACAAAAATATTGCTAATCACAAAGCTTTAAATTCATTAACTTAATTCTGTGTTTTAGAATAAATATTTAACTTATCTGAATTTGCTTTATTTTTATAAATAAGTTCAGACAACCTTCATCGAGTCAGCTAGTAATGAATGTTTTGTTATACAAAGAAGACATGCCAAACATTAAGGACTATATTAATATGCTAACGTTATCCTTAAGCGTATCCAGTGCTGTCAAGAATGTTTGCAGTGAGTGTTTAGTAGCCATTTTATAATATTAGTGCGAGTACTTGGCTACCGTGATCTACCTACTATCGCACTGAGTCTTCCAGTATTTCATGTTTTTCTCCTGTGGGTAACCGCACTTCCAGATCATGATATCTATATGCACTCGGTCCAAGGACATGTAAACCACGATGGTTTGTTCTGAGGTCAAATAATTTGTGGACTTCCTTGATACTTATCTAGATTACATCTGAATGAAAAAATATAAAAGTGTATAAACCTAATAAATGCATTACACTAGGTCTTCTATACTTTAACTGAAAGACAATTACTTCTTATTCTTTTACAAGAAGCACTAATAGCACACTTGGGTGTCTGGTTATGTTAGCTCAGCTGTAGAGCATCGGTACGGAACCTGAAGATCCACGGTTCTAGTTCAGGTTAATGATACTGAACTTCTAAAATCTGATTCACATTTATGAAGCTCTGCAGTCCCTCCAAAGCAAGGAGTAGAAGGAGAATGACTTATTTTCTCTACTCCTTGCCTACAGTAAGCAGAAAATGTCTTATATTCCTCCACTGCACTATTTGGACTAGTCCATTGAATGGATTTCGTACAGAGGTCCAGAGTTGGTCTAGTGTACCTATGCCCCTAACTGGGGCACCATGGGAGCAAGGACTAGGCGGGAGAAGACAAAAGGTGGTCATTCCAAAGAGCCACAACAGTGCAGAGGGCAGGGTCCATACACTTTACCAGTTGTAAATTCCCTGGCAGGTCAGTGAAGCCGGCATGCCACGCTATCGTGGTCCTAAAACAGCCCCACCAGACCTGGTTCGGAGACTGGAGACCATCCTACCGGTCATAGGAGGAAGTGTTTACCAAGAGCATATCATCCAGCCATGCACAGCCGAGACACCCGCCGACACTTCTACCCTGAAAGGGACCACCAGTTGAGAGATGATGTGTGAAATGATAATAGAGTTGAACTGGAGCGACAGGAAATTCGGGGGATGCAATTAACATATACAGCATTCCCCTAGCGACCCGACAAAACCCATGGGTCAGGTATATTGTTCATGGGAATCGAATCCGGAATGCGGATTCGAATCCGGGATCGAATCCTCCCGGATGCAGCCTACAGACGAAATCGCCTAAGTTATCCCACTCAATATATTTCACTTGAAATGCTTTTAGATAAAGCTAGTATGAGTCTGGTGACGAACAGTATATTGGCTAAACACCAAACTTCATGTTCATTTTCTAGTGTTCAACAATTTCAGAATTATTTTAGGAAAATTCCACACTTCCAGCTATTCTTTAAATACAAAACTTATATTATCCTTTATTTCATTAGAAATGAATTTATATTTTCACTAAAAGAGCAGATCCTAAAATATTTGCACGAAAATGTTCAATTTTCTGAAGTCATCCTTACTCTATGGATATTTTAAGGTAAGATATAGAGAAAATTATATTACAGAGAAAATGTATATTTTGTTAAAGAACACAATAATATATAGAATAAAATTGTAAGAAATTTAAATACCTACCAGACATTCAATTTAATTAGTTTAATTTCTCAAGTTTTTTTTTTTGTTCAATATGTTCAAATCCTTCAAATATTTTTATTTAAATATACTAAATTATCCTTTGCACTTAAAACTTAACCACTGGCGCGACAGCCCTAAAAGGGCCAAGGCCTACCAACCCGACTGCCGGCCTCACGCCCACTTATGCACTGCACAGGTGGGCGATCATCCAACCGATACGGAGAGCAGATGTGGTCAGCATCTCGGCATCCGCAGCCGGAACGTTTGTTTTCGTGACCAGAGCCGCTTACCTAGCGTAAGCTCCTCACTTTCCTCTCGATGTTGAGTGGGCACTGGTCCTATACCCGTACTTAAAATCCGCAATCCATGGGTGGGATCGAACCCGGGCCGCTTTCCGTGACCAGGGACCAAGGCTTGCTGCCTTAACCCATTACGCCGCAGGACGGTTCTTTGCACTAATAAAGTATTAATATTTTACAATTTCAAGATATTAAATATGTTTAGAAACTTATAATGAACTTCTTGCATGCAGAAAAGATACTTGAGAAGGAACATTAAATTTTGTAAAGGAATCATATACTAGAATACTTTGTTTAAAGGAGGGATTTGGAAACTCAGCAGGGTGTACAAGGGAGTACTTAGTATCTGGATGTGTAATTGTGGAAGGTGATGGATGGATGTAGATACAGATCAGTCTGGGGTGCTGGTATGGCACCTTGCAGGCATCTCTCACACTCTCTAGTCTTTTACATCTACCGACAGAGGTCCTATGCACATTACAGCTGAGCCACATATGTTTTCCAGTTTGTACGCTTGTTAACGCTGAGATTACCAAGTTTGAAAATATCACAGTGTAGGAACTACTTCTCTGTGTAAGAACCAGGACTTTTTTGTATAAGACACACGGAATTAAGAGGGAATAAGAACACACGGGAATTACAACCTGTTGTGCTAATTTTGGGAGGGTTTGGTTGGTGAACTTTCAAAAAGTTGTCTAACTTTTCCTGTTAACACTGTACGTTTACCCCTCCGTCTTTTGTTTGCCACAGAACCAGTGGTTTCGAGTTTCTTGACAATCTCGTGAATTGTAAATATGGAAGGAGTCACTTCACAAGAGAAGTCTGAATATGTTCTCTGCGAACAAGGCTCTGCGACTTCCATTTAAAATAACGTTCACACACGGTAATGCCTTGTTCTAGAGCCAAGCGCCTGTTCATGTTTGTGGTCGGTACAATACTGTCGAGTGGAGTGCACACCACTAGCCCCGCGCACAACGGCACCCGGTAGTAGAGAATTCATTAAGGTGCTCCGTTAGGTTTTAAGTGAATAAATGAGCATTTACACCAACACTATAATCAATAATACTACCAAATACACACTACAGACCGGTGGAAAATTACTTTATGATTGAAACTTGTGCTGTATACAGTTGACAGGGGCTTAGTCACTAAGCAAAAATGCATTATCTTCTGAGTAATGACGTCATCGGTATTGCAAAGCTACGTGATCAGAGGAAATTTATGGGATCACACATACATGTACTGATTGCTCAGGACAAGAAGGCAAGCTTGAGGAATGGTTAACGTAATTACTTTTGCTGGCCACACGATGTATATGCTCCCCTTCCGAGTATGGCAAGGAGGGAAGGTTCGTTTAAAATACACAAGTGTTGTAACATAACTCACACATACATAATACCCATCGCTGTGTATACTGCAACTAACATTAGATCTGGCAGCATGGGGCACTCATATGCACTCTCATACACTCATTTCCTAGTAACAGATCCGCTACCGGAGCAGATCAACAGTTCAAGCTCCTCTGCCATTCATTCCCCTCCAGCCTTCTTGTCGTGGGCATACAGTATTGATCTGGTTCTTTGCTTCCAAGCACTTAATTTAGTGAGTTCTTAACGTAAATCATTCTAAGTGTTATATTATGTTCAGTGATTTTATATCTCGTGGATATTTGTCTTGATAAATATGGTAACTGAGTACTGCGTGACACACGAACGTTTGTCACCGTTAACTTGTCACTCTGGCTCCTTCTTCTCCTTTAGTGCGATTCCATGCATTTTTCTACTAATTCCTTAATAGTTCTGCTTTCTAAATATGCACATCAACCCAACTTATTTTCAATAGTACAGGGAGATTTAGTTTGTTTGTTTGTTAAAATAGAAGAAAAGGATTGTACTCCATACAAAAACAAGATAATGAGATACAGAGTTAGAGGTCCCTTAAATAAACATTTCTTTATGGGTTTCAAATGAGAAGAGTTCTCGCCTGTAGCGAATCAGGTGCGTTAGAGCCTTCACCGTTGCCACGTCGTTATCCTCACTCTTTTTATATTTCCCTCTCTCTCGCACACTTGCGAGTGTTCGTGGCGCTAGACGTAAGGAAACCCAAACTGAATTTTCCAAAGTTTTATAATAATGCAGCTTATGAAATGATAACTGCATCATGAATATTCGTATATTACGCAAATATTTTAAATATATAGTTTAAACTTAATTATAGTTCATGAATTACTTATTTTTCTAATCCAACGAAAATACCAACGGTGTATCCGAATAGCTGTGAAAGTTACTTACGTTAAGAGATAATTCGTCATTGTCATTGTCTTCATCGTCTGAGTACTGCAAATTTATGATGATAGGTTCCAAAATCTCGTTACGTGCTATTTCTTTCCAAAAGTCGTCTTCTTGAAGTTTATCTGATGTCTCGCGCAGCTTTTCCAGTCTTGCTGTGCTCCTTGTCAATTTCTTCGTGAATAAGTCGTTCAACATCAGTCAGTTTAAAAATATTATTTCTGTTTGCAACATAATTTGAGCCCACATTAACTCTATTTGATTGTTGTAGCAGTAGTAAGAGGAGGAAGGTACATCGTATCTCATTGATCCAGCTGATACACTTTCATGGAAGATTAACTGAATAGCACTGCTTTGAACTCTCTAGAGTAAATAGAGATTACGAACCATTCATAAACAAAGATATAATGTGACCAGACACGTTCTGCAACACTAGCAAGAAGTGCATCGTTTCCTCTCATCGAATTTAACAAACACCTTGGCTTATTCAGAGTACAGTGAGTGAGTGAGATTTCTTTTAACACGTCATGTCAAATGTTTAAGTTTCAGCTCTGAGTAATTACAAATATGCTTAGAGGTATACATGCCAACCAATAATGATATTCATTACAGTTTACGTTGCAATGCATTGTTATAATATATAATGATATCTACTTTATTTATTTGTATTAGGAAAACTATTTGAGCTAAAAATATGGGGCTTTTACAGTTTTGTTAAATACATTACTCTCTGCTTCCTAATGGATCAGTTTTTGCAAAATCTGAATTTTTGTCTTAGCGTGAACAGTATTTATTAGAGATCGATTAGTTTGCCGGTCGTCACACCACATAGAGGGAATGCAATACAACAACACCGCAGTACTCCAATTGGTTGCGCTCAAGGACAAACACCTTCCCATTTAAAACACATGATGGAGAAAGATGTTTTTGCGATATGTACAACTGAAGTACAAGAGTCCTGCATCTTCTAAGAAAGCAACACAGAGATTTTCAAGAAATTCTTGTAACTCCAAAAGTTGGATTTATCTTTTAATGGCTTCAATAATTTTGATAAAAAGATCATACGTTTAAGTTATTTTCATGAAAAAATTAAATGCATCTTGAATTTCCTAGGAGTAAGCTCTGAAGTCCTCTTTATTTAGGGAGTCTTTTGCATAACTGGTAAACTGTAAGAAGTAGACAAATTCATACTGCACAAAAAAGTAACTCTTCTAAAGTATACGATTTATATTAAATACATTTCTGAGGTCCTTGAGGTTATTAAATATGCCTTGTTATTGATTTGAATTTTGAAATACTTACACTTTTCTGAGTTAGGAAGTCGGTATTCGTGTTTTTACGTCCGCCATACAGAAAATGGGAAACCATCACATAGCTACCCTCTCTTAACTGTGGCTGTGGCTTAAGCTTACTGTGTTATCCTATTCCCGTTGTACCTCTGAAGAACTATTTCTTCAAACTTTTACTTCGATTAATATAAATCACAAAGAAGAATAAGTGTTTTCAATAATAGTTTGTACAAAAGTTGACAGACGATGTTGCGTGAGTGAACACACTAAATTTTTAATTCATACTGTCAAAGTATTTCTGAACGCTAATACAAAGTACTTTATGATATATTAAGACACGAACGAGTTATGTTCTTTCCTAACTCCATGAAATTACTGGCAGCACTCCAAATGTTGGCAAAGAAACTTTCCCGTCTTTTTCTACTAACCATTACGCTCAATTATTACTGGGTTCTGTGAGGGCGGTGGAAATGGGGTCTTCGATAGACCTTTTTTGTGCTTTTGGTAATAAGAAGAGGGCAGGCCTCGTGTTTCATAACGGCTACAGTAGCGCCACGATTTCTGCGGAGTTGAAAACAACATAACCCTCGACATCGTGCAAGAAAAGAAAGTGTAATAAGTTAGAGGGAGAAAACCTTTTATTACGCTTATGACAAGGAAGGAAAGGAAGGCAACAGTTGCAGTTGTTTAGGGTAGATGAGAAAGTGGGGACTTTATGGTTGAATGTATATCACGTGCTCTGGGTTAGAGAAAGAAAGCGAAAAGGAAACAATTGACTGTAAGGCACTACGGTTTTCATAATGAAAGAACTTTGTAGCAACAGTTCTAGAAGAAATAGAGGGCAGACATTTCCTTGCTGCAACAGACAGAGTGGTTGCGTGACCGCTACATTTTCCGCCTTTGCAGAAGGCAACACTTCTGAGGGAGGACAAGTATTAGGTATGACTAGCAGCGCCGAGTACTTATGCATGACTCTCAGATAATTAACCTGCCATTTTAATAGATCTGTAGACATATAATAGCCTCACAGGTATAAGGCCTTAGACAATAGAGAGTTTTTGCCACAGCTTGTTTACTGATGTGGTATTGGCTATTGTCATGTGACTTGAATACGGTATATACTGTAGCGTATGTTGCTGAGTTAGAGTTTTTGTATGAGTCATTGGATACAACAGAAATGTTGTTAGTGGCAACAGAAAATGGAGCTGCAACAAACCCGCATGCCAGTGTTAAATTGATTGGGCTCTAATTGGAGCTATGAGTTCTCTTATCCTGAGGTGAATGGTTGTAGGAAATGGTTTTTGGTGGTTGTTGGCTACTCCAGTCGTATTAATAGCACTTTGTTTGTTGCAGAATTATTTGGTTTAATTCCTACTAAGTTTGCTTATCGACTTGAATCGGTGACCACCTGTTAGTAAAATTCCTAACATAAATTCAATTTTACCTGGATAACTTGTTTAAAGTTACTTCAACGCGGTTTCTATTTCTTCTTTATACGGTGACTACTTTGCTCTAATAAACTTCAAATGCTGCGTCCACTTACTCTGGTTGCACTATTCTTAACTTCCCTACATCTCACACTTATAACTCTCCGACTCTCTTCTTAAAGCGCATGAACACTTCCTGTCGTAGTATCACCTTTTAAGTAAACCTTTCTTACTTCACGATTCAGTTCAAACCTTTTTCTGACCCCCTCTCTAACTTTATCACATGACCAAACCAGCTCACCCTTCTCAAATGTTACATTATTATTGGTTTCTCATTTATTTCGAATTTTCGCATTGGTTTGCAAAACACATCTAACATATTGACGTTCAGCCCACCCTGAGTTGGGGAACGCCTATCCTGAGTTGTTTGTAACGGTATACATCGTTATCAAATCAGGGTAGTAAATCCCTTTAGCGTTCATGTTCAACTGCATTTTGAAAGATTTTTGTCCCAACACATTTCTGGCTGGAAGTGTTCTATAGTTCTCAGACATTGAACTTTTACTAGCACAAAGAAGATAACGTTCCTCTCTTCCTGTCTCTCCGAAATGTACATATTTTTACAAGAATGTTTTATTTTCCTTGCCTGGATGCTAGTATGTATGCTATATTAAATTATATTCTTCCCTTCTTATTCTTTAAATGAACTGCTATTTTAATCATTGCTCTATCCATTCTAATTTCATATTATAGTAAGATTTTTATATTAGTTTATCAAGGCATTTTTATTAGTTTATTTTATTTTATAATTATCTCATTTCGATTAAATCGCCGCCGCCTAATCGCTGCCTGATACTACGATTGCAAGCAATTACTTGATATCGCAGCGTTCGGTGGCACTGATGATGCGTTATTGGACTATATGATAATTCATAATATAAACAGACAAAGAAATATACACCAAGGAGGCGTGACAATTCGGAGACTAGATTTAAATCAAATTTCAAATGAAGAATGCCCACTCTATTTTCGTTGGGATAAAATGGCTTGCGACGGCTAGTAGAGGCTTTACCTATGCCGCCTAGAATTGTAACAAGAACGATATTCTGCTAGAGATAAGTTTGAATAAACAATTTACATCGTCCATATGGATATATATTAAGTTGTGTTGTACTGATAGTACATTTACTATTTCAAGAAGAAATTTGAGATTTAATAAGAGATATATTAAATCTGAATAGTAGATCTGCTTTACTTATGGCCTGCTAAAAGGCAGTTTTTAAATAACCATCAAGTATTTTATAATTAAAGTCTTTCAGAAAATGTTTCGCTTTGAAAGTGATTTGCAATATACGATTGCATATTTCGTTGTCCCCCATATGTAACATCTCCTGGAAATTTCTTCTCAAGAACCATTAAAAGTATAACAAAACGTTTGGAATACACCCGAAACCACTTCTAAAGCCATATAGTATCCTTTCATAATAAGTTTCTTTCTCAAAGAGCTAATTTGCATATTACAAACAGTAAGAAATGCCTTTCTACTAAAAAAACTAAGCGTCAGTAGCCGAAAACTGCTTGAGCATATACACCTTTTTGACAAATTGCCTGCCTATTCCCTCTCAGAGTTATTTGAAATATACTGGTTAGCACTTGTAAGTAAACGCCCATAATGAATTGCTGCTTCTTGACGGATATTCTTCATGAGTTAGTCTCGAGTTCATAAAGACCAGCTTTCTTAAATGCACGCTTGATCATTGACCCTTAACAACCTTAAACATAAGGTCTTCCTTTAAGGAAGAATTATTTTATTGTCCTGTTGCTGGGGATTTTACTTGCATAACGTGATTTATTATATCATGAAGTTTTTAAAGCATTTTGTATCTACCTTTTGTATTTCTCTTTCTCTAGTAGTTTAAAGATCCAGTATCAGTAATAGTTGAAAATATTAGAAATTGTACGTTTATTTTGAAATTAAGTGTTAATTTAAATACGTTTAAATTACCACAACAATCCTGACATATTTTTTTTAAATTTTCATTTGAATTTTAAAATATTACATATTTAAGCATACTCACATGTAAAGAAATGTTAAAATTTGCTAAAATTCGCAAGTGCAGATTCTTTTTATATTTATTGAACTATTTTACGTATTGTCGCGAGGTATTATTGCGGCGAGGGTGGCAGGCCCGTGCGAAAGAGACAGAGAGCTACGCGCGGGCAGGAAAGAAAGAGATTGAAAGAACGGCCAGCTCGTAGACGCGGAGCGGGACGCTTGCCGAGAGAGAGAGATATCAACAGAGAGAGCAACATAGGGCGAAAGAGGCAGAGTTAGTCACATGTATTCTCGCTACGCCACCAAGAAGCATGTGACTTCGGTAGCTTTCGAGAAACAGCGGCTCGGATATAAATGCCACCTTGTGGACGGAGTAGTAGCCAGTCAGTGAATGCAGTTGCAGCCGTGCAGTGTGTGGACATTTGAATTGTACCGCAGTTGCGAGCTGATAATTGTGTGTGCACAGGTATTTGAACAGTGCCATTGGTGAATTGTTTCGTTTGTTTATGTGTGGTGACACGTGTATGAGACGTCATTTTTAGAGTCTGTAAGGGTTGATCAAAGTGTGTTTCTACTGAAATAAAAAGCATTTTGAATTTCTGCAAACCAGAATTTTAACTTTACAAAGCTAAAAGGTTCACAGTATTCTATGTAGATGTTATAATTAAGTATATAGTATCTTTTAAAACGGTAGTATAGTGATTTAAAGGTCTTGTCTGAAACATTTACTTTCTATAAAATTGTAACAAATATTACAAATTTTGCCAACATTTAAGTAAACATAATATTCAAAGGGGTACACAGGAATCTTCATATACGAAAATACTAGAGAGCAGACAATGGAGTACCTGTAAATGCAATAAATGATTTTAAAGCAGCATAAAATTGGAAACAATGTTCTTGCATGTTTATTATTTTAAAGCATCTTTTACCGAGTTTTCATTTGTTGCCACATACTCGATTTAAAAATGTTTCATTACATATACACGGTGTTCGTTTTTATCTGTAACTTTACCGCGCAAATTTTGACGTCAACAGTAGCATCTCTGATGGAGCGAGTATATATACGATTCCCCTAGCGGCTTGCGATCGTATTTGATGTGCTGAAAGCAACTTTGAGGCCTCCCTCTACCGGCAGGTAAATATACTATTTGAGAGATGGGTCTACCCGCGTAATATAAAGCTGCGTAATTTCGCCTGGTGAGTAGATGCCAGGCATGTTTTTAAAGTCAGTAGCGTTTTGCGATTCCACCACCGTAGCGCTACGGTCGGCGTTCCCCGCATGCGCGTTGGTTACCTACATCTCTTGTCTACCCATTGACGCCATTACAGTCTGATTCTCCCTTGTTTACGTTGGTTACTGAGTGTTTAAGATTCCTCCGACAATCGTGAATCCCGCCGATTGTGAAGTACGGGCTGTTATACGATTTCTTAGTGCTAAAGGCGTAATACCGATCGATTTTCATCGTGAGATCTGTAAAGTTTACGGACAAAACATGAGTGATGGAATGGTAAGGAAATGGGTGAGAGCATTTCAAGATGGCCGCACAAATGTGCATGATGAAGAACGGAGTGGGCGACCTTCGGTCGTTACTGAAGATTTGGTGCAGAAAGTGGACGAAAAGGTCAGAGAAAAGAAACGCTTTACAATTTCATCATTGTGCGACTATTTTCCTCAATATTCTCGTAGTGCTTTGTATCGCATTCTGACCGAGAACTTGAAGTACCGGAAATTGTGTTCACGTTGGGTTCCGAAAATGTTGACGGATTTGCACAAAACCCAACTTTTAGGCAGTGCATTGACTTTCCTTGAGCGGTACCACAATGAAGGTGAAGATTTTTTAGACCAAATTGGTACTGGTGACGAAACATGGGTGGCCTACGTCACACCAGAATCGAAACAACAATCCATGGAATGGCGACATTCATCATCACCCACACAAGTGAAGTTTAAGCAAACAATTTCTGCCCGGAAAATCCTGTGCATAGTTTTTTGGGACAGGAAAGGAGTATTGATAGTGGAGTTTCTGCCTCGTAATGAGACAATCAATGCAGCGTCTTATTGTGATACATTGAACAATCTACGCCGTACAATCCAGAACAAAAGAGGTGGCAAGTTGAGTAAGGGTATCGTTTTGCTGCATGACAATGCCCGTTCACATGTGGCTAATTGTTCCAAAGATCTCATCAAATCTTTTCAATGGGAAACTCTAGATGATCCTCCATACAGCCCTGATCTGGCGCCCAGCGACTAACATTTGTTCCTGCACTTGAAGAAACACCTGGGCGGTCAGCGCCTTCAAGACAATAACGAAGTCAAAACAGTTGTGATACAGTGGTTAACACGTCAGGAGGCAGAATTTTATGAGGAGGGTATTCAAAAACTGGTGCCACGTTATTACAAGTGCCTCAATATTCACGGAAATTATATGGAAAAGTAGATTAAGGTACAGGCTTTCGTGTAAAAATAAAATTATTGTGATATCTATGCACATCTTTTTAAATCCAAAACGGTACTGACTTAAAAAATATGCCTCGTACAATAACTGTTTTTAAAAAACTATATACTGCAATGCAAATGCACTGCAAAGCTAATCATGCAGCCATAAAAGTAGACCATCAATAAAATTCGAAATGATAAGTCAAAGAACACTTATTTCACAATGAACATCTGTTTCTTTTTTCTTTCTTTTCTTGTGTTATAGTAGACATATATGCACAATGTAATCCTGTGACATAAAATAGAAATATTTCAATTTGATCTCAGTTCTTTTCTATCACCCACAGCTTCCTTACAATATAACTTCATTACAAAGCAGAAAATTAGCAGAACATGTTCTAGGAATGAAAAATAAATTAGTGTTACAATATGTACAAAGCTTTTACCCAAGTCTAAACAAGAAAATATCTCCAGTATATAGTCTTATATGTCCATTTTCTTATATTTCCCTTCTCTCTTCCCCTTAAACACTGTTTGTATTGTGAGAAGGTATGCTTAAGGCGTTCTGTCATAACATTATTTATTGCTTCTAGATTGCGACCAGTCACTTTATAGCGTCCAGTGTCTTTTTGCGAGTAACTGATCGTGTATCTGGGAAATGTTTGATGCACCAACTGGTTTTAAAATACATAAGGATACCAACATCAATAGACATTTTAATTAAGCGTGAGAATGGAAAATTTATATCGTATACTGATAAAACGTAAGACGTTTATGTTGCAAACAAAAGTATATAACTTTGACGGTACCTGGATACTTTTGATAATATTACGCTCCGAGGGACTTGTCTGAATGCTGGATAGCTTTGCATAAACTCCTCTATGCAGCGATTTAAACTATATTTATATGTCGCACCAATTTTAATGCCGGTACGGAAGTAGCGTTCAACTTGGAAGACACGGTGGTCTGAGTTCAAATCCAGGGGAACTGGTAGTATTAGTTACTAGAGCAACCACATTGAGAGCGCTGTAATTTGCTTACTGTTCCGCAAAAATTGCCGCTTCTTCTCCGTAGAGGGCACTATGATTTCAAAATAGATTCACCAGTCAACTATGACGTCATTCTTCCTCAATCGGAGGGCGAGAAGTAACGCTTAAAAACAAGGTAATTTCTGATTAAAAATTGCTGTATTTTATTTTTTTATTCTCCTTTATGATCAATACGAGCGCTGTTCAATAAAGAATGATTCACAAATTTTTTTTTGACAACGTACCTTTACTCAACCTCATAATTTTGATTGTCCTTCTCAAAATAGTCTCCCCTGAATGCGATGCACTTATCCCAGCGATTCTGCCAGTCTTCAAAGACATGCTGGAAACCCTTTTTGAGAGATCCTTCAAAATAGCCTCCGCAGCCTTCACTACTGCTTCTGATGATGGATAATGCCTCCCACGAAGGCGTTTCTTCAAGTTAGGGAATAGAAAAGAGTCACATGGGGCTAAATCCGGACTATAGGGAGGGTGAGAAATGTACTTCGCGTTGATTTTTGCAAGCTATTCAGCAACAACATTGGCAGTATGCGACCGCGCATATCCAGCCTGCTTCATCGAAATGTGGTCTTTTGCGCCTGATATGGACTTGCAATGTTTTCAGGAAATCCTTGTAGTATTGTCCAGTTACTGATGTGTGTGCAGGTACAACATGCTGAGAAACTATTCCATGAAGATCAAAGAATGAGATGACCATAACTTTCCCAACAGAAGCAACCACTTTTGCTTTATGGGGGGTTGGTTATGGAGGAGATCTCCACACTGAGCTTTGCTGTTTGCTCTCAGGATCAAAATGAAATAGCCAAGTTTCATCAGCAGTGATTACGTTTGAAAGAAACTCCGGATCTTCCTCTAACATAAACTTTAACTGCATGTTACCTCCATTGCAGCGGTAGGCGATACTGAACATGTCTGACCTTGCCTGGTTCTCACAGGCGGGAACCAGGAGTACCAACAATGAAACTATTACGGCGTGTTTGTTTCACATAAACCTAACAGAATATAATAAGATTGAATTTTAGTGCGAAAAATTATGACCGTAAAAAATTATGATCATTCTTTATTTCACAGACCTCGTACATTTTTGTATCCGTTGGAACCATTTGTCAAAACATTTATTAATAATAAAATGAGTCGTTTTCCACGTTATCTGTCGAAAATCGTTGTCCACGCAATTTATTCTTGATGTTCGGGAACAAAACGAAGGAATTAGGTGCTAAATCAGGACTGTATTGTGTATGACCCATCAGTTCGATATTTTGTGCCTTCAAATACTCTGTTGTTAGTCGAGATTTTTTTTGTGTGTGTAATTTACGTCCTCCGACGCTAAGTCATATTGGACGATGAATAGAATGGGTGAAAATGAGCCCAGGGTTCATAGAGCTTAGAGTTACTTATCCAGGTAACTCACCCTGACCGAAATTCGAACTCGGGACCTCTTGAACGTGAGACAGACACGTTACCATCACGTTGCCAAGGCGGGCAAGACAAGGTGTGTTTGCGCTTGTATTGTCTTGATGAAGAATGATTCCACGGTGCTTGTTGGTTGTGATCGAAGTAAGCTAATATAACATTTTCATAAAACTATTTTAAACCTGTTTTGCCTTACACGAAACAATGAAGCTATTAAATACCATTTCATATTACTTTCTAGATAATTTGGTCAGTAGTTTTAGTGTAATTTTACTGAGGCTTGTGTAATTTCACTTGGTTCTTACATTTCATTTTTTCTAAATTCATACTTGCTACCGCTTAATCATTTGATAAAAGAGTAACGTTTTAGATCAAAGAAAGCAGTAAGCTGTCAATATAACGTATAGGATGACTGTATAACGAATTGCAATAAATTATAGTGTTCGAAGATGAGAATAAGTAATATGAGTATGAGGATTATGAGATCATGTAAAACAACATAGTAAAATATGAAACCTAATCAAATCAAGCGAATTATTAAACATGCGTAAATACAAATCACCAAGTGACTGGTCTTGAAACTGAATTAGTCACAACCAAGTGGAATAATTTTAGTTCATGTGCACTATGTTAAAAGTTCTACTCCAGTCTTTAAAAAATGTCTTCCTTGATATTGTGCTAGCTTAGTGATATATTAGTTTGACTTAATACACCCCTGCGTTTAACAAGTCGCAAACACACCCATAGCTAATCGCCATTAATGTTACTTCAAAGCCTATTCCTCGTATATTAGAGTGCAGAGTAATATTCCTTCTTATTTTAAAGGTTGAAAATTGATGAGAGGTTATATTTCCTTACCCGAACTGGAAAATCGGGCTATAATAAACCACAACCCATGAACAAGCCGTTGTCATTAAAGAGTTACAGCCTTCTTTCCTGTGCAGCAAATTAGGAATGTTTAGGCGTCAAGGCCTTCGCACCATTCAAGTGCAAAGTTAGGATCCACAAGGTTGTATCCCGACAAATTTCGATAACTTTTAACAGAGAGAAATTATCACCATTGTGATTATTACACATTGATCCTATAAAACTAAATTCTTGTACGCGTAAAGGTTCTTTTACCGAGTGGGATGGTTCAGGCAGTTTCGTCTGTGACCTGCGTTCGGGAGGCCCGGTTTCGATTCCCGTGGCCAACCTACCTGACACATGGTTTTGCGGAGTATTCCCAAATCACCAAGTGAATTCTGCGTAACTTAATTACACCCCCAAATTTCTTGTCCTTCTTTTTCATCTCCATTATCATTACACATTATCATCTCTCAGGATGATATGCTCTGAGTAAAGCTTCCTGCTATGGTAGGACTCCGGTCCCCGAGTCCATCTGGTGCGACTGTTTCCGGACCACAGTTGGCTGAGCTGCTAGTTGTGCTGGGCAGCCGGGGAGTTTCCAACTGGTAAAGTCTGTCTAGTCAACGCGAGTGCAGTTGCGTCACAAAGGAAACGGAACCTACCGCCCAGTAATGACCGTCATCAATCTCCACACTTCAGAAATGGAACACTGCCGTTGAGGACCAATACCAAACCTGATTTTCTGAAAATTACAGTCACATGTTGACTCCACATGGAGTCTCAGTTGCCAAAATTCCAACTTCCACTTGATCTGTTTCATTACGTGCAGAAATTCGTTGTGTGTGACGACGTGGAGACCGTGAGAGGGAAATGCAGTGGTAAATGCAATTGGAATAGTAGATAACTTTCAGTCAAGCGAACATAATCAAAGTGAAGATAATATTGTGAATGAACTGGAAAGTGTTGCTGGGCCGCGTTATGTTACTGGAGAAGCCTCAAAAAACAAAGTTATAACGGGAACTCTTTCTAAGTAAATCCAAGCACTTGTTTTGAACACATATAAATATGTGCTGACAAATAATCTTGGTAAGGGGTCATGCAATAAACCTGAAAAATTCTGGGTATTCACAGAAATACAGTAAGAAATATTGTGACGAAAGGAAAACCAAAGACGCCAATCAAGTGTGAAAACAAAAGAAAACGTTTCTCTAAAGTGGATAATTTCACAAGCAATTTAATTTGCAGAGAAATTTATAAATTCTATGCAAAAGGGAGAGCACCCACCTTAGACGAATTGGTTGCACATTTGCAAGAAATTTGTGATTTTCCTTATGGGCGCTTCACTTTGCGCGGTCTCCTAAATGAGCTGGGTTTCAAATACCGCACTTCGAATAAGATAAGGGTTATTATGGAATCCAGTAAAAGGAAGTTTTGCAGTAATGCACATAAGATAATTTATTTAGACGATACGTCGTACGATATCCATGACGTATCCAGAAAGGTGGCAACCTTGCAGAAAGGTCTGGGAGAAGGAGGGTCAGTGTTGTAAAACGATTATAAGGGTTCGTCAAAGGAGGCGGCCAAATTTCACTCGCGTTGACTAGACAGACTTTAAATTGTAGGTACCCTGCTTTCTGCACTGCCGTGGTTCCTTGGGACGGCCCCCTCCGTCTCCTCTCGCCTCATCCTTCCCCCGGTTATGCAATCTAGGGTCCTTATAGCAAGTAGTTTGATTGGAAACATTGAGTTGGACAGAAAAATTCATTGCCATTACCGGATTTGAGCCACGGATCTACCGGTCTCCATTCGGCTCCTCTTAACCATTGAGTTATCATGGCCAATGTGGCAGCATGACATTAAATTCTCCAACTGAATCGTGTCAGAGGTTATTAAAAATAAATAAAAATCTATATATACACTGCAGGTCAAAAGTTTTAGAACACTAAGCTCTTTTTAAGGAAAGGAAGGAACAATATATAGCAATTAGAAGAATTTATGAAAATAATTTATTTTATGTGATTTAGATGATTCTACAATATTGTGACTTTGTGGGTTCGTGAAATTAAAAGTCCGATTGCACCACTCAAAAATGTTCTTTATTTCCACCGACTTACAGTTGAACACTTGCCAATTACACAGAATTACGTAATGCACACAATTACGATTCACCAGTTCGTCCGTTACAGTTCCACTGCACGCTCACAGTTACGTACACTCTTCCGATGCCCGTACACAGTCTTCTCGTCCGTTCACTAACACGGCGCTCCTTCGCTGCTTGCCAAGTACTGACTGTCCTCACTCATTGCAGCCTTTTTATAGGAATATCACCGTTTTCTAGAAGTCAGTGGATCACCGCGAAGGTTCCAGATGGCAGTGGAAGGGGGAAGAGGCGGCCAGCGACAAGTGACACTTCCCTAATCATCCCCTCAGTTACTGACTGAGACTAATGGGTTGGTGTGGCTTGGATGCCTCTGGTCCCTTCTCAGCTGTCGTTGGTCGGGCTTTCCGATAATTGGGTGACAATATGAAGCATACTTTTACCTTGCAATAAAAACTGACATGAATAATTTGTACCATAAAATATGTCTTTTTGTGCTAAACATTTTTTCTTCATCAAAAAATCCACCCTTTACAGCAATCTCTTTTTTCACAATTCTGGGCATTCTCTTAACAAGTGTCCCATACATACTCTTCTCTATATTAATCCAGGATGTCTGAAGGATTTCCCATAACGTTTTTTATAGAAGTAGGACTTTCTTTTCAAAATTATCTGTCAAATTCTTCCTAAAGAAGTTCAATCGGGTTCAGATCTGGTGACTGGGGTGGCCATTCCATCACCTTTAACTCTCCTTCCTCCTGTTTCTTCTGAGGTAGTACTTACACAGCTTGGATGTGTGTTTTGGATGATTGTCCTACTGCACGATGAATCCTGGACCAATTAGACGCATTACGGGTGGAACAAAATATTTGCTCAAAATGGAATGGTAGCAATGTTTATCCAAGTTTCCTTCACTTTTGTAGAGCTGTACCCACACCACTAAATGAAAAACATCCCCAGACCATTAAAGAGCCCTCACCATGTTTCAATGTTGGTGTTATGCAGTCACGATGCATCTTTTCAGCAGGAGAACATGGCGTCGTTGCGCAAAAACCTCAGATCTGGATTTATCTGTCCAAAAAAAAAAAAACACGTTTCCAGTCTTTAATTGTCCAGTTTTGTGCTCTTTTGCCCATTACAACCTCTTCTGTTTGTTTAAGGGTCTAAGAAGTGGTTTCTTCACTGCCACCCTACCCCATAAATTAGCTGTCATTAGTCGTCGATTTCTTTGGTATGACTGGCATTAAAATCAAACTGAATTTCTGGGGCAGTCAGGCTTCATTTCTTTTCCTCTTCAGAACTATTGATTGGTTTTGTGCTCTGGAAGTACACCTTGGTCTTCCACTTCGTTTCCTGTCCTCTTTGAACCAAAATGTTGTAACCTGAGAATTGCATTGTTAACAGTGGACCGTGAAATTTTTATTTTTTGTAATATTTGTTTAACACTATACCCCTCACTATGTTGATTGCTGAACCTTTTTCCAAGCTGATGGATGATCCTCGACCCATTTCCCAAAATATTATGTTAAATAAAGCCTTATTATTAATTTTTTCTTTCGCAGTCCTGATTTAAAATGCAAAGAATAAAATCTAATAAAATAATGCAAGTTATTGTAATAAATAACCGTCAAATACTCACCACTGCTAAGCGAGGATGCCACAGTAATATCGGTAACACTATTCCAATTGCAACAAAGCCTTTGTATGCTGTAAGACCGCAATAAAAATCTGTGTGAACTCAGAATGAGTTCATGAGCAAATGCTGACCCCATATCAGTCTTACACCAAAGATTTATCTATTAGTGGTTATGATGCCATTAACATTTACTTAAACGATAGCAGTTGTTTATATAAACAAGATATCATGCACAGTGATATTTCCATGATGA
This sequence comes from Mantis religiosa, assembly GCA_030765055.1. NCBI lineage: Eukaryota > Metazoa > Arthropoda > Insecta > Mantodea > Mantidae > Mantis > Mantis religiosa. The sequence continues at coordinate 138,843,199 of CM060955.1, read as the reverse complement.
TGCTTCATAATTATGCTCTTTGTTGACATAATCATAGGATTTTAGTTAATTGATGGAAATTAATCATTTCTCCACACTAGCCGTATATAGGCTAAGATTTTTGATAGATAGAATCAACATGAAAAATTCAATGCCATGGCCGGGATCTGAACCACGCATCTTCTGGTTTCCGTCCAGTCGGTCTTAACCTTTGAGCTACCATGGTCAACTGCCATCCTGACATTAAATTCTCCAATTGACTCATATATTTTCCCAGTAGACCACTATTAACTAAACCAATAATAATAAGAGTTAAATGATGAAGCCTGGGACTTAAGTACTTACGATAGTAAGTCGCCACAGACGGTGTATCTCGGATGCTAGAGACCCTAGTGGTCTACTGGGATAATATATGAGTCAACTGGAGAATTTAATGTCAGGAGGGCAGTTGATTATGGTAGCTCAAAGTTTAAGAGCGACCGGACGGAAACCAGCAGATCCATGGTTCAAATCACGGCCATGGCATTGAATTTTTCATGTTGACTCTATCTATAATCATGGGATGTCTACAAGTATGCTATCCTAAAGCAATTGTTCAAACACTTTTGACCGGCAGTGTACATACTATGATTAAAGTGCCACCATTTACCCTCTCTTTTTAAAGGGTCTTATCATATGCCAATATGGCACAATATCTCGATATGGCAATAGTTGAAAGCTGTTTCGGCCTTCAGCGACCTCCGAGCTGCGTCGGAAGTTTGTAGAGTAGAGGTTAGAAATGTCTTCAGTTTAGCAGGTGGCATTGGAGGTTTCGTGGTCCCAATTGGAGGCCACTGCTGTACACTAAACTTCTAGAAGTGGCGAGTGTGAATAATAACAGCTCTCGAACCAAATGTGCAGTCACGGGAGTTTATGCTAGGACTTCTTTCGGTATCTCGTTTTTTCCTTGAAATATAACTGGGACTTGTTGGGGCGCCCAATCTCCATCTCTTTAGTGAGAGCATTATGTCACAGGTTGGCACCTCGTAATCATGGAGTATACGGGAGCTATGAATTACAATCGACAGTACCCAAGCAAGACGCAGTAACGCCCTCGGAGCCGAGCTCTTCGTAAATCATTCATATAATGCTATTGTTGCGCTGCACGTCGTCATGTCAGGCAGTACCAGCTAAATTTGGTGAAATCTTCAACAAAAGAACTTTAAGTTATTATTTCTTCGAGTAGAGGTCACCATGCCAGAAGTACCTTCCAAGTGGTGGATGAATACGTGACGTTGAACGCCCTTTCTTGCTCTACAACAGAGTTCTAAACCGAGGAACTACTGCACACTCTATATAAAATGTTCATGGCCAGGTTACACGACGCTTAGGAGGTTCCTGAATTAAAAGGAAAAAAGAAAGTAAGGAAGGCATATTATGAAAAAATGTGTATGAAAAATATGAACAAAAAACGTCAAATAGTATAAATAATTTAGTTTCAGTCAACTCTAAGAATAAGGCGTGAATATGTACAGGAAAATCAACACCTTAAAGTATGTTTTACATTAAACAGTTTTCAATATTCTTTGTTTTCTGAAAATTCACTCTAACGATTTTAATCAAAGCACTACATATATTTTTATGATTATTGCATGGCAAATAAATGAAGATCTTGAACTTTTTGCGATTATTCTTAGCATTTCCTCATGATATATGTATGACATCTATAGGTATAATATGTAAATCGTAACACTTAGCAAAACCTTAGTAACAGAACCATGCAAACCTCTTTAAAGCAGATACTTAATTCAAATACATTTCTGTGACGTTAGGCAGTTATTAGTTACATAGTGCACATTCCACAAAAATAGTTTAAGATACTGAAAAAAATTCCATTAAACCATTTCTCGGGTATAATAATTTACATTTGAATCGAAAATATTTGCTCCGTGCATTTATATCTATATTTAGCGCATATAAATAAGAAAATACTACAGTTTAGTCAAAACAAGTTTATCTGTTTTTACAGTTTCTTAACCTTAGAATTAATTAATTAAGTACAAATTAGACGCTTTCAAAGTTATCTAGCCAGTGTGTTATTTTCCAATTGGCTATTAGGATATGCAGCTAATCTGATTTATTGCATTGAAACTAATTTGTAACCAGCTTGTTGCTATTTTCTCTGTAACCTACCCATAGAAGCGAGGAACAAGTATTTCCCCCAAAATTTACAATTATATTAGATTGCCTTATACGTAATGTTGTTTTTTTATTTTGGTATTTTGGAAAATTTATTGGGTTTCTTTGATTTGGCACTACTGTTTATACGATGCCATAGCTAGTGTTGTGTTTATTGCGAGCAAGTATCAGTCTTCAGTTGTTAAACTATCACAAAACGGAGATAACAAAGTTTGAACTTCTAAAACTACTAGAAACAAGATTATGAAGCCGCTTCTGCAGCTCGAAAAATATCTCAAGTGGAAGGAGGTGTTGGTGAGCGTGTGGCACAACGATGGTTCCAACGTTTCAACAATGGAGAAGAAAAGATTAAAGATTTGCCACGTTCTGGAAGATCTAAAGTATGGAATATTGAGGATACACGCCAAGTTTTATGAGAAAATGCTCAAAAAATTTCCCATTGGCTTCAGAAGAACTTGGTGCATATACCATACATCGGCACATTAAGACACTTTGAAAATCATAGAGAAGCTGTAGATCTATACCTCATAAACTGACACCTCAACAGAACGTAGGGTGGGTATCTGTCGTCAGGTTGTGGTACCTCTGACGTTACTAGAGGAACCCCGGGTCGAACATTCGAGCACCTCCCTTTGGGAGTTGTTTGGATTGGGTTGGTCTCGAGGGGGCAGTGGTTCCCGATACCCGTGGGAGATCGGGTACGTCTCCGGACGGGGTTGAAGGAAGCCATTAATATTCCCGCGTACTAGCAGAATAGCTAGTAGAAGGTGTGCTAGATCGCCAGGCGGCCCCACCGAGGTCATATCGGTGGCCTGCCCATTTTGGTTTTGGCGTGCGTAAGTGGCGTATCCACTTCCATCCCGTCTTGTGTCCTCAGGACCAGATAGGGGAGCTTGTTAGTAACCCAGGTTTTGCCCTATGGAAAGCCCCACGGAGGCGCCGGGCGCTCTTTTGGGACAGCTCGGTATCTCCCTTGTCGAAGGAGGCCAGGGTCCTTGGTCCTTCGGGTCCAGGACTAATTGGTGTAGATCCTCTGCTCTCAACTGTGGTCAGTTTATCCGTAATCCCATGGATGATACATTTGTCAGGAGAATTGTCACTTGTGATGAAAAATGGGTATATTACCAAAACCCTGATGTTTCGAAATAGTGGTTTGATCCCCGCCAACCTGCCAAAGTCATCCTTAAAAGAAATCAGTTCGGTCCGAAAGTAATGTTGTGTGTCTGGTGGAGTTTTGAAGGTTTAGCTGGGAATTTATTCCAAATAGACGGGCGGTTTGCGGATCTTTATTCTTAACAACTGGACGAGTTCATGAAGCTTTGAGACGGAGATGCCCAGAATTAGTTAACTGAAATAGAGTTATATTGCAACAGGACAATATAACACCCCATACTGCACGATTAACCATGGAAAAATATAAGGAATTAGGAGTAATGGAACTGTTACCACACCCAGCATACAGCCCTGATATGGCACCATTAGATTGTCATCTTTCTCGATCCATGGCCCATTTTCTACGTAGAAGAAATCGAAGCAGTGCAAGAGGGTGTCACCGAATTCTTCTCATCAAAAGCCAGAGACTTTTAGCGTCGTGGGATAATAAACCTGACTGAACGATGGCTCAAAACCATATAATCTAATGGTCTATGCTTTGAAGATTAGTTAATTGTTTGTCAGAAAACAGTTTAAATAATTGTTTTTCTTAAAAAGGGACATTACTTGTGAGACAGTAACTATATGTGACAATTTAAGAAATAAATGTACCTTTTGTGACCTTCTAAATATTTTTTGTCGTGTGTACATGAGAATAAATGAAGAACGAATCAATGCATACGCGATTTATAATATTCCTAACAATAGCTCTGGCCATATTTATTTAAGTGCTCTGTGTTAAAACATTTGCAACACTAATAAAATTTATACATTGAATGTTCTGTGATTTGTCTACGCATTCCTCTTTATTTGACTACTTTTGTGGTACATCAAGAGATACACTCGAACTTAAGTCATTAAATGTGCATTTGTGACAATTAAGTGTTTTTCTGACTTCAGACTTCTTCAAAATACTGCCGCGAATCCATTATTACGACTGGCGGCGTTAGCAAACAAAGGGTTCGGTGCGGAGAGAAAACAGACAGATAGCGCAATGTGGAGATAAAAGCTTGCCGAAATAGATAAAGAGACAGATAGCTGACTGGAGGTTTCGATTTCTCGTTTGTTACACAGCATTCCAGAAACGTCTAGAAATATGAGTAGTGGTATATATAAACGAGTACTCTAGTTGCCTTGTATATAAACAGCCGAGAGTCTGTAATGAGGGGAGTGATAACACTGGGCAACAATGAAAATGTTTCGGGTATAAAAATAGTGAATAAACATAAATTTCCATCTGCTTATTTCAAAAATCATTATAAAAATAATATATTATGTCTTGTTTTGAAGATAAAGTGACATTTCATTTTTAGAGTGAAGATTTTAATTTTGAGGGGATTTTTTTTTGAGAGTTGGCACACCTGTCAAATAAAATAACACAATCAGAGAGAAATTTTGCAAATTAAGTGATGCAAAAGTTAAGGAAGGCACTTTTGTCAGACCACCTTGTAAAGATCCTGCATTTGACCAAGTTTTGGAGGGGAAAGAAAAGAAAGCTTGGGAAACCTTCAAGGGTGTTCATGGACTTTTAGACAAAAAAAGATACGACAAATACAAGCATTTGGTGACAGAGCTCCTGCAAAAATACCGTAACCTTGGATGTAACATGTCCCTCAAGACCCATTTTCTCCACTCCCACCTAGACTTTTTCTCTCCTAGTTGTGGAGCTGTTAGTGATGAACATGGGGAGAGATTCCATCAGGACATTTCTGTTATGGAACAAAGATATCAGAGCCGTTGGAACGAAGTAATGCTTGCGGATTACTGTTGGTCTTTTTATAGGGATTCTGCGGAACTCCATCACAAGAGGCAAGCTAAAAGACGACGAAGTCAATAGGCCACCACATGATTCTCTTCAGACACGGCTATCTGCGGAGTATTTTTACAGGAATTTAGAACTCTTAGCATGTAATTAGCAGTTAAAAAAGTCAAATGCACTCTCATTGTTGTTAGCATGTATGTAATTAAAATGTATCCTTTTCTCTCTCAATCCGTTAATGTTTAATACTTCCACCTTGTGTATAACATAGAAACTAGAGCTAATAAAAATTTTTATTGCCATATTTGTTTTTCTCAACCTAAAATTAGTAGGAATTGCCTCATTAAGTGCTCGAAACATTCAAAAATTATTTTTGTTGCCCAGTATAATCGGAACTGATTGTGTGCCTGCAACTGTTTTGAAAGTGGACTCTTTGTTGGTGTGGGAGGCAAGCTAGAAGATTATAATTGTGTAATGTGACGTAATTGTGCTACTGTAAGGGTTGACCAAAGTGTATTTCTACGTAAATAAAGAACATTTTGAATTTCTGCAAATTGGACTTTTAATTCTACGAACTCACAAATTCACAATATTCTAAGTTACAATTTTATGCGTTTTCCTACTGTCATGCCTAATCTAATGGATTCCTTCCTTGGTTTATTTCTTTCTGTCCGTCTTTCCGAGTTTGTTACCATAAATAAACACCTAAATGCTGTTTCTACATATTGAAACAACCTTGCTTAAGTTGAAGTAATTTCTTGGTAAAATAGGTTACGTAGCGAGGAGAATAATCTTGTTATATGATATATTATGTTTATAGTATAATATTATGTGTATCTACCCGGTATATTATGTTTATTTATTTACGTAATAATAACGTAACGTGCCAAATTTTATCAGTCCAATCCTCTTTCAGATGAAAATATGCTATAAGTAAGAAGTTTCCAAACACTTTCTGGTAACAACTTCTCTCCAAAGTCCTGCTTACAATCATTTAAGGCTGCATAATAAATATCAGTAAGCATGGTTTGCATAAATAGCGTGTAGGGAGATATAACATGTAGTTATTAATTTTTACAGCAGAGTACTTTTTATAACGTTGCTATACTAAATATTTACTTTATGATATGTTCGCTCCAGAAAATGGAAAATGTCCATTTTATTTGTTATATAAATATTTAATATATTTTATTCACAACCTTAGAACAGTTTTTGAGAGAGTAAAAATATCACTTTGCACGTGAAGGATAATTTGTGGTAGAAGGGTGAAGCAGTTATTTCAGATATTTTATGTTGTTTGAGGGGAACAGTTGAAGGAATTGTTATGTTTAATGAAATAGATAAAATGTAAGGTAGGTAATGGTGTAACCATGACAACCGATATGAGAAGAAATTGTTAAAATGTTTGAGACATGTCTGGACTAGGAAATGTTAATATTTGCAACTTACCTGAGAATGGGAATTAATAATAAAAATTCTGGAGATGTAGAAAGTGATTGTAGTGATTTTGTTAATCCAGATAATGATGTTAATTACCACAGAAACACACAAAGTGTTTTGGTGTCACATCTCGTCAGATCATGCAAGGGTTTCCCCCCTTTTTTTTAACAATTTACGTCCTCCAACGTTGTCATATCGGACGATGAGTGAAATGGCTGAAATGATGCCCAAATGAGTCCGGGGTCCACGGAGCTTAGAGTTACCCGACATTCGTCTATCAGGATAAGGGAAAACAAAACCCCGAAGAAAACCTTATCCAGGTAACTCGCCCTAACCGAGATTCGAACTCGGGACGTCTTGAATGTAGGGCAGACACGCTACCATCTCGCTGACGAGGTGGGCCATTGAAGTGTAAAGATGTGTTATCTGTAGTGCCGATCTGCAAGTTCGCAGAATGTTAATCTTCAAGGATTCAGTATTGATTATTTTATAAAAGGATATAATATACAAATGAAATGAAGTGTGTAGTGTTTAACGCCCGCTTTTACTATATACGGCACCGCAGGCGGTGACACTGGTGATGCATGAGATGAAGATGGAGCACCGGTGGAATGAGATGGCGGGGGAAACCGGAGGTCCCGTAGAAAACCCACCCCAACGCCGTGTTGTCCACCACAAATCTCACTTTGCGGTCGCCTGGGATCGAACCCGGGCCGCCTTGGTGAGAGCCAAGCGGTCTAACCACTGAGCCACAGCGTGGCCATATAATATACAGATCTTAACATTGTGATAAGATATAATAATGGTTTTAGTAGAATAAATTCCAATATTTTGAAGAAGAGAAAATTTGTTATTGTTTTCTACAAATTATTCTCGCTCTGATACTACGGTCAGAAGAGAAAAGACTCATTGCTCCAGAGTGCCGAGGCATACTTCCTCAAGATCGACACAGAAGGTGAGAATAATTAATCATAATTCCATCCCTCGCCCTTTTGCACCAAATTATTCAGCTTCAAAGGTGTCAGGGAACTTTAAAGCATATATTCCTTGAAATCTAAATATGGAACATTTGGTTGGGAAGACAATATTTCCTCTAATTATCACCTGTGTTTCAGAGAAAGTAGAAATCATTCAGTTTTGTTCAGTATAATTTTAGGAGAAGACACAGTTCTTTACAAAGAGTAACAAAAAGAAAATAAAGAGAGGGAGAGAAAGAATTGGAGAAAAAAGAATGTATTAAAAGCAGAGAAATAAAGAACAGAAGCTGGGATCGAGGGATCGAAGGAGATTGAGACGCCTTCTAGCGGCAGATCAGTGCAACAGAAACGCCACCTCCTGTCGCGTGGTTTGGAGAGAGTGCCTGTCATTGCACTTGCAAGGCGTGTTTAATTCAAGGAGCGTGGATAATCGCGAAAACGGCGCCGCTCCCAGCGGCTACATCTGATAACAGAAAGTGCTTCCGAGGTTACTGTAAGCTTCCCTATAAAATGACATTGAAATCATTAAGAATGCTTCTTTTTGCACGTTTTTGTCACTTAATATGCCACAAGAACTGCCTGAAAAACAAAAGCCATTAGTATTTGGTAATAATAATGATCATTAGCTGCACAGGAACAGGTATTCCAGCTTAGTCCGGTTATTTCACAATATGCGTGTCAGTTTAAAGTGGTCTTTAGGGCGACCTGCCCATATTCCATCTTTCTTCTGACTTGAAATAACTCCTATATTATTTCGATTCTAATAAGTGTGATACGCTCAACCTGTAACACTATATTATACATGTGAAAGTAACCTGTTCAAATAAATCATATTCATTCTAGAAGTGAAGCCCTTGTTTGTTATCTCCCACTTTTTCTGTGTACTACAACGTATAATTTCCTGAATTTTAAACAGATATAGACGACTATTTCGCTGTTTTCTTGAATGGTAGCTACACATACAAGTTTTCTTATTATTTCAAGGCGTATGAATGTATTTTTATACGCCATTTTCTATCAGGATGACTTGAATAAAATATTTAATAATAATTCATTGTTTTAATTTAGTTATCCAATGTTAAACCATAAGGGACGATGAATGAAATGGATGAAATGGTCATAGAGCCCACAGTCCATAGAGCTTAAGTTACCACACATTTGTTTTCCGGGATACGGGTAAACCTCAGAAAAGACCTTATCTAAATAACCCACTCTGACCGAGATTCGAAGTCGATACCTCTTAAACTTTTCAAGAGCTGTCACCTACACTACTGAGGCAGCCTTTACAGTAGTGGTGATGATGATTTATTATTATTTTTGTAATTAACGTCCTCCGACGTTAAGTCCTATCGGACGTTGAATGAAATGGGTGGAATGATGCTCAAATGAGTCCAGGTTCTATGGAGCTAAGAGTCACCCCCTTCGTCTCTCAGGATAAGGGAAAATCCCGGAAAAAAACTTATCCAGGTAACTCAACCTAACCGAAATTTGAACTCGGGACCTCTTGAACGTGAGGCAGACACGCTACCATCTAGGCTACCGAGGCGGACAATGACGATGATGAAGTTGATAATGATGATTATGGTGATGATGATTTATGGGGGACATTTCTGAATCTTTCATTTCTGAGTAAAGCAAGATGTTTTTTCTCCACTACTCCTTAATTGTGTTCTTGATAAAGTAATACAAAAATGGCGAAAACAGAAAATAATTCTCAAAATTAATCAACCAAACATATTAGGGAGAAGGAAATTGAAGATACATTGCCAAGCGTATGCAGATGATATAGAAATTTTAACCCGTAACAGCTCAGAATCAATAGATATAATTATCTAAAGAAACTGCAGATAAAGTTGGTGTTCAGACACCTTTGGAAAAATCCTAATATAAAGCCCATAAACAGGCACCAAAATACATGCAAACCAATTATGGAAAAATTAAATGAGTTTCACAATTTAAACACCTTGGTTAAATAAATCAGGAAAATAGAATCGAAACTAAAGCAAACAAAAGTCGGTTGAAAAAACTGAAAGCAGCATATCGGCGGCTTACTAAAGCTTATATAATAAAAATGAATGTGTAAATATACAAAATTGAGATACTATAACACTGTAATTAACCCAGAGTGCCTCTATGGATCAGAAATATTAATTTTGAACAGAAAAGCGGATATCGAAAATATAGAAAAAGAACGTAAACTTATTAGAAAAATTTTAGGTCCACAAATCGCAGGTAAAGAATGCATACAGACTTAGAATTAAAACTGAATTAAAAAATATACAGTCATCCATAGTGATAATAGAAAAACGAATGTTACAATTTTATGGACGTATTAAACGATTAACTTCAAATAGGCTCACAAAAGGAATTATGGAATTTTACGAAAGTAGACACTATGAAATGGATTGGTGAAGTAAAAACGTATTTAAACTTGACAGGAATTACTCAAGACGATGTCCTAGACAGGGACGTCTTTAGAATAAAGGTGCATAACCTCTTTGAGCAAGAGGATAACCCACACGTAAAGAATGAGAGAACTTTGCATTAATAGAAGAGCTAAGAAACGTCTCTAAGTAATTTCTACCCACCACAAGAAGGCAAGAGACGAATGAAGGGGAGAGCGGCTTGAACTGTTTATCTGCTCTGTTAATGAATCTATTTTCTAGGAAATGAGTGTATGAGAGTGCATATGAGTCACCCATACTGCCAGATATAATGTTTGTTGCAGTAACTATAGTGATAGGTATTATGTATGGGTGAGTTATGTGACAACACTTGCATATTTTAAACAAATCAAGCATCCTTGTCACACTGGGAAGGCGAGCATAAACACCGTGGGAACAGCAAAAGTATTACGTTACACATTCCTCTAGCTTGACTTATTGTGGTGGACTCATTCGCAAAAATAGGTAATAATAATAATAATAATAATAATAATAATAATAATAATAATAATAATAATAATAATAATAATAATAATAATAATAATAATAATAATAATAATAATAATAATAATAATAATAATAATAATAATAATAATAATAATAATAATAATAATCATAATAATAATAATCATAATCATAATAATAATAATCATAATCATAATAATAATAATAATCATAATAATAATAATCATAATAATCATAATAATAATCATAATAATAATAATAATAATAATAATAATAATAATAATAATAATAATAATAATAATAATAATAATAATAATAATAATAATAATAATAATAATAATAATAATAATAATAATAATAATAATAATAATAATAATAATAATAATAATAATAATAATAATAATAATAATAATAATAATAATAATAATAATAATAATAATAATAATAATAATAATAATAATAATAATAATAATAATAATAATAATAATAATAATAATAATAATAATAATAATAATAATAATAATAATAATAATAATAATAATAATAATAATAATAATAATAATAATAATAATAATAATAATCATAATAATCATAATCATAATAATAATAATCATAATCATAATAATAATAATAATAATCATAATCATAATAATAATAATCATAATAATCATAATAATAATCATAATAATAATAATAATAATAATAATAATAATAATAATAATAATAATAATAATAATAATAATAATAATAATAATAATAATAATAATAATAATAATAATAATAATAATAATAATAATAATAATAATAATAATAATAATAATAATAATAATAATAATAATAATAATAATAATAATAATAATAATAATAATAATAATAATAATAATAATAATAATAATAATAATAATAATAATAGTGGTAAACTCAAGTGTAAAACAGCGTGCAGACTGAGGTGTAACTTAAGAATTCAGTATTGCTTTCTGTCACTGATTTTGAGTATTTGTTACACTTCAGCTCATTGTATTTGTTACATTTTAGGTCACTTTAGATGCACTTATCCGTCAGATACGTGATAATAATTTATGGAACACACCTTTTTGGAATACGTGCACAGCCAGCCTTGTTAAGATAATGCAGATACTTTTATTCGGTCCTGTACGGCTAATTGCCTAGACTAAGTATTCTACATCGCTTCTCATCTTCAGGTTTTCTACCATCAGCTCTGTACAAGCCTCTGTCGCCTCGAGTTGTAACGCGTAATAAGGATCCTCCATTAGAAAGGGCTCTCTCGTCAGGGTGTATACATAATTTGATGAGGTACATTTTGACACTCCAGTTGTGCGATTTATGTAGCCTTTACTATCTCGCATACCTTTAGGCACCTCTATTTTAGGTTTTCCTATTTTAGGTTATAACATATGTCAATATTTGGAAAATGTTAGCTCCTAAAAGCCTCTGAAAAGCCCATCTCTAGGGGGATTTGTTGTATAGTTTTTCCATTTATGGAGTTACGTCTTACTCTTTTGAATATATGTGATCGCAGATTCTTAACATTTTAAGAGTTCGTTACCCTTAGATCCCCGTTCTCTAAATATTACTCGCTGCGGTTTTTCTTTCCTACTTTTTGAAAAGTTAGAACAGTCTTCTCTTTATTAGTTTTAGCTTTCCAAATTTATTTAACCAATTAGCTAATTTAATGTACCTGCTCTCGTTCTTTACGAATTTACATAATTGAAAACAATCAGAAACCACGAACGCAATCACAGGCACCAAATAAATCTTTTTGGAAAATGCAAATAATCTGCGACCGTCGAGAAAAATTAATCTTCTTGCTTAATACAAGATGCCGGTTCACTTATTTTCATATTAACAGTTTTCTCTCTTTAAAAAATTATTTATCATACTCTGCTAATGATAATTGAAACATACCTTAGAAATGCAGAAAAACTTTCCTACCTGAAGCTTATCAAGAAACGTTTGTATACCAGATTCTATTCTCTTTTGTTTCTCTGTGTCTTGGTGATCGTCTACATGTAGCTTGGTGTAAACTACTCGTGGGTTTGTGTTATTTTTCATGGTTATTCTTTGTAGTAACTACTAATATTATATACTCCATGGAATTTTTAACTAAGATTCAAAGCCTTCTGACATGTATGTTCTTTTATAACAGCAATAGGTTTGTATCCAAGTATAGGGATCTGTAAATCCTTTTTAATGTTCTGATATTTTATAAAATGAAATTATTAGGCCTCTGCAAACCGTATATATAGATATAGGATATTCAGTTTTTGTGTAATTGTCCAAATGATTAAGTGGTTTTTGAGGTTATGCTACATACCAAAACAGAAACGAAAAACACATATATAAAGTATACAACAATCTTTAAAATTTTGATTCTTTATTCTTTAGATAAATCATCTTATTTCACAGAGTTTTTTTGATACCTTCCACGTAGTCTCCATTTCCTTGTTCACATTTTTCCCATTGTTCTGCAAGTTTGAAAATACCCTCTTCGTACGAGGGAACTCCGTCCCAAGGGTTGGCATGCAATACTTTGGCATTATTTTGTCGCCCGCCTCGGTTGCGTAGATGGTAGCATGTCTGCCTCACGTTCAAGAGGTCCCGAGTTTGAATCTCGGTTAGGGTGAGTTACCTGGATAAGGTTTTTGCGGGGTTTTCCCTTATCCAGGTAGGCGAATGGCATGTAACTCTAAGTTCCATGGACCCCGGACTCATTTGAGCATCATTTCACTCATTTCATGCATCGTCAGATACGACTTAACGTTGGAGGACTTAAATTACAAATATATATATATATATATATATATATATATATTTGTCCCCTTTACTTTTGTCAGGAAATCATTGTCAACTGAAATGGATTTCGGAGGTGAGCAGCTAGGAAATCAAGAATTGAAAAAGTAAGAAAGACCACAATTAGGGAATTGGTCAAAGCCGAAAAGAAAGCTTTGGAAATAATTGAAATGAGAACAGTAATGTGGTATGAACATGTCATAAGAATTCCAAATGGAAGAATACCAAAGAAGATATTGGAATGGGAGATGGAAGGGACAAGAAGGAAGGGGTGACTCAGAGAGAAGTGGATAAATGCCGTTAAAAGGAGCATGGAACAAAAGCGTCTGATAGACAGGGATGCTGAGGACAGGGAAACTTGGAGGCCAACAATTTCTTGTCTGTGAGGGAAAATCATTGTAGAGTGGAAAGATTCAGAAATAAAAGCTTTTTTCATGCTTAAAATTATGGAACCAGCTCTCATCGCTTGTCATAGTACTCATAAAAATTATCACTTTTATTTGATATCGTGAAAAATACTTTCTGAAGATTATTGGTTTTTGGCCAATACCCAATGGGCACAAACGTATCAATAAATTAGGTTTTCAGTGATTTCTTGCACTGAAAAATATCCTGCTGCAAGTTTTGCAGGTCATTGCATCCACAGATGTACATTTGGCATCTCTACTGAGCTCATCTACTATTTTCTTGTTGCGTTCTCTGGGAACAGTTTAAGGGCTACAAGACTCATCTTGGATAATCGGTTCCCATTTTTGAAATGTTTCACCTATTTCCTAAAAAACTGGCATCCATGGAGACATGTCTATACGCACGTTAAAGTCTGAGATATGTTTCAGTAGGAGATTGTTGCCCTTTGAAAAGAAATTCAGTGATACCACATTGTCGAGAAAAGAAGTGTTACACTGTTTGGTCACTAATGTGTGGCAACATGTGGTGTTGCGATTCAGGAAGGTTCTTTTTCATTTCTTGGGATCTAATTTTAAGAATGGGAGTTTAAATGCAATGTCTTAATTTAATTTATTATTAAACAAAAGGTGTACATGATATTAATCGTTCACTTATCTCAACTTGGGACAACATATTCCCAGTTTTACTGTGTAAAACTGCCCACATTAAATGAAATTAGACGCTAACGGGCAGGAAGAGAGATTGGATTAGCTGTAGTCTGGAAAGCGAAGCCAAGAGTCACGCAATTACGGTCAAGATGTATCTCTCGACGTAAAGCAATTCCACAGCCTTCTACGAGGTGTGGCGCTCTGCGTTTTTTTCCTTGGCTCTCTTTGATACTGTTTGCCAGCACCGCCTTGTCTTCCGGCTGCAGGCAAAACTTTTAATTCCGATCCGCACTGCGATTCATTTAATATTAATAGTGTTGTCATAAACCATCGAGAAGATAAACATGAATTAGAGCTTCAAGTGCAGTGACGTTTTAATTAAGGTATAACCTTTTCCCTAATGTGCTCACCTTGAAGCGCCAGCCCACGCGCATGCGCCTCTCCTACATAAATCGTGACGGAAGGCAGCCATGTTTGTTAAAAAGTAGTTCATACACAGCAGAAACAAATGTTTCTCTTTTCTTCTTCTTCTTCTTCTTCTTCTTCTTCTTCTTCTTCTTCTTCTTCTTCTTCTTCTTCAGGAGACAGATTATAACGTACCTCCAAGTTATAATTTCTCTCTTTTCATTGTATGAACTTGTATCGATAGTATGCTATCTATTGCTTCATCTGCATTTGCATATGTTAATAATGAAATAAGTTCGGTTTTTTAACAAAAAGTTATTGCAATCATTGTCAATATATACAATGTAATGTTATTGCATTACTGTTAAGTAACACAACTTGAATAAATTGAGCCAAAATTATGATAGTCAAGAAATTCGTGGACAGTATAACAATAGCTGAACCACATTTTAAAAACATTTTTGTTAAATTCTAAAAGTATTATAGATAGTCTCATATAAGTAATGTCATTTTCTAAGAAAAACAATAATTTCAAATGTATTCAAAGAAGCAATTATAGAAAATGCACCATGGATCGAAAAATATGATAATCTGATGGTACGAGATCAGGGCTGTCTGCTGGGTGACATAGCAGCTGGATTCCTCCCATTTCCTGAATTTTTTTCCATCGTTGTTCCTGCAGTATGGGATGGTCATTGTCCTGTTCCAATAGAACACTATTTCGGCCAACTAATGATGGGTATCTCCGTCTCAAAATTTAATGAACTCGTTCCAGTTGTTGAGAATAAAATCCGGATCAATCGCCCGCCGTTTTGGAATAAACTCCTTCAAAATTTCAACAGACACACGACATATCTTTGGAATAGAGCTGAATTTTTTAACGATGACTTTGGCAGGTTGGCGGGGATCAAACCACTGTTTCAAACATCAGGGTATCGGTGATATAACCATTTTGCATCACAAGTGTTAATTCTCATGACAAATCTTTCATCGATGTGATTACGGATAAGCTGACGAGAGATATCCACTCCACGTTCAGCCTGTTGAGGTGTCAGTTCATGACGTACAGATCTACAGCTTCTGTATGACTTTCCAAGTGTCTTAATATGACGATACATGGTATATTTTTATGCACCAAGTTTTTCTGAAAGCTTACGCGTACTTTTTTGCGGATTTTCTCACAAAACTTGGCGTGTATCCTCAATATTCCATACCTTAGGTCTTTTTTTATGTAATTTACGTCCTCCAACGTTATGTCATATCGGACGATGAACAAAATGGGTGAAATGAGCTCAAATGAGCTCAGGGTCCATGGAACTTAGACTTACCCGACATTCGTCTGTCGGGATAAGGAAAACCCCAGAGAAAAACCTTATCCAGGTAACACCCTGACCGAGATTCCAACTCGGAACCTCTTGAACGTGAGGCAGACATGCTACGCTACCAAGGCGGGCACTTTAGGTCTAACAGAACGTTGTAAAGGTTAAGTGTTTTCGTCTCCATTGTTGAGACGTTGGAATCATCGCTGTGCTACACGCTCACTAACAACACTTTCTCCTTCCACTTTACATATTCTTCGAGCTGAGACAGGACTCCTGAGTTCAAACTTTGTTATCTCTATTTGGTGATTGTTTATTAACAACTGAAGACTGATACATGCGCGCAATGTACGCAACACTAGCTATGGTATCCTGTAAACAGCACCGCAGCAAAACTCCTAACAAAAAGTGCTTGAATTTATGTTACCTATCAGCTCCCAACGTTTGTCACTTTAATTTTGGGACACCTTGTATAAAACGTAATGTTTAATACACCAAATACACAAATTTTACTCCACTCACGTGTGAAAACAATTTTTACTCCGTGAATTACATTCTAATATCTGTTTCATATAACCTTGCCCAGCTGACATGTATCAATCCGCGTTCAACTACCTTCCCTCTCATCCTAATTGGCTAATGCTTTCGCGCCATATGCCATAGGTGGTGTCTTCCCGTCACTGTTAAACCTGTAGTAAACGTCATAAAAATTGCCAAGAAGATAGACAAAATCATACAAATAAGAATATGAAGGCATGCAAAAATACAAGTTTATAATGAAACTCAGCAAGTTGAAACTGAATGAATGAGCAATGAAACTGAAACAAGTTTATAATGAAAGGCCTTTGACCTTTTCCACTGGGACTTTTTCTTCAAACTAGCATACATACCTTGCAAAAATGCTTGTCTTTCAGTCTTGAAAGTCGTGTCACGCCATACTTGTCGCGTGTCCTTCATTCACCCAAGTCTCCACAAGGTAGTATATTTTGCGACTTGTATCCCGGTACAGTTTGAATGTCCTTAAATAACGTTTCCGCCAAACAGCAATATCGCCCCTAAAGTGGTAAGTTTTCCTGTTGTCTCAATTCCATATCGCGATGTTCCTACACTCAAACAAACCTGTACGTTCAGAGTAAAACTGTTCGACTTCTCTCACTAACAAATACGGATTCTTTTCCGTGAGTCCATTAAACACATGCATCACAATTCTTTTTGGCCGCTTTGTAAAGGTTTTTCCTTTCGATACTTCAGCGAAAAACTGGCGGAAAACTCTGCCATCATACATATAATAAGTACACGCGCAATAAACGATCAATAAAATAATTTAGCTCTCGGTACAGCTCACCTTCGAATGGCGATGTATGACTAATCCAGTACAAAACAAGGTCAGTGATAAAAGTCATATAAACAAATATGTCATCACTACCGCTAAATCACGTGCTATCGTGCCATGTGCTTAAGAGCAAAGGAGACTCCTGTTTACTTCGTTTAAGAATTAATATGCATTTCAGATAAATCAACTTTGTTGCGTAATATATTTAATTCAAACAGTTACGAAAATGTAAATTTGACAATTCTGTTCCAACATGTAAAGAAATATCATCATGTTAAATAACGAACTATGTTTTACCACACAATAGTCTATACCACAACAGCGCCAATGAGAGGTGATTAGGTCACGTGACCGTTAGATACAGGGCAAGATTACGTGAAACAAGGATTAGCAATTATTTCCCAATTCTAATTTTTGGAACTAGCACCCGTAAGTATTTGGAGCCCCTTTCAGGTCATTATGGATAACCTATCCGGAAGGCCTACTTCTCTATTTCAATTTCAGTACAGATTAAGAAAGTCTTTGTGAATAAATAAACAATTTTTTGTAATCAAAATAAAACAGTATGCTACAGATTTATTTTGCAGACAAATTACTGCTTTTCAAAAGGTAACGATGTTGAGAAAATTATAAAATCCATCATTTTTCAGCTTATAAAATTGAGGTTTTCATTAATAGTATGAAACAACTGAATTTCAATGAGTTGTATCTGTGACGTTATGTGAATAATATTGTTGTTAATCCAAGTTTTAAATGCATAGTGTGTGACATAGTGTAGACGAATTTGACATGCAGTTTCAGTAAAGTGTAGGTAATGTATAAAAAAGCAAACTCCTATGTAATTTACTGTCCCAGAATTACACATTATAAATTAGGACCATTGTTGATAGCATAAACTAAGTTGTGTTAGTCTTAAAAATGCACGTTACGTTTTGAATTAAGTGCAACGAAACGTTATTTAAGGTATCACGCATAATTTATTGAACATTATGAAAATTGCTAAATGAGAGAAAGAGGTTTAAAATCCAAACATAAAGAGAGTGTTCAGTGTAGTGAGAGAAATAAGGCATATCATACAAATGAGGAGAAAGCAGTAACATACTAAGATGTATGGATCTAGAGTTAATAAAAAAGAAACTTAGAGTCTGATTTCATCTTTCAGAACAACGTCAATGTATTGCTTTAAGTCCTATTTTCATCGCGCGCATCTGTAGCGTAGGTGGTATCGTGTCTGCCTCATGATCCAGAGGTCCCGAGTTAGAATCTTGATTAAGATGTGTTATTCGGACAAAGATCTTAACGGAGTTTTCCCTTATCCTGGAAGATTAATGTCGGGTAAATCTAAGCCCTATGGGCAATGGAATTATTTGAGGATCATTTCACCATTATGAATTAATGATATGATATGACGTAAGTGGAACGTAAATTTAAAAAAAAAAATGTCCTACTTTCAATGGATTTATTCTGTTGTAAATTATCTGTCACAAAACTGTATTGTATATGGGTTATACAACAGCAGGACATGTGCAGTGCAACATAGGTACACCCCGGTGCACGGAAACTTTCCGAAATGAGGAACAGCTGTTTAGGTTCGTAAGTGAATGGCACCACGCCCCCACTTCAAACCCCGGTCAGCGATGGGAAGGCGTGCGCCTGACCTTTTTTGCGCTATGGTGGAGATAGTTTAAGTTACATTGAAACATATAATTCAGAATACGTCTCATCGGACTTCGTTTATTTCATTATACCTATCCTTTCCCGTAGGGAAGGGGAACCGTGCCCTTCAGCTGCCGAGGTGCGGGCGCTGCGGACCCTTAGCTCTCGTGGTACCTCTGACGTTACTAAAGGAACCTTGGGTCGAACTGCCAAAACCCTCCCGTAGGGGAGTTGTTCGGATTGGGTTGGACTCGAGGGGACAGTGTGTTCCCGACACTCACGGGGAATTGGGTACCTCCGGCCAGGCTACGGCCACCCGGAGCGGGTAGAAAGATACCTGAAAAGACCCGGTTACTAGCCTGCAGAGCTAGTAGGTGTGCTAGATCACCAGGCGGCCCCACCGAGGTTTTCGATAATCTTCCCTGCGGGGTTGACGCGCGTAAGTGGTGTATCCACTTCCATCCCGTCTTGACGTTGTGCTCAGCAGAGCCCCGGAGTATCCATAGCTCCCGGGTAGAAGGCGGCCCGGGTCCTCGCTCCTACGGGTCCAGGACTAATGGGAGTAGAACCTGTGCACTTAACTAAACTATACCTATTCTTGTTCAATAAGCGCAATTACTTTCGGCTTGTTTGCTCATTTCAGACGGCATGTCCTTGTCCTTCCAGGTTCTAGAAACGTCACCAGAGAGTTATGACTTCAAACTAAGGAGTGGCGGAGGTGATGTTGACAATCCTTCCACTAAGTTTAAATTTCTCCTTACCCCTCCCCTTGCACCCCAGCTACGCGCCTTGTTTATGGGTCATTGCTTGTGTTATTAGAATTTGATATAAACCAATAAGAGATTGGCACAGCCAGGACTGGTGTAGAAAATGAAATGGTTATACCAACATTATATAAAGTAACACACCAAAAGATCACAGCAGCATCGGAAAATTTCCGTGCACCGGACTGTACATAGATATATTACAGCTACCTCCTAGGAGGAAGGCGTGCAGTATAGGAATTAGGTCACAGATCCCAAGTATAGGGCTCGTAGAAGCGCGCCAAAATTTGTAATACTTCCACGCTAGAAGAAATGTGTGTAGTGTTTAACGCCCGCTTTTACTACATACGGCACCGCAGGCGATGACACTGATGATGCATGAGATGAAGATGGAGCACCGGTGGAATGAGATGGCGGGGGAAACCGGAGATCCCGGAGAAAACCCGCCCCAGCGCCGTGTTGTCCACCACAAATCTCACTTTGCGGTCACCTGGATCGAACCCGGGCCGCCTTGGTGAGAGGCAAGCGGTCTAACGACTGAGCCACGGCACGGCCAGGCTAGAAGACACCTCCCACA
Source organism: Mantis religiosa (assembly GCA_030765055.1). NCBI lineage: Eukaryota > Metazoa > Arthropoda > Insecta > Mantodea > Mantidae > Mantis > Mantis religiosa. Next base: position 138,822,885 of record CM060955.1, on the reverse strand, counting down.
GCTGAATAATGAATGACCCATTGATAAAGCCGCCCTCTAGTGCCCAAGAGCATAATATCTCATAGTTTAAGCACCCACACTCTCTAGTCATACCGGCAGTAGCTACGAGATCTAAAAGTACACCAGAAACATGAGAAGGATATAGGTTCTAGGGTAAAATCATCACAAAAACCCCAACTTCTACGGGAATCAAACCCGGGACCTCACCTTTATGAATCTCAGAAGTTACCTTACCAACCTGCTCGATATGCATTGCATAACTGTCCTGATCTTAAGAGCTCCAAAGCCTGAATTCTTAATTCGATAAGTTACCATCGGGTATAAACAACAGACTTAAAAAATATTTTTGGTGAATTTAGTTTCAGTTGTTTGTTTTATAATCGGTAGTCGATTATAAAATGGGTAGAGCAATAATGTGGCGCTGTAAAGCACTTCCGTTATCCCACGGTCGCTTCCTTCCTCCCATGACGACCCCGGGAGGGAAGTTGTTCAAACATGGCGGTGGAGGTGTCTGCGCTATGCAAACAACTTGCTTTTCCCACACCGTGCATTCCTTTGCGTTGTAAAGTTCACATTCTGGGCGACTTATATCATCCTGGCACTAGGTGTACAATCTTTGTGTCTTACTCGGAAGTAAAAGTCAAGTTTATAATTAGGCTTACATTGCAACCAAGGTATTCACAGCAGTAAACCTATCAGCGCCTGTTTTACTTCATGTGGGGAAGATTCGGTTCGGCCAAAATTAGATTCGGATCAATGTCTACTGGATGGAAGTGGTATGGCAACGAATTTTGCTTCAAACAATGAAGGACTTGGTAGTTCTTCATTAACTGGAGTAGAGTTTGTTGCTACCCCGCTTCTATCCAGCAGAAATCATCTATAACTAGCTTTAGCCAATCAGAAACATCAGAATATCTTCCCCAAGTGTAGATTCATGCGTAATTTTTATAGTGCCTACAATTTCCTGTTTTCATAATTACGGATTTTGGTGCCCGCCTCCGTAGCGTAACTCTGCCTCACGTTCAAGAGATCCCGAGGTCGAATCTTGATCATGGTGAGTTATCTGGTTAAAGTTTCTTTCCTGAAAGATGAATGTCTGGTAACTCTAAGCTCTTTGGTCCCGGGGCACATTTAAGCATATAATTCATCGTCTGATATGAACGTTGGAGGTAAATTAAAAAAAAGAGACGTTCTGGCTTTTGGTACCGTAACTGTGGCCTTTTTATGGTTGTGAGACCATTTATCACGCTTTTTTGTACAGCAATTTTATTGTTTTAGTTACTGAGTTTACTTATTAATAGTATTTATAAATGTGAAACAATGAGCCAACGAGGAAGTTTGTAACAGAAACCTTCCTTTCCTGACGTCAGTAATTATATTGTTCCATATAACAATAACATTTTGGCTACATAGCACAACAAAGCATACGGTTAATGCTGAACTACAAATTAATTCTATTGGTTTTGCCCGCCTCGGTAGCGTAGATGGTAGCATGTCTGCCTCACGTTCAAGAGGTCCCGAGTTCGAATCTCGGTCAGGGTGAGTCACCTGATCAGGTTTTTCCGGGGTTTTCCCTTATCCTTCAAGACGAATGTCGGGTAACTCTAAGCTCAATGGACCCTGGGCTCATTTGAGCATCATTTCACCCAATTCATTCACCGTCCGATATAACTTAACGTTGGGGCGGACGTAAATGAAAAAAAAAAGACTGACAAATTGATCATGATACCACAAACCCATCTATTTTTTTTTATCCGGTGAATTTATTGTTTTTTAGTTTCCCAGTAGGCAAACTTTAGACTTCTTTAATTGAAAACACCATAGGATTAGGATTTATTACAGAGGGTATTCAGTACGTAGGCCACCATGCTGGGTCCATTGTTCCCCCAAGTGGGGACGTCCCCGGGAGGAAGAATGAGGTGAAGGAAACAGAGGGTGGCCAACCCAAGGAGCCACGACAGTACAGAGGGCAGGTTCCCTACAGTTTACTTGGATAGAGACTTCCCCCTACAGGCCAGGACAACGGACAGTTTGAGTCCAGAGGTTCTACTCCCATTAGTCTTGAACCCGTAGGACCAAGACCCGGGCCTCTTTCAACCAGGGAGTTATCCGAGCTGTCCCAAAGGGCGCTCGGCGTCCTCCGAGGGGCTTTCCATAGGGCAAGACCTGGGTAAAAAACAAGCCCCCCCCCCATCTGGTCCGAGGACAGAAGACGGGATGGAAGAGGATACGCCACTTACGCGCGCCAACACCAATGGTGAAGGCTACCGATATGACCTCGGTAGGATCGCCTGGCGATCTAGCACACCTTCTACTAGCTTTGCAGGCTAGTACCCGGGACATTTAATGGCTTCCCGCAACCCCGTCCTTAGACGTAACCGATTCTCACGGGTATCGGGAACCACTGCCCCTTCGAGACCATCCCAATCCGAACAACTCCCGAAGGAGGGGCTCAAATGTTCGGCCCGAGGTTCCTCTAGTAACGTCAGAGGTACCACGAGTGCTAAGGGTCCGCAGCGCTCGCACCACGGCAGCTGAAGGGGACGAATCCCCTCCCCTACGGACACGCTCCCCCACAGCGGGACGGCAACGAGCCCAAAAGCTGAGCCCTAAAAGTCCCAGGCAGGCGATCCGAGCCCCATAAGTCCCTGGCTGGCGGTCCCGAATGGTCCCAGCAGAGGACCTGAGGCCCGCAACCGACCTACCTGAGGAGGAAGTAGTTTACCTCAGAGCATATCATCCTGCCATGCACCGCCGAGACACCCGCCGACACTTCTACCCTGAAAGAGACCACCAGATGAGAGATGATATGAAGTGATAATGGAGATGAAATGGAGGGGCGGGAAATTTGGGGGATGTAATTAACCTCCCCAGCATTCGCCTAGTGACCCGGGAAAACTACCGAAAATTCCAGGTAGGTCGGCCACGGGATACGAACCCGGGCCTCCCGAAAGCGGGCCACGTCTGCTTAACTGATAACGGGCTTTGGCATAAATAAATCAGTAATTGAAGAGTAAAGTTTTGCTTCTCATTCGCCTATGAAACACAGTTAATCAGTCAGTAACTTGCTAAATCCTAAAATCATTTTTTTCTTTCTAGTTTTCAGAATTTGTCTACGCGCATTTCCGTACATACTAATATTTGAACTAATGGACTTCTGTGAACTAAATTTGGTAACTCCTAGCCAAACTTTCTTACAACAAATTGCGTTTCCTTAACACGGAAGTTGCTAATGACTTCTTTCTCCTGACAAATATTTAACATAGATATGTTATGCATTGGCTTTTATATACCGATATTATTTATTGCAAATATTTGTCTATCCACATATTATTTGCTTATAGAAGTAATAGTCTATGTACCAATAACTCTAATATCAACCAAACTAGGACACGTTCATTCAATTTCTTCTGTAGTGTGTGACTCCTGGTAGTGAGGAATGAAGCAAAATCTCGAAGCACGAACCAAATCCCAACGAGGATATGCGCTAGCAAGACGGATTCCTAAACATTCCAGCGTGATACTAATCGGATATCGGATGGCTTCGCATAAAACCTGAATTCCCAGGGGGTAACAATCATGCAATGAGACTCCAGCAATCCCACTCAACGCTGGGAGAAATCATTTCAGAGCACAAATTTCACCGTCCTGTCGCAACAAAATATTGCGCAGAAAAGCCATGGTAGGTGGTTTGTTGAAAGGAATGAAACCCGGGATCGACTTACCGCGAAGACTTATCGCTCGAGTGCTAGCTATAGGTAGTAATAGTAGTAGTAGCAGTAGTAATAATAATAATAATAATAATAATAATAATAATAATAATAATAATAATAATAATAATAATAATAATAATAATAATAATAATAATAATAATAATAATAATAATAATAATAATAATAATAATAATAATAATAATAATAATAATAATAATAATAATAATAATAATAATAATAATAATAATAATAATAATAATAATAATAATAATAATAATAATAATAATAATAATAATAATAATAATAATAATAATAATAATAATAATAATAATAATAATAATAATAATAATAATAATAATAATAATAATAATAATAATAATAATAATAATAATAATAATAATAATAATAATAATAATAATAATAATAATAATAATAATAATAATAATAATAATAATAATAATAATAATAATAATAATAATAATAATAATAATAATAATAATAATAATAATAATAATAATAATAATAATAATAATAATAATAATAATAATAATAATAATAATAATAATAATAATAATAATAATAATAATAATAATAATAATAATAATAATAATAATAATAATAATAATAATAATAATAATAATAATAATAATAATAATAATAATAATAATAATAATAATAATAATAATAATAATAATAATAATAATAATAATAATAATAATAATAATAATAATAATAATAATAATAATAATAATAATAATAATAATAATAATAATAATAATAATAATAATAATAATAATAATAATAATAATAATAATAATAATAATAATAATAATAATAATAATAATAATAATAATAATAATAATAATAATAATAATAATAATAATAATAATAATAATAATAATAATAATAATGTAAGTCGGGGGGAAAAGACATACTAAACGGTTATGTCCCTTTTTCATGTAAATGTGAATGCAGTAAACTATAAAAGGTATCTCCAGATATTGCCTATATATTTAACTGTTAAAACGGTAATCAGTGTTCTTAAATGTGAGGAGATAAAAAGGTACAATTAAACTAATTGCAACAAAATTTACTTCTTGCCCCATCATTTGGGTAAGATGGGAGTTAACAGGGGAGAAAATTTAACAACATGGAGGAAGAACCAACAACTCGAAGTTTGAAATTAAAGAATAAAGTAAATTGAGGATTTGTATTACAACATGTAAGACAGTTTATATGATGTAAATTTAACACATGTTAGAGACATGATACAATGAAGAAAGGAGAAAACTAAAGTGCAGTCTTGTAACTCTCCTGCCAAGGTTTGAAGGATCCAAGTATTCATTACTTACTGCCAAAATGTTTCCAATGTGTGAAGAATGATCGGTCAAGCCGTCGTGATCGGTCATATGTAATTTGTCAGTAATCTTTAAGAACTTTCAACTTGCTCCAATGCTTGAGGGTAGATGGAAGTGAACCTTATTTTTGGTGTACGCTACCATTCATATTGGTCCGAGCTACCATGCGCTCACAAAGACGCATATGGCAAAATATCACGGTTAGGTGAAGCTCCAAGCACATCAAGTGCTGGACCTTACATATGGGCTTCGAAATATTACATAGCTTCTTGTACTTACCAAGTTTACAGATAGTAGTTTCTTGTTTATCACTGGATGAAGCAAGATATAAAACGGGCCCACCTCGGTAGCGTAGATGGTAGCGTGTCTGCCTCACGTTCAAGAGGTCCCGTGTTCGAATCTCGGTCAGGGTGAGTTACTTGGATAAGGTTTTTTCTGGGGTTTTCCCTTATCCTTCAAGATGAATGTCGGGTAACTCTAAACTCCATGGATCCTGGACTCATTTGAGCATCATTTCACCCAGTTCATTCACCGCCCGATATGACTTAACGTTGGAGGACGTAATATTACACACACAAAACAAAGTTCTCATAAGCACATGAGACAACTACCCTAATGGTGACTTACTATGCTGTAAGTACTTTAAGGACCGGGCTTTATAGTTCGGACCACTATTAGGTACAATTAATGAAAATTAGTTGTTCTTTCACACTAGCCGTGTGTAGGACGCATTATGAAAGGGTAGAGCCAGACTGAAAAATTCAATGCCATTGCCAGGATTTGAACCACGGATCTTCTACAATTTCCATTAACTGTACCTAATAGTGGTCTGAACTATAAAGCCCCGGCCTTAAAGTACTTACAGCATAGTAAGTCGCCATTAAGGTAGCTGTCTCATGTGTTTATGAGAACTCCTAGTGGTTTACCGGAAAAAATACGAGTCAGTTGGAGAATTTAATGTCATGTCGGCACGTTGGCCATAGTAGCTCAATGGCTTAGAGCGGCTGAACGGAGACCAGAGGATCTGTGGTTCAAATTCCGGCAATGGCATTGAATTTTTCAGTCTGGCTCTACCCTCTCAAATATTGAAATATTTAGGTTAAAGTCATAATGTCATCTAATAGATATCAGTGACAGTTTTTCAGTTCAATTAAGATGAGTATTAGATAAGTAAAGAAAATAAGTGCTGCACTAATGACGTAAATGTCTGGACTGAAGAGCGAATTAAAAATACACAGCCTTTTCAGATATCCTGTCACCTCTTCTGCAAGAAATATTTTCGCTTAATTAATGATAATGCATCTGACATGTACTGAGATTAAGGTTACAGGAAAAGAAATGAAGTTAATATTACAACATCAGACAGTCCCACGCAATGCCGGAATGTTAAAAATTACGTAAACACGGATGTTTAGGAGTTATTATCTGAAGAAGGTGGATCATATCTTATCTCCCTGAACGGAACCTGTAACAACAAAACATATTCCCGCAATCAGCAGTATATGCGAGGAGCCTGTTTTAGTTTTCTAATTCACTGTTCTCATTGTCGTCATTACGTCGTCTTCATAAAATACACAAAATATTATGTTGTGTGATGAAATTTAATCGTTCTTCGACATTAGCCATGTATATGCTAAGACTTTAGTCAAACTCCATCTAAATCTTAGCCTACATATGGCTAGTATCGAAGAACGGTCAAATTTCACCAACTAACCTAATAGTGGTCCGAACTATAAAGCTCGGAACTTACGTGCTTCAGCATAGCAAGTCGCCACAAAAGGTGTGTATCTCATTGTACTGAGAACTAAGAATTTAGAAGCTTTTTTCTTTGGGGCCGTATTCACAGTCAGATTTGATTCGGACCAACTTGCTACTTCCGGTGAACTTACGGTGGACCATCGATTTTCTTATTTATAAACCGGGATTGGCGATAGTCCGGGGACCAAACACGTTGGTCCGGCTCAAATTTTGGTCCACCTCCGAAGGGTAGATTAAAGGTGGACTATCTTTGCAATGTGGACGAAGATGAAGTGATGAATGTAGTTATGCTGCGTAAAATTCGTGAAATACGATGACGGAGGAAAACTTATCTGCCAAGAATATAAATTACTGCGAAGTATGACGACCTAAACCTCTAACGCAGATGCAGGTTTAGTAAAGCGAACTCCAGGAAGCTGATAAAAATGACCCGTCCTAACCTGTACGTCAGGGACCATAACCAAGGCCTGAGTATCTCAATTGACACTCAAATCCTAACAACACTTTGATATTATGCAAGAGAAGGATATCAAGACAACACTGCTGACCTGCATCACTAAGCCGCATTGTCAGCAAACACGTTATAAATTTCCCTCCATGCCTCATCCTTTCTCATATTTGTCTTCGTCGACTGGGATTTATTTTATATAATGTTCATTGTTTTTTGTACTAGAGGAAACACTGGTCTTTCTCTGACCAATTGATACCACACCTCTTCATATTCACAGCACAACAAACTTTGTTACCGAACCTGAAAAAATGATAGCAACCGTAAGAATGATTAAGAAACAGCTGTGAAACTACCACAGAGATTTATAAACTTGTAGCTACACTGCAGTTTGTTTAGCACTCTATGGGACTCGCGCATGCGCAGAAGAACCGTTCTAAGTCGTGTAACAGCTCCATGCTGTTCCACGGCTTTACTTGGTTCGAGGCTTTTTATCGTCTATGAATACCAAAAAGTTAGACCGTCTCTGGTCAGGACCAAGTTAGTCAGAAGATAGTCTAGACCAAAGTGATAACTGTGATTACGGCCCTAGTGGTTTACCAGGAAACATATGATTCATTTGGAGAATTTAATGTCATGACGTTGGCCATGGTAGCTCAGTGGTTAAGAGCAATCGGACGGAGACTGGGAGATTCAAATCCGGGTCGTAGGATTGAATTTTTCAATATGGCCCTATTATGTGGTGTATTTAGTGGCCGAGTGGTCAACAGGGATGGAGAAAACGAAGTTAGGCGGGCGTTTTTCCAAGCTCTCCAGTTTCTCTCACAATTATTTTATCATTTGCTTCGAGGTCACCTTTGTTTCCTTCCACTTCACCTAAATACTTCCTTCCATTTATTTACGTAAGAGATAGTCAAATATCTTAAGAGATGGCCGCTATGTGATGCTTTTTAGAGTTAAACGCCCACTTTTAGTACATGCGGCACCACAGGCGATGACAACTGCACCGGTTGTTTTGATTTAGGCTCCGAGAGTTTAAAAATGTATAAATATGTGGTTTAAAATCCATATGGGCATGTTAACATGAATAAGAAATGAAATTGTTAAAATTCAGTAGGTCAGGAGATGACGCAACACGTAAGTGATATGATGTGATATGAATGTTTTAGGATTGGTAGTTTTAAAAATGAGATTATGTAATGTGTGACATGGGCCAGTAAAAATAAAGTTTGTCTGGTAGTGATGGCAACGAGTGAAGGAAAAATCATAATTTTGTTAAAACAGCGAGGAAAGAAATGCTCTTTTGATGGAAGAACGTTATGGTGAACAGACATAAATTCAGTGCCGCGATGAATTCATTGGTTTCGAAGTTTATTTAGAAAATGTATCCTTTACACTCGCGACCACATCTGAAAATTAAGAGTTCTCATAGCTCAGACTAAATCAGATCCGGAGATTTTTATATACATCGATACATCTGAGTACCAGATCAGAACCAAAGATTCAGATCGCGAAGAAGTACTAGTTCGTGGCTTCATCGTCTTCCCATGGGGCTGAATACAACCCCAGTCACAACGCGGGACGACATCAGGTGAGAATAATCCCGTTCCACAGGATCGCCGCAGACTTCGAGAACACCATCTTGCCATCATCACCAATGCTCCTGCTACACAATACACGAAATGAATATGGAGCACCGATGGAATGAGGCGGCGAGGAAAAATGGAGCACCCAGAGAAAACCAGTCTCTACGTCGTTTTGTCCAAAACAAATCTGACATGCAGTCGCCTGGGATCGAACCCGGGTGAGAACCCCAGTCTTTGGTGAGAGTCAAGTGTTCTAACCACTCGAACACGGCGCAGTCACCTATAAAGCTATGAAATCTCATTTTCTTTGTATGGCCAGGACATTAAAAAACGAACGACTCCCTATTTGAAAAGTTATTAGCATTTTAAAGTTCAAACCAACAGCACACAAAAAAATTACAAAAAACATTAATTGTTGATTTATCGAGATTTACATCCTTTTGTGTTTAACATTAAGCCTATCTACTCAGGTTTGACAGTTATACAAAAGACATTCAGAATGAAGGGTAATTTACAGGTTATACCAAGATATTCAGACATAAATTTCATTTGAAATTAAGGTATTCTTACATATTCAATTTTAAATCACAATCGTTAGTCGTTTTTAGAAAATCAAATGTTTTAAACATTTTTCCTTATAAAAATTAGATAGGGGAGGATCTATTTTCTGTTCAAAACTTCAAATCAACGTCACAATTTTAGGAGAATTTTTGTTTTTGAGCTATGCTATTATGTTACGCGCACCATTCCAACACATAGCCTTTTTTAAGTTCTTACTATTTTGGACTAAGCTGTTCTAAAATATGTTACATTACACATTACACATACTAATGCAGAATTTTAGATGGAATAGTAAATAGCCTTTAGTTGGAGAAAGTAGAAATCTCTGAATGTACCTACCTAATAACTTCTTGGTATAAAGGCAAATCTATACCAAGATCTACCTGGAAGCGAAAACATAAACATCTTTGACCAACTCGTGCCAGGAATTGTCCGGAAGAGCTGGAGGGATGAGCTCTTTATGAAGTCCACGCGCCTTTCGTTCGGCGGAAATACCTTGAGCCTCACAGCTATAGTTTAACAATTACCCAGTACAAAAGGCGGCGCCAGCGTGCCTTCTAATTTCATACCGCCGGGCAATCGATGTCATTTTGTTAAACGGCCGTGTCGAATTGGTAAACGGGCTACCGAGCACAATATGGCGTCCCCTGAATGTGGGTCAAACTACACAAGGGCCTACTTTATTAATTCAAATAACTATGTTGAAATTTTAAGAGAAAAATAAATGCAACAATGAACACAAATTGGAGGTTAAACTTTTAGTGGAATTTAAGTTCTTGGAAGTGTGCTTTGAAGTACAAATCCTCACTCTCTTTATGTAATTACATAACATTCATTAACAAATTATTAGTTCCTTTTAGAAAACATTGCATATAGAAGCGATATTATCTGAAAATGGAAAAGGGTAAGTTTCATCCAAAAGCTCCTTCAGTGTTATTTGCAAAAACGTAAATACACACAGTGACCATGCATCAATGATCGGAAATGCTCCGGTTTATTGTCCTGCTGCAAATATTCCTTCAGATTATTAAATAATCCCGATAGGAACGAATTAATAACGGCTGCTTGGAATAAAAGTAAGCAGAAAACACCCACGTGCATAAAGATGCATGGGTAAATGAATTTTTCGTTTATTAAAATACGTAAGTTATATAACAAAATTGAAATTAAAAATAAAGTTGAAGAACATTCACTCATACCCGATTTCACCAATAGATGTTAAAATCGACGTTAACAAATGTAACGTAACAATTGTCACAGCGCTAACAAAGCTGTCAAATTTCTTGCATTTCACCAACATGTTTTCTGAAAATGTTAACAAATACGTGTTAATGCCAACGTGTTAACTCGTAAATATTACAGGTATAGAAGGCTATGGATGAGTCGTATTATTTTCCGAACGTACTGCGATGCGCTTTTGTTTTCATTTAGGTATGCACACAGCTGAAAAAATGGCGGGTAAATAAAATCGTCCACAAAAGCTGTGAGACAAATTTCTCATTCATGGAAAAAGAACTGTTAATTGAATTGATGACGAAGTATAAGGATATCGTGGAATATGAGAGGACGGATGCGGTGAATGTAAAAGAGAAAGATGTCACGTGGTAAAATATTGGAGACGAATTTAATTCAAATGCATATGTCACTACTAGAAGCACGAAATAACTTAGTCAGTATTACGTAAATTTAAAGCGAGGTGTGAAGAAGGACAGAAGCAATGAGTGACTTGAACGTTTTAAGACGTGGGGGCACATATCCACATAATTCTGTGAATTATAAAATCCCAAGGTTATTAATACTTGAAGCAAAGGTGAGATTGGCATATTCCTTTCAATGCATGTTTTAACGTCAGTATTACGTAAATTTAATACGAAATGCGAAGGATAGAAATGACGAGTGACTTGAACGCTTCAAGATGGCAGGTGGACAAAGTATTATCCATATAATGTAGAGAATTATAAAATAGCAAAGTTATTAATACTTGAAGCAAAGGCGAGATCGCTATACTCCTTTCAATGCATGTTTTAACGTCAGTATTACGTAAATTTAATACGAGGTGCGAAGAAGCACAGAAGTGACGAGTGACTTGAACGTTTCAAGACGGGAGGTGGACAGTGTATTATCCATATAATGTAGTGAATTATAAAATAGCAAAGTTATTAATACTTGAAGCAAAGGCGAGATCGGCATATTCCTTTCGATGCATGTTCTAACCTCTCTTGTACTTCCGCAGTAACCTTCACAGCAGCTTGTTTCGACAGTCTATACCTCTGTAGAAAATTTTCTTCTGGTAGCTCCTCAAAGTAATTTCTCATCATAGGCCGTACTCTATTGCGAATGCCATGTAGACGGTCTTAAATATAGCAAATCGACATCAAAAGCAGCGTTCACGCCCGCCATCTTGACTATTTACAATTTTTAAAGACTTAACAACAGAAATATGGCTTGCTAGTTTAACAAGAGAGTTAACACGAGTGTTATGCTAACACTTGCTGGTGAAATGCAATTTTTGTTATAATTATTGCTAAACTCGTGTTAGTTCCTAACATCTGTTGGTGAAATCGGGCATTGGTGGTAAATATAAGCGGTTTAGTGAAACGAAAGTAAAAATATAACATATCTAGTAACATTGAACTTCTAAACTCAGAATATGTAAAACATTTATCGGTATTCATTTTCATTGGTTGTGAATATGGGAATACGTACTAGAAATACCTATCGCTTATAATGTAAGTGAAATAACATTCCAATCTAATATTAATTTTTAAATATCCTTCTTTCGTTAATAAGGATTTTTCCCAATGTTCCTTTATGTATTTGTTTGTTAGTCGCAATGAAACTTCAATGATAATTGTAAACAGATGTTATAATAAACAAAAAAGAAATTTTCCTTGAAGTTTAACAATAAATACCATTTCAAAATTAATGATTTTATTATTTTTATTTTAGACAGAACTGTATAAATTAACACTGTTCGTGTGCACAGAGGTAATATAATTAATACCCTATGTTTTTATGCTTATGAATTAAAATCTACATTAGTACATTATCAATACAAAAGAATAACAGGCAGTGCACACCCAAGCACAAAGGTATCCGCTGATATATACATGAAAGCAGACCTTACGTGTACCACAAAAAATCGGGGCAACAGAATGTGTTAAAAGTCTTTTTCCTGAATGACCAAAACAAATCGCTAGTTCTAATATTTTTGTAAGGATTGACTTGAAAGGCCCTCCTACTAGTGTAGTATCGTGTGTTTCTGTGATTTTCTTTGCTTGCTATTTATAGACTCCTGTAGTTCCAACACCTCTTTCTCTCCTCCTGGGAGTGTATTTATGAGGTTTGTATGTGTTCCCGATGTGTCGTAAAACCGATGTAAGATACGTAGATATTAAGTCCCGAACTTCAGCATCCTAATACCTTCTTAAAAAGTATGAAAGAAAATTTAGCCATAAAGTAGGTTTAAAATAAAAGTCTGTCACTTTATAGTCAGGATTGTTTGACCCAAGTAATAGAATAAAATATAACCATATATTTGCATTGTGTTCTGTGATTAAATAAAATTTATGGTGTACTTATTAATTTGCTCTCAACTTCTAAGTAGCTGTTGAGAAGATAAAATCGATTTGGGGAAAATTAGGGGAACATCTGGAACAAATCAAGCTTCCTGGAATCATCCGCTCTGTAATTAATTGCGTCTGATAATTAATTATAGTCATTTACTTATAATACAATGCTGTACCACAGTGAATCCTGTATATAGTAAATATTGTAACGGTAATTTTAAATGCATACCTGAATACGTCCTGGAAAAAACACAAATTACGATATAATTCCGTAAAAGTTCTACCACTGTTTAGATGTTTTTACTTACTTAGAGTAAATAGAAGAAGTTCTGCATTCCACCCTAAGGTTATCTACTGAGAATTTAGCAAATATACATTTTTGAGGTTCCATAATCCCTCCAACAGTACAGGGCTGCATGAGGTTAGGACATGACACTTTAGAAATCTATCTTTTCTTCAGTCATAGAATTTAAAAAGGGAAAATTTTAATGTCTTCTTATAACTTAAAAAGTCACAGTCCGGCACAAAGGTCTTTGAGATACCAAACTGTTAAAGTCCTGTGTTATGCTGCATCAGTGTAGTTAAGATGCAAAAATAATATTGATTTCTACGAAAAGCACCAAACAGAACAAGTTGTTGGTTTGAAAAAATGATGTACATGTGTGTGCGCGCCTATTCTTCTACCTCTATGTGAACAGCATATCTAAAAAGTAAAACCGGCATTCATTTTTTTTAGTTATACAGTTCTTTATTTCGTGGATTAGAATGGACTGGACTTTGCTACGGATGGGTTTGTCACGGGGATCGAAACCTGGTCTATTGTACCCTTGCCAACAAGTAGGGCAGCCCCGGGAGAAAGAATGAGGGGAAAGGAGACAGAGAGCGGCTGAGCCAAGGAGCCACGACAGTGCACCGGGTCCCACCCACCGGGTCCATAAATATGAACAACAGCCTCCTCGGCTTCTTAATTCTATAACCTGGTTTATTCTCCTGTTTAACGTTTTCCACAGTGAGTTTGGTTTAAAGGACAATACAATCGGTCTAACCCACCCCGTTATATACAGAGCGGAAATGGGAACGCAACTTACGCGCGTCAACCCCGCAGGGAATAATACCGATAACCTCAGTGGGGCCACCTGGTGATCTAGCACACCTTCTACTATGCTCTGAAGGCATTGTGCCCGGGACATTTTAGGCAACTCTCTGCCCCCTCCAGGTGGCTGTAGCCTGACCGGAGGTATCCAATCTCCCATGGGTATCGGGAACCACTGCCAACTCGAGTCAACCCAATCCGAACACCTCCCATTCCGGAGGGGCTAGAATGTTCCACACGAGGTTTCTCTAGTAACGTCAGAGGTACCACAAAAGCTCGGGGTCCGCAGTGTCCGCACCACCGCCGTCACCTGCAGAGAGGAACCACGCTGCCATTACTGTGGCACCGCCTGTCTTACTGCAGCCTGCAAGAGACAAGACCTGTCACGCCGTCCCCTCTATTGTGCAACCTGTAACTACACAGGCCACTTTACGGGACAAGCTACGTGCCCGCTCTATCCCAAAGAATGCCAATCCACCAACCGACAACACCTGCCTTGCCAACAACCTCCTCAACACCAGCCTCACCATCAAACCAGGCGCCATATTCCGCAACAGCCAACAAAACGCCGCACATACGCCGCAGTCGTCACACAGCATCAGGAGACACAAGAAAGCACAACCGAAACCACCGAACTTCTGCACACCGTCACAACTGCACTCCATGCCATGCAGACCACTATCGAGAAGCTGAAAGCGTGGGTAGCAAAGTGGGAAGGAGCCCTACTTCAGACTTTGGATGAAGTGAAGGAAGTTGTCCAGGCACCGCAAAGCGCTCCTCAGGAAGAATCTAGCGCCACCTCTGAGGCTAAGCTTGAGAAGATTGTTGGATACATCAACAACACGACAACGCCTAGCAAGAAGCTAGAGGAAGCTCTCCGCTCGTATCAGAACTACATCTCCCAGAGCATCCACGACCTCAAGAGATCCCTGACTCCAGATCATGGGGCAACTCCACCACACCTCCTGCCTCGCAGAGACTCCCGCGCCCACGGGACGCCCCCGCCACAAGAACTGCCTCGCCGCTGCCATACCCAGGTACGGGCCCTTGAAGGCCTAGGCCCTTCATCAGAGCTAAGTTCCCACGAGGCATACACAGATTACCACTGAGCAATATATGAATAAATACCACAGTTTCCAGGTCGTACTCAGGGTCCATTGGATCATGGCTGCTACCTTACCACCACCTTACTACCACCTTGTTGTTTACCGCAACAAATCAGTTATCGCCCACGGATATCCGGGTTGCTTCGACGGTATCGGACAGCACCTTTACTTACAAAGCCCAATTTAAATTAACACCACAAAATCCCATATACCTTGTTGTTTTTCCCATTACCTTTATTCCCGTTTTCCCACAAAAAGCCCTACGGGGTGGCCCAGAAACAATAAATAAATATAAACTCGATGGTATCTACCAGGGCAGATCCTCGCAGAGTGAAGACTGAACCCCTCTGATGACCAGGGAGTTACCGAGAAGTCCCGAAAAGGTTCCCGGCGCCTCCGTGGGCCTCTCCATATGGCAAGACCTAGAAACTAACAAAATGGGAAGGCTACTGATATGACCCCGGTGGGGCCACCTGGTGACCTAGCACACCTTCTACTAGCTATGCAGGCTAGTACGCGGGAATATTAATGGCTTCCCTCAACCCCGTCCGGAGACGTACTCGATCTCCCACCAGTATCGGGAACCACTGGCCCCTCGAGTCCAACCCAATCCGAACAACTCCCATTCAGGGAGGGGCTCGAATGTTCGGCCCGAGGTTCTTCTAGTAACGTCAGAGGTACTACGAGTGCTAGGGGTCCGCAGTGTCCGTACCACAGCAGCTGAAGGGGACGGATCCCCTCCCCTAGGAGAAGGTGTTCCAGAAATAGCCCAACAGGCTGGCCCAGAAACCTGTGACCATCCTTCCGGTGGAGGAAGTGTTTATCAGGAGCATATCATCCTGCCATGCAACGCCGTGGCTCCCGCCTACACTTCTACCCTGAAAGATACCACTAGATGGGAAAGATGTGAAATAATAATAGAGATAAAATGGAGAGACAGTAATTTCGGGGGATATAAATAACCTACCCAGCATTCGCCTGGCAAAATCCCCCAAAAAACCATAGTTCAGGTAGGCCAACCATGGGAATCAAACCCGGACCTACCGAATGTGAGTCACAGATAAAGCGCCTGAGCCTTCCCGGTTTACTTCGGGGATCTCAAAATGAGTATTTTACGGTAATGTCGGTATTGGAATTTTGATATTTACAACACTTCTGTATGTCTAAGTATATGGCAGAGAAATTAAAAACAACTGCCTACCGATTCACCTGCTATCCTTGAGTTATCTTATGAACCTGCTAAACGCCCTCAATGAAGAAGAAGAATATGGTATTTGTAAGTTCACTATTGAGATTAAATTACAATTTCTTGTAGCACACACATCTTCTGAGCACCCTATACATAGATAATGATTTAGCACCACCCTAAGCTGTTAAACATCAACTTTTCCTTTTGTGCCCCAACTCTTATCTCCAGTCAGGGTGACTGACCACCCTGACCAATAACGAACTTGTAGCGCCTCACGTGACCAGTGGAAATGTAAATTCATTAATTTATAGTCAATTAATGTCGCCTTCTACAAAACATTTTCGTTTCCACGAAAACGCCGAAGATTCTCAAGGGTTCGTGCTATAGGAGGAAGATTTGTGTGTTTATGTATGCGTGCCTTAACGGACTTTGTGCTTTCAGATAAACGACGAAGATACTGCTTCTTGGCCCATAGGAAATGCAAAGAACCGTATAACGTGTTCCTATCTTCAGCTTGTATCATCAAACTGAGAATTAGGGGCACGAATGAGCGGGAATCGTCAACAAAAGTGATACTACTTATGACTATAGGCGATGGTGGCGGTTTTATTGATTTTTATTTAAATGATAAAGTATCTTCACTCTTTAAATTTATAAGTTTGATTGTTGCACGCTAGCGTATGTTCCGGAATAATAGACAAATCAGACATGAATATTATTGTTGTTCTTAGGAAATCTGTTTTATGTGATGGAAATAGTAATTATAATAAATAATAATGATGACAATAATGTTATACAAAGTTTTCTTTTATTTAGAAATTCTACTCTTGAGAGCATATTCTTGTAGCTTTTCAAAGTTGTTTATTATTTTGTTTATAGCTAATGATGAACGGTTTCTGATTTTGTTTATACTACTGCAGATACATATTATGCAGTTTAATATTCAGTTAATTGTTTCTGCCTTTTAAGACATTAAAATTATTTTATCTACTGAGAGTTAAAAGCAAATTTTAATTCTTTCTGATACTTGAATTCAGGAGATGCTGTTATTGTAACTTAGTTGTTTCTTACTTGCATGGTAAGGAGGTCTAAACTTTGTTTATTCTACCTATGCCCCTAAGTGGAACACCTGTAGGAGAAAAGATGAGGCAAGAGAGACAGACACTTTACCATTTGGAAGGTCCCAGGCAGGCTATAGTAATGAGCATCCTAGCTTACTGTGGTCCGGCAACGGCCCCACCAGACCAGGTTCGGGGACTGGAGACCGTCCTACCGGAGAACCAAGTTTTATCAAGAGCATATCATCCTGCCATGCACCACCGAGACTCCCGCCGACAATTCTACCCTCAAAGAGACCACCAGATGAGAGATGAGGTGAAATGATAATGGAGATGAAATGGACTGACAGGAAAATTGGGTGATATAATTAAACTAACCAGTATTTGCCTGGTGACCCAGAAACCCCCCGGTAAAAAACATGGGTCAGGTAGGTCGGCCACGAGAATCGAACTCAGACCCCCCAAATGCGGGCCTAAGCCATCCCTCTCGGTAAAATATTAATGACTTCTTGGATATAGCAAAACTGAATAACAAAGTTGATTTTTTTTTTCCTTCTTCTTTAGCGACAGTTGATAGATTACTGAAAACTAAATCCCAAAAGGTTATACAGACCAAAACTTGCCATGAAGCAAATTTAAACCCAATTCCTCTAAATAAAAAGCATATCATTTGCATAATAGCCAAAAAGTAATGCATTTCCTGACAAGAGTGAGTTACTCTCGTGCTAGCTTTCATTTTTGGAGTAGGTATTTCCATTTAAGATATGGATATAATTCTGTATCAAAATCGTACGAAGGAAAACAAAACCTAAGCATATTTAATGTTAGAATCTGCCAAGTTCAACACGAAGTAATATAGTTTGATAGAACAGTATCAATACGTGCTTACGTAAATAGAAAATATTGCATTCCATGAAAAACCTCTCTATCGAGATTTCAGAGAATACAAAGAAGATTGCTAGAAAAGGATTTCTGTGAGTCAGTGAGCAGCATAAATAAATAAAAAATTGTATTGTGTTAAAATAAGTTAAATTAAACACCAAATAATAAACTTTTACAGCAACCTTTATTCAACAAGTTGTTTATTTGGAAAACGTTATGAATAATGTATGCCACGTGATGGTTACAGACTACACCAACGAAATTTGTGTCATTTATATCGTCACACTCTCTAGTTATACATTAGCCAAAGTGTTCAGATGGAAAGTTTACATGGAAGGTGTTAATTCTTTAAAAACTCTGATGAGAATGTCACATAGTTTTTCTGTACAAACTACCCGTCTACTTCATATTACTGGAGACAACAGTTTGTAGAAACGGTCTTATTAAACATTTGTTGCGGTTAAAATGGGAATATAAAAGTAGACTGTGCTTAAGCAATAGCGAAATAAGAGCTGAACGCTGTGTGAAGGCATAGAGATCTCATTACCCTTTTTTTCCTTGTTCCATTTATACCCCGCCTTTAACTGCTATGGTCACATCGGCGGCCGTTCTCCTTTGGAACATACGTTATCTTTGGTTTTTAATCATTAGGTCACGCACACATTCACACTCTCATTCATACTTCCAGACTCTGGGGAAGATGGGGGACTTATCTTGGTCGGAGAAAAATCCCCACCTCCACCGCCGGGAATCGAACCCGGGACCCCTAGCACGGCAAGCAAGTACTCTACCGACTGAGCTACGGTGCCAGCCTCATTAGCTTTGTATGGGCAAAAAATGGTTATTTGTGGGACTTGCGAGCTGAGTTGAAGTTTATTAGCGAATGAAAAACTAACGCCCGAGTCGTTAGCGCTGAGCACTTAAATTTCAAGAGCATGATAAACATCAAATCTCTTTGTCCCATACGTAATTTTATCCGTTATTTAATAAAATAGATTTAGAGTATGAATTATAAAACTATTATTCATTTCTGCGCATTGTAGATATATGTTTCTTTCTTGTTTTGCAGTTAACTAAAGAAAAATTGAACATCGGATTGTCACCTACGAGATAATCGATAGTGTTTTTAACACTATATCAGAGTAGGCGTTCCTTAAGAATAAGGTGTTTTTGTCTCGAAAATTTTAACTTTATTCCTCTGCTTGAACTCCGACATTGACTCTGGTAGAGATAATTAGATTCTTTGCAAAGGTTAGTCATGTCTAACAATAAAAGGCCTACTGAATTTTTTCTTATGGTAGCGGATAAAATAAAGAGAATGACTTCCTATTTTAGAGAGGTATAAATATTTATCTAAAATTCAAACATACAGTAAGGATCCCAAAAATAGGTATCACCGCAAAAGGTATTTGGTATACAGCATGTGCTTCAACAACACTTTAGCTTCTTTAGTAAGATTTTGTTTGTCTCTTAGAGCTTATCAGTTATGCAAATGACATTCTTAACGAACAGAACTTCAGTGGGTGGTTATGCTCAGAGAATTCAAAATATACATTTAACTTAGCGTAAAAAATCTTAAGCATTTATTTTAATCGAAATTGTTTGAGCTAAAATAAGAACTGAAGCTTTCGTGGCGACGAATATGTTCAAGATCTTGCCCCGGGAAGCAAGCCACGTTTCGGGAGTGTATATCGCTCCAATCATGTGGATATTTTGGGAAACAAGCCAGGTGAAAAGACGATTAGAATCGACTTAAAATGTTTTAAAATATCCTGATGATGGAAGCGAAATGAGGCTTGTTTCCCGAGAAGATATTGAACATTCTTTGAGCTATTTTTGAGAAAATAAGAAATTTGAATGTTTGCCATGTAAATTATAGTTTGGGGTGGGAGATTTTCTTCGGAATCTTAGTGCATTTTTGAAGAATGCATAACGTAAATACCAATTGGTATATTCAGACACAGGCCAACACATTAGGTTTTTTCCTCTAAAATGTTTTTTTTTTTTTTTTTGGATTCGGATAGCACAAAACATAATTATATTTCCTGTGAAATCTTCACATCAATTTTTTTAGTGGAATGCAATAATTTCTCTTCTTACTAAGTACGCGGTAAAAAAAATTTATAAACTCCTAATTTTAAGTAACGTCTCCAGCAAATTGTATTAAGTTATTTCTAATGAATCATAAATATAATAAAATATCTACTCCATCGTCCTTAATCCGTCAGTTATTTTGGCACCTTGGAGTAATTCAGACTTGAAATAAAAGAATTAAAAGAATTAAAAGGTAAACAAAATATATTAACTTCTTGCTAGCAGAGCAATAACTCACAAGAATGATTATTTGTAGTATTAAGGAGTGTCGTTCTTTACATAAAGTAATCAAAAATAATTTTGTTTGATATATCACCAAAGCAAATTGGAAGTCAACAAGTGAACATGTTTTATTCATAAAGGCAAAACACTGGTTAAAAAAGGGCCCCCTACCTCAGTACATACACACTACCACTTTAACCACCGTACCACAATGTTCCATAACTCACAGGGTGACTTCGCTTAATGGTCCCAGCAGTTTACTTGCAAAGGGGGTTTATTCTGCCTTCTGTGGCACATTGGCTCTTCTTAAGTCAAAATGTATGTAAGTAATAGTAACTATGAATTATAATTAAATATATTTGATCAATTTGATTACATTTGACTACAAAATATATTCATGTTGAGTCATAGACGAGTTCTGTACTAATTTTGAGGACTAAAACTACAAATTTTGTAGTAAATAGGCAGCAATTGTAGCGTTTCTTGATTCTGCACTTTCAGTTGTTTCCGTATTTGAGATGGTCTGTGGTGTAAAGTCAGCTTCATACTTCGCTGGTCAAGCGTAGATACTCCAATTGACAGAGAGTCCAAACACTTAATAGGTTATATTTGCTTTACCACATAGCGTATACAATAAATAGCAACACCTCACGTAGTATGATCTACCTATCTATTGCCAGTACCACCCCCAAGTGATGGGACTGCACAGGAGGCTACAGGCCACAGACAGATACCAGCGGAAATCCGTGAATGTTTCTAAATCGAAGACACGCCAAATACTGCAGCTGCCTAGACAGTGAGATGAACCAGGGAGCCCTCCAGTGCATCCTGCTTGAAGCACGCAACTGCGTCATCGGCCCGACACCGCTCAACGCCATGAAAACTACGTCTGAAATATAAGAAGTAAACACAATTAAAGGAAAATTAAATCATGATATTGTCACGTGACCTCTCCCTCCCTCCTCTTCATAGTGATGTATGTACAAGGAAGCGCTCTCTGTCTCTTATTTTTTTATTTATTTTTTTATTTTTATTATTATTATTATTATTGTAATTTACGCCCTCCAACGTTAAGTCATATCGGACGATGAATGAAATTATGCTCAAATGAGTGCGGGGTCCCTGGAGCTTAGAGTTACCCGACATTAGTCTTTCAGGATAAGGGAAAACCCCGGAAAAACGTTATCCAGATAACTCACCCTGACCGAGATTCGAACTCGGGACCTCTTGAACGTGAGGCAGACACGCTACCATCTACGCTACCGAGGCAGGCAACGTAGCAACTGTTGACCAGGATGGACGAAGCTCCGCTGTGTGTAAGGCAGGTAGCCGGCCATGTGGCCACTTGTGTATTTTCTATTGTAGTAAATATTTCTTGTCGAAATTGTAGTTTCAGTATTTTTGTAATGTGATAGAACCTTTATACGGAATATCCCAACCTCTCCATAAAACATGTCAAACCTATTCCAGTAGCTCCCTCCCCCCCCGTGTAAGGTCTGGCAATGCGATAATTATCCATTACCATCCTTGGTTACATCGTCACAATATGACAAACCATCCCAACACTCAACTACCGACCAGGTTAAATTTCCAAAACTATCAGGGTAAATAGCCAACGGGATTAGTACTGAAGTATCTCTCGAATGCAAATCTCACACGTTTTGTAGTGTCACCTCTCTCGTCCCGACTATACTATTAAAATACTAGTTGAAAATATTACAGGTAGGAAATAACATTTCAAATTCGTAGCCACTGTGTCAGAAAAAAAATAATTACCTAAATAATACCTATAATTATAGCAAAATCATTCTGAATATTAAAATAAAACAGCTGTTGAAGAGTGTACATAAAATCAGATTAATTATTAATTATTTCGAAGTTCTATGAAAATAGATACATGCTTGCACTTCATATAATATGAAATTCGCCCTGAAACAAAGAAATTGCAAAATGCTTTAACAAATATGTGCTATTTCTCTACTCCTGTACAAATTAATCTTAGAAACGCTTTATATCCACCTACTTCATGTTGACCGACATTACTTTTACAGATATTGCGATACTATGTATTTTTGTACGTACAAGGAATACAGAACCTCTTAAGTGATAAAGAACTGCTCGCTATGTAATTGCTTTGAAACTCCATTCTATTGACATGACCAGGATTAGCACCGAAAACTCTGGTTTATTGTATCTAAGCTCAAAGTGGGGCATCCCCTGGAGGAAGGATGGGGCGAGAGGAGACAGGGTGGTCAACCCAAGGAGTCACGACAGTGCAGTGGGCACGGTCCCTACCATTTACCAATTGGAAGCTCCCCACAGGCTGCACAACCGGCATCCCACCTGTCGTGATGCGGAAATGGTCCACCAGGTCGGTCCGGTATCCGGCCTACTGAAGGAGGAAGTGTTTACCATGGACATGCAGCGCCGAGACTCTCGCCGACACTTCTACCCTTAAAGATACAGCCAGAGGATAGATGATGTGAAATGATAATGAAGATGAAATGAAGTGACAGGAAATTTGAGGGTGTAATTAACCTACCCGGCATTAGCCTAGCGACCCAGAAAAAAAACCAATGGTCAGGATACTGCATCCGAGTAAAGAAACGAACTTTTTGTATTATTCCACGTCCACGTGCTCAAGCGTGACAGATGACAGTGACACTTTCGCCCATGTGTTACGCCATATTACATTCAAACAAGTTGTATGCACAAGAGTAGCTTACCATTAGGTTTTGTTTCGTAGTTTTGTACGCGAAATTACTCACAGGGAACGTGTGCTTCTTAGGGCCTCGAACCGGGAGCTCCCTAGTGCGGGCTACAGACGAAACCGTCTGAGGCATCCCGCTCAGTTGACCAGGAGATAGAAAACCGAAACTTTCCATATGTGATTAGAAGAAAAAGCAAATGCAAGCACTAAAAACTAAGAATGGAATACGAAATCCAGTATATTTTGAATAATTACAATCAAAATAAATAAACAATCCTAATCGAAAAGACGTAGCTGTCTTTGTTTGGACAAGTAATTATAAAACCCTCCTTACAATGAGATGTATCAAAGTCGAAAGACTTGGCTTCTTGTTCCTACGGTCTAATGAACTAGTCAAAATACACAATAGGGACTACTGACAGGTCAATAATACCAATAACATCTCTCTTACCATTATATAGCTGTATATAAATAGAAAGTTTGTAACAACATGACAAGTGACGTATCACTGGAATGTCTCTTTCTGACAGCACGACTCTGGAGGTCCTTGCTCCAAATAATATAACAGAGATGTCACTTCAGAATGTTATACTGTGTCTGCAGTTATAAATTCTGAAATATTTCTTGTAAATCTATTTAAAATGTAAATTATTATCATTTCATCTTTAAATTAAGAGGAAACATTTCCAAAATGACTAAATATGTATTTGGAAGCGGATATAATAAATTAAAATTATCATAGCTGATTTTAAAATCGTAATTGTGTATAATATTTTAGAATTAACAATGATATGCCTATGACTTTCGCAGTAAAAAAAACAGATATTACAAATTATTTGCATTATACTGAAGAATAATTTTATCACGTTTCTAAAAAATAAGAGATTTCCTTTTATAAAATATTTATTCTTTTAAAGAATTATATTTGCTTTTTTTTTTTAAATTTAAGTCCTCCAATGTTAATTCATATCGGACTGTGAATGAATTGGGTGAAATGATGCTCAAATGGGTCCAGGGTCCATGGAGCTTAGAGTTACCCGACATTCGTCTTGAAGAATAAGGGAAAACCCCGGAAAAAACCTTTATCCAGGTAACTCACCCTGGCCAAGATTCGAACTCTGGACCTCTTGAACGAGAGGTAGACATGCTGCCATCTACGCTACCGAGGCGGGCAATTTTTCTGATAAAATATTAGAAGAAACGCTGACAATTAAATCTAAAGATACAGTAATTAAAAACTTTTCTTTTCCCGATATTTAAGAGGCATTTTACCCCTACTATGAAAAGAGCGCTGTACAAAACTTAAAAATTGATAATCTTGGCCGTTATGTTTGAAATCAATCATCAATCAATTTAATTTGTTCAAGATCATACACATACCGAACAGGACATTGTCATAATAAAAATATGTGTATAATAGATAGAGTCGACATGAAAAATTCAATTCCATGGCCGGTATTTAAACCACGGATCTCCCGGTTTCCGTTCAGTCGCTCTAACCCATTGAACTACCATGGGCAACTTGCGGTCACGACATTAAATTCTCCATTTAGCTCGTATTTTTTGGTCTCCCTTGTAGACCACTAGGGGCTCTCGCATTCCAGATACCTCGTTTGTAGCGACTTACTATCGTAAGTAATTGAGTCCCAGGCTTTATCATTTAACTCTAATTATTTTAGTTAATTGATGGAAATTAATCATTTCTTCAAAATAGCCGTATATAGGCTAAGGTCTTTGATAGATAGAGTCAACATGAAAACTTCAATGCCACGGCCGGGATTTGAACCACGGATCTGCTGGTTTCCGTCCAGTCGCTCTAGCCCATTGAGCTACTATGATCAACGTGCCGTGACGACATTAAATTCTCCATTTGACTCGTATATTTACCCGGTAGACCACTAGGGGTTATCGAATTACTAATTAACTGTACTACAACACTTAAAATCATTGATTGCATAAAATGATCCATCAACTAACCAATTAAAAATATTTCTTTTGGAAAGCTTATGCTCTAAATTTCGTGTCTAATTTGTTATAAAATTCCACACTTCTAAAAGAAAAAGAAAAGAGTATCCCAAAATTATTAGAAGTTTAATATTGAACTACATAGCTATTTATCTCTTTAGAACTACTAAAAAACACCTCCATAATTTGTACATATTACCAAATCAGCTAATATTTTTATAAGACATTTGCTAAGATTTTCTTCACTCGGTGTAATCACCAACTACCTGACAAAAATACAGAAATGCATTTCCTCATAGCATATGAGATTATTAAAATTGTAAAACATACGTGTAATTCCCACAGCCAACAAATGAATGCACCTGCTAAACTACTGGACAAGCGGTCATGACCTTCACATTGTGTTTCCAACTCTTACAAATAACATACGTTATGGGTATTTGGAACGATGTTATCTCCGCATTGAAGATACCTACGTTGCCCATGTGAAGCAAACTTGAAGACTGAGATGATGATGATATGTTCTACTTGGTGAAGATGCCTACCCTTTTCCTCTATAAATTAATTGTAAAACCGTGTTGCCTGCTCCAGGGTTGTTGTTTAATAATGTGACCTGCGGAGGGGGCAATAAATCCTGCAGCACCTGGAGAGATCCACTGATCACTAACTCATGGAGCGGTTTCCTACCTAAGTGCTTTCTATGGGGAGATGGACATGAGGAATAATTAGTATGGTTTCTTATGCGAAAAAATAACTATGCCGAACATTTTTTTAAAAAAAGTTGCCTGTGAAATAAAAATGATATAGTATGAATTTAGGAGCGTAATTAGTAACTTCACTGACTTTTCTATGGAGTAGGTGAAACAAAGAAGAATAGGGATAATAATTAAGTACCTGGTGTCTTATACTTTGGTATAATAACAATGAATTTCAGATTTTGTGATAATTAGACATCCCATATGCTACAGATAACAGCAATGTGTATTTTGTTAAATTGTTTTTAAATTTCCAATACTTTGTTCTTTTAAATTAAAATTATTAAATTAATGGTCGTTAACCTCACAGAGTCAACTATTTACCAATTTAGAATAAATCAGATGTACCTACTTAATAAAGGATGCAAATAAGAATGTTGTAAAATTTTGGAACTCGTAAAGATGCCAGTGAACAAAGAAAACAGATAATTATGTATGATGTAGCAAGAACTCTTTCCAGTAGAATTTCCGAAGAACCAAAACCTAGGGAAAAACTAAGCAGACAGCCACATTACATAAAGAAAGATACTTTTTAAGAAAATTAATTTTAGTTTGCATTGATTGAATTTTTATTAAACAATGAACACAGGTAATTATAATATTGAAATTGGGTTATATAAAAGAGTTTGTACATCATAATTTCATTTTATTTTTAAGATTTATACCCATCACAATTATTTTAACTTTGGACCGGAGAAACCAGCTTGCTGTGATTCTGAATTATGTTTTAAAATTCACTGCAAGTCACGCTTTTATTGAATCAATATATTGTAGTGACTGAAGTTCATGTTTCCTGATTTTATGAATTTAGCATTCACTAAAGAGAGCACTCTCTCTCTCTGTCTCTCTCTCTGTCTCTCTCTCTCTCTCTCTCTCTCTCTCTCTCTCTCTCTCTCTCTCTCTCTCTCTCTCTCTCTCTCTCTCTCTCTCTTATAGCTCTTTCGTTTACAGAAACTGAATCTTGAAAATGGCATACCTGCTATACATACGAGACATGGATTCAGACCCTTAAAAATAATCTTAAACTATACTTCTTGTCTGTATGACGGACAGATATACCCTTAAAGTAAAGATCCTTAATTCCTCTCAAAAGATTTAAATTTCTAATCTGATCAAACTCTCATTCAGTTTTACTTTCTCTGCTAGCCTCGTTGAAGCCTCGATCACCAAAGCTAGGAAAGGGAAACCTGTAATACAGCAAGCGTCACATAAGCCTACCGCTACAGCCGGCATCCCGTTTAGCGGCAATCTATCCGGCAGAATCAGCAGAATTCTCGCCAAATACAACATCAGGACCATCCACAAGCCACCTCCGAAGATAAAACATCTGTTGAGACCGGTAAAAGACAAACTGGACTTCCAAGTTCCGGGAGTGTACGCATTTCCTGTGAATGTGGGACACCGTATATAGGACAAACCGGAAGGACCATCGCTACCAGAATAAACGAACATGAACGCGGTATTCGTTTAATGCAACCTGAGAAGTCTGGGCTGGCAGAGCCTTATTTTGATAACGACCATAAAGCCAACTTTCGGGAGACGACCATGTTGGCAATGTGCAACAGTTATTGGGAGCGGAGAATTAAGGAGGCTTTGGCGATTTCCTCCGAAAGGAGAACGGTTAATCGTGATGCTGGATTTCAGTTCAGCTCCTCTTGGTAACCAGCCTTAAAAATGGAAATCCGCCGACTTAAGAAGCACAATTCAATACAGGTTGATAATCAAGTTAAGTAGTTACGTTTCTTTGACCCAATTAATTTTCTATAAACACGCCATCTCCTGACCCGGCATTTAATTTACTGAAGACAGTCTTTTGTTCAGTAATGCGAATTTTGATAGTGTTTTGTCTTTGTTTATATTTATTTTATATCCAGTGATTCATTTATGGTTATAAAATTTAATAAATATCCTGATGATGGGAGAGATGTACACTCCCAAATCATCGATTTTCAATCGTCTTTTCACCTTGCTTGCTGCCCGAGAAGAAATTGAGCAATGTCTGTATGTATCTGTGTCTGTGAATAGTATAACTCAATTACACATTCCTCCTGAATGGCGTTTGTATATCTGCTAAACCGTGAGAGATAAACAAAATCTCGAAGAGATGTGTCTGACACATTTTTATGACATAAACCATTTTTTATTTATTTGAATGTTTCAATACTTACACTTTCCTCAAATTGGAATTCGTTATTCGGTGTTAATTCCTGGACAAATAAAGAGAATAGAATATTAAACCATTACTTAGCGACCAGCTCTTTAAGGACTTAACTATCGCTTGAAGTCCACTATATTGTCATATTCCTCTTCATCTTACAAGAAAATTAACAATCAGATTTCTAGTAATTCAAAATAATATTTTTGTATTTATTATTACTCATTTAAAATTCGTGAACCTTTGTTTCTCCATCCTAGAGATGTATTTTTCTGTAAAATCGCAGATTATCATTGAAGTTCAGACAGGGTGTTGTTTTATCAACGATTTTTGTTCAATATATTACTTAGAGATGTTGCAACTAATATTTATTACATATAACTTTCTGTATATTCATACATTTAAATCAAAAAGATCCATTTCTTCTTATTTCTAGTTGTTTTTAAATTGTAGTGTATTTTAGAATTCATATATATCATAAGAAGGACTTAAACACACCGCAGAACAATCTTGGCAGGAGGAACTAAACACACATCCCTTTTATTAAATTGGAAGCGGAATACAAGTTGGTACTGCTACAATGGATTTTAATTTGCTTATAGCGTCAGTAGAACTTGGAAGAGGTCGTTAGTGTAATCGATTGTCCATGTGGAGCACCGGGACTGCATTATTACCTGAGTAGAAACCTCTTATGGTGTGTTCTCAAACCAAAACAACGTAAAAGCAATCAATATATTGAGGAATCTCGTAGATTTCATATAAATGAAACAATAACATTCAGCTGAGAATAGCACATTTTATTTACTAATAGAAAATGGTTCATATTAATTGATACGCAAACTGACTAAAATGGCAAGTAATCAACATATTTTTCTTTTTCTTTTTTTCTTTTGGCTTGATTCTATTTATTTGGTTAGAGCAAGATCAGCTTTAGCTTCCAGTTAAAATAGATATGTTTTAGGCTAAGTATGAAGGGTAAAATGTCATGATGACAGGAGGTGATGAAAAAGATTATCATTGTTCGGGAGTACATTAGATTAGGAGTGTCATAACTTTGAATTTCAAAGTGTCATAACTTTGAAATCTACGGAGACATATGTTATCATAAAATGTTCCTTTTTCTCTATTCACACAGTGTTGACCAGTCAGCTTGAAACCTTGCACACACATAGCAGAACTGATTGCAAATATCAGAAACTATGGTTGTTAAATTATTCGATGGGTCACACTTACTATATCTGTAGTTTACATTTCTCGATCACCTTAAAGAGTAGTGTAAAGCCTACTAGAATGAACGCAAATAAATAATTATATAATGTTCTAGATCATCACATTCAAAATATGTAAAGAGTTCGTAAACATTTGGATATGAACAAGATGCTTTGAACGTGACATACAAATGCTTTATCTGTTCAGTAAGAAACTATGTAACACTATGTAACCAAAATATTCTTTAGATGCCAATCCCAGTCAAAATATTACAGTGGAAAGTAATGTTAACGTGTGAGCTGTGCTTTGGTTCCCTTAGTACTACATGGCAAAGCGAGAAGGCGTATCGGAAAAATTCGCAACACAGAGATGTTTACCTCAGCTTATCGCACATACACGTGAGCCCAGTGTATGTATACTCTATTCAGATGTAATCATGTCTTATGGACAGCAATGTGTCATACATCGACAGGTGCGAGAAATCATATCATATAGACACACGCAGCTTCCAATCGCTCTATTTGTGTTTCGTAACTTACTGTACATCAACTTACTAATATTTCCCTCCTCTAATCGCCCAGATAAGACCTGATCATAGACGATCACAGCGCTGGTCACCTGAAGGTCGATACGCCTCAACGCTCTGTCGAATAATAATTGTACTGGATGGTTCGAATAGGATATTAAGCAGTGGCGGCTGGTGGGTTAAATTATTGGTGGTGCACAAATGAAAAATAAAATACAGAGTAGTAATGACTCACCTATTTAAACAGATTCTCTGCTCTACTCTCCTTAGACCTGGCGAATCTATCAATAACTTTTGCGTTGAAGTCGCTGATCTTCATAACAGAATCTCTCTCAATTGAAAGCATTGCTAATGCTGTCAATCGGTCCTGTGACATTGTGTTCCTAAGGAAAGTTTTTATTCTTTTTAAAGTTGAGAAACAGCATTCTGCTTCAGCGGTAGACATTGGCATAGTTAACAGTACTCGGAGGAGTTTGACATATTCGCTGAATGTAGCACATAAGTTGTTTTCCTTAATGAAGTCCATCAAGCACAAAGCGCCGGACATTCCACGAAATTCCTCTCGACTGTAAATTACAGTCAGTTATCTACGAATTTTTGTTCCAATGATAAAATGATAGAACATTATTGTTTCTCTAAGGGAATCCTCTGGAAATGTCTTAGAAATTTTCTTGATGAAACAAAGTTGAGGCTACCAGATGCCCCGTGAAGCTAAATCTGTCCTTTGCTTCTCTAAGAATGTCACATACTTCAAGAGCGTCTCTTCTTTTCACATCATGATCTTCTGTTCTTCTCCTCTTAATTGCAGTTTCTTCGTGTTCCTCGATATCCACGCTATTTCTTACCTTTTGCACTTCCCTTTCAAATGCATTTAGCTGGGCGATGGCAAATGTGGCATTGCAGTCTCGTTTCTGCAGCTGATTGTACAAAATGACCACATGGAGTATGATCTTCTAGAAGAAAGACAGCCAGAATACAAAATTATAATCTTTCAAACTGGCCATAAACCCAGAAGCCTGAACAAGTGTGGCGTTGTTGTTTAACAGAGCTCTCTTCTGAATATCCTCCAAGCATTTAATTAAATTCTCCATGTGTTCGAAAAGCAGAGCACACAGAAGCTAAGCCTGAAGGTCACGCTATAGCCGTTGCTAAGAGTAGGAGGAGCTAGGTTTATAAACCTCCATTTAAGCAATGTATAAGAAGCCACTCCCATCTCTCCACCTTCCCGCAAACCCCTCAGAGAGCCTACATTTGGGCGAAATCTTAGGTTAACTCTTCACTGCAAACCTGCGGCTCCTACAGCTAATCACTGTTTATTTCGACTTCTGCGGTCATGGGCAGCTACAGACGATAAGCGTAATTGAAACATGTTTGTATATAAAACAATGCAAACAAGTACAGCTTTAATGTGCAAAATGCACCTGTTGTATATTCAGAATCAGTGGGTGTAGCGCAAACCTGCAACCTTATGGAGGAACCGCCCCTGATATTAAGCAGTAGGTTGGGTGGCCTACATATACAGGGAACTTGTGTCCTCGGGAGTGGATATTACTGCGCAGTTGCAGTTCTTGCCATACTCACTCTGAAGCTTGGTAATGTATATAAATCGTACTTATAGTTACGGTTAGTTTTTCACTCGTATTATCATGTAGTGAAACCACGGGGATGTGTTGGGATGTATTAACGTACTGATAGACAAGGTTTTCCAGAAGACAACACATAGCATAGGAAATATACTCGTCGATAGATGTAGTCCAGCATCTTATTTGCATGGAATATTTTCTCTGAGGTTACATGATACATCGTATTTCCTGAAAATTACCTCATGACAGGACTTAGATTTGCCTAGAAGTGCACTATGACCAATAACATGGGAAGAGCTAATGTAATGCGTGCAATTATGCTCTTTGGTCACTCTGAAGCTTTTTAATTTAAGAGTGTGTGATATAATTCCACATGTAATGTTTCATAAAACCGTAAAAGGGAATAAATTTGGAAATTATGATATAATTTGAGCTATATCAAGAATTTTACTTTTATGTGCACACTTTAGGAATTTCTGAGCTTCCAGTACATCACGCTAGAAGCCCCTAAAGCCACTCAACCTACGATTCAGTAGCTATCCAAGTTAGCAGGTGCATGTTTGTTCCAGTCTTTCTTTTTGTTTTTTATCAGGTTTGTGCTGAGTACAAATGGCCAAATAAACGGTTCATTAATCAATTTTGTTTGTAAAGTAATATATTGTAGATTTATTTTAAGATGACCAGGCATTCCAAATAGAAGTATAATACTTGGGAAAATAGGCAAATTAAACCACGCTTATCAGCTATAAAAATTACTCTGTGGCATTTTTAGAGTGCGATATCCCTATAAAGTGTGTCTTTATACGCAAGCATTCATGTCTTTCATATTTAAATAAAATTCAGAAATATATTTAAAAAGCTGTGCAAATGAGGCACATATTGTTTAGTCGCATACTGTTTAGTAATAATAATTTCATAAGACATCCTAAAAAGTGCCATACCTAAGATAGTATTTCTTAGATATGTTAGTATCAAACACTGCAGAGTTAAACACAAGATATGTTCCCACTTCAGCTAAGTAATTTGCTTATAAAACATGAATTTCAGGAAATACAACATAGTAAACTAAGTCTATAGTAAAATTTATTTGATGTTGAAACTTGCCTTTAATATGATATCGTGTTGCTTTTGCATATTTTTTCTAAGTTTACTTATATAAGAGGACCGCGTGCTCGCAATATTTCACATCATCATGATTAGTACTTCATGATAAAAAATATTAACACTAAATAATCCGCAAATGATAAATATACTTGAGAAGTTTGGGGCTAGCGTAATCTATCGGACGCTTGCAAACTAATTATTAGGAAAATCTGCAACATTAATTTACATTATATTCAAATACGTAATTAAAATCATGTAACCTCCTTATAAGTCTATTTATTTATCATACAAAGTTTGAAGTCATAAAACATTTCGCTTTGCTCTACCAAGATCTTTTTATTTTATCTATTTCTTCATTTTAGGTCGCATGGATAACAAGGCAATGTCATTACATTGTCTTTCAGTACATTTATTGTAAATAACAAATGAACAGCATTTTAAAAACTAATGAGTATTAATATTAGATTACAACAGTATTAATACAGGGTTTAAAGTAGGAGAACAATTGTACATAGTTTATAATGAAACTTAAGTATAGCATGACAATTTTAAACAATAGTTTTACAAACAACACTATTACATAAAGATAGTCTAAAATACATCTCAACATTAAGATAGGTACATATTATAAACTACATTGCAATACACATAAAAATAAACAAAAAATAAAAATGGAAAGGAGGACAAATTCATAACTATATTAATACCTTAAAGGTATGTATAAATGTTACAGTGTTCAAAATTATTGCAGAGTCATCCAGAGTTTTGTTTTGCCCTGGAAAACTTTGAGTTTTGTGTATAAATTTCAAAATGTTCTCATTAAAATGCATATTTTATTGTAATAATTTTTTGCAGTACTTACAAAGAGTCTTGACTTAGGCGATGCTCATTTTTTGTGTGTAATTTACGTCCTCCAACGTTAAGTCATATCGGACGATGAATGGAATGAGTGAAATGATGCTCAAATGAGCCCAGGGTCCATAGAGTTTTGGAGTTGCCCGACATTTGTCTTTCAGGATAAGGGAAAACCCCGGAAAAAACCTTATCCAGGTAACTCACCCTGACCGAGATTCGAACTCAGGACCTCTTGAACATGAGGCAGACACGCTACCAGCTACGCTAACGAGGCGGGCGTTTGTTTCGAATGATTAATATAAATTAATTGACCCTGTTACTGAACTATGAATCTGGATTTTAGTAATTAAAAAAATGAGAAGTGAAGCAATTGATCCAAACAGCAATAGTACAGTAAAAGCAAATAATGAGACATTATATATAAACATAAAGGTAAGAGCTATAGCATCAATAGTAACTTTTGAAAAAAAGTATTGTGCCGTCACTTAGAAAGGACAATTACTTCCTAAGTCTTAAGTATTTATATCATAAGTCGCAATTTATTAAAAATAACTCACGCGCAATTAACAATAACTGCAAATTTTCAAACATAGATGGACTACTTCATAAACTAAGAGATAAGAGAATGAATTTGAAAATGCTTAATGCTATAAGAAACTACTTTATATGAAGTGTATATTTTAAATAGGTCTTTATTTTATCTGTAATAAGCTTTTATTTCTGTTTTGTAGCTTCTCGCTTACATAAATGGCTATCAGTGATTTGCACACCATTAGAGATGTGCAATATTTGTCAAGCATACAATTTATTCGCAGAGGAAATGGTTAGGAAAAGCAATTAAACATGTTCCACCTAAAGATTTGCATGAGATCTGGAAAACACTACATAGTTTACTTAAAATGTTAAACATGAAGTCTAATGTTTGTCTAGAATTTGTTTTTGGAGTAGACAAAGGCATAACAGATGAAGAATTTTCCACCAAATGCTATACAAATAATATAAGCAATAACACAACTGCACTTTATGCTCGTAAAGGCTCGTCTCTCCTGCAACAAATTGTTTTCAAAATTGATCTTAAACATTCATAAATTGAGATATGTAGTGAAACGTTGCAGGCATACCAATGTAACTATAGACATCCTCAAAATGCAATCTTCTTAAAAAGAGCCCATGACGGTAAAGACTCGCATTATATATAATTTCTTATTTGAAGGAGGTTATATAATCTTAATTTAACGCCGAAGATTACTGTCGGTAGCTTCAGTAAAAAGAAATTGTTCGCTCCATGATGCAAAGTTCTGTTGAAGACTATCACTTTCCAGACTCCAGCTGGAATTGAGAGAAAAAGAGCAAGATAAAATAAAAGAAAGAAAATGAGAGCACGGTACGCGAACTGCATAATTGCCGCTTTTAAAAGGTTTTCCAATAAGCATGGAGGGAGGCATCGGCAGGTAATTGGCTATCGGTAAGAAAGAAATAACAGGTTGGTAGGGGTTAGTACCACACACCGATATAGTGAGAGGGGATGGAATGTCTTCATAACACTGTAATAGGCGCGTGTCCCGAGAAAACCTTCTTGGTGATAAATTTTTGGGCTTTTCATTCGTTCCCAGCACGATTCAACTGCAAAAACGTTTTGGAACAGAACGCACAATGTCGTGCTTCCCGCTTCTTTCCTTCTTTCATTTATATGCATTTATATGCAGCTATCTTGAGACATATACCACTGACTTTGAGAGCCTGCCTTGGCAGCGTAGATGTTGGCCGCCAGCCTCCTGTTCAAGAGGTTCTCAGTTCGAATTTCGGTCTGGGTGTTACATGGAGAATGTGTTTTTGGGGTTTTTTCCCTATCCTTAAAGACAAATATCTGGTAACTATAACCTCTATGGACGCTAGAATCATTTGAGCATCATTTCATCTATTTAATTCATCGTCCGATATGACGTCGGATGACATAAATAAAAAAATTGCCTTGGAGAGCACTGATATAATATATATAAGGTATATAAATAGATTTTATGGAATCACATCCAGAGTTATACTTGAACGCATTTGAAGAAATAGATAATATGGGAATGTCACAAACTGACTTGAAAACAACAGCAATATATACGAACAGCAAAATTACACTGCAGTCATTACACAATACTAAAACTCATAGCCAGCTGATAGAAGCTGTAAGAGAAAAACTACAACAATTAAATAAAAAAGAATGGATGATAAGAATAGGATGGGTAAAAGCCCATACAAGAATAGAAGGAAATGAAGTTGCAGATAAACTTGCAAAACGAGCAACAACAAATGATAGCATACAAAGCTACAAGAGAATCCCAAAAAGTACCATCAGGAAAAAAATACGAGAGTAAACACTCAAAAAATGGGAAACAGAATGGCAAAAAACATCAAAAGGACAAGAGAGAAAACCACAGTAGCAAAATGATCAGAACGAAGACTTAATATATCAACAAACCTCACAACCATTTTAACAAGACATGGAAGGCTTAAAGCCTTTTACAAGAGATTCAACACAATTGATGTTGCTACATGCACCTGTAACAGAGGAGATGAAACCACAGATCACATCCTGTATGACTATCAAATGGAAGGACCAAAGGGAAAAGCTAAGGATGCAAATAAACAAGGAGGGAAGTGGGTAGTACATAAACCAGCACTTGTGGGAGAATATCTAAGGGGCTTTAGTGAATATGTCAACACAATTAATTTATAAAGTGCTGAATAACTAAATAAATAAGTAAATTAATTCTAAAAAAAAACACAGTCACCGTGTGTACACAATCTGAAAACACAATAATTTCAATACTTCAGTTAATATGAGCAATTAATCTGGAAGCAAAGTAAACTAGAAGGTGTAATGGAATATGTGGATGAATAAAGGATTATAAAAAAATCCAGAGTTATAAAATGAGTTTCTTTTATATGGAAAAAAAATCTGATTCGTACCCTCATACGACCATCATCTATGCCCTCACATGACATGTTTGGAAACCTGTTGATGTAAACAATAGTTGATTTTCAAAACTTTACTACGAAGTTCGTTAATTATCAGACTTCTTCTTTTTCAGATATGCTGTTCTCTCTCTCTCTCTTTCTTTCTCTCTCTCTCTCTCTCTCTCTCTCTCTCTCTCTCTCTCTCTCTCTCTCACACACACACACACACACACACTCACACATACAGAGACATTATCATACAGATGTTTTGTTTCTTTTTTGTTTGCCTTTGTTTTGTTATTGTTTGTTTTTTGAGTCCTCAAAACATATTTCAGATGAAATTTCATTCTTATATTTTTCTGTTAAATACAATACCTTGCCCACGTACTAGAAGTGATAGGAAAAGTAAAAATATAAAAACGATAGTAAAAAAAAAAAAAACAATGAAGAATTTGGAAAGAAACTTGACAATCGAGTATAACAAATAACGTAATGAAGTAGCGCTACAAAGGAGGATTTGAAGAGAAGGTCAAAGACAAGGAGCAAAGGGAGAGCAGGCAAATGAAAGGACAAAGCAGTGAAATAAGAACAAGAGAAGTGGCATATTTCTGGAGGGAGGAAATTTCCATAATAAACTCCCATGACCAAGTTATACCACCATGCAGGCATCCCTTTAAGTGTTTTCTCAACTACTAGGAAAGACAAATATTTCTCACCCTTGCTCCCCCACCCCGCAATAAAGACGTTTCCTTGTCGCGGCTCGCCTCCCAATTAGGATCTTCCCTTAGCTGCACTCCGCGACCAGTTTTCAAATTAACATCCCTTCTACTGTCACACCAAGTTAAGGCTCATTCACAACTTGTGCACAACCTCTGTTATAAAGAAAGCTTTAGCAACTTATTACAGTTCTCGTAATAAAGCGAAAGCTCTTATCTGATTGTGAATGCTGTTCCCATCGCGATGTATTCGCGCTTTCATGGCTGGGATATGCAGGGTTTGTAGAAGGGTTTGAGGATGAATGCCAGTTAAGTTGGCTCATACATGGACACTAGGTAGTTGCTTGGGTCCAGAAAAACAGATTTTTGTTTTAATGCTTAAAAAAACTAATAACCCCGAACTAATAACTCTATATATACACGGTGTTCATTTTTATTCGTTATTTCCCGCCCTCCGATTGAGCAAGAATGACGTCATAGTTGACTGGTGAGTCTATCTTGCCCTCTATGGAGAAGAAGCGGTAATTTTTGCGGAACAGTAAGCAAATTACAGCGCTCTCTGTGTGGCTGCTCTGATAACTAATACAACCAGCTTCCCCTGGATATGAACACAGACCACTGCGTCTTCATGGTTGAATGCTACTTTCGTACCGGCATTAAAATTGGTGCGACATATACTAAATATAGCTTAAACCGCTGCATAGAGGATTTTGTGCAAAGCTATCCAGCATTCAGACAAGTCCCTCGCAGCGTAATGTTGTCAAAAGTGTCCAGGTACCATCAAATTGACATACTTTCGTTTGCAACATAATATGCGATATAAATTAAAATGTCTATTAATGTTGGTATGCTTATGTCTTTCGAAACAAATAGACTCATCAAACATTTCCAAGATTCAGGATCAGTTATTCGCAAACAAGAGACACTGGATGCTATAAAGTGACTGGTCCGAATCTAGAAGCACTAAATAATAGTACAGAAAGCCTTCAAGCATACCTTCTCATAATATAGAGTGTTTAAGGGAAAGTGAGAAATGAAATATAAGAAAATGGACAAATAAGACTATGTACCAGAGATATTTTCTTGTTTAGAATTGGATAAAAGCTTTTTACATATTGTAACACTAATTTATTTGTCATTCCTAAAACATGTTCTGCTAATTTTCAGGTTTGTAATGAAGTTACATTGTGAGGCAACTGTGGGTGATAGAAGGGAATTGAGATTAAATTGAAATATTTTTATTTTATGTGACAGGTTTACAATATGCATATATGTCTACTGTAACAGAAGAACAGATGTTCATTGTGAAATAAGTTTTCATTGACCTATCATTTCGTATATTCTTCATGGTATACTTTTATGGCTGCATAACTAGCTTTGCAGTGCATTGCATTGCAGTATATATTTTTTTATAAACAGTTATTGTATCAAATGACCTTGTTGTCGACGGGCCCTTAAACACCACACACTCACTCACTCACTCACTCTATGCACCAGGCGAAATTACGCACCTTTATATTACGCGGGCAGAACCACCTCTCAAATAGTATATTTACCTACCGGTAGAGGGAGGCCTCAAAGCTGCTACTAGCACATCTAATACGATCGCAAGCCGCGAGGGGAATCGTATATAATCTCGCTCCATCAGCGATGCTATTGATGACGTCAAATTTTGCGCGGTAAAATACATATAAAAATGAACACCATATATACATACATATATCATGTTGGGGTTTAGAGTTGATTAAGAGTTTTAATTTGTATGTTTTAACTTGGTAATTCACTGCCTTTATGAACACATTTATCTTTAACTGCTGTTTACCGTAACTTACATTTTTCATATTTTGGTAACACGTTTCTCTGTAACCAATTAAACTACAGGGATAAAATTTTTATTGGTCATTTCTCAGACAAAGGCCTATCTCAATTTTTTCCTCAAATTCCTAATCATAATCTATTAACAACTTATATGTTTGTGAAATTTGGCACGAATTCTGTGTTTATAATGTACACATTTTTAGGGACAGAGACTTTCAAATGTGGGAAGGAAATTTAGGTGGAAATTGTTAAGTGTGTGTGTGTGTGTATGTGTGTGTGTGTGTGTGTGTGTGTGTGTGTGTGTGCAATGTTTAACGCCCGCTTTTACTACATACGGCACCGCAGGCGCTGACACTGATGGTACATGAGATGAAGATGGAGCACCGGTGGAATGAGATGGCGGGGGAAACCGGAGATCCCAGAGAAAACCCGCCCAAGCGCCTTGTTGTCCACCACGAATCTCACTTTGCGGTCGCCTGGGATCGAACCCAGGCCGCCTTGGTGAGAGCCAAGCGGTCTAACCACTGAGCCACGGCGCAGCCTAGAAGTTCTTAAGTAATGGAAATATTAAAGCATGTAAAAATTCAGTAAAAAATAATTGACAGTTTCAGAGAAAACTGTACTTGAATACACCCATAACAAAGACAATTTTGAAATATTTAATTTTGTTTATGACAAGTTTGTAGCATTGCCTTTCACATACAATGGCCATTTTTCATGGATTATGTTTAGAAAATATTGTTGTACTCAGCATTCCATTATATAAAAAAACAACAACGTAGAATAAGTTGTACTGGAGAATTCCCAGCGAACAGAATTAGTAATGTCAAAACCGGCGGCGTACGCATACAAAGAGACAGTGCAGCTCAGAGATACGGGCACATAAAGATAGCGCGGAGATAAAAAGGCTTGCCAAACAGATAAAGTTAGATAACTCGAAAATTCTAGTGCCGTCTTGTTCATTCTAGAAATACGAAAAGAGGTATATATATATATATATATATATATATATATATATATATATATATATATATATATAAGAAATTGCGACATGACAGTGGGGGAGTCGTAAAGAGTCGAAGTGCAAATTGATAGTCGTGCAGCTGTATTTTGAAAGTCAACTCTTTGTTTGTGAGTGTGGCAGACGAAATAGAATGCTGTATTTGTGTATGTTACGTAGTTCTGCTATTGTAAGGGTTGACCAAAGTGTGTCTCTAAGGAAATAAAGTGCATTTTGAATTTCTGCAACTTGCACTTTTAATTCTACGAACCCACAAAGCCACAGTATCTTATTTCGTAATATAGAATCTGCTTGATCAAAAAGAATTAATCACTACCAACAAACACCCCAATTGTACCTTCAAATCTCTGATTTGTTGGGGTTGGTTAATACTTCAACTTCATTAAAGATATCTTCCATGTTTCTATTTGTTAAATAATCAATGTTCAAGAGTACTATGTACTGAAATAAAACACAATACCGTTCGGCATGGTAAGGTCACAGTTTCTGTTAAAATGTCCCCGATGTAGTGTGTGAGGGCCTTAAGGAGGGCTTCAAAATTCCTGCAATACGAATATTTAAGGTGTGAGAAAGGGATGAAGTGTTGATGAAGGGGAAGAATAGTGAATTTTGTGGTTCTTTTTTTACATATAATTGGGGTCGCTTGAGGCACCCCAACAAGACCTCCCTTGTGAAACCAGAGAGCGGATGGGATACAAATCTTCCCTCTCGGAAGCATCAAAAAGTCAGAACTCTTCTGTCCGATCTGGGAGGTCTGTTGCATCATCTGAAGAAAAAAGTGTTTAGTGTTGACTGATTTATTGTTAAGTGTTTGGTCAGGAAATTATCGAATTGTGTACCGTTATTCCGACTATTTACAGCCTAAAATGCCATAGTTAAAGGTTTCTTCGCGATAAACGGATGATTTAGAGTGAAAGTTTCCTTCTACATAATATATTTGATGCGTTTATACTGAAGGAGTATCATCTTCCAATATCCCTTAAGTTCTAAACTAAATAATTTACATTCCTGGACGATCGTATTTTATTTTTCAATACCACACAGCAATAATCAAGCCGATTGTTGTAATCAGAGCCCGGATTTGTATTCAAAACAATTGCCAGAATATGCATGCAAATATGCAAAAGAACTCGTAAAATATGCGTAAACGATATGCAAAATAAAAATGATATGCTTGATAACTATTCTCATAAGTCAACCATTTAATTATTATAAAAAGTATTAATTGTTATTAATTATTTGTTTAATTCTTCTAGTTATTAGTTATTAATTAATACTTTTCATTATATTTTATTACCAATACTTATTTCCATTGCGTTATTTAAATCTTAAGAAAGAATGAAAGAATATTATATATTAGCAACTCGCCCAACATATTGTCCAAAACTTCTTGTATTTCATACGTTTCCCCGAACATCTGTTTGGCAACTTCACAAATTGTTTTATAGCCTGTATTTTTAACAAAAAATATTTTTTTCAACTTCATACGGGCTGGCACCGTAGCTCAGTCGGCAGAGCACCTGCCTGCCGTGCTAGAGGTCCCGGGTTCCATTTCCAGCGGTGGGGGTGGGAATTTTTCTCCGGCCAAGATAATTCCCCATCTTCCCCAGAGCCTGGAAGTATGAATGAGAGTGTGAATGTGTGCATGATCTAATGACTAAAAATCAAAGATAACGATTTAACACCTTCAGTATGTTCCAAAGGAGAACGGCCACCGATATGACCATTGGAGTTAAAGGCGGAGTATAAATGGAACAAGGAAAAAGAAAAAAAACTTCGTACGTTTCGAAGGACAGTAGGGACAATGAGTGTTTTTATGAATTATTCCTTATGATTTCTGGTAGCACTGGAAATCAGCTACATATACCCTGCAATTTATTTTCTATATCAACTGAAATGAAGGACTCTTGAGTTACCTTTATAGAAGCTGCATCTACCATTCTTTTCACATCATTGAAATATATAGATGCCTCCAATCACAAATCCTACCATGTTAAAATAGGCTGAGGAGTTAATGTCAGTTTTGGAGCCAATTCCTTAAAAATTAAAAGTCTAGCAAGTGCTTTAATGAAAATTTTCTTGTCAATGAAAACAAGATTTGCTTGACGACCACTGTCTCTGCCTTTTTCACAAAATTTTGTTCCATTTATTTCATATTAATTGAAACATAATATGCACAAATGTATTTGTCACAGATTTTCTCGTAGGCAGAAGAGGAATAAAAGAATTCAGTAGGCTTCAGTAATACTGAAGTCACACTGTTTCTTGCTTCTCAAAACAAGCCTACGGAAGAGCAATTCAGTTTTGTGGTTTCAGTTAAAAATTTGTCCATTGCCATAGTAGAGACGCCTCCCAGATATTTCACAACTCTCCATTTAAGATGTTATTTTGTTTGAAGTAAACGAATAAAATACGATTTGAGGGAAAAACCCAAGGAAAGCAAAGACTTTACAAACAGATACCTCATATGTCTAAAAATATTGTTGTCTAAATGCAAGGCCACTTCTATCTGGTGCTGCGAGCTGGTGAATGAATGGAAAGCTGCTTACTATACTTGTTTTGCTTAGCGATCAAGAACTACATATACTTATGTTAGTTGGCCAAAAGGTGTTCTAATATAATTTAATACCACTTCATTACATTAACACTGCTTTAACAAACAAAAGTATTTATACTTTCAAGGTAACTATCATTGTACTCACATCACTACGCACCTAAAACTTTGATGGTATAATCCCTGCTGTATATAAATCATGTTCACTAAAAATTTGCTACACAGTGGAATTGCAACGCCCAAAACTGAAGCCTTGAAAGTGCCATATG
Organism: Mantis religiosa; assembly: GCA_030765055.1. Lineage (NCBI taxonomy): Eukaryota > Metazoa > Arthropoda > Insecta > Mantodea > Mantidae > Mantis > Mantis religiosa. The sequence continues at coordinate 138,780,059 of CM060955.1, read as the reverse complement.
TGACCCTTGTAAGTAGTTGTGGGGCATCCCTCGTCAGCTCTGTGGCAAGTGGGAGGAACGGCGCTCCTTACGTATGCCATGTGTACTGTCTACTCACCACAAGAAGGCAAGACAGAGGCATGTGTAACGAGTCACTTTTTCTGTGTTTATGCTACTCTTCTGGATATTATAGGTATGCTAGGTTCATGTAAAATACATAGTGTGGTCAAGATTATCAAGATTCAAGATTATATTTATTGTGCATATTCCAAAATTTTACAAATTAAAACTTTTGGTGTGAATTGTGTGGGGGAAAAGAAAGCATAGAACACTATGCAACAGAATGCGTGGAGGTTGCAATGTGGAGAAAAAAGGTTTGGGAGGAAAATTGGGAGAAAGTAGAGAAGAGAATAGTAGCTATAACAATGTTAACAGGCAGGGAGGAAAAGAAGGTAAGAAGTATTGGTAAGTTCTAGCAGAAAGTAAAAGAAAAATGGGCCAGAAATGTAAAGCATATAAGAAAGGAAGATGAGGACGAAGAATGGGACTAATTAAATAATCAAGGAGGCATGGAGGTTAAGAGCTACCTGGCAGAGCAGAAGACCAGGGTGTCATGCAAGCCAAGGTAGCAACAAGGTAAAGACAAATGTTTAGTGTTGTCACATAACTCCCCATGCATAATACTGTGACTTTGTGGGTTCGAAAATTAAAAGTCAAGTTTGCAGAAATTCAAAATGTTCATTACTCCAGTAGAAAGTCACTTTTTGTATACCCCTCACAGGTCCTAAAAGTGGCGTGTCATACACACAGTAGGCTCTGGTTGCTTTACCACACATAAACAACCGAACAAAATCACTCGCGGTACATTTCAAAGGTACACAATTAACAGTTCTCCACTATCAACTCACTACACAAGTCCAGTTACAACTGTCCCCCTGCGTTGACAGTAGTGGCACTTTTATATCTCCACTCATTGTTCGAGAAATTAGTGGAACGTTCTGTAACAATCAAGAAAGCGAACCTTCCATTCATCTGTGTGTCTCTTCCTTTCTTTCTCTGTTGCGGAAAGCTTTTATATCCGCCCTGCACTATCTATCTCTTTGCGCGCGTCGGCCGCGCCCGTCGCAACAATGGCTCGCGACAATTCCTGTCACTGCAATTGCTGAAATGAGAATTAGATCAGGCAGCATGGTTGACTCATATGTACTTTCATACACTCGTCCTAGTAAACAGATCCACTACCAGAGCAGATAAACTGCTGAAATTCCTCTCCCTCTTCAGACCCCGGTCATTCTTGTGGTGGGCAGGCAGTAGACTGCTGCCCTTCAGGGGTAAACAATCTCTATATGTTCCTAGGTATTCTGGACGCATTTTCGGGTACTTCCAGCTATACTCCGTACCCCATTTTTGTTACACAAATCACACATATAGCAGAGATGATGCCATCAAACTCTCGAGCGAATACAGGTATGAGCATATTGACAGTTCCCTTATTAATATTTTTATATGTACCTCTAGAAATGAATGATTCATTTATTGCTTCAAATTTGATTTTCTTAAAACTCTTAACTTTTGTTTACAAATGTACATACTTTACATGGTTTACAAGTTCCAGCGTACAAAGAAAAGGTTTGAATCAAATAATAATTAGAGTTAACACCCTCGAATTGCAATTATAATAAATGTGATGGCTGGCCACGTAGCTCAGTCGGTAGAGCACCTGCCTGCCATGCTAGGGGTCCCTGGTTCGATTTCCGGCGGTGGGGTTGGGGATTTTTCTCCGACCAAGATAATTTCCATCTTCCCCAGAGCCTGGAAGTATGAATGAGAGTGAGAATGTGTGCGTGATCTAATGATTAAAAACCAAAGATAACGAGTTAACACCTTCGGTATGTTCCAAAGGAGAATGGCCGCCGATATGACCATAGTAGTTAAAGGCGGGGTATAAATGGAACAAGGAAAAAAAATAAATGTGATATTTTGCTCATGTTGCTGCAGAGGTCTTTTAGTTACTTTATGTTCACTTAGTTATAAGTAAATATAAGAGGAAATATATAAAAGCATTTAGTTATATAATGAAATAGACAGTAGAAGAAAGAAGGCGAAAGGGCTCCAAGTGACTGGAGTAAGGACCTAGATTGAGGCAGTCACTTTGTGCTTTTATTGATTCCTGGGACGAAGGAAACACTGAAAGGGTGACCCAATCCGGACGTCGATGTGCGCTAACACTGGTCCCTAACATTCCAACATGGAGTTGAGGTGTTGAGAACCACAAGGTCCCAAGAGAAAAATAGATGTAAGTTAAAATAAAACATTCCATTACGAAGTATTACTTGCGAATGTGATATAAAGAGTAAATTATGATGACAGGATTAGGTAACAATTAACAGGGCAGAGCGACAAAATGATACTTTGTGCTTTGGGTCTTTATTTAACTGAATATAAGGAAAAAAACTGGCGAGAAAGCTTCTTATGAATGTGTCATTACATCAAAATGGGCCTAAAGCACAGCTACAGGTGGTTAACCACAAGGTCGGTAAATGTCAGGAGCATGCTAAAATCACAAAATCGACGAAGTTATGCTATAGGCCCTTGTGGTTCTAAGCACCTTACTTAATCTTGACGTTGGGAACAGAGAAGACACTCCCAGGAAAGAAAGGATTCCCAGCGGTGACACCAAGTGGCAAATTCTACCGTCCAGCTACACTATACCAACTGCCGTTGCTTCGTGATACAATCCTGAAACCAATCCTGAAGTGAAGTAGATGTAAACAAATGACGGAGAGAGGCAGTTCGTAATAGAAGACAACTTCACCATTCGCAATTCGGCCCGCCGAAATTACAAAAAAGAAGTGCGTGGTGAAAGTGAGGCGATCCAAAGGGAATTGAAACCTGATCTGCCTAATACAAAGATGTCACGTTGCTGCGGAGCCATCACTCTCAGTGACGTAGACGGTTCTCTATCTCCAGAAAACTGGGAGGACAAAAGTACAAATACCGCTGTAATGTGATTTAGATGTTGCGGGTAAAAAATGCATCCCTAAAAGGAAGCGTGGCCAGATCTCACAGGGCCATCATTACGTGACCTATGAGTGAAACATGATGGATGTGTATATTCCGCCCCCTAAGACTTGCCCTCTTTCTTCGCGGAAGTGCTGTTAAGGGAACACATCTCTATTATATTCGCTTCCAAATGATCCCACTTAATTATTTTGGTAGAAACCCAATCTTCTCCGTTACACTTCGCCGTATTCGGAATCCGACATCACCCGAAGGCGACTGGTGAAATATAAAACTTTAATAAATTGCTATGCCCCAGATTTAGTAGTAAAATACCATTATACCTGCACTAATACCGGTTAAGAGTATTATTGGGCTTTGTAACAACCTGCATGACTTTCTGTACTTATTATCGTTTATTTTTATAGTTTAATCAACTTACTCTTTTGTGATAACTCTTAATGATAATAATTGACACACTTTTACAAAGATATTTCATGACATATTTCGTGAACAAAGTGCAAAAACAGTTGAAAAATTCGAATCAATAATAACGAATATCTTGGAGATATCTGACACAAAAAAGCTATTTGGAAATACATTGTGCCTTTTAAGAAATATACATTTTTATGCATTATGATTTTACTACCACTTATCGTATACCATTTGTGCAAAATCATATCAATTTCCTTTAGCACAAAGAGGACTTTACCAGCTAATCCTATAACATTCAAGATATGTGATTCAATTGTTATATACATAGCTACAATAAAGTTGTTAAGGTTATTTTTGAGAAACTAAAACGTTTTAAAATGTTTTCGTAAAGCATACTTGGGAATCACTAGCACAAATATACTTTAGATTAGTGCACCGTTACATGACCCTTTCTATCGCTCTACTGTCACTTTACTGCCATGTATGAAGAAGTCAGGAATTTCGAAAACTGATGATACTGCTATCTTTCATTCTCACTCCGATATCCGTCATACCATTCACGAACTGCAAACTGTCCTGGTTCGACTAGCTCACTGATTGTATAACTGGCGCATTTCCCTCAACACTAACAAGACAGAGGTTAAGATCTTCTCTTTACGTCCTTATACGGATCCTACTTCACTACAGGTGCAAGGACAACAGCTTACCAGTGTGCCAGTGAAGTATCCTTGGGGTGCTAATGGACACTCGACAAACTGGAACACCCACATCTGTCGGTCTGTTACACTTGTGTTTGCCCGGTTATCAAAACTGTACCCTTAACGAGCGGGATGGCTAAGGAAAGCCATCCCACTCGGGAGGCTGTAGCCCGCATTCGGGAGGTGAGGGGGTTAGATTCCCGTGACCGACCTACCTGACCCAGGGTTTTTTCGGGGGTTTTCCCGGGTCGCTAGGGAATGCTGGGTAGGTTAATTACATTCCCCGAATTTCATGTCCCGCCATGCTCTGAGGAAAACTACTTCCTCCTCCGGTAGGTCGGCTGCCGGTCTCCGCTCCTCTGTTGGGACCATTTCGGGACCGCCAGCCAGGGACCTTAGGGGCTCGGATCGCCTACCTGGGACCTTTAGGGCTCGGCTGCTGGGTTCGTTGCCATCCCGTAATAGGGGAGCGTGTCCGTTGTCCTGGTCATCCCGTAGGGGAGGGGATCCGTCCCCTTCAGCTGCCGTGGTGCGGGCGCTACGGACCCTTAGCACTCATGGTACCTCTGACATTACTAGAGAAACCTCGGGCCGAACATCTGAGCCCCTCCTTCGGGAGTTGTTCGGATTGGGTTGGTCTCGATGGGGCAGTGGTTCCCGATACCCGTGGTAATCGGGTACGTCTTCGGACGGGGTTGAGGGAAGCCATTAATTCTCCCGGGTACTAGCCTGCATAGCTAGTAGAAGGTGTGCTAGATCGCCAGGCGGCCCCACCGAGGTCATATCGGTAGCCTTCACCTTTGGTGTTGGCGCGGGTAAGTGGCGTATCCACTTCCATCTCGTCTTGAGTCCACAGGACCAGATAGGAGGGGGGGCTTGTTTGTAACCATATCTTGTCCTATGGAAAGCTCCACGGAGGACGCCGAGCGCCCTTTGGCACAGCTTGGATAACTCCCTGGTTGAAAGAGGCCCGGGTCTTGTTCCTTCGGGTTCAAGACTAATGGGAGTAGAACCTCTGGACTCAACTGACTCAACTGTCCGTTGTCCTGGTCTGTCGGGGGAAGTCTCTATACAAGTAAACTGTAGTAAGTAAGCCCTGCCCTCTGTAATGTCGTGCTTCCTTGAGTTGGCTACCCTTTGTATCCTTCGCCTTATCCTTCCTGTCGAGGGTGCTCCCACTTGGGGGCGTAGGAACAATGGGCCCAGCATGGTGGTCTGTGTACCGAATCCCTCCGTAATGAAATCCCATTCCTAAAACTGCACCCTCTACTGAACAGGCGCACCTCACTTGGTTATGAATCCTACCTTTTTGTTTTTGTAATTTACGTCCTCCAACGTTAAGTCATATCGGACGATGAATAGAATGGATGAGTCCGGGGTCCATGGGGCTTTAGAGTTGTCCGACATTCGTCTTACAGAATTCGGGAAAACCCCGGAATAAACCTTATCCAGGTAACTCACCCTGACCAAGATTCGAACTCGGGACCTCTTGAACGTGAGGTAGACATGCTACTACTATGCTACCAAGGCGGGCCCTCCCTCCCTTCTTATTTACACATCTCTAGTCCGTCTTATTTTTACCTATGCAGCTACAGTCTGGGGTGGCACCAGCAAGACTAATCTCCGCTGACTGCAGGTACTGCAAACAGGGTGCTCCGTATAGCTACAAATACTCCATGGTTCGTCAACTTCATCACTAGTTTGGTCTTCTTCCCGTTCACCAGTACATCCGACGGTTAGCACGACCATTCTTTTACCAGCTCCAGGAGGTCCCTAGAGCTGTCACCTACTATCTCGGCGCTCGCACTCGCCAACCAACGCGCCACAAGCGCTGACTACCACAAGGTCTCTCCCTGAGTGACCTCTCCAGTACAGACGACCAAGATTACTACCCCCAGCGTTATATATTTATTTACTTACTTATTTACTCAACTTGTGTTACAGTTATCCTGATATATTTAGTTAGAGAAGCCGTTCACGACTGCCTCAGTTACTATGTGATCTATTACTATGTTTCTGTATAACAAACATCTGTAAGCATACTTGCTGATCGATTGATAATAAATTAAAAAAAAGAGACAACTTTTCCAAGTATAGTGTAAAACATAATTTGGATTGGAAAGGTTTTCTTGAAAATAATTTTCTTTCTTTTTTTAAATACACGGAACTTTAATGTTTGGTTTGATCTATAGCCAAGGTTTCGTGTTTGGGCAACATTATTAAAAATATATATATATATATATATATATATATATATATATATATATATATATATATATATATTTACACTAAACTCTTCCTAACCATGTTTTCATTTTGCCTCAAATTATGTTTTCGGTGTAATCTTGTAACCAAATTTTTGGATGAAAGCACGAAGAACTTCATTTATTCATCAGTAATACGAAATGGAATGCCTCTTAAACCGATTTGTGCTTTTGTTTTAATTTACACCTTCCAACGTTGTCATATTGGACGATGAATAGAATGGGTGAGATGTCGCCCAAATGAGCCCAGGGTCCGTAAAGTATGGAGTTACAGACATTCGTCTTTCAGGATAAGGGAAATCCCTGTAAAAGTCTTATCCAGAGAGCTCACTCTGACTGAGATTCCAGCTCGGGACCTCGTGAACGAGGGACAGAGGTGCTACAACCTACGCTACAGAGACAGGCGATCTCTACTGTGGTGTATATAACCATGCGAAATACTCTTTGCATGAATGTGTCTGGAAAACTTTTATTTTCATAAAAATGATTGATGATTATAATTAAGTTACATATTTTCCTGGAAAATAAGATCCTACATATTGTCACCGAAGCATTGTTGAATCACCGCGACAAGCCAGTGCAGGGCGCGTACGAAAGAAAGAGACAGAGTTACACGCGGGCAGAAAAGAGACAGTGAGAGGCGCGTCCGATTAACGCTTGCCGAGAGAGAAAGACAGAGATAGTCTGGAATTTCCCACTGCGTCGTGATTGTTACCGAGCGATCCACTGAGCTCTGGAACAATGAGTGGAGGTATAAAAGCGCCGCGGCTGTCAGAGAGGAGTCAATACTGTTCACCAAGCGCCGTTTTCCCGCCAACTTCCCCACATTCACCTACTTTGGGCAAGGGATCAGGTGGGAGAATTCAATCAAATACTTGGGAGTCAAGCTGCAAAAGGGCCTAACTTTTCGGGAACACATCCGGGAGCAAGCGCATCGGTCGTGTGGTGTCATGGCATCACTATACCCTGTTCTTAGGTCTGCGATGTCTGTTTGCCTAAAGTTGCGCCTCTTTATGGCTCTGGTCCTCCCTATCATTCTCTATGCGTGCGAAGTCTGGGGTATGGCCGCAGGCTCAAACCTGGTACAGCTCCAACGTGCACAGAATAAATGTCTTCGGATTATTTATTCTGTTTGCACAAGGTTCCCCGTGAGACTACTTCACGAGGCTTCATCCCTCCGCTATGTGGAGGATGAAATTAGGCACCGGGCCACCAAATTCTTCCAGAGTTTACCTCACCATCAGAGCACCCTAGTCAGATCCCTTGGGGACTATGTACCTCGTGAGCGTCGCTTAAAGCGTTACCGGTTACCCCGCATGTCTTGCGGTCATTACCGGTAACCACATGATCTCCATTCCTGCCTAAACTAAATTACAGCTATCCAATATTTATTCTGGAAAACTCAAAATTCTACTTATTTTCTTCCAAGTTTATTAAGTAAACCACCAGCGGTGCACGCTGACTGTAGCACCCGGTTCATCATTCCTCGAGGAGGAACAAGCTACCTCCCTTCTCTACACCCACTTAATTTTCACCCGTCATCCTACAACTTCCACACCCCGCCACTACGTGGTAAAGCTCTTCCCAGAGCAGGTACACGATTTGACCACCCTTCGGGCTGTTCCAAACAGCCTGTCAGCCTGCAATGAATTGAATTGAGAGGAGTCAGTTTGCCAGTGACTTGTTAATTGTGTGTGTGCAGCTATTTGAAGTGTACCACAGTGAATTCTTTCATTTGTTTAAGTGTGGCGGAAATAAAGAGACGACCTTGAAGATTGCATTTGTGTGTCATGCCATTTTTGCTGCTGTAAGGGTGTACAAAATGTCTTTTTACTTGAATAAAGAGCATTTTAGATTTCTGCAAACAACGCTTTTAATTTTACGAACCCAGCAAGGTCAAAATAACTTGCAATTTCTATGAATAACCTGAAGTGCCCTTCATTTCAGATGACTTTAGCTTAGCTGACAAATCGAAAAAGATGAACACAATCTTAATATATAAAATGTAGGTCAATTTATATCACGTAAACATTTTGTTTTAAGTTAACCAATCATCTATGATATATTCCTTCTATAGTTCGGAATTAGAAAAAAAAAATATTGCTAACTTTTCTGAAATGGAAAGTCCTTTTCATAAAGTAGCAGTAAAATACCTTTTTTATTTCTATGTCTTTCTAGGTGGTTATTTTACGCGACCACAGGCTAATATCACCAATGAAAATAACTGTCTAGGTATCAGATTCCTTACATTTCTGGAGGAAAGGATATGAAGGTAACTGAAGAACGCACCTTTCCCACATAATTATTCAGAAGGCCATTCCGTTTGTTAGGGTGACTCAGTCCAACAAGGCCAATGCAAAACAAATGCGCAGGCGCACTTAGCATTCCTTTCAGATGAAAATTAGCAGTCGAATTAATTATTCTTCTCAGCGAGATTATGTCACGCTATGGAATTTGTCTGACTTCACTTATTAGGGCGGGTCGTGTTTTCATATGCGCTTTCCTTCAGGGAGTAATTAACATTAGCTTATGTAAAAACTGCAGCCATAAACACAAGGGTTTGGTTAACGAAATTAGAGACTCTGTATTTAAACGTACCGTCGTGCCTGCCAGAAGCAAGTTTAGAATGAGTCTAAAGCATCAATTCGTCTCTAAATATACCTATAGCCACCAATATAAATTTGGCCTGCCTCTGTAGATTAGGTGGTAGCATGTCTGCCTTACGTTCATGAGGTTCCGAGTTCAAATCTCTCTTAGGGTGAATTATCTAGATAAGTTGTGGTTGTCCTTACCCTCAAAGATGATTGCCTGGTAACTCTAAAGTTCTGTGAACCCTGTACTCATTTGAGCAACACTTCACCCATTTCATTCATAGTCCAATATACCTTAACATTGGAGGGCGTAAATAAAAGCTACCACAAATTTGACGAATATAATAACATACAATATGGCTCAGCTAGTAGCTTCTGAGACCCGCATTTGGAAGACTACAGATTCAAATTCTGTGAGACGACCAATATGAGTTTTTAAGGGCAGAAAGCGGAATTCTTGAATCTGTGCATGACGCAACAAAAAAGCATTAAGAACACAAACAATTGGTGCTTGGAATTGGAAACAATGGTATCTAAGATAGGCATGGGAGATTTATGAGGATCGAGGAATCAAATTATAGCGAGTTTCAATGAGAAACAGAGTACAAGAGATAGATGGCAGGAGATATAGGAAAGTATAGAAAGAAAGAAAGAAAGAAAGAATGAAAGAAAGAAGGAAAGAAAGAAAGAAGGAATGAAAGAAAGAAAGAAGGAAAGAAAGAAAGAAAGAAAGAAGGAAAGAAAGAAGGAAAGAAAGAAAGAATGCAAGAAAGAAAGACAGAAAGAAAGAAAGAAAGAAAGAAAGAAAGAAAGAAGGAAAGAAAGAAAGAAGGAAAGAAAGAAGGAAAGAAGGAAAGAAAGAAGGAAAGAAAGAAGGAAAGAAGGAAGGAAAGAAGGAAAGAAGGAAAGAAAGAAGGAAAGAAGGAATGAAAGAAGGAAAGAAGGAAAGAAGGAAAGAAAGAAGGAAAGAAAGAAAGAAAGAAAGAAGGAAAGAAAGAAAGAAAGAAAGAAAGAAAGAAAGAAAGAAAGAAAGAAGGAAAGAAAGAAAGAAGGAAAGAAAGAAAGAAGGAAAGAAGGAAAGAAAGAAAGAAAGAAGGAAAGAAAGAAAGAAAGAAAGAAAGAAAGAAAGAAAGAAAGAAAGAAAGAAAGAAAGAAAGAAAGAAAGAAAGAAAGAAAGAAGGAAAGAAAGAAAGAAAGAAAGAAAGAAGGAAAGAAAGAAAGAAAGAAAGATAGCAAGAAAGAAAGAATGCAAGAAAGAAAGAAAGAAAGAATGCAAGAAAGAAAGAATGCAAGAAAGAATGAAAGAAAGAAAGAATGAAAGAAAGAATGCAAGAAAGAATGAAAGAAAGAATGCAAGAAAGAAAGAATGCAAGAAAGAATGAAAGAAAGAAAGAAAGAAAGAAAGAAGGAAAGAAAGAAGGAAGGAAAGAAAGAAGGAAAGAAAGAAGGAAAGAAGGAAAGAAAGAAGGAAAGAAAAAAGGAAAGAAGGAATGAAAGAAGGAAAGAAGGAAAGAAGGAAAGAAAGAAGGAAAGAAGGAAAAAAGAAGGAATGAAGGAAAGAAAGAAAGAAGGAAAGAAAGAAGGAAAGAAAGAACGAAAGAAATAAAGAAAGAAAGAATGAAAGAAAGAATACAAGAAAGAATGCAAGAAAGGAAGGGAAGGGAAGGGAAGGGAAGGGAAGGAAGGGAGGAAGGAAGGAAGGAAGGAAGGAAGGAAGGAAGGAAGGAAGGAAGGAAGGAAGGAAGGAAGGAAGGAAGGAAGGAAGGAAGGAAGGAAGGAAGGAAGGAAGGAAGGAAGGAAGGAAGGAAAGCTTTGAAATTTTATAAGCAATTTAACACAGACGGGGCAAGGAAAAATATATAGATCATTGTGATAAAACTGGAAGAGAAGGCATAGGATGGATGAGAGTAGGAATAATGTATCTAAAAGGGTGGAGAAATAATGAGGTAGGGATATGTGAATTTTTTGGAGATGAAGAGAGCACTGCTCATTACCTGGTAGAACATAAGAGTTAACAAATTGCAGGATAAAAATATGGGATAAGAAAGGGCACAGTGTGAGCAAAGAGGTAGTGACGTTACGCATGTTAACGGGGATGAGTGAAAATAAAAATAGATGTATAGGAGAATTCTTGTATAACTTAAGAGAAAAGTGGATTAGGATAAAAGAAGCGAAGGTCAAGAAGAAATGACACCAAGCTACTCAGGAAAACCAAAGGCTTATGGCCAGGGGACCTGAGTCAGCGAGTAAATCTTAGAGCCAGCAACTTCATGTATTTGTACAGGATGATTGCATGTACGGTGTTAAAGTTATTGTAGTGAAACTGTAATTGAAACTGTACAAATAAATCTAAACCTTTAAATTTTTAATCTGATTTGTTTCAATCGCTAAAGTACGATACGGTTTGGAGACAGGACTTAGAAATTGTCGTTCGCCCTAATTCAAATACAATGAGAATAAGAAATGAAATAGAGAGACAGGGAATTCGGGCGACGTAATTTAACCTTCCCAGAACCCCTTAGCTATCTGGGAAACCCCCTAAAACAACCAGGAACAGAAAGCTCAGTCATGGGAAGCGAACCAACGACCTACCGAAAGCGAGCCACAGACGCTACTGCCTCGGTTATCCCACTCGGTAGCAGCCAAGGTAAATGCTGGATTCCCGCCTCTCTGATGTGAGAGTAGCATCTTTGGTCACATTCAGCAGGTCCAGAGTTCGAATACAGAACAGAGTGAAGGGAGATATGACATCATGTTACATGGGCTTGCATAAACACTCTTTTCTAATAGAAGTTCGTATAGCATTTGTCTTTTGTTAGTTCAGTTAGCAACGCTGTTTCTGTATATATAGATCCAACATGCTCGTGATTTAATTATAAATAAAGTACAAGTAAATTCTCAAACAAATCTATATCTGTTGTCTGCACAAGACTTTTCCGGGGTTCCTCTTTGTCCTAAAGCCTCTAAGCTTTATGGACCCTGGGATCATTTGAACATCATTTCATCCATTTCAGTCATAGTGCGATATGAATTACACTGGAGGATGTTAACAAATTTAGTAAATAATGGTTTGAATAACCACAACCACCAAAAGCTCCACGATGTATCTAAAACAATAATAAAAATGAAAACTGATGGTCATAGTGAATCCTCTGTCCTCTATCCACAGATATACAAGCATAATTCATATCAATAACGAAGCTTTAAGGTTAAGTAGCTTGAGAAGTTTTGTTGAATATATCTGAATTGAGAAACTTGTCTAGAAGTTCTGTAAAATTAAAATCAGAGCTAGCTTGAAGCTCTTAGTAACAGAGATTATTGTCAGGATTATAGATAACAACACACTGTTGTGCAAAGAGTCGTAAGTTTCTATAAAATGTAAGGAAAGAGCTGCCAGAAATTTACTCCTGTAAATAGTCCTCATTAGCAACCACCGCGGACAACGAAACACAAAATTAGTTACAATTCTTCCGTGCGCACAACGATTGAAACTGTCTCAATTTGCGCAGATATCTGTCGCTGTTAGAAAAGGCACGTGGAGACAAAAATGGCATAACATGAAAAGCTGTTTATCGCTCGACTAGGGCAGCAAAGTGGTGAGATGTATTATACTGGAATGGGCTTATCTCGCATCCAGACTGGCTTTATCGGCGGAATTGCTGTGTCTGCAGAGTTAACTCGTTTAGAGAAGTAGTCTTGGTAGGTGGTCAAATGTATTTCATTCCTTATTCACTGTTCATGTCTTTATTATCTCACTTAGCCAGCCGCTGCTGTGGAGGTATCGCTTTCACCCAACTCTACAACGCGTACTTATTTTGTCATAAATTACTTAAGGTCCCATAAAAGTACACAGGAGGAGCACAAAGTGTTATTCCATGCCAGGATGGCGTATATGTCATAAGTCATAACTGGCATGCTTTATATATTTTAAGGCAGGTTGCAAAGATAACTTCTGCTGTGTTGAATGTATGAATTGGTTCACTTTCCCCAAACATTTCAGTTTATTTACCTTCAGATTTTCATCTAATATACACGTGTAAATGTTAATATATCTATTAAAATAAGATGTGAAATCTTTAAAATGTATACTAGAAACAAATATTAGCATACTTTTAAGGGGGGGCGTATGCAAATATTCAGAGTCTTACATAAATAGTCATAACATCCAAAGTTTTGAAGTTAGAGAACTGAAACTTAGTATACTCATTTACGATAATACAGTTAATATGCACAAATTTTTTCATAATTTTCCAATGTTTATAACTAATATTACATATTTGTTCTATATGCAGAGATATTTACAAACTTAAGCCAATTTTTTTTTCAAAATTCACATATGCTATCTTTCTGAAATTTGGTATGTTATTTTAAAGCACACTAAAATGAATTTGTTGGATTTATATTTCTTATTGAAGCTGTATATAATTTTAAAAAAATATTAATCATATGCATCCTTTAGAAATTAAAATAATTTCATATATTTTGTATCATCACATTCCATCTGGAGCTTAATATTAAATTCTAGAACCAACAAAATGTTCATTGTGGCATAGCAAAGCTGTGTGCTAACCTGCATCACTGTAGATGAAGTAGTTTGAAAGAAAAATGGGTTGAAGTTGTAGAAAATGCAAGTTATGGGGAAAGGAAATTAAAAATACAATAATTATTATTCAGTTTGCCTTTTAATTTTAAGTCAGAACTTCCCATATCCATAGTCTGTATCCTCATTCTGGTCTTATTCAGCCTTTCTTTATAAATTCCTCTTCTGTCTTGCTTCTTTCTGCATTAATTTCATAGCTCTTTCTGCACCAGCAATGCGAATGTCGTCGATACTCTGCAAAATTGTTTCCATAAACACACCAGGTTGCATAACTTTCATTCTGCCAACATTTCCATCATTAAACACTATTGCAGCATCAAATTTAGCAATTTTCACCACTCTGAAAGACACAAATGATTTTTGGGACACCTTTTCCATATCAAATGTTGAGGCTTTCATTTGGGTTTTGTGTCTCTCCATAGAGACATTTTTTAGCAAGTATGGGTGTGCTAAGAATTGGTAGGTGGGCTCTATAGATTCCAAGACAGCTGATGGAAGACTATGTGCTGCTACTATACAACACTAGGGAATTTAATTTTTTAAAGGTAAATACAGACCACGTACAGTCATAATATTTTGATGTTTGATAGCTAACACTATATACTATTTTACAAAACAATAAAAATATAGATTTTTTGAACATTTTCTCGTACGTCCCCTCATAAATGGTCATGATGTCTATTTTATATTGATTGCATTTCATGAAAAGCTTCTATTAAAATTTGACTAATTTATTTCTGTTTTATACACTCGTTTTTGCGCTGTTTGGATATCTGATGGGTTTAAATCCTTCTATTTTCTCTTCATAAAGTAATTTACTTCTAAACTTGTTCTACAAATTACTAGTATTGAAAATACTATGTTTCTATTTCATGTGAATCACATTAGTGTTGTTCATATGTTTAGAAATGGCTTAAATTCGCAGTTTTTGTTGTTCCTTTAACTGCTACGGTCATATCGGTTGCCGTTCTCCTTTGGAACATACCGAAGGTATTAACTCGTTATATTTAGTTTTTAATCATTAGATCACGCGCACATTTACACTCTCATTCATACTTCCAGACTCTGGGGAAGATGGGGAATTATCTTGGTCGGAGAAAAATCCTCACCCCCACCGCCGGGAATAGAACCAGGGACCTCTACCGACTGAGCTACGGGGCCAACCAAAAATACACATTTTATTGCAGTTGCATAGAATAATGATAGATGCTAACATCCCAACGTTAAATTTACTATACGTACACTGAACTTGATGCTGTGGGTGCTGTTTCACGGGCCTGTAAGAAACGAAATAAAGATACGAGCAATGCCTACCTTTAAATAATGAAACAATGTGAAAAACAGGAAGAGTAAATTTAGGGGATATATTAAACTGACCATCGTTGGCCTAGAAATCTGCAAAACCATATTAAAAAGACATGCATTAGGAAGGTTGAACTCACGTCCTCCCCAATGCGACTCACACATCTAGCCGCGGAACCAAGTGCGATAAACTAAACCTACAATGATAACTTTCACAGCAGAAAACCATGTAACTGATAAGATGATATTTATTTATACAGTTTCCATTAGATTTTCACTATAATGACTTTGATATCTAACAAGCACCATTATACATCCTGTACAAATACATGAAAATGTTGACCCACGATTTACTCGGTGACTCAGGTCCCCTTTGGTTTTCCTGAATAGCTTGTTGTCATTTCTTCCTGACCTTGCTTCTTTTACCCTAACCCACTTTTATCTTAACCTATATAAGAATTCTCGTATACATCTATTTTTCTTTTCAATCATCCCCGTTAACATGTGTAACGCCTCTACCTCCTTTGCTCACACTGTCCCAATTCTTATCCCATATTTTTCTCCTACAATTTGCTAACTCCTTACATTCTACCAGGTAATGAACAGTACTGTGACTTTGTGGGTTCGTGAAATTAAAAGTCCAATTGCACAAACTCAAAATGTTCTTTATTTCCACCGAATTACAGTTGAAACACTTGTACATAGAATTACTTAGCGCACACAATTACAATTCACCAGTTTGTCTGTCACAGGTCCATTGCACGCTCACAGTTACGTACAACTCCGCTGATACACGTACGCCGTCTTCCAGTCCGTCCACTCACGCGGCGCTCCTCACGGCTGCTCGCCAAGAACTGAACTGATCAAGAGCCAAGAGCCAAGAGCAGGTGCAGGTCGCCCGGGTTCTCCCGGGCGGAGGGTTACACGCCACGGTACCTATCCGCTGTGCGGATTTATCCGTGCGGTATAATAGATGTATGTGTCTGCGCAAGCTTGCGTGTCGTTTAGTAAGACGGCGCAGTTGGCGTCTACTGATGCTTCTGGTGCCGGGATATTCCCCCTTGGGGGAACAGTGCCCGTTTCACCCTGCTTTTGCGGTCGCTAGCGAGCCGACAAGCCGTGGTGGAACCAGTAGCGAGAGGCCAAATGGAAATTGGGTTGTTGGTATTGGTATTTCCAGGTCTTGCGCGCGTCCCAGGGCACGACTGCAGGTGTTAACCTGCCAGCCGCGCTGAGGGCGCGAGGTGACCTGGCGGTGATTGTTAGGGGAGGGAGGAGAGGCAGACTCTACCATCCAAGGGCGTCCTTGGGTAGGCGATAGCTCCTCCGTCTCCTGGGGAGACGGTGGTCGTATTGACCAAGTGTATTCACCAGCTGGTTAGGGTGGGGAGTGATCTTGGCATACAACGAGCGTGCTCGTTCACGCGCGACGTCTTCGACGTATGGTATGCCAGACTGGGTGTGCAGGAAGTGAGATGGGAACCTGCGGTCGTTACCGTAGATCATCCTTAAGGCCCTGTTCTGCACGGCTTGCAGCCTGCGGAGGGTGGTATGAGCCACCGAACCCCAGACCTCGCATCCGTACTGGATCAGAGGCGGGATGATCGCACGGTATGTCCGCAGTTTGAGGTGGATGGGCATGGTGGATCTAAAGATAGGGTAGAGTTGCCTGAGTGCAGCTGACTCGCCAACTGCAGACCTTATATAGGGAAGATCGCCGTTTCTGGAAGGTTCGCGGTGCGCACAATTATCCCGAGGTTTCCAGACGCCTGGTGGGAGGGAAAAGAGACGGTACAGGGCTCGTGCCGCTCTCCTAATCATCCCTTCAGTTAGTGACACGAGACAAATGGGTAGGCGTGGTCTGAATGCTTCCCGTCTGGCCCTACTGCCGGCCGGTTCTATCGGGAGTTCCGACGTAGGGATGACAATGCTCTCTTCATCTCCACGAAATTCACATATTCCTACCTCATTACTTCTCAACTCTTTTAGATACATTATTCCTACTCTCATCCGTGCTATGCCTTCTCTTCCAGTTTTGTCACAATGATCTATATATTTTTTCGCGTTCCCATCCTGTCTTTAATTGCTTATAAAGTTTCAAAGATTTCTTTTGTTCTATACTTTCCAATATCTCCAGTCTATCTATATCTTGTACTCTGGTTCTCACTTCCTTCCAAAATCCGCTATGATTTATCTCCTATGCTCTCCATAAATCCCCCATGCCTATCTTTGATACCATTCTTTCCAATTCCGACCACCAACTATTTGTGTCCTTAATGTTTTTCTGTTCCTTCATGCATAGATTCAATAATTCCCCTTTAATACACTTATACGAGAATTTAAGTATTATTTCTATCAGTACCCCCTCCTCTTTGTGTTACTCAACTCTAGTAATGCCACTTCTTTTGGTGCCGAGAAAACTATATAGCATATAAGTGAATCAGAAGTATGACGATATTACCCTTTCCGATACATACATATGTTTGTCAAAGCAAACGAAATTTAAGAGCCATCACAAGATATTGTGGTTAAGCAAATATAAGCTACACCGTACAAAGCTGAAGATGAAACAACTAAGGAGAAACATAGCTCAAAATTTGGAGCTAATTTGTAAGTTACTTATAGCCGATGATCCATTGGTGTTGGTTAGAGCATGAATTTAGACGACCGTTGACAACAAGGAAGTCTGTTCTACGTTGGACAAAATGGAACACCTAGTCTGCACTCTGAAGACATCAATTTCCTCTCCCTTCGGTGATTTTATTGACGCCTTGTATTAGTGAATTGTGTTCTCGACAGAGGTCAGCAGCTCTGCTTGATTTATGGTAAACTGTGAATGAGCTCCCAAGGGCTTAAACAGTAGTCATATTTCTAAGATCTGATCGCTATGTGATGATTTGAAACTCCACTCTCTTTGAAATATAAAAAAATCGAATGATAACCTCTAATTTCAGAAGAAAAAAATCATTATAAATTCAAAACAATAGCAAGAAATTTCTTGGATATTATTAACACCGCAGGAAAAATATTTCAAGTTCTTATCTGGAAGCAAGCCAGGTGAAAAGACGATTAGACAGATGGGCTGGCAGAGCATTGTTTTGATAATGACCATAGAGCCAACTTTCGGTAGACGACAATCTTGGAAAAATGCAACAGTTACTGGGAGGGGAGAATTAAGAAGATTTTGATCATTTCCTCCGAAAGGAGCACGCTTAGTCATGTTGCTGGATTTCAGTTCAGCTCCTAATGGAAACCGGCCTTAAAATGGAAATCCGTCGACTTAAGAAGCACAGATGAATACAGCTTGATAATCAAGTTAAGTAGTTACGTTTCTTTGACACAATTAATTTTCAATACTCACGCCACCTCCTAAACTGGCATTTAATTTACTGAAAACAGTCTTTTGTTCAGTAATGCAAATGTTGATAGTGTTTTGTCTTTGTTTATACTTGTGTTATATCCAGTGATACATTTGTGGTTATAACATTTAGTAAATATCCTGATTTGGGAGAGATGCACACTCCCGAAATGTCGATATCTAATCGTCTTTTCACCTAGCTTGCTTCCCAAGAAGAACTTGAACATATTCGTTGACAGGAAAGCTTCAGGTCTTATTTTAAGAAAAATATTGTTTGATATAAACTGTGTATAAAATGTGATTTTATATATCCCTTACCGTTTATCAGTTACACAAAACTCATTCAGAACCAAGAGATACTATAAGTTATCTGCAGAAAATTCAATATATATGTATGTACATATCATTTATCACTATATATCATATATAGTGTTCAAATCAAAGATGCTATTAGTTTTCGAGAAAAATACATTTTTAAAATAAACTTCCATGTAAAGGATAGTTTTGTGTGAGAGGAATGTTTGTAAATCTGTATCCTTGTCATATAGAGAATTTATGTTGGTACTTAGTTTTGTACTTAACCGATTTCTTTTATTTTTGACTTATACGGCTCTCTCACACAGAGGTACTTGTTTTATAATTGTTTTATTTACTTTTTATTGTTATTAATTGTTAATATTATTACTTATAACCAGGGCTAGAAAGTTTATACCCATCGCCGTTCCCTATACAAGTTGCGACCGACCCTCTCACAGCATACAAACAAGTAATAGATAACAAACGCACAGCGGAGAGACATTGAAACCGGTTGCCCAGAGAAAAGATGGCTTATGAGACATTCGTAAGTGCACATTGTGGCAACACCCAAGCAATTATAACGCGGATTATAACATTTCCTGATAAAATGTAAAATAATATCCAAATAATATAATTAACTTCTTAAATATCTTAAGACTCTTACTAGACAAAAAACCAAAGTATGAATTTTACTACATATTTAGTTATCTGCGGCCGTATTACTAAAACAATAATTTATTTCCCTCTGAAGCCTTTCAAATGAAAAACTCATTCTATGTCCCGTAAAACAAGATTTAGTTGATTGATAATCTGTTGAAAATTCGTTAATGATTTCAGCTAATTTAATTTCTCGATCTGGTTTCTCTTTTTTCCCATGTTTGCTAAAGTATTCCACTGAAATGTAAATGTATATAATAAAGTAAATAAAGACATGAATAAGAACACTTCTAGAAAACAATACAAATACTATCGTACAGCAAATTTATTTGCAGATCTTTGAAGTACAACAAAGATGTTGTTCGAATATCTTCCTTCCTACCAACGTGTTCTCCGTCATGTCCTACCAACGTGTTCTCCGTCATGCAGTTACACCTGTTTTTTTATAATTTTTTTATTGATCGATCAGCAGTACAATGCTTCACAGATCAGAGTGAAAAGAAGGTAACAGTACAATAAGAACAATAACACTCAGGGGTAGGCTAACAGGCCGCCCCCTAACTACATTAAGTTAGAACTCCAATAATACTCTCTGAGAAATTATGTCAATATTGAAGATGTAAGACAGACATCAAGCACTAGAATCACTCGAGATGTATCACTCAGAAGCAGGTCCTGTGGTAGTCTCCTCTTCAAGCGTGAGGGCTGGCGCGTGCGGACGCCGATGTTATAATGCACAGCTCCTGGAACTTCTTGCAGCGTGGAAAAGAAACGAGGAGCGATCCTGCGAATGTAGTCGTGTAGTCCTAGTTCGGGATGGAGCTGCCGATTACGGATGAACCATGGAGCGTTGGTAGCGATGCGCATGAAGCGATTCTGTATGGCTTGAAGATGACGCAGATGACATGTGTGTGTGGCCCCCTACACTTGGCAGACATATGTAATAAGCGGACGAACGAGTGATTTGTAGAGTAACAATGAAGATTCTGGCCAGTGATATAAGACGATCGATATGAGCACGCCAGGTCAGTCGAGAGTCCAAAAGCACTCCAAGGTATTTAACGGGAGTTGTAGTGGGGAGCCAAGGGACATTCTTCCTGTAGAGACACAACGGAGTAAGCGGAGTATGCTGGCGAAGAGTGAAGATTTTAGCTTCGGTTTTCTGAGGGTTCAATTAGATCCGCCAAGTGCTGAACCAATGAGTTAGGCGATCTAAAGAGAGCTGTACTACTTGTTGTGCGTGCTGCAGATTAACATGAGAATAATAAAGTACTGTGTCATCAGCGTAAAGAGCTAAAGAAGTCGGAGCTAAGTCAGGGATATCAGAAATGTATATATTAATTAGAGTCGGGGCCAAGGTAGAACTCGTGGGGATGAAAGCTTTCCACCAATGCGTACTGAAAAGCTGCAGTCGTAGAGGAAACTGTGGATTAGATGTGATAAGTAATTAGGAAGACCAATGCGGTAGAGCTTAAGGAGCAAACCATCATGCCAAACCCTGTCGAATGCCTGTGCCACATCAAGGAAGACAGCCGTGGTATACTGATGGGCCTCGAAGCTGTGAACAATTGACTGAGTTAATCGTAAAAGCTGATGGGTAGTGGAATGTTTGTGACGAAATCCAAACTGATAAGGAGGAAGAACATGGTTATGATTAAGGTAAGACAGAAGACGGCGATGAATTACTTTTTCAAACAGCTTGGAGAGGGTCGGCAACAGATTTATAGGACGATAGCTTTCGGGGAGGTGTTTGGGTTTATTGGGCTTATGGAAGACTGCTATATGGGCAAACTTCCAGGTGCGAGGAAAATAGCCGAGGCGTAGAGAGGCATTGAGGATGGATGACAAGTATGCAACTGCTTTTTTGGTGAGCTTCTTGATAACAATGTTAGGAACCAAGTCGTGCCCGGGAGATTTCTTAAGGGGACGGGCTCGAATCACGGAAGATAGTTCCCGTGGGCTTGTAAATGAAATCCTTTGTGAGACTGTGGGTCGAGTGCGATAGGTATGTAGCTCCTTCTCCGCGTCTGCAATAGTCTCATCATCGGCTGATATACACCTTTTTTGCAGTAATGGGTTGCATTCTACGATGAACCTTGCCCTTGCTAGTAGCGCTGCGTTGTATAGACATGCCTGGCCGCTCTTACACTGCTCAACGAAATCGGTACATACGAACTTCCTAGCTCTGCTTATAACTTAACAGATATAGTACTTCAATAATGACAATTTCTAGAGCTAATATTCAGCAACAGTAATTCTATATTATCAAATCGTCAGCAGTTCGCTTTAAATAAATTATAATTAGCCTCTATAAATTTATCAGTGAATTTATTGCTTTTGTGTATCTTCATAACCACTCACGTATAAACTGAAAGTAAAAGAATTAATGTCTCATCACTGGAGCAGTAGATTTTTGAAGACCGCACTTTGGAGATGTGAGCCGGGAGTATTTGATGCAGTTCATACACACAGTAAA
This sequence comes from Mantis religiosa, assembly GCA_030765055.1. Lineage (NCBI taxonomy): Eukaryota > Metazoa > Arthropoda > Insecta > Mantodea > Mantidae > Mantis > Mantis religiosa. The sequence continues at coordinate 138,758,402 of CM060955.1, read as the reverse complement.
GTAAAATAGACAAAACATGCAGATAGGTTAGGCTATCTATTATGAATGCATGAAAATGAGCTTTCATAATGACAACACGATCAGAAAGTGGGTTAAAATATGCTATAGCCGATAAAGGAAATGTGTTTATTTGTGAAGACAGTGGGAGACCAACGTTTTGTTTGCGTTTTCTTATTCTCCTTCTTTCTGGTTATGTGCAGTCCATATTTACAATTTCTCTAATCTATTGCTGCGTGGAATCAAAACCAGCCATAATATGTTGTTCGAAGTGAAGAGTTTGCGCAAATAGCAGCCGAGCAGAACGAAAACTTAGTGTTGAGTGTTTGTTTACGTATTCTGAATGTGCAGCACGTTGTGCATTAAGGTGTTATCCTTCACGTTCCACTTACCTTAAAGCTTTTATCTTAAAAGTCAATCCTACCGGTTCCTTATATAGAAGCATTGGTAAATATTGCGAAAGCCTGACTCCGACACCATTCGGTTTTCGTAAAATAAACCTAAATAAATCCTCAAAAGATTAAACCTACGGTCCTGTAAGCTTCCTCTACGTCTGAAAATCTATTTCTAGGACAAAAGCAAAAAAAAAAAAAAAAAAAAAAAAGGACAATTAGCCTTCTAGCTCTCACTCCTAACATGCCATCATACCTCGCCATGCATCTGCAAAGACCTTAGTGTTAGACAACTGCATCCCTGCCTTCTACGCATGTCGTACAGTCCGTCTTTGGTACTAGTTTCGGTCGATAGATGACAGAGCCTTACTAGTACCGTTGTTTTCAATTTTACTACTGTTAAGACTTAACGTAATATTTCGAGTCAAAATGTTGAATATTCATTCAATCTGGTACTTAACTTGGGACTGAGGAAAAACAGGAAAAAAATCTGATGTATTCCAGTCACACTACTAAGTTATTTTTCGAAACGCCTCTTTTTCTACTTACTTCAAGTTATTCGAGATAAACCAAACATTACTTTATTGCAAATTTTCTTTAGTTCCAAAGGAAATATGGAAAGCCGTTCTTATTTCCCTAATATATTTAATTAATATTGATTTTTTGTTGAAGAAAGTTAAGATTAAATTTAAGGCGTTGAGCAATAGTCACATCTTTAAAATGCAGGTTGCTATGTGATGGCCTTGAAACAAATGAGTAACTAATTTCCATTTGAGAAAAGTATAAATGATGGAAAACTTAGTCAAATAACATGGAATGTCCTGGAATTGTTTATTTGTATTAACAGAATTACATTTTTGTAGTAGTAAAAATTTTTAAGATTTACCAGTTGTACAAAATCATCCAGAAGCAGGTTTCGTCTGTAACACGCATTCAAGAGGCCCGTGTTCAATTCCCGTTTCTGGTTTACACTTTCTCGGGATTTTCCCAGTTCGCTAGGTCTCCAATCTGGGTAGGTTAATACATACCCAGAATTTGCTGTCTCTTCATTTCATCTCCATTATAATTTCACCTTATCTCTCTTCTGGTGGTCTCTTTCAGGGCAGAAGTGTCGGCAGGAGTCTCGGCGCTGTCGTGGCTCTTTGGTTCAGTCGCCCTCTGTCTCTTCTCGCCTCGTCTTTCCTCCAGGGAATGCTGGGAGAGATTCAGAGGGCAAAAATTTAGAATTTTTGTGTGGAATGAAATATTTCCTCTACATGCTATAGCTAGTAGAGGAAGCAAAATATAGTCAGACTGGCCAGCCCATGGGATTTAAACACGGGACGTCCATGCCACGAATGTCATGCTATGCCATCGCATCCGTATGTGATATCCAAGTTTATCTATGACACATTCATTGTTTTTTAAGTGGAAGTTTGTGTTACGGCTTCTAACTTCGCATTTAATAATAGTCATTCTTGAAAATAATTCTCCCAGTAGCATTTCCATTTACACTTCATTAAATATTATCAATAGCCAGACCGAAAAGAGGAGAGAACATAGTAACTGGTATAAATCTGAAAACTCATTAAATATATTCAACTTCTGAAAGGTATTTTGCAATGTTAAACGTGACCTCACGAATGCTGCCTAGCTACTGGTTGCTAGACTTGTTTTTGCCCAGGGTAGGGAACCTCAATCTCAATTATGTAGGTCCAGATGAGACGTGGCTCACTATGAAACCTTGTTTGTTACGAAAGGCGTCGTTTCTTCACAGATCATGTCATGAAATAAACACAAACGCAGTATTGTAGATATCCAAGGCTAATGAACTGTGTGGGAGGCTTGTGGAAGGGTATGTGCTAGAAAACATCTTTCAGAAAGTGAGACCTCCCCTTCTGGTGCAACAGTAGTTAAAATAGAGTGATAATGAAAATCAATTACAAAAATTTTAAATAAAGGAAGTCTTCATTGTGGAAGGGCAGATGTGGGAACTTCGAACAAGTGACTGTTATGGCTATACGAATATCTGGTCTTTACTCATTTTGTCAATTTTCATCCATTGCTTCTACAGAAATAACTTCGTCGACACTAACACATTTAAAAGTGTAGTTAAAAATTTGATGCTATGCACTCACGTAACTCTTTCTACTCATTCCTGGATCAAATATTTTTGCAGAAGTTTATTCTTCCATCCACTTTATGTTAATCGAAATAAATACTTGTAGAAATGTATATTACATAGTAGGTACAACAGAAATAAGATAATACAGTAGGTTTAAATAATACTCAACTCGTTTTAAATCGAAAAAATTAATATTTTTATCTAAAATGTATACATATTAGAAAAATCAAAATAATAATGAATAGCTTGCAAATAGCTAAATGCACAAAACAGTAGATGGAGTAGCAATGGATTCTCCTTTGTCACCAGCTATAGCTAATTTCTGTATGTAACACCTAGAACATAAAATACCTGCCACAGCTACACTTAAACCATCTCATTTCTGACACTCTGCCTATTTTTTTTTTTTTTTTTTTTTTTTTTTTTTTTGCGTATCTCAACAGCCTTCGACATCAAATACAGTTTACCATAGAAGTGGAGAAGGATGGAACTGTTCCATTCTTGGACATTGTTGTTTCAAAAAACAGCAACGGTACACTGGGGCATGCTGTACATCGTAAGCCTACACACACCGATCTCTATCCGACTGTTTATAGTTTTCATCCTAAGTCTCAACGACTGGAAGTTCTCAATATAATGACCCATAGAGCTTTGTCTATCTCTGATACCAGCCACAGGAATTATAGCACCTGAAACTCACTTTCCGTAAACGGTTACTCCGAATATGACGTTGAAGCCTCGATCACCATAGCCAAGCGTCAGATAAGCCTACTACTACAGCCTGCATCCTGTTTAGCGGCAACCTATCCGGCAGAACCAGCAGAATTTTCGCCAAATACATCAGAACCATCCACAAACCACTTCCGAAGATTAAACATCTGTTGAGACCGGTGAAAGGCAAACTGGATTTCTAAGTTCCGGGACTGTACCGCGTACCCTGTGAATGTGATGAAGATGATTTATATTTAAGGGAGTTCAACTCCTCATCAGCGCCCTGTCAAAATCTGTATTATACTTTAACTTCCCTTTGACTTTACCTTCACTTTTCTTTGGCTCTGCTTTGGATTTACTCGGCTTTGCTATGGCTCCGCTTTTTCTTTGCTCTGGCTTTACTCTAGCTCCACTATGGTTTTCCTTTAGCTTTGCTCTGGTTCTTCTCTGGCTCCGCTTTGGCCTTGCTCTGGTTCCGCTCTGGTTTCTCTCCGGCTTCACTCTAACCTTACTCTGAATTCACTCTAACTTGGTTCTGGCTAGGCTCCGGTCCTCTTTCCAGTCCCGCTCTGGCTCCGCTCTGGCCGCACTCTAACGTAATCTTTGCCCTGGCTTGGCTCTGGCTTCGCTCTGGCTAGATTCCGGTCACCACTCCGGTCCCATTCTGGTTTGACTCTGGCTTGACTCTGGCTTTGCTTCTGCTTCACTCTAACCTCACTCTAACTTCACACTAAATTCACTCTAACGTGGCTCTGGCTTCGCTCTGGCTAGGTTTCGGCCCCGATCCGGTCTAGCTCTGGCTTCTTTCTTCATTCTGTAACTTACCTCTGGCTTGGCTCTGGCTTCGCTCTGGCTAGGCTCCGGTCACCATTCCGGTTCCCCTCTGGCTTGGCTCTGGCTAGGCCTCGGCCCACCTTCGGTCCCGCTCTGGCTTCGCTCTGGCCTCACACAAACTTCATTCTGTAACTTAACTCTGGCTTGGCTATGGCTTCGCTTTGGCTAGGCCCCGGTCACACTCCGATCCCGCTGGCTTGGTTCTGGCTCCACTCTGGCTCCGCTCAGGCTCCACTCTGTCCCCACGTAGCCTCGCTCTGGATTTGCTTTGGCTTCGCTTTGACTTTAATTTACTTTATTTATATAAGGGTCAAATACAGATGTGCACCTTGTCTGAGCGTTTGGCATTAGTCTCTCATCACTCAGAGGCACCCAATCGAGAGATTTGGCTTGGGACTCCGGGATCGCCAATTAATGTACCTACCCCAGTAGGCCCCTGATTGATCTCCTTGCCTACATTTAATACAGATTGTATCGGTACACAATCTCATTCTGTGCAGGCTGTACTTCAGAGCACAGTGTCCAGTAATTAGTCCTGTTACCCAGGAAAGCTTCCTCCTGTGACTCTTTTCCTGCTTTTACCCAGGTTTGCAATAAGTGCTTTGGAGTTCCTGCAACCATCTACTGAGCTCAAGCATTTCAGGTGTTAGTTTCAAATGTTGCAACAGTTAACCGTTAGAAGTTTAGTCATTTTTGTTCTGCAAAATCAATTCTATATTAAAAACTGCCTTCATATGTGGTAAATATTGTATTTTAAATCTTGGACAGGCATAAAACTAAAAAGTCGTTCTTGGATGCCTCTATCGTTGAAGAAAACTACTCCTACTAGGCAATAAAATGAAAGTTTGGTTACACTTCGTCATTGAAATCTAATGTTAATGCTCATAAATTGGTGTAGTTTCTATTCCACCTCAGAAAAGAGTTGCCTAGTCGAGAATGAAAAATGAGAAATGCCTTTGCAGTAGGTAACCCCTCACGATTCATCTAAATAAAGCAGAAGAAAAGAATGTTTATAAACATTCACAATGTTAGCCAGCAGTCATCAGGCCAACAACGACAAAACAAAATAGTGCCGTTAATCAGGTTGTACTCCACCCCTCTCTAAGTTCTGGAGGGTGAAGTAGGGTTAAGCAACAAAAAAGCAATATTTATCATACAGACAACGCCAGGGAATACGCATGATAAAAAGCCAGGCACTTCATGAAAACGCCTTTGTCTTTTGTATTTATTGTCGATGTTACCCTAGCATGTTCCATAGTTTTTAATTTTTTGTGTCGTCGCTGTTCTTAAAATGGCTGCTAGGCTACGAGCAACAATGTAACATGAAATCTGATGTTGCAGTAAAGTGCATAGTCAACAGAACCGGTCAATCTCTGAGTGGTTATGCTATTGACAAACATTGCTACTTCAACTCGCTCCTAACCTCTAATTGGCGGATATCAATGTAACGTATCGTTGGCCCCTGCAAACTCTTTTTATTTGCCGCCCTCTGGGTGCCTCCACCTGAGAAATGGGTCCGGTCATCACTTGGTGGGGTGAGGTTACCCCGAAGGCCAAGGTTGCCATGTGGGGAGTGTTAGTAACTAACTAACTAACTCTTTTTATTTGTACACTTTACTGTTTTCTTCACTTGCCATTTACTGCCAATTGCTCTATCTCGTAACATAAATGTAATATTAGTTACATATCAATGCATTCAATTCAAAATAGAAAATAGAAAAACAGGTCATACATATAAAATAAGACGTGAAGCTCTCCTGGCGACAAATACGCTTTCTTCTCGGCCAGCCAGCCAGGTGAAAAGATGATTAGACATCAACGTTTCGGGAATGTGCATCTCTCCCATCATCAGGATATTTATAAAATGTTATAACCACAAATGAAATACTGGATATAACACAACTAGCCCGCCTCGGTGGTGTAGATAGTAGCATGTCTGCCTCACGTTCAAGAGGTCCCGAGTTCGTATCTCGGTCGGGGTGAGTTACCTAGATAAGGCTTTTTCCGGGGTTTTCCCTTATCCTTCAAGACGAATGTTGGGTAACACTAAGCTCCATGGACCCTGGACTCATTTGAGCATCATTTCACCCAATTCATTCACCGTCCGTTATAGCTTAAAGTTGGGGCGGATATGCTTACAAAAAAAGACTATAAACTACAAACAAAGACAAAACACTATCAAAATTCGCATTATTGAACAAAAGACTGTTTTCAGTAAATTAAATGCAAGGTCAGCCACATCCGAAGATTAAGCATTTGTTGAGACCAGTGAAAGACAAACTAAACTTCCAAGTTCCGGGATTGTACCACATTCGCTCTGAATGTGGGAAATATGTAGTGTTTAACGCCCGCTTTTACTACATACGGCACTGCAGGAGATGACACTGATGATACATGAGATGAAGATGGAGCACCGGTGGAATGAGATGGCGGGGGAAACCGGAGATCCCGGAGAAAAGCCGCCCCAGCGTCGTATTGTCCAGCACAAATCTCGCTTTGCGGTCGCCTGGGATCGAACCCGGGCCGCCTTGGTGAGACTGAATATGGGACACCGTATATGGGACAAACCGGAAGTACCATCGCTACTAGAATAATCGAACATGAACGGAGCATTCGATTAAGGCAACCTGAGAAGTCTGGGCTGGCAGAGCATTGTTTTGATAACGACCATAGAGCAAATTTTCGGGAGACGACCATCTTGGCAAAATGCAAGTTACTGGGAGCGGAAAATTAAGGAGGCTTTGGCGATTTCCTCTGAAAGGAGCACGCTTAATCGTGATGCTGAATTTCAGTTCAGCTCCTCTTGGAAATCGGCCTTAAAATGGAAATCCGTCGACTTAAGAAGCAAAGATAATTACAGCTTGATAATCAAGTTAAGTAGTTACGTTTCTTTGACACAATTTTCTATATTCACGCCATCTCCTGGCCTGGCATTTAATTTACTGAAAACAGTACTTTGTTCAGTAATACAAATTTTGATAGTGTTTTGTCTTTGTTTATAGTTGTGTTATATCCAGTATTTCATTTGTGGTTATAACATTTTATAAATATCCTGATGATGGGAGAGATGTACACTCCCAAAATGTTGATATCTAATCATCTTTTCACCTGGCTGGCTGCCCGAGAAGAAAGCGAGGTGATACATCTGTTTCCGTATGATTTTTGTTGTCCTAAGGGCACCTCTCTTTGTCATTTATAAAACCAACAATTTATGTTGATATTTTAATTAGTAATCGGGGTTTAATGTACAATATAGCAATTTACATGGACATTACATTAATCTTTTATTAATGCTTCACAAAATCCACATAATGCAGTTGCTTTTGTAAAAATTAATATTATTATCAATATAAGTAATCACTAATATATTAATAACTTGTAAACGAGAATCTTTAATTATCGTGTTCGTCTGAGAAAAAATTGTTATATAAGATGCTTAAATTTTCACATTAAAGGAATTTATTGTTTAATAGCAAGACAAAAAAGCATACGTATTAACAAAAATTAGTCATATATTTTTATTGCGTACATATTTATAAGAATGTATACCAGATTTGATCAACGTATATTGAAAAACAGGTTGTGGGGAGAGGTAAAAAAATTGTTTTCTTTTGCTTGTTCAAATACTACAGGATTCATGCCCAATTTCACCAATAGATGTTAAGACTTAATACGGGTTTAACAATAGTTATAACAAAATTTGCATTTCACCAACATGTGTCAGCTTAACACTTGTGTTAAATCTCTTGTTTAATAGGTTAAATTTCTGATGTTTCTGAAGTCCTTAACAATTGTAAATAGTCAAGATGGCGGGCATGAACGCAGCTGTTGTCGATTTTCTATATTAAGGCCGTCTAAATGGCATTCGTAATAGAGGATGGCCTATGATGAGAAATCATTTTAAGGAGCTATCACAATAAAGTTTTCTACAGAGGTATAGATTGTCCAAACAATTTTCTATGAAGGTTACTGCGGAAGTACAAGAGAGGTTAGAACATACGTCAAGAGGAATATGCGGATTTTGCCTTTTCTTCATGTTTTAATAACCTTGAGATTTTATAATTCACTGTCCACCTCCCGTCTTGAAATGTTCAAGTCACTCGTCACTTGTTCTTCTTCGCTCCTCGTTTTAAATTTACGCAATACTGACAAAGTTATTTCGTTCTTCTAGTAGTGACATATGCATTTGAATTAAATTCGTTTCCAATATTTTTCCCATGTGACATCTTTCTTTTTACATTCAACGCATCCGTCCTATTTTCCACGATATCCTTATACTTCGTCACCAATTCAATTAATAATTATTTTTCCATCGATGAGAAATTTGTTTCATGGCTTTTGTGTACAATTTTGTTTTTCCGCCATTTTTAGCTCTGTGCAGACGAAATTGAAAACAAAAGCGCATCGCAGTACGATCAGAAAATAATATGACTCATCCATAGCCTTCTATAGCTGTAATTTTAACAAGTTTCTTGGAGTTAACACGTGTTTGTTAACATTTTCAGAAAACAGGTTGGTGAAATGCAAGAAATTTAACAGCTTTGTTAGCGCTGTTACAATTGTTACGTTACATTTCTTAACATCGATTTTAACATCTGTTGGTGAAATCGGGCATCAGTGATACAAATGGTGATATTTTTAAGTTCTGTAAGTCAAGTATTACAGATTTTATTAAAGGATTATTGAAGTAATACAATTGTGAGTGTGGGCGATTTCATCTGACAGCTGTTTCACGACAAGATTTGTATTATTTTCAAAGCTGCAGCAATTTTCTTTGAGAAGGAAATTTTGTGGGATATTTATGCGTGTGCAGCACTGCTTTCTGTTAGCACCGGAACAACATTGCTTCCTTAGCTTCTCAACTGTTTCCAGAGTAACACCTGTTTTATTTTGCTGTGAAAAAAGGTTATAATGTGTTTCTGAAAAGTGATATTTTGTCCAAGTTCTCTGCCTTTATAATTAATATAATGAGATTCAGTGACAGGGTGTTCAAAGAACGGAAAAACTTTGGGAAACTACGTTCTGTTGTGAGTATAGTTGTTAATTCTGAAGCTGAAAAGCAAAGCATTTATGACTTGGTGGAGTTCAAGAAAGTGGATTGTAAAAGTTTCTATGTCTGGCAGTTTCTCTAAGAAAAAACTGGATGCAAGTAATAATTATTATGAAGACTTATTGAGGAAATTGAAGAAAAGTGTGCCAAATAAATTGTAAGTATGGAGATTTTTACAAACATTTTTCAAAATAATGTGAGGTTTATATAGTGTGAAGAAGGGATGTCAGTGTTTCTTTATGCTCGATTTCTGGAATTTTAATTTTTTTTCTACAAATAAGGAACATGTTCTTAGAAACTATTTAACCTAAAGAGCTGCAATTTTTAACAGTTGCTTATAAACATATTTTGCACATTTTAACACAGTGGCTTTTTAAAAAGTCTCTTATTATTAAAGCAAGGATATAATTCAGTGACTTTTTAAAAAATGACAGTTAATAAAAAATATTACTTTTAATAAAACAAGCACAAAGTAGAACTATTTAAAATGTTCATAAATGTCCACTTATTAAGCAGTAAAAGGTTTATTGTGATACTGCTAGTACTTTCTGAGAAACTTTTCCTTCAACTTCTGGATTTTAGCATTGTAAGCATACAGCCTTCTGGGTCACCTTAAACAGCATAAATAGTACACACACAGACCCTTAGTCTTTTTTCGACCTATTAGCTGATTTAGTATATGAAGATTCCTTAGGCCTATTTTGAACACTATGTTCGGTTTATTACGGCAGAACATACCTTTCGTAGTACTATTGTACAAGCAGCTAGGTTTATAGAGAAATACGTCATGTTTTGAAAGCTCATACGGCTTATAACTCATAAAATGTTGTAAAATACTTTTTTTTAACATTAAATCATAACGGACAATGAATGAAATGAGTGAAATAGTACTTAAATGAGACCAGGATCCATAGAGCTTAGAGTTACACTCTGATTAACTTGAAGTGGCAGCTGAGTAAAGATGCACACTAAATGGAATTAGTCGGTTACTTATCCTGAAAGGAGACTGGGGATGATTTATACATGCATCAACTACTATACGTGTGCAAATCATCCCCAGTCTCCGTTCAGGATTAGAAACAGACTAATTCCATTTAGTGTGCATCTTTACTCAGCTGCCACCTCAAGTTAATTGAACTGTACCCGACATTTGTCTTACAGGATGAGGGAAGAATGCTACAGAGGTGGTGTGCTTGTATATGTATTTGTAAATGAGTTCATATGTAGCCATATTGGCATTAGGCTAACAAAGTTTCGTTTGGATGTTTTAATTTCAGGGTTCGTTAAGGCAACATCTTATTTTAATCTGAGATGCTAAGCTTAGATTAAAATATACTTGCTCAAATATATCCGCACAGGACTTCCACAATATTTGTGATATAGCATATTTCAAAAGTCAGGTCAAACAATAAGCCAGAACATATATTGTAATATTTCAGGTAGAAAAAAAACCACAATGATTTACATACACTGGAAAAAGGTCGGCCGTTACCAACACATACTTCCTCTCTGACACCACATAGTGTTTTGCAGATATCTTGGAATATTGGCATTACCGGAAAAAATTCGAGTCACTTGGAGAATTTAATGAAGTGCCGGCATGTCGTTATGGAATTCAGTTATTTAGAGCAACTTGGTGCGGACCGGTAAATCGGTGGTTCAAATCCGGCATTAGTATTAAATTTTTCAGTTTGTTTCTACCTTTCCGGCTATATTGTACACACTACTAGTGTAAAGAACAGCTAATTTTCGATTTTATAGAATTGCTTGCTATGAGAACAATGGCTGTTTTAATTTAGAAGTGAAAGTCCTCTCCGCCGCAAATTTGGCGAACCTGGTGAAGCTTTGACGATATTGTGCAGTCGGGCGCGCCTGTGTCAAAACTAACGGCTAGACGGCGCCTCATCATATGACGCTAGACCGTATATTGTTGCAGAGGCTGAGATCGAGTTTCCCATTGCTTACTGACCTTACCACAACTAGACCGCAACTTAACATTCACCAGGTCAAATTTGGCTTTACTTCCGAGCTTACCAAGTACGTCCTTACCCTTCGGCTCTTCTATTCATCCAACGCTATCATTTGAAACTGGAAGAATGTATTCACGTATTTTGAAATTTCTAAACCATTAGCAAAAATGTGTACATTTTCCATATGCTGTATTTCCATGCCATTTCAAATGTTGGCTGGTTAAACATACAGCACTCTTGAGGGAATTTTAGTTTGTTAATTTCTTTATACGTATATTCGGTAAGAGATCTGTAACATTCCAACAAAAAATTCGATGAAAACCTTTTTGATAAAGGTCACTGTGTATTCTGCTGTGTATATATGTTTTCTTGTGAACACATTAAACTCTCAAAAACGAAGAGTTGAACAAATATCTTGAAGTTCATATCTTTCAAAGATGTCAGATGAAGGTTTTCAAGAAAACGCATCGTATCAAACCATTCTTTATATAGAAAATGTTTCGAAAATTTTGTTTTGCCCAAAAGATTTTAATTAAAATAGCAAATATTCAGCTATTTTCATAGAAAATGAATGTATAGTTTAATTTAACGCAAGAGACAGAAAAAGTCTTATTATACAGAGATTATATACCTCTTTAACTTTACAACTTTGTCAAATGTATTATGTTTGTTGAGTTACCAATTGCCAAGAGTTTACACTTTTCGTTCTCTTTGTCATGTAGCGAGAATGGAATGTCAAAGCTATCACAAATATAACCAACTCTTTCAAGATCTATCATTTAAGCCCAATGTATTTTTGTAAATAAATTTTGTATAGAAGTAAGTAAGAAAGCCATGTAAGTGTGCCACATCATACATTCTTCTCATATTATTCATATAAAAGGCACTCCAAGGGGACTGAAATGTTACCCAATATTCTTGGCTCATAACCACGGTGGTTTCACTTAAGAAATGTATTAGGAATATGGTGCACCATCGAAATGATCCAAAATTGGAGCTATGTATATCTATATTTAGTTGCAAAGGAATATAATTCCACAAAGACCTTCTGGAAGAACAGACATTCTACGAATGTAGACTGATATGTCCCGGGCCTCACATAGAAATTGCGGCACTGGGCCAGTTTGACGGACATCATCATATAGTTTAACTCTAGACCAGCCTGTATCCATAGTTACAGGTCAACAGCTTGTTTACTTTTTGAATGATAGCATTTTAAAAAGACAAGTGTAGATCTTTCACAAAAATGCAGTATTTGGAAAACAGAGCAGAGACTAAGTACTTTCATTTGAAAGACAACGCCTAAAGAAACCAAGAATGAAATGGACAGTACATTGAAAAACCCTTCCCCTTCATATACAATGATTAAAAGGTGGTTGCAGAGTTTAAAATGGTACGTTCGAGTACTAGTCATGAGCCTTGCTCTGGACGCCTTGTGGAAGTCACAACTCCGTAGATCATTGACAAAATTCATCGTTTAGTACCGGCAGACCGCAGAATAAAGTTCTTTGAGATAGCGGGGGCTCTAAACAAATCAAGAGAACATACAGGTAATACTTTAAGAAATGTTTTGGGCTTTCACAAAGTCTGTGGAAGATGGGTGCCGCGTTTGTTGACAACTGATCAAAAGTTTCAAAGAAAAACTGTTTCTGTAAAGAATTTGGAGCTCTACCGTAAAAATTCATGTGGATATTTGAGAAGGCTTATTACCATGGATGAAACTTGGCTACTTTACTCCAGAAAGTAAATCACTGTCAAAACGACCAGGTGAGCCAACTCCAAAAAATACAAAGTCAAATTTTTCAGATAACAAGGTTATGGCAACTGTTTATTTACTTATTTATTCAATAAGTTAATACTTATTTATTCAATAACACATTCTATACTACAGGAAAGTTTCAATTATTCTGCTCTCAGCCAGTTTAAAAACCTACTAACCGTAGATCCTTGGGTTTATAACCCTCACATGATAATCATTAATGCGTAATATGGTATAATAATATTATAACCTTATTTAGTTTATGTAAAGGAGTATGCTATTTGTTTTGCGTTTCTGCTAAAATATTTAACTACCTCAAAAATTAAATTTACTTGTAAAATCGATATGAAGTGATCATTTTTCTTTGCATTTAAGCTCCTTGGTATTCTTACTCCATTGCTTTGTGCTGTTCCCTTTGTTGAGTACTAATTTATTCCGAACGTGGTAGTTCTGTGTTTACTATGCCTATCGGTTAAATTTGGTTGGAGCAGGTTGGTGTGAAGAACCAGTACTTACGTAGCACGTCATACAAAGGAAGCGTTTATAATTTAATAAAGAGTGAGTTGTAAGTTCCTCTGTTGAGGCAAGTTCCCTCAATAAAAGACACCTGCTGTTATGTTTAACTCCTTGACCGATAAATGCGATGACGAAATCTTAAAGCTCTTCACGCTGAGCTGGAGAAGTGCGGGGGGCATCTCCCACCTGTTTGTTCCAAGTGAAATGCTGGAAATGATGGGACGGCCTTTTTATTATTCGCCTGTAAGAAGGACACATGGCACGGAATAACAGCTGACCACGAAATTCATAATTGCCCGATCATTCCATAGTGTTCAACATTAAGCAATAAGTGGGCACGGTTATCGAAATGTTACAACTAGAGCTGGGGTTCATATGCAATAAAGGTCTGCTAAATATACTCTAAAAGCTTTATAATATGCACTTAGGAGAACTGGGGGGGGGGGGCACAGAGGTAAACAGAACGGTGGACCTAAACTACAGAAGGTTTTGTAAAGAGCTACTAGACTTATCAAGATCAGCACCTAGGGAAATAGTTTTAGTAGAATTAGGAAATACAAGAAGAAATGGAATAGTAATGGAAAGAATAATAACATTCTGGTATAGGTGTTTGGCCAAAGAAGAAGGGAAAATTATGCATGAGACAGCAAAAAAGATTAGAGAACTCAAATAGTTGGTGGGCAGAGATAGGAGGAATTATGGAAAAAATAGGAATGGGAGATATATGGAGATTAGAGGAAAGGAATACAGGCGATGTGAGTAAACTGGTAAAATGCAAAACAGAAGATATAGAAAGGTAGGAAATGTGGGGAAGTCTAGAAAATATGAAAAAATTAAAATTTTACAAGCAAATAAAAAGAAATTAGGGACGAGAAGCATATGAAGTTTACTGCAATAGGCAAGAGAGAGAAGGGTTAGCTTGGATGAGAACAAGAACAATATTCCTAAGAGGGATAAGAGGTACAGGAAAGGGAATTTGTGAATTGTATAGCGAAAAAGAAAGCACTGAACATTATGTAACAGAATGCGAGGAGGTTGCAATGTGTAGAAAACAGGTTTGACAGGAAAAATGGGAGAAAGTAGAGAAGAGGATAGTAGCTATAGGTAAAGGAGGAAAAGAAGGTAAGAAGTATTGGTGAATGCTTGCAGAAAATAAAAGAAAAAAGGGCCAGAAATGTAAAGAATTTAAGAAGGGAAGATGAGGGGGAAGAATGGGGCTAGTAACAAGGAGGCATGCAGGTTAAGAGCTACCTAGCAGAGCAGAAGACCAGGGTGTCATGTAAGCCAAAGTAGCAACAAAGTGAAGACAAATAAATGTAGCCAAAATAATATGCACTGAAAATGAAGTAAATTATTTTAGCTGTCTCCCAATTATTAATATTGAATCAATCAAATGTTAAATTCTTACATGCAGACACTAATTAATCAATATTTATTATACTCTCTTTCAGTCTATTTTCAAATTAGTTGCATTTATTGCAATAAATAAATATTTGTCATCTTTTCTTGTAGAAACCACTTGTCAGTTAAAACGTTTTATATATGTATGAGCAGATGGTTGTAGATGCTAGTAATCTACAGCTTTTTGTTACAGGCACCTATAATAATGGGAATGTCACAAAATGATCCAACATCTTCAAAAACTACAGAAAAGAATTATATTACAGTGGATACCTGCACATTGTGGAACTGCTGGAAATGAATCAGCTGATTTTATTGCAAAATAGGTGCTAATTTAATTCAGAACAAAAGTAAAAACTTACCCTTTACATCCATAAAAAGATTAATCAAAAGAAAATATAAAAACAAACAAAACCAATCAATATCTAACAAAGCCAAATATAAAAAATTGGAACATTTTAATTAAAACTCCAGAAATTATTCCAGAAATCCCACTTGAAGCTGCAGTAGCAAATTTTAGATTACTTACGGAACATGGTTATTTGGCCAAACACTTACACAGAATAGGAATTTATACAAGTCCAAATTGTCCTCTGTGCAACAAAGAAGAGGAAATGACCGAAGAACATCTTTTAACTTGTGAAGACCTAACTGCCGGACCCACTACACAGAAATATTGGAGAGCAAGAGAGCTAATGGCTTCATTGCCAAAGCCTAACATTTGAAAACAAAACAACCTATAACAATGGTATAACAATAATATGGGTCTGTTTTAGTTAAATAAAATCAGCAATCGTAACTAGAAAATCGCATTGATTTTTAACATTTTCTGAAAGTACCAAAATAAAACTTAATCTTTTAACACATTTGCACAATCCTTTCCATCAAACCAAATATGCTTTACTGTTCTTATCCTTCGGCATTGTAATACATTATTTCCTTTTCTACTGCTCACATTTCATAAATTACCGTTAGCAGCACATTAGTACAAATTTAAAAGTGAAGTGAAAATGAAACTTTTTCATTCTTGGCTATGTTATTATTGCGGCAAGCGGCTTCGTTTGCAACATAACCATACTGAGGTTTAAGATGACACGTCGGACCGAACTTTATCGCAGATTGTTTATCGCTATTTTGTTTAAGTTGTTGAGCGGCATATTTTTATATCAGGTAGCGCTCATTGTTGATAGCTATGGATTTAGAAACATGACACATATATCTTACATAAACAGATAATTAAAAGAAAAATTTTCTCATTCCCTTCCTCTTCTTCTTTAAGTATCGGGGTGAAATATATATACGAATCGTTGCTGGAAAAGTAAAATATATGTATAAATATGCAAAAATTGATAAATATACACTAATTCGTCCGATATGACTTAACGTTGGAGGACGTAAGTTTAAAAAAAAATACACTAACCCCGTAAATACATATGTATTTATATGCACTATAGAACTTCCGTAATAAACTCCTTACAATTTATTAGGTACTTACATGCATGTGTTTAACTATCAACGAATAAAACATGCATGTACGCAAAAATTCAAGCTGTAGTTGTAATACATCGAACAGTAATGAAAAAGAAAATATGATGTGTTGTAAACACTCTTGTACAAGCTATTCTTACTAATAATTATTCTTTTATCTACTCATATTAGCCGATATAGGATCTGTAGCAAGATTCCGTTAAGTGATCTTTCATTCTTTTATGAATAAATATATGAATGCTTCAGTTCCTTTCCAAAATCGAAAGTTTTTATTCGTTTTTTTCCCTCTTGGTCATGCAAAATCATGGCATAGACACCATTTCCTAAAAATTTGAAAATCGCGTAAAACTACTCTATTTACTACTACTCTATTTTCTTACTCCTGCTGTACCTATGAGGAAGACGTGGATACTGCAATGAGGAAAAATTTAAGAATTTTACGGCTTTTAGTAGAACAAAAGAGACCGTGAATAAAGAAAATCATACTACTTAAACAAGCAAAATTAATGTTATTTTGTTGTTGTTGTCAAATGCTGACTTTGGAAATGAAGCCATTAGCTCTCTTGCTCTCCAACATTTCTGTGTAGTGGTTCCGGTAGGACTTCACAAGTTAAAAGATGTTCTTCAGTCATTTCCTCTTCTTTGTTGCACAGAGGACAATTTGGACTCGTTTAAATTCCTATTCTGTGTAAGTGTTTGGCCAAATAATCATGTTCCGTAAGTAATCTAAAATTTGCTACTGCAGCTTTACGTGGGATTTCTGGAATAATTTCTGGATTTTTAATTAAAATGTTCCATTTTTTTATCTTTGGCTTTGTTAGATATTGATTGGTTTTTTTTATTTTTATATTTGCTTTTGATTAATCTTTTTATGGATGTAAAGGGTAAGTTTTTACTTTTGTTGTGAATTAAATTTGCACCTTTTTTGGTAAGAAAATCAGCTGATTCATTTCCAGCAATTCCACAATATGCAGGTATCCACTGTAATATAATTCTTTTCTGTAGTTTTTGAAGTTGTTGGATAACTTTGTGACATTATTTAATTTGGATTGACCTCATTTTATATGAACTTATTGCTTATAATGGTGCTTTATATACAGAAAGTATGACAGCATTTTTGAATTTATCTATTCTGTGTAGAAGGTGTTGGAGTGAAATATGAATAGCCGTTACTTCTGCATCAAAAATTGTTGTGTGGTATCCTGTTGGATGATAGAATGAGAACAGTGCACACTTAATTCACACTTAATGTTATTATTTGGAATGTTCATTTGCGAGCACTACCAATTTTAAAGAACATTTCTTCTTCTAGTTATTATTGATGGTTCATTTAGACAATGAATTAGTGTATAAAAAAACTAACTTTTGGCGCGTAAGAATCCTTAGCATTGCTTCATTTGGAAGGGAGTAAATTCTTCATTTCCATATCGCAAAGGAAATAGTAGAATCTCAGAGGCCTCTGAGCAAAATTAAGGGATCTATTATGCTCTGTATGGAGTGAGATATGACAACTACAAACTGAGAACTGATTAAAGAGGGTTCATAAATAAAAAAATAATTAATAGTAAATTCATTCACATATTCTTGTTTTGTGTATTTGAATACATTATTTCTGGAAATAAGAGAAATACTATTTGCGTCGTATACTCCAAACTCTATTATTTATAATCGTTCTTTCTGTTCCGGTGACCTTGTGCTTGCTTAGCAGTTTTAAATATCATGCCTCGACCAAATGCTTTTTGGGGTACGCTTCTATAACAGTGACTGTCATTTATCAATATACCAATAATTTGCTATGAATTTTAATGTTCTACCTCACGCTCAGGCTTAAACATTGCAGAATTTAATCAGCTCAACATAACAGAGAACTTTGTTTTTATGGAGCAAATTTAATTATATAATATGGCTAATGCAGAGTGGAGGAGAGAATATTCATTGTGGTCTGATGTTTACTGTGGTATTAGCTCCGGAAGTAGATAATTGGGTTTGCGGTTACAGATAGTGGGTGTATTTTGGAATTTAGTGCTATGTAGTGTGCACAGCGGGAATGTTGCTTGTCGGATTAGTGTGGCGTTCCCCATCCATGTAGGTGCATATATAATTCACGGCTCTTGCATCTCAGTTGCGGACTGAAACTGCTTCTGTATATCCCGAATAAAATATTTAATACTTGATAAATTACAAATTTTCCCGTTTGGTGTATGTATTCCGTAATTTCATAATTTGTTACCAATATGGAATATTCCAAAATATAAATATTTCACTGCATTATGCTTATAAAGGTGTTGTTTATCTCACAACCTCCCTGTACAGGATCAAATGTTTCTCAAATTTAATACTTATAAGACTTTCCATGACTTGTGATACCATCTCCCTGTGTGCGATAACGCCGACTAATATTAAATGAGCTATTTGAAATAGTTGCAACTATTTGAGGTTAGAGAATTTAGCTTTTTCTGAATCCTAACACTAGAAACAGTATTTACGGTCAGTGAGAAATTACCTTGTGACTGAAATTTGTGCGGTTTTATCAGCTGATAAGGGCTCGTCAAGCTGCTAACCAGTCAGGTACAAAGTAAGAATGTATTATGGTCAGATACCGTATTGAAAGACGTGGGTTTTTACATGCTGAATTTTATTTACAAGTACTTCAATAAATAAAGTGTTTAGTAGAATTAATCCTATACAGTTATTGTGTAAGATTTAATCACGTTAGCGTAAGATGTTCAGAAGTTTACTGTATTTCATTTCTCATGGATATTATTTTTGCTGCGAACGGACAACGAAAAGATCTGGTAAACCTGTACTAAGTCGGTGGCCAATCACAAGATAATTTCTCACCAATAATAATATATTTTGTTCTGAATATAACTTTGCGGTTTAAAATGGCTGTTTTGGTAATATCAGTGATGTCCAACATTACGCAAAAGAGGTAAGAGCGGATTTGCCTCTACCTACTTTTCAACGAGACAGAAACGCATTCATGGGATTCAAAAACAAAAGACGCTAAAGTGTGGTTACCTAAATAATTGTAGGGGAAATTCTACTTGCATAAAATGAAGGAGGTGAGGTAGAGTGATCTTGTTAGCTCATAAGAGACACTTGTACAACGAGATCTACCCGAAAGTCCAAAGACCCCGGTCTCTATCAGCGATGGAAAACTCCGGAGTACTTTTCTTGGGGCAATACTTTGAATCTAAAAAGCCCCCTGCCAATTCAAGACGGGTGGAAGTGGTTGCGCCACTTACGCGCGTCAACCCCGCGGGAAGACTACCGAATAACCTCGGTGGGGCCGTCTGGTGATCTAGCACACCTTCTACTAGCTCTGCAGGCTAGTACCCGGGACTTCTTAGGCAACCTTCTACTTCCTCCGGGCGGCCGAAGCCTGGCCGGAGGTACCCGATCCCCCGTGGGTGTCGGGAACACACTGCCACTTCGAGTCCAACCCAATCCGAACAACTCCCCTTCGCGAAGGCTCGAATTTCCGGCCCGTGGTTCTTCTCGTAACGTCAGAGGTACCACGAGTGCTGGTTCGCAGCGCTCGCACCACGGCAGCTGAAGGGGACGGATCCCCTCCCCTACGGGACTTATAAGAGACAATATTGGATGCCACTAGTAATATCAATTAGAGGCGTACGTTATCGCGAGTCGCTGAAATATTAATCGAAGAATTCTCTTGCAATGATCGCCAAGTATGGATAGTACAAGCACAGTGCTTTGTTATCTGACAGTCGATAACAATCAAGTCCAGCAAACGCGTCTCTAAGCTTGTAAAATACAAAGAAATAAGATTTGTATTTTAGGAATATAAGCTCTTTTATCAAGTGAAGTTCCACCTATATTTTTACTAACCCCTCCAAATTTACCACATTACGTTTACAAATTTTAAGGCTATGACTTGCATCCAATTGTTAATTTTACTCTACGATCTGTGAATTTTAACTTTTTCACCTTCTGCTTTTAAGAACTTTATGTGTTTCTGAAGGAAATTCTGACTTCTGGACACCTGAACCTTGAATTAATGGATACCCTGCCAGCTGAATTTATCTTAGCCATTCTGACTTAAAAATGATTTTTTATCTTCAGCATAAAACTTGCTAAACATTTCAATTCTATTACAAAATTGCAACAAACAGAAAATATTTATTTATTATAATTATCTCCGTAACATTTCTTTATAAACTATTTATGTTACCAATAAATAATTATGTAGTCGTTGTCACAACTTCACAATTATTCTTGCTCAATTGTTTTCTTGAAAACATTTGACATCCTGTATGGGAAGGAAGATTTGACAAAGATTTGATAACTTTGGCCATGAGAGTATTCAGAGTGCTTCATCAGTTTCACTAAATGACTAAAGCAAAAATTAAACAAAATTGGCTAACCGGGCAGGGTATTCGTATATAATTACACTAAAGTTGGCCATTTCTCTACGTTTGTGGGCTCAATGGATTATCAGAACTAGTTGAAGATAATGCCCTAACGCAAAGTTAAACCATCATTTTCTGTTATTGACATTGTATTCCTTATGTTTAAACCGATTTTCTGTGCTATAATAGTGAAAATATATAATATGACATAAAATAATATTTTGTTCAAAATGATTACACCATTAGTAGTAAACTACTCCTCAAGTACGTGACATATTATTATCAATGTGTTCCGAGGAGATTCAGAATGGTCAAGTGACAACGTGAAAAATATATTTATGAATATTGACAAGTCTTGCCCACGCTTATCAAGCATGCTTCAACATTTGACAATTTGACATTTTACATTTCCTTTAAACTCTTGAAAAATGGTTTCAATGTTATACAAGGGATTTTGCTATTTAGAGATAATTTAGTTTGAAGTGCTGCATAGCCTTTGAAGCATTATCCTTATTTGCCTAATCATTAACATAATTTAAATTAAATATAGTGCGATCTATATAAACCTGAACTATTTCAATAGGCCATAACTTTTGAACCAGTAATAGGACACACGTGCAAGTTTGAGAGAGCATAATACACAATTGGGAGATTATATTACACTATTTACATGTCAGAGAAATTGTCGGGAGCGTCCTTCACCAGCCTCTTATTCCACGTCCAGACATTCTCTCCATAACGTGGTTTACAGATGAGGCATGTTTCCATCTGTCAGGCTACATAGACACACAAAACACCAGATAATGAGCTGCTGTAAACCCCCAAGTGATTCACGAAACCCCACTGCATGCTGAAGCGGTTGGAGTATGGCGCGCGTTGTCATCTTCCAGGATCGTTGGTCTCATTTGCTTTAATACCAATGTAGACACTGAAGTTTATACGGCTATCTTCAATATATTTGTGGAGCAGCTGGACGACATCGAATTGAGAGAAAGTTATTGCCAGCAAAATGAAGGAACGTGTCATACATCTAATGACACCATGGAACTTGTAACCAGTTTCTTTGATAATCAAATAATCTCAAATGGTCTGTGGCCCCCAGATCCCCTGACCGAACCTCACCGTATTTTTTCTTGTGGGGGTATCTAAAAATAGAATGTACAAGAATGGACCACGGACAATTGATGTTCTTAAGGATTCCATTCGAACCGAAATAAATAACATTAGGAGGATACTCTCCGTAAAACTTCAGAGAATATGAGACGAGTGCAAACATGTATAGATGCTGGTGGAGGACACTTCCAACATTTTCTCTGACATGTAAATAGTGTAATATAATCTCCAAATTGTGTATTATATTCTCCCAAAGTTGCATGTGCGTCCTATTATTGGTTCAAATGTTATTGCCAATTTAGTGGTTCACCGACCACCGCACTGTATTACACGTTATTCCATTTTACGCAAATAGAACAGCTCCCTTATTTATGCAAAATGTTCTTAGTTTCTTTTGAACATTCTAATATGGTATATAGAGCTTGGCACATGCCAAAAACCGTCGTCGAATGAAACTTGGAAAAGGATTTGACTGGCTGCTCTTCAAAAAGTTCATTATGTGCAGTGTACTAAATTCTAGCAACAAGGCATAAAATGAATGTGAGTCAGTTATGAGGTTGTTTCCAGCCAGATATGAGCACTTTGTAAATCTGCTGCATAGGAAGTTAAGTGGAACGCATTTCCCCTAATAAAGTTCATTACTGGCGTGGGGGTAGCGTATCTTCCTCACACTCAAGAGTTCCCATATTGAGCCTGGCTCAGGGTGGTTTTATTTAGATTTCAGAGTGTATTATTTAAATTATTATTTAATGATCTAAGATGGATCTAGCGGAAGTTGGCACTCATCTCCGCACAGGCACAATCGTACAAGATGGTGTTGATTTTAAGATCATGCTTCAATTTTCCTTCAACCGAAATCCCATAAGATGCATGAATGGTTTCAGGCTCTACAAGAGCTAATACCAATTAGAAATGTGAGTCCCATTGATGAATGTGTATATCAAGAGCGATTTATTACAAGGAGTGCCCTCATAAATTATAAGGTATTCTAATATGGCAGACCTATGGGCGCACTGATGAGAGAGGAACGCTCTAAGAGATGCTGAAACCCGAGCTAGGATCCCTAACGTGAGCTGGAGGTTCTTTGTCAGGGTTCGCCATTCAGCTGTCTGAGCCATGCGTTTCGACACCGACCACCCCAGCTGGACAGATACTTCAACATCACCTCTACGGCGAGAAGAGCGCCTCGCATAACAGCGCCACCGACACTTACGTCCCTGAAAAGAATGCATTGAGCTGAAACGGAGGGACGGAAAGTCGTCGTAAGTATCTAATCCAGCATTTGCCATATGACGGCGGAAAACTGCGAAGAAACCTTCGGTCAGTTTGGTCGGCCCAGTACGATTTATAACTCCGCCGCCGTTCACTATGAGTTCGTTATTGTGATTTCTGAATCTGTCCTTCCTAGCTTAGATAAACATTAGAACGTTGTATGTAAAAGGTGTATACATAAACTTGAGGCATTTAAGCAAGGAAATGCTGATTGTAAATAATATAACATGAACAGATGAATCGCTCTTAAGATATGTATTGGAATTTTTAATGTATGAAAGTTTATTTAAATATATGCGCATGCCTTTCTTTTCTTTTTTGCGGGGGAGGGGGTGGATCGTGGAACTTTAAATATTTATTTAAGCTAAAATATCCACACAGAATTTTTATACAGAGTACAGTGATGTTTTATCTAGTATGTTTAACTTTATATAAACCTTTCAAAATACTGCTATCTCCTTCAATTTTATAACCACTTTATAAGAATATATACTATGTTATTTTTAACGTTTATGTCATTTAGTTTCGCAGTGAAATAGCTCTATGCTAGACTCTTAGAAATTCAAGAGCTGCAGATTTCGAATGTAGGTCATGGTGAGTTATTTGGATAAGGCTTTTTGCGGGATTTTTCCTTATCCTGTGATATGAATCTTAACTCTAAGATCTATGAATCCTGGGTCCATCTGAGTATCATTTAATCCATAGCATACATTGTCTGATATGACTTAACGTTGGAGACGTAAATTAAAAAAAAAATCTTAGTACTTAGGGGAATGATTTCATTTAAAAATAATTCCCCTATGCAGTCTGAGAGTCCTAGGTTGACACGCTAAAACACATTAGATATTCTACGTAAAACGTTTTTTTTTTCACTCGTTCGCAGCTGTATTTTTGCAGTGATAACCATAAAACAGAAAAAAATGTTTAACTAGATAAATTATCTTTTTATAAATTAATGAAATATTAACTACTTTATATTTATACGGGAGGTTAACAAAATATACGTGTAATTCTCGAAAATAAACTAGTGTAAAATATTAACATTTTATTTATTCAAAATTGAAAGTGATAACGATTATTAGTTAATTTATACATATAATGAAAAAAAGCCCAGATGTCCAAATCAAGACTGCTACTGCTACTGAATCATATATAGGTACTAAGTTTTAAAATTACGAAACAAATTTATATAAATGAGTTCTAATAAAATAGACGTTATCATATTGAAACATTTAAATTACTTTTTCAAAATTTCAAATATTTATAGAAGTGTAAGATGTAAGTACACCTCAGTATTTACAAATAAAATATTTAAAACTCCAACAGTAAACCCTGTAAACGAAAATTTAAAACCTTTAGAGAAATTTTCGTTTCCGAACAGACCCATTAATCATACAGAAGGCCTTATTAAATATATTTTATTTAAACTTTTCTAGTTAAATAGTTCTTGAATCTCTTATTGAAGTTAATTCATTTGTTTTTCAATAGAGGAAGTCAGGAAGAAGAGCGATGACTAGAAACTTGTATTATTTTTAAATTAATTCTATTTGATTTTCT
Source organism: Mantis religiosa (assembly GCA_030765055.1). Taxonomy (NCBI): domain Eukaryota; kingdom Metazoa; phylum Arthropoda; class Insecta; order Mantodea; family Mantidae; genus Mantis; species Mantis religiosa. Next base: position 138,733,865 of record CM060955.1, on the reverse strand, counting down.
ACAATTTGCTTCTCCAAATTCTGTACTAGAAATAAAATAATACCAAAAATACCAATGAAAGATACCAATCCTACTGTGCATTAAATTTTTACATATCACTAAATATTAGATTTGTTTAATTTTCTCGCAATATCATATCAGTGAATAAAATAAATAAATACAAATTATGGAGATATCAAAGTAAAGAAATTCCTGATACACTATTTTCCAGAAAAAAATATTATTAAGAAATTTCTAGTACAAACTCTACAATTGTTTAAAAACCATATTCCATTTTAAAATGTAATACTTAATACGCACACAATGGAAGTAATAAAACTTGAAATGTTACATCAAATATAAATACTTTCATCTCGTGGTTCTTCCAAATGAGCCAGTACGTCACTGAAGAGCTCGCGGACCATTAACTTGATTTATTGTACCATTGCAGTGCAATGTGCATGTTATTGGACTCAAAGTGCATTCCAGCGATAAGGGCACAAGCCCTGACTGCCAGAGCATTAAATCGACAGCAGAATTACGTAGTCTGTGGAAAGGGAGTCAAGCAAAGCTAGATTTGCACCTATGCCAAGTAGATAGGGTCAAATACTAGCATTCTACTTATCAAGTGGTTAAAACGTGTAATATCATGCACGGCAACACTGGAAGTACAGTTACATTAGCACGTACGAGTATTAATAAGCATACATTAGATACACAATTGTGTTTACAACAACAGGTACATTATCCATTAGTCATTTTTATTTTCTCTATCACATAGCCAGTAAACAGAGAAGACAGTACAATACATCCAAAACTTTCATATCGGCATTTATGATACACCTGAATCCATAAAAGAGTCCCCTTCAGGAAATTTTCATGTTTATCACTGCGAACAGCATAACTCAAAAAATAAAATTTGGGTTAATATCAAAGTTCATCTTCAATTTCTATATCTTCCTATTGCATTCGGAGACATTTAGAAGCTACATGCAAAAGATTCTTGAAATTTCTGATTTCTCAAAAATGTTTCTAATGAATTTGAATCTTCATTCGGAAGGAATTTTCTGTAAATGTTAAACAATGGACGGAAACATACGTATCTATACAAAATATAAAAATATTACAAAATTGCCTGAATTAAGGAGATATCGGATATTTATCTGCAAACGTTTGTGGTGATAAAATCGCTTCTGCAAGAGATATCTGGAGGAAAATATATTTCAACTGTATTAAATTAGTTTTTCATATTCCTTAGTGCTAAATTATCTTACCCTACTCTTTTAGGCATATAAGGGCAATTTAATATAAAAACAAACAATATTTTTTTAAATGACTTTACACCTTTAAAATAGTAAGCTTCAGGTAAAAGTTTAGTTTCTTTATTCATATTTAAAGCAGATTTAAAATGTTATTAAGTTTATAGTAATACCAGTATTTTACTTGTCCCAAAAGTTTTAATACTGTCGCCGAAGCATTGTGCGGCGGGCCGCGGCCGGCACGTTTGCTTGGAGCTGGATGCTTGCCGAGAAAGAGAGAGAAAGAGACAGAGATAGTCTGGAATTTCCCCTGCGTCGTGATTGTTATCGAACGACTGACTGAATTCTAGAATAATGTTTGTAAAAGCCCGCGGTGTGATAGTTCCTAGTCAGTTGCTAGAGTTGAGTTAATTGTGGGTGCAGCTGTACAGTAATTGTGAGTGTACCGCAGTGATTTCTTTTGTTTTTTTACTGTGGTGAAGCAACGAGAGACATTGAAGACTGCTTTTGTGTATGTCACGTCATTTTTACGGCTGCAAGAGGCGTACAAAACGTCTTTTTACTACAATAAATGGCATTTTAAGTTTCTGCAAACCAGACTTTTAATTCTACGAACCAACAAAGTCACAATATCCAGAGGTCAACAGAAACACTTGTTTTAGGTCTCATGAACACAGTAACAGATTCGTACTTTTGGGTCTATGTAAAGCAAAACTCTGAAATGAAATATCGATAAATGGCAAACTTCATATTTGAGCCAAACCCTGTTTAATCATACGAAACAAAGATATAAAAAATGTTTATTTTTTATTTTCTTAGAAACATTTGATTAAAATACTCGTACATATATTTATAGTTCTTGCATTACTAATAAAATTTTTAATTACTAATTAAATGTCCTTTCTAAATGATTTTTAAATAATTTGTTGTACCTGGTAAACCACAATACCCCTTGTAACTCGAAACAGTAAAGCACGACGGAATTTATTCTATGTTAACAGAATGTTGTAATTCTTTAACTTTTGTAAGCATTCCCACTGATTACCTCATCGGTTGTCCCTTTGTAATTTTTACATACTGTGTGCCATATAGCCAAGGAAACGTTACCTATTCCTCTTCAAAAAGTGAAACGGAAACGAACCTCACATCTTCACCTTCCGAGATTAACCACGATAAAATGTGTCAACTCTCAGACTTGATTCAAACTACGTTAGTCTCTCCTTCGGAACAGTCACCAGTACCATCAGTAGCACATCATGCTGCTCTAAAGAGGCCGATATCAATATCTGGCAATGAAACAATTAGTAATGGAAGGTCTACCATTAATACTTTATTTTGGTATCTCTGATCAGTCCGTAAACCGGAAGGCCAAAAGGGTTTCTAAAATAATAAAAAAAAGGACAAAGATAACACAGATTAGTTATATGCTCCAACCGTAAGCACATTCTAGAAGGCGATCCAAAATTTTGCCCCCTCAGCTTCTTATAACTTCAATCATTTTTAATCTAGTATTGAGATTAATGACACAATAAGGTTTTTAATGATTATACTGATGATCTTGTGAGACTATCGGAAGCCTTAAAAATGTATCCCTACTTCACCGAAAAATTCATAAAAAAATAGCAGTACCCGAATAGTCAAGAAACTCTTAAAGACCGCAAACCAACATCAAAATAGTTTAGTTCCTGATTACTCTAGTGACGAGTCTGCCTCTCTCGCATAAAGATGAGTGTTTTCCTTCTGCATCTATTTATGTTGTTATGACGGTAAAACTGCTTCAGAGTAACATTAACAGTTTTCGAACACAATTAGAATATCTGCAATTGTTGTTAAATAAACATCTCTACTGCATGCAAGTGTGTACTGACTCTGAAACACATAATTTACAAGCAACAGCGTCAGTACCATAGTATTCCCAACAAGATCCTTTATCTATTGGAAACATCATTAAGTTCTTAAAAGACACTGGATTATTTTCAAAACAATCACTGTTGACATTTTATTATTTTGTGTGTCTTTACAATCTTAACTGTTTATCAACAATAATAATTGTGATCTGTAATATGTAAACCAGGAGTCGCGATAAGACCTACACGGTTAAAGCGACTATAAACTACTTAATAAAAATGTAGCAAGATTCAAATTTGTTTTATTGGGAGCAGGTGCCTAAAATGCAAAACACGTTTTCTCTCTTATTCTCTTGATCCGAAGGTATTTATACGAATCTTTGGCGTATAAAATAATTTCTTTCACTTTATCCATACTATCAATTGCTTTATTCTACAATTTCTAGGATCGATTTTTCTATTTTCTTGATATTGATCTAAATAAGCAATTGCAGAAATAGTTTCGTTAAACATTTAGTTGTAGGTACAAGGCAAATGAAAAACAAAATCAGTAGTCAGCATGTAATGTCTTGGTTGACGTAAAATTATCACTCTTTATAAGACATTGCAAGGAACAATAACGACGGTACAGAGAAAACTGCAAAAGTAGTAAAAGCTTCTTTGAATTTGAAGAGGTCATCTAAGGGGGGGGGGGCGCAGAGATAAACAAAACGGTGGACCAAAATAACAGTAGGTTTTGTAAAGAGCTACTAGGCTTACCAAATAATGGAAAGAATAACATTCTGGTAAATGTGTTTGGTCAAAGAAGAAGGGGAAATTATGAAATTATACACGAGACAGAAAAAAAAAAAAAAAAAAAAAAAAAAGGAGGACTCTGGACTCTAACAGTTGGTGGCAGAGAGGGATCTTGGGGAACAAAATAGGAATGGAAGATATATGGAGATTAGAGGAAAGTAATACAAGCGATGTGGGTAAATAAGTTGGTGAAATGCGGAATGGGAGATACAGAAAGGCAGGAATTATGGGGAAGTCTAGAAAATATGAAATCATTGCAATTTTACAAGCAAATAAAAAGAAATTGGGGACGAGAAGCATACGTAGATTACTGCAATAGGCAAGAGAGAGAAGGGCTAGCTTGGATGAGAGCAGGAACAATATTTCTAAGAGGGATAAGAGGTAGGGAAAAGCGAATTTGTAAATTGTGTGGAGAAAAAGAAAACATAGAACACTATGCAACAGAATGCGAGGAGGTTGCAATGTGGAGAAAAAAGGTTTGGAAGAAAAAATTGGAGAAGGTAGAAAAGAGGATAGCAGCTATAAAATGTTTAAGGGAAAGGAGGAAAATAACCCAAGAAGTACTGGTGAGTTCTTACAGAAAGTAAAAGAAAAATGGGCAATAAATGTAAAGAATATAAGAAAGGAAGATGAGGGGGAATAATGGGGCTAATTAAGTAACAAGAAGGCATGGAGGTTAAGAGCTACCTGGCAGAGCAGAAGACCAGGGCGTCATGTAAGCCAAGGTAGCAACAAGGTAAAGACAAATAAATATGGCCTAAAGTTGTAAATTGTAAAATTTTGGAATATGCACAGTAAATAATTCATTCATATGAAGAGGACTTCACAAGACATTTGTGTCCAGAATGAATACAGAATTTCATGAGGAATTAAAGAATAAATGCAAACATTACATAAGTGTTGAGGCTTTAACGGCCGGCGTCGTCAACTACACTATATACATCTTCCGGGCTTGTAGACCAGGACTTTGGACTCAGGAGCTCACATTTCGGAACCCTGATGATGCCGGACGCAGTTTTCGGCAAAACGTCGGTTGTTAAACCACCAGAACCACGGTCTACAAGCCCGGAAGATGTATATAATGTAGTTGAAATACAAACATTCTTTATAATATAGCATTTTGATGAAAATAGTTGTAGCAATTTAAAAAAATTAGGAAATATTTCCTTGTAAAGGATAATATAAAATGGGCGATTTCTTTTCAATTATTCGAGTATACTGACATGCAGGAATGTTTTTTCTATACTTTTATTGGATTCAAATGTCGTAAACATGTAAGTGCATGATAGAGAAATTAATAAGGAAAACATGTACAAATTTATCTTGAATTTTCTAAATTGAATTTCATTCTTACCTGTATTTGTGAACCTTTTAAGTGATACACCTCAAGAAGCAGTATTAAGCCGATAGTCTTGATCTATTTAAATCCCTTGTGCTCGAAAGGATACTGCTGACAACCTAGGAGATCTTACCGACGTGGTATCTCAGGCAGCAATGAATAAATAAAACCTTCAGCACTTTGGTAAATATACCATCCCTACTGGTTTTTCCTTTACTTTTTCTGATCGAGTGCTGCGTATTAATTGAATACTAATAGCTAAAATGTGTGTGGACAAACTACATTACGCTTTCCTTTTTATTATGTACACTGGAGCAAGGTGTTATCAAATTAACGTGTAGCAATGAGTATCGGTTCAAATTGCATTATCTTATCGATGGGTGAGGGGAGGGCGCTTTCAATTCTGATTTTGTTATGAGATCCTTTCAGGACGTTTCCTGCATGAAATATTCAGGGTGAATAAAAGCTACTGAATATTACTTATAACTAAGTATTTTGCAAAATTTAAAAAATACTGATCTTAGTGTTTTCAGTTGTTTACTTCTAGCTTGATTTAAAAGAACTACTGACAAATAAATTTAAATCAAATTAAATTTAAATCAAATTAAATTTAAATCAGGATATTTTAAGAAATGTTATACCGCAAATGTATCATTGGCTACAACACAAATATCAGGCACATATTTAAGGGGAGCTCCAGGGGGTCCGGACCCCCGAAATGAATTATCATTTCAAACTTTTAATAAATAGTTGAAATAAAACTTAGTTTAAAATAAATTGAAAAGGTCAAATCAAGCTTCTCATCTTAACGTCTCTATTTACTGTTAGGCAGACATAGGATTATTTAACAGATAAACGAAAAGTTACTGCACAGCAGCTGTAGAACTCCTTAAAATACACAAAAAATGTCAATTAAAATAATGTATTACAAAGTTAACCAATTCCGATATTTTATAATTTGTTGATCAGAATTCCCAGACACTTACTTAAAGGTATGTAATTTTTAACTTCTAAGTTCCTATTTGCTTTTTCATTCAAGGAGAACCAATATTTCAAATGCATCAATCGGTGGTTCACTTTTTAAATATCTGATTACTGGTTATGTCACTTTATCCCAGGTATAAGAACAAAAAATGTGCAATGTGCAAGGCCTTTCTACAGACTTTACCCAAAGAATTAAGACAGAAACAAATTTTTCTAAGAACAATTTGTAGAAGCTTGGGTGGAGAAAGTCATGTGAATGTGTGTTTTTATTTTTTACCAACATTATAAAAACACATCCCTGATTAATTATTTATTAAAATAAAATAATTCAACGTAGATGTTATGGACCATTCCCCCCGGAAATTGACTTCTAAATACGTGCCTGGCAAATGTAAACAAAGACAAAACCCTATCAATATTCGCACCACTGAACAAAAGACTGTTTTCAATAAATTAAATGCCAGGTCAAGAGATAGCGTGAGTATAGAAAATTAATTGGGTCAAAAAACGTAACTAATTAGCTTGATGATCAAGCTGTATAGATGCGTTCTTCCTAATTTCTAATCGTGTTTTCACCTGCCTTGTTTCCCGAGAAGATCTCGAGCATGTGTTCTGATGGTTGACCATGAACATGGACTGCATAATATTCTCATGTAAGCGCTTCTCTGTTACATCTATTTAAATTGTGTAGAAAAAATAAATAAAACAGTCTTTCGGCAGACGAACATCTTGGCAAAATGCAACAGTTACTGGGAGCGCAAAGTTAAGCAGGCTTTTGCCATTTCCTCTGAGAGGAGCACGCTTAATCGTGATGCTGGGTTTCAGTTCAGCTCCTCTTGGAAACCGGCCTTAAAATGAAAATCCGTCGACCTAAGAAGCACAGATCAATACAGCTTGATAATCAAGTTAAGTAGTTACGTTTCTTTGATCCAAATAATTTTCTATACTCACGCCATCTCCTGACCTGGCATTTAATTTACTGAAAATAGTCTTTTGTTCAGTAATGCGAATATTGATAGTGTTTTGTCTTTGTATTTGTGTTATATCCAGTGATTCATTTGTGGTTATAACATTTAATAAATATCCTGATGATGGGAGAGATGTACACTCCCGAAACACTGATTTGTAATCGTCTTTTCACCTGACTTGCTTCCCGAGAAGAATTTGAGCATATTCGTCTCAAGGAAAGCTTTAGGTCTTATTTTAAAACAATCTTAGTATCATATGGAAGAAGACTGCATTATTTCATAATTCTGCCTCATTTTCATTTGGCAAATGCAAAATGAAATTCATACACATGTACTTTTCGAAATTATGAACATTGCTAACTTGTACTATTCGAATTGTTTTCTTTTGTTTCTTTTAATTTTGTTAGTGAATTTGTTCATGAGATCAGCATAAAATTGTGAGATGTACACAAATATATTTTAGAGTGATTTTTCAATGACGTAGTTTCGAAAAGTAATTCCTTGAATAGCATAAAGAAAATGAGTGTCGAAACAGTTTATTAGTGCAGTTGTTTTTCAGATCCCTGTGTTCATCACACACGTAATCATATAGTTACTTTTAACATTAAATTGGCACTTGATGCAGGTATTGTTTTCGGCCTCGGAACATGTTCACATAGCCGGATTCCAGCATACATGGGTGACTACAATACTAGAACCTTAACAGAAAAAAAAAGCCTATGAATTACCTCTGTAAAATGCTGTGGGATATTACTTGTATTTTGTAAGTTACGTGATAACCACACATTCGCCCAAATGTTGTAGGAATGGGATAAAAATTACGCACAGGAATTTGTGCTCCTTCTGTTTTATTATACAAAAAACATCTCAATAAATAAGGCAGTGTATTAAAACTTTTATATACAAATATATACAGCAGCGATGGAGCTATATGTATGAAGAGAACATCTTACAGCCTGACATTAAATAATTACCTTAATTGAAGTGTACATCCGTTTACAATTTTCTGTTTATTTTTACCTTAAGTTTCTCAATCCAAAATACATCCGGATGTAGCAAATTTTGTAATGGGTTTAATAATGAATCATATAATAGCTCATTGTTTATTGTAAATGTTAATGTTAATAAATGGTATAAATTAAAATACAAATGTTAATTATACAACAATTTATATTGACTTGTCCAAAGTATACTTCCAAACGCTTATCTTAAGGGTTATAAAATAATTTGTGAAGATTTGATGTTCTGCTGTTTTGTCATTTATATTTGCTCGTCATGGCGAAGAGTCATCGCCTGGGCATACCATTTAGAACTTTACAAAAATTACAAATTCTCCTAGACTTTAACAGAAATACATGTGAACCAACAATTTTGCAGGTGATGTTTAAACAATATTTTAAGTTTTTACTGTTGGAAAGTTTGCAGAAATTTGTAGTACGGGATGTTAATGGAAATTGAATTTAAAAGCACATAAGAGCCAGCAATAACTTACATCGTAAGAGTAAAAAGAAAACGTGTCCATTTAAAAAAGAAAAATGAAAGTATTCTAATGAACATGTCCCTGATTTCACACAATTACTCACTTATTCTGACTAAAATAATAAAGAAAAGTTCTTATTGTTGAATTTTCATATCCAAATAATTAGGATAAAAATGTAAAATCTATTAACATGTTTTCTAGGGTGTATCTAGAATTTTCATTTAAGTCATTTTAAAGTACACTAATTCAATTTAATTGAAGTTGCTATCAGTATAATAAAAATGTCACTAAATTTAATCCGGTTTGTGATATATCGTCACCACAGAAATGAACATACAATGTTTCCATTGTCATTATTCAAGTAAAAAATCGCAAAAAAGTGGATTATTGGAAGTAAAGCTGTTTTTCTTCCTACATATTACAAAAACCACAATATGGTTCCATGCCTATTAGTACAACACGCCAGACGTTAACAAAAGCTAAAACGTCTTTATTTTCTGGCACTTTCGTGCATCTATTTTCAAATTTTGCTCATATTTTCGTGCAATATTTGTTTGTTAATCATACAATTTAATTACACCTGACGTTCATTTTCAAATCTTGATGTTTTATGAAGTTTATTAGTTGATTTTTACAAATTTCTGCACACTTTGCTGTGAGGAACATCTTTCACGGTTTTCTACTAAATATACATAAAGAGTAATGTATACAATACTATAAATTAGAACATTACTGGAATGTATTATATGATAAAAGCGTTTACACACAGAGGAGGTGGTGGTGATGGGGAAAGGTGATGATTACACTGATAGGCCAAACAAAACGAGTGGGTACCACAACATTATACATTGCTCTGTAGTACCTTATATGAAGCCTATTGGTAAGCGTTTTCTGGATAATATTTGGCACAAATAAAGTTATAACCATTTTTATATGCAATCAATCGCTGCAAATACACCCAAACTCTTTGACGGGTGTTCCTTTAATAATGACTATTTGCTTGTTACAGCTTTGAAGAATAATTTTCTTATAATATCTTATAGTTACAGACTTTATAAAAAAATTGTAGATGGATTTTCAGCAACCATCTTATTATATGCAGTTGCATCCAAACAAAACCATTGCTTTATGTTTTTCTTAGAGTGCAGAGTAGGATTAGAGACCATTTACATAGGACTGTAAGCGTAAATGTAATCAATGATTTCTACCCAAATATCATTTCGATACACACTGAGGTAAGTGCACATTACTTGCACCCTATCGTGATTAAGTGATTTTTCATTTGTAACAATATCGATCAATATGTGCTCCAAGTCAGAGCACATACTTCAAAAGTGTTGCTGCTTAGAAAGTAAGTTTTGTTCTGCATAAAACGATTATGCAGGGTACAACATCCCATTTTTTCCGAAAGATTACGATTTTTTTAAGTATTTATACAAATTCGCACGTATGTTAAACAATTAGTTGTGACTGCTGAATTGGTAAAACATTATTTATTCCACGCCATGGTGAACGGTATTTTTTTCTGGAAATTAAAATAAAAAAAACACTATCTTACTCCGTAAACTTTAATGTAATTTTTCCTTCCAGATCCTTTTATGAATGAAAGCAAGAAACTGATAACGTTTTAGAAAAGAAAATATGGCCGGAATAATGTATTAAAATTTCATTGAATCCTAATGGTATTTTAGGAAAAAGTAAATGGGGTATAATCATTTCAACATATTGCTGCTGTAGTTCCAAAGCCACGTTTTTATATTTCCATTAACATTCTCAAAATTAGTATAATAAAAATGGTAAGCAAATTATTAAAACTTTCTTCTTTGCAGATGTATTTCTTTAAAATACTCACTATGACACTTTTAGAATTAGTGATCAAACTTTTAATTAAAGGTAAGTGGGTAGATAGAAAACCTTTCTCTTGATCAGTTTTTCATTCAGAGCTTAGTAATTTAATACATGTATGATTTTTATAAACTTATAAATGTTACCTACAATATTAATTTGTCCATCTTTAATATTCCTGTATTAAAGGAATCATATGTAGCCACCTTTAACAGGATTTTCGTTTTGGAAAATTAGATAGGCAGGTACTGAGGATGTCGTAACGTTAAATTATGTATAAAAAATTTGTGCCCAAAATATGCATTAAACCTGGCAGAGGTTTACAGATCTATATTCCGTATGGAGTACCCTACATAGTTTGCTTCATTCGCTAGTTCTGAACTTCCCTGCTCTTTACTCCTTTCTCGGTATTTGAAATTTCAGAGTAATATAAAGTGTAATGGTTAGATATCTTAAAAGATTTGGAGAATCCATAAAAAATGAAAATACATAATCGCCTTATCCCAATCTTTTTCGCTGTTTAAATTTTGGTAATATCACTTGCTCGGAATAAATAATAGAGATTATTTTGATGATAACCCATATAGCAGCCTGTTGCAGCTATGTTTGACAAAGCACGAATGCTTGAGGATACTTAGCAACAATTCTTGGTCCTCTACTGGTCCGATTTCGATTCCCGGCTCTGGGATGTCAATTTTAAGTCGGTTCTATCCACGCCTTCACCTCTGTCTAGCTCATGTAGTGTCCCCTATGCCCAACGTAGTTTGGAGTCCACGGTAGAAGCTGCAGGTCCTCTCGCTTCACCGTTATCTTCACTATCACCCTAACACTGGAGGTAATGGACACCGCCTTCTGGATGCCTCCACTTGAGAAATAGGTCCGGTCATCACGTGGTGGGGCGAGGTTACCCCGAAGGCTGTAGTGGCCATATGGGGAATGTTGGTATACATATTTTGTTAGGTTTCAGTGATTTCTGTCCATAGAGAGCTTATTATTGTTGCTCTGACTGTAATGAAAAATACGTGAAAGATGAACAAATGACCTTTCATGCGTAAGTGTGATTGTTAAGACTTCACTTTGTAGCTGGCATGAGCTGAATGTTTATCCCAGATTTTCAAATATTGAAATTGAATTGAGAGTGAAAAGGGAGTAAACTATTCATTAACATATACTTGCTAACTTGAATTTTTCAATGATTTTCCCAAAGGACAAACCACCGTCTAAAATGATGGATTCAAAATACATGAAGGGAGAATTTTTCTTCTTCGGCGTACTAAATATGCTCAAGGCATTGGAGTCTTTGCTTGCTCTAGCAGCAATTCTGTATTATGTTTAACGTAAATTATGTAAATGGTGATTAATATGATGTTTTATAATTAGTTCATTCAATTACTTCCACAATTTCGCAAGTAGTATTTGAAATAATGTTCGTTCTACTCGCAAGTCACGAGTTATTTCTTAGTGTTCTGCGAATCTCAATTAGCTCTCCAGTCTTAGCACAGATCCTTGCGCTTCGTGCCAGTCTTGAGATTGTGTCGTTTCGCATAACATTGGCGTTACTGATCGCTTCATCGATAGGTTGCCCCATCGCCGGACTGTATTGCACGCTGCAGGCAACTGCTGGAGTTGTAGTACTCCGCTGCTCTCTGGTACAAAGCCAGCTGGAACAACTGGATTAAAGTGAAGAATAGTAATGCAGTATACTTGCATTAACCGTAAAGTCAATGAATTCTGAATTATTATGCCATGATTAATTTCCCAGAATGCTCCCTAATACTGTTCTACACTCTTCTTTTATGCATGAATTTAACAATACTTGTCAGACAAGAAATACATGAAAGATACCTGTATGATGTGTATATACTGACTTTTCCAAATCTAAAAGCTTTCTTGGATATTCCAATGTCAAGAACTAACGCGATTGGAATGTTACTAAGCACAACAGCGACAACGTTGGGAGACTATAAGCGTTAGCTGGGTAAAGTACTTGCAGCGATTGTTCCACAAAAGCGGAAAGTTATGACATACATTCTGCTAGTGTTATGCAATGCATACCACTACTCTCAGGAAATAGTAGGTAATTTGGTGCTATACAAATACAATACACTGTTTCTGTATCTAATTTACATATTACGTCAGTCTTTCACTTGCAAATATTAATGCAATAGTCGCACACCTCGAAACCATTGCTCGATAGGCTTAGTATCTTATAACCTGTATGCTTTATTTTTTTCGTGCAGTTAAGTCATTTCATTTTACGGCACGATTTACACATTTACAGTTTCTGAAGTTACTAACAATGCATACACAATTTGCATTAATAATTTTTCATCCATAGATGACGTTTCACACATATAAGTAAATGTATATATAGATGTACAAAACTTTTTTTCACATATACAGCGAACATTTTTCTGTGCTGACAACAGCTGATTTAAAGTTTATAGTTACAACAGTATGAAATTGTTTACATTCTCCTGATGCCATTTTGGGAGGGAAATTAAATACGTTTAAGCTACTTTGCTAGATGACCCCTGAAACATTCTGCTTTTGCGTTAAATATTCCATTAATCGGGCTTTAAATCTCAGTGTTTTTACTATATCTGAATCATTTGGTTTTCTTAACATAATTTCTTCGTCTAGTGAATACACTTTCGGACCATACTTGAGCATGTTGTGTTGTCACCCTTAGACACAGAAGACGCTTTGAGCGACTAAAATCACCAGAAAAATTCAAACGTTAATAACAATAGCTTTCCCCATATTGCCCCTTTTAATTTTAGGCTCTCCTATACCAATATGTTGTTTAAAATACTCTTACTTTATAAAAATTATATATTTAAATTCTTTTTAAGAAATATCCAAAATTTAATATTCTTAAAATTAAGCTGCTTAGAATTAAGCACAGTTTTATTCGTATTTTGACATACTGGGGTGATATATATAAAACATTAACTGTCAGGGCTGTAGCTCTCTTACTGCACCAACTACAAAAATTATTATACTTAAAATGTTTAAAAATCTCATTAAAACATTCCCCACTTACTAATTTAGAAGAGTCAAACCCATTTTCAAGGATCTCACTTCCTCCTTGGTTTTCCTGTGATTCCCCTTCAGGCGAGTTCAAAATAAAATATATAAAATATATAAAATATATATCTGTACCTAGAATCTTCCTTCCATAAACAAACCTGGCATTAATATGAAAATTAAGGGACTTATATGCTTAAAATTTATTACAAGTTCTTGTACACATCTAAAGTATATCTTGATGCATCGAAAGTATAAAGAAGCACTTACCGGGTTTTATTTACTGCATCTTGTATGTATATCGTGTCAGCAAATCGATTATTCTGACTTTATCGACACGTTTGAAATCAATTTTGAAAGGATTAAATTACTTTCTGATTATGGGTTGTGTAATGTAATTCCCACAGGTTTCATTAACTTTATGTTGCTCTTTTACGTCGTAGCTGCGAATCGATTACCCTGAACTAATCGAAACCTATGCAATCGATTTTGGAAAGACTAGATACTTTGCAATATTAATGCATTCGAGGCTCATAACTCGGTCAGGGATAAATGAATTGTAGACCTCCCATTCACTATTCCGTGTCTTTCTGTGTCGTCGCAAAGCTTTTAAAAGTGATTATAAAGAAGCCATTATTTCACCCGTGTGTCAATTATTTTCATAAAACAAAGCTTGACTAACAAGTTTTCTAGGTGGCACTGAGGCAATTTCATCTGGTGTTGGAAACCCACACTCCAGATGCCCTGTTCTTTTGTGAGCCTTAACTTCGCATTGGCAAAATATATGCTTCGCAGATTCAATTTCTTACTGGCAGAACCGACAAATACATCTTTGAGAGGTGATATGAAAGAGGGAGAGAGTCGACAGATGATATCATTTATGATTCTCAGCTGCTTATCTAAGCTTACCGTAACTTCCCGCGGATCTCTCGTTCACATGTCATTTTTTAAAATTCCTAATGTGCTCGCTGTTATGATGCAAGACTTGCAACTGAACATACTATGCCCAAATGTTGCCTTCAGGTAACGTTGTAATACATAATCAATTACAGCAAAAGCAACGATTTAGACGTGTTCTGAATTTGGATAAAATAACACAATTAAGGAAGAAACTGAAAGGATGCAAAATATTAACTGCCTTTTAATATGTGTCCAATTGGTTTCGTATTTCAACAGGAAATAGGAGCGAAAAGGTGCACAGCATAACTTCATCATCCCGTGATACCGTTTCTCCTTCCACGATACATTATATTCAGATACAAGGTTCATGACGTCATTAACCTTCTAGATTGCCCATAGGTATAGTCATTAATACGAGGAAACAGTTAAAGGAAATGTATTAATTTCCTGTTTTCCATGAACGCATTCTTACGGGTTTAATACATATATTCAGTTGAATAGTTTGAGTCTGTATTGAACAATGCTGTCAAGACCTTAGTGTGGCATTGTTCCCCAAGGTACCTTACAGAAACTCAAGTTTGAACTCATTTATCCTCAAGAGAACGACATTCGTTATGGACGTTACACATGGGGTGACTTTTCCCACGTGTCGCGCAGAGCGTTGTTGTTTTGTTTTTAAATATCTGATGGAGAGGTACCTGTGGTTCTAAGAACCTTTTTCACCTACAGAGAGGGAGGGCTGGACTAAAAGGTTTTGGTATGTGAGACCAGAATAGCTAAAGAACGAGGGGGTGAAACGCTCACCGACTCAATGGTTTGGAAGGGGGAGGGAGATACGGAATTGAGAATGAAAGAGCAAATACTACAAACTAGGTAGGGGGAGGGGGAGATGTTAAGGGTCGGGAGAAATGAAGGTAAAAAACAGCGGAATGCTTGGAGGGGATTCGGAAAAATGCTTGGTGGTCTCCAGGATCTTCATTATGCGCTTGAATTAGTAGTCATGGAAAGTAAATTTAATTTGGTGACTTCTCTTTTCACATTCTGTGGCTTTTTTGGCAGACACTCTAGTCTTAAACGTTGTGCTCAAAGACAAATTACGTCTGGTGCACCTTAATTAGACTATTCCACACACAGCTTCTTCCTGGTTTTATATTTAGCTTTCCTCTAATTTAAATTTGAGTGTTGTTTATTAGAGCCGTGACTTTACTGTACTTTACCTATTTCGTTGTAGAAATTTACACAAAATATCAATTATAATAGATGCAGAAACTGATTGGTAACATTGAAAATGTTCCATTTGTATTTGGTGAATATGAATAATAAATTAATGTCAAAACTAGCAATTAACATCCTTGGTATTCATCTAAATCTAAAGGTAAACTAAGACAAACCCGATGGTCAAACATGGACCATCATCCAAGGAAAACGTAAGTTGGTGGCTTTTCTTTTTAATGGAAAGACTATGCCAAAAATTTACTAATACAAAATACCTTTATCTGAAACCTAGTAAAACATTTTTATATATTTATCGTGTCCCTTATCTCCCGCAATGACATAAGTAATCCCATTCTCGAACTTATTTCTAAAATGATCACTGATAACAGCTTTCCGTATGAAATACATCGGCCAGATCACGAAATATGTTGCAGTTTATCAATTACTCTACAACTATCGTACATTATCCTTTTGGTATATGATTTTCTTTTCTTTTGGTTAAATCCAAAAGTTCAAAAGCCACGCAAAATACAGAAGTGTTACTAAAGCGATATAAAAGAACCCCTCTAACCTGTAGCTTTTATTACACACTTCTCTCCGGTGAGGAGCCACCGTTTTACTTCTTACGGATGAAGTTGTGAACCTTTGAGGGAGGTCTAAGGACATCCATTATGTTTTTTCAATGGGCAGCTTCACAGAGATGAGTTTGTCATGGTTAACATGGTTAGCTTCACACCCGAAAAGTAAAGATACTTGACTTGTATGCCCAGGTTCCCAAGAGGACAATCAATTTACGGCTTACAACGTCCGCCACTTGACTAGTGATTTATGATAAACATTGTTGCAAAATTGTCTCTTGAGTGCGATATATCTACTGTGCGATGGGACATTGATAACGCACCTTTTGAAGAGGTCAAGAGGGATCTCTGTGGATCGCTACTGACCACAGTGTGGTTTTCAAAAGACAACCAAAGCAAAAGCAGAAGGCTCCAGGGAAATGTATTACCTTTCTTTGCAGGAATGAGAGGCAGCTGTTACGAAACCACACACAATGAATAAATAGGGACCTTGTGGCACGAGTACAGTACATCACAAAAATTCTAACACAGCTATATTTTCTATGAATGTAGGATCTTATCGCAGGATGTTTATAACCACACATATAAAACTGTAACAGGGACAAACGACTCTGTATTACAGCGACTTCAGCAACCAGTTTAAACACTTCAGACTACATGTTACGAGCAGGATGTTTATGGATTTGGGTATAAGTGTTCAGAAGCGACGTCTAACACCTTAGTTTCAGTTTAAGTTCAAGGAGAGCAGCCATGGATCAGAAAGCACAAGGAAGCTGACAGATATATTTTATATGTGTGGTTAACTAAATGGAATGTTTGGTCATAATATTCAAGTTATATTCAAACAGTTAGATTACGGGGAAGGAATAATTTCATTGCAACGAAAAGTAACAGCGTCTATATCGTTAATGCCCTATAGTTTTCGTGAAACATGAACTATGCAAAACATAGAGAATACTGATTCTTTCAAGTCCTAACAGGACTTTCTGGTTCCGCGTGTTGTTATTAGCATTATCATAATTATTAGACAGTCAAGACTAAAATGCTTTCCTTCTCTTTGTTCATTCTTGCTCTTGGCTTACAAATGCAACGTAAAAAACATCCGGAGGGTGTTACAGTTGAGTCCTTATCTCATAGTTTCACCCTCGTTTTAAAGCTTTATTGTGTAACGGAGTTCACTGTAAGGGACAGCACTGTGAAGCAGCGATACCTATATACAGACACACACACGCACACATATATATAAATAGGACGGGCGCTAAGAAGCTGCTTCTCCGGGTAGATCTACCTGTAGCGGTGGGACCTCATGCAGCGGTCCTGGAGGCGCCGCTAGTGGGAAGGAATCAGGATGTCTTCTTCCCGTTCCGATGATGCTTCTCGTGCCGAAATCGTGGCCTCACGCTATTTTTCCTATTTTGTTGTTTGTTCTTGTTGCCACGTTTGTGGCTGATGAGAGCTGTCGTAGAGTTGTTATTGCTATAGATGAAGGATGTCTTCTGCTGCTTGTTCTTGAGCAGCTGCTGGTGCGCGTGCGCAGGAACCTCTGCCGTGAAGTTCCCTCCCGCGATCCTTTGATTGTGGCTGTTGATGCTGAACTCGGTGTCGAATTTGAGAAAGTTGAGACATTTGCTCCGTTGCCGCGACTGTCCACCTCTCAGCGGTTTCCCTCGTTTGTTGAACCCCACGTAGTGCGACTCGTTCGCCACAGACCGATAGCGGTTGTACCCGTTCTTCTCCATATCCTCGTAGAACTCGCACATCTCTCCCTTGAACTTTTTCTGTAACAGTCCAAATCGTACGTCCCTTTAACGTTGCATGTAGGATTAAAGCCAATGATCCACAGTACAACTGAATATAAACAAAAGTCTAAATGAATGAAGGTGTTATGATCTCAAGCACTCAAAGCTTAAATAAATTACAATACCTTCTTGAAATTTAGAGTTTAAATGTATCCCAAATTCGTCTACAGTACTTCTAATCTCAGCGGCTACATATTGATATCTGATACATAACACCTCCATTCACGAGCAAAGGTAAAAATACAAAATAATAATAATAATAATAATAATAATAATAATAATAATAATAATAATAATAATAATAATAATAATAATAATAATAATAACCAATAGCTTTCTACATTCAACTCTAAGTGATTCTATTCTAGTTTCGCACTGACTACAGAAAATACTGATAACTCATGGTCCCTTAAATTAGCTCATCATTGGAATAAATTATTTTAACTTGTTTAAATGGAGCTATCTTATCATTTACGAATTAATTAAAAGCTCCACTGGGTCAATAGGATAAACTAAGATTGTGGAGACGAGGCTATTTCACATTTCTCCGGTGTTTTGCGTTTAAATCACGTAGGAATCCCATCGCAACAAGTTATCAAGTTGATTGGTCCAATAGAACTATCTGCATTTGGTATTACCTCTCAAGCATATTTACATGATTAAGGTGAATTTTAGATCTGCTCTTTCGGAGAATCATATCTTCTTAGGTACCGACCTGTTCAAAATCAATTTCAATTCTTGTCAATGAAGAATAGTAATGTTAATACTTATAACTTCTTAGGTTCTTGATATCTGGTCCAGGTGCCATCAAATGATTGGTTTTTGATGCGTAAGTAAACCACTTACTCAGGGTTGACCTTGAAAAAGTGTACGTGTAAAGAAAAGGGGATTAGAATCGAGTACAATATACTGTTACATAGACTACTACTAAATTTGCAACATAATCCATGAATGGCATTTAGTGATTCAATGCTTTTAAGGAAAAAGAACGTAAGAAATTTTATTTTCTAATTTCAGACTAAGGTTATAATGGGAATTATTGTGCTCATTAAAATACATTAGTGCATTCCACGTTTCACCCATAGCTTCAGTGGGTATCTTTAGTTGATGTTATTATTCAGAAGAAATATTAAGAGAAGTACACTAAGGAATCACATAAATGATCATTCATTATAGTGCGTGTGAAAAATTTCAATTCAACATTCCAATAATAATTACACTGAATGAAGATAATAGTAATCCGTTAGGTAAGTCATTGTGGTATCAACCCTAAGTAGTAAATTAATATTAGAATTTTGTCTCCGTCATATGATGGTCACTTTCCCACGAATGACCATAGCATGGTGATTTCTTTCTTATTGTTAATTCTGAAATGGTTAATAGCATTATAATTCAATTGCAGTAATATAGAAAACCATAGTTCTTCTGTTTTACATTTAATTACTATGATAAATATTTAAGATGGTCAGAAATGCATGGCAGTACCTCGAATTTGCAAATTTTAAAATTGATAGAACAATGTGGAGTCTCACATATATACGAACATCCATGCCAGACAAAGCAGGTGTGACTCCTCCACAGGAATATAGGATGCTCGACAAGTCCCGAAACAGAAAAGCAATTGTCTTTTGACATAATTAAATTATAATATTTTCTGTATGTAGTGGCACCAAATTCAAAACAAGTCTGAAGAGGAAATTTCACCTTGTTAAAATACCCTACATCACAGCAACCTTAATGTAATATACGTACATAAAAATATTTAGAATGTGACTGAGTGAATGAGACTTGGCTTCTTTTTGCTTATGGGTGTATGAAGATTTTGAAATCTATTGTTTACTAAATATAGATTTTAATGTGACAACACTGCTTTAAAATGAACATTAAAACCATATATAGAATTGTATATAGCCTATGTCACTATAATCACCCAAGTCTATGAATTACTTATGCGTGCGTATGTCATTTTTCGATCTTTAAATATTTACAAGTGAAACAGAAATTGGCTTATTCAATTGCTCACATGAATATATTTTATTCAAAGGCAAAACAGCTTACTAAATATGAATAATGTATTGCAGTTATTCTACCGTTTTGTTTGCTGTTGTAATAAATGCTAATAATAATAATAATAATAATAATAATAATAATAATAATAATAATAATAATAATAATAATAATAATAATAATAATAATAATAATAATAATAATAATAATAATAATAATAATAATAATAATAATAATAATAATAATAATAATAATAATAATAATAGTGGTGGTGCTGTCACAAAAGTGTTTCAAATTACACTATTTTAACCATATTGAGTGAATTGTTATTTATTTGCAATTTTATCAGAAAATATGACTAATTACTAAATTGTGAGGGCTGTGTCAGATGTAAAATTTATGCTAAAGTATTAGTTAATATTTGTCTTGGAATACTATTTCATCTCTCAGTTTTATAAAGAAATTGTGAAAATGTGTGCCATTGAGTGGGAAATGGAAAAGCAGCATATGCCACACATTTGCTGATTATAAAATTTAGTGTGTAAAAAGCTTCTATTATCTCGTGTCGATTCCAATAACTATGTGCAGGGGTCATTTGCCTATTCTTGTACGAACGTCATAGTTGAAAAAGGGGCACATTCTTCCATTCGACTGAGTCACTCAATTGCAGGCAAACAGAAAAATAGGTTTATTTTCATGATGATACCACGATGTGTGGGAACTGTATGTTGATTGTGAAAAAAAAAAAAAAAAAAAGCTTTGAGTTAGGTGAACTTACCGATCCCACGAGCTTCCATTTTTTGTTGAAGCACAGGTACCTCTGAGCTTCCACTGCAAAGATTGTTAGCTTGACGCTGAAGTCCAGAGAGCGAATGGTGAGATTTTCTGTAAAAATAATAACCATCATAAGTGATAATTCATAACACAAATGACAGAAATCTAAAATAAAAGTATTTTATCATTAATATTATCACTTTGTAATACTTAAACGTTACCATTTTAATGGCATATTTAGGGAAACCCAAGGATTTGTATTGGTGGCGCTAACATTCTATTACATGAAACACTTTACAAGTACAGAAGTTTTTACACGAGTAGTTAATAGAATTGTGGTACTTTCATATGTTAAGGATGTAGAAAATGACAAACCTGTTATGTTAATTTATATCTTCTGTATAATAAAAACATCCGATGTTATATGACACTAGACCCAACTTTCTACAAGCTATTATTACGAAAACGTAGTATTTTATCTGCTTCATACACTGCTGCAGGTACAAGGGCTATAGAGTAGACCTAAGCATCACAATGAGGAAACACCTAAATGGCACTTAGTACTTGAGAAAAAAATGATGTATTGTTTTCACATGCCTGTCTCTACTCGCAAATAATAGTCCATTCTTCTATCGACATTTTGGTGATCAAGATTCTCTTTCAATCATTGCATATTTCGATGTATAAAGAAATAGAGTACGTAAAGTAAGTTACATCTTTAAATAATGGCCACAAGAGACCACGCTAAGGATTTTCCATTTGAGAAAAGTGTTTTTAAATTTAAATCTTAAGTATCAGAATACTTTAAACTTATTACTTTAAATAAACACAACTTAAAGTTTATAAAGTTATGGCCATCTGGGTTTTAAAACAGAAATAAAAAAGAAATATCAAACACCTGAGATGAAATTTGTGAGAACAATTAAAGGAGCAACAAGATGAGATTAACTAATAAAGAAATAAGTGAATATTTGAAGTTTAGTGCTATAGGAGACAACACAGAAAATAAGCAGACTTGAAAATACCCATATAGCAAAATGGATTCAAACGGACCACCGAAAAGGATGCTATACAAACCTAAAGGAAGAAGGTTGATAGGAAGACTAATGTTAAGTTAAAAGTTTGACCGGAACAGGTCAATGGAGGGGGAGGGTAAGAAGAAGAAATTCGAATCATTAACAAAAGAGTCAAGAAATGCAGTTGAATTCATTAGAAATTAAATCCACCGGTTTAAGGTTCAGGATCTTCAGATGTGCACGTAGCCTTTATCTTAAAATTAGGATAAAAAGTACTTGAATTTAGCAAGTCATCGAGTGGAAAATAGATCAATTAGTAACTTTACATTTGGCGATGTGATGTAGAAACTTTGATGGGAGTAATGTAGTAAGTGGGACTAAATTGAAGAAAGAGTTTGTATTTCGCGTTTTTCCCTTCGAGGTTTACAATCTTAAAAAAGTGTTTACTGCGATTGATTTTATTGTTGTTGTAATTTACGTCCTCCAACGTTAAGTCATATCGGACGATGAATGAAATGGGTGAAATGATGATCAAATGAGTCCGGGGTCCATGGAGTTTAGAGCTACCCAACATTCGTCTTTCAGGATAAGGGAAATCCCGGAAAAGACCTTATCCACGTAACTCACCCTAACCGAGATTCGAACTCGAGACCTCTTGAAGCGATTGATTATTGACAGTCCATAGTCCTTAGAAACCGTGTTCGGCATACATATATGCAATCGCTGCAATAGTATTTTTCGATTAGCATTTAAATTTATAGTTATGATTGTTATTCCAAAGTAATTATACTTCTAAACAATTCTATAGTTACAAATTCTAGTGCTAAGATTTAGAAAAAGTTGATTATGAAGTACGCAGAAATTCGCTTCAAACTGCTCTCTTCAGCCTCCAACTTTAAGATGTGTTGTCTACCCTAACACCCACCCATACTCTGAGAAAAAGACTTAAAAGTTCACCCTGGAGCAGCTGGCAGCAGATGTAAGAAAGACAGAAATACAGGAGACGGTGTCAAATGTGACGCATATTTTGGGATTCCAGGCACGAAGGTGTTACCCTGTGCAGTTCTGTTGAGAACTGCGTGTAAGGAACGTTTACGAGGTGCCGCCCTTATCCGTTCTACGTTGCATTCAGGTCACTGACCTCTCCTCGTTATTTTTGCGATCCATTCTCCTTATCTACCTATGCCTCTCCCTAAAGCTATAAAAGCACGATATAAAACGATATAAACGTTTCCAGCAAGCCTGTAAGACCAACAACCTCAAGGGAAATCCAGCAGCGTGCCTAATGTGGCAGTGCGATAGAAATACAACGGAACACAATTCATAATCCAATAAAATTATAATAATATTGTTCTGGTAGAATATGACGATTTTTAAAATGTGTAAGGACCTCTGCAATATAGCTCTAATAAATAAGATAAGAATTGCATTCCACTCAATAATTGTGCCCCAAAATTTCACCAAAATACATGTTTTGAGGACCGGAATAAGCATTATTTTTAGAAAAAAGTGCAATATTGATTGTGGGGGTTGATAAACTCATGGACAGCATAACTTAAAAGCAAAATATTGGTTAAATATTAAATTTTGTATTCAATTTTTGCCCCAAAGATACGACAAGATCTTCAAGAAAATCCTGCCACCTCAAAATACACTTTACATAAAAAATACAGTTATTTATTATATTTATAGAAGTGTCTAGCGATTTTAATTGAAATACTGTATACTTAAACCACACAATGACAAATCAAATTCTCTACAAATACTCTCTGAATGTCTTGCGGAAACATAAGCTTACATAAAAGGGTGTAATCCGCCAAAGCAAGTTTAAGCCAAATAATTTTTTCTATGGCATAAAATTGTTTCCGAAGTATCGTTTATTTGATGGAAATTTCATGTCACTTTGTTACTATCTAGTCCACAGTTTTCCGTGGCCATACAAGAACCATGATATTTTAAAACCTTCACATAGCGATTCGCTTTTTTTAACGGAACTTTAGCCTACTATACCCTTTTTATGTACCTATACCCACTAAAAGGAAATGTTGAAATATGCAATGAAAATGTATATCCATTAACAAAATGCCTGTATATGAATAATTTTACATAAGGATAGTTTGTAAAAGATTAGCAGAAGAAAACCATAATAATTTCTGATTACTGAAAACTGACAAGAGTAGGTTGTTGTCTTGTTATGCCGTATGATGGAGTAGGCCGTGCTAGAAAGCTTATTCTACGCAAAAGAAAGTTGGTTGGGGCAGTTCAGAAGGCACCTTATTCCCTCGCAGCTCTCCCAGAAAGAAAAACAAAGCTTTCGGAGGAGGAAAATAAAAGAAACGAGGTAAGAAGAATGTTTTTGTTATGAGAGGGTTCGGTCTATCAGTTTATTAGAAGGCGCCACTTAGAGTCGTAAGCTCCCACCGCCTTCTAAAACCATTATACATATCTCTTTCTGTCCGTGCGACTTTTGTTTTTCCCACTGGTCGGTGTTTGAGCGTCTTTTTTCCTTTTCTCTCACATTTCTTTATTCTTTTTCGTTAAAAACAAACGCTTTGCGGTTGGGATGATAATGCAAACACATGGTTGAAAAGTAAAAACCCTATGGTTATCTTGCCACGGGCTGCGGGCAGGCAGGCTACTCTACAGGGGAAATGCAATGACCTCCCGCTGGTTAGAATTGCCTCTCCTACCCGTAAAGGGACTTCTGGATCTCAAAGTCTGCACATATTAGCAGAAGTTTACCTTTGGGGGCGGAGTATTTCGAAAACGAAATTTTAAGGAAAAGACTAGTCGCCGCACTGGCACAAGTGCCATAACTTACAAGACTTTCTCTCCTAGGTATAGCAAGTAGTGAAAGAAGTGCATTTCACCAGAAACTTTTATATCGAGATTTCTTTGGAAATGCATGTTTTGAGAACCCTTAATACAAAAAAAGTTTTGGAAAAAAATTCAAATCTTCTAAGAGTTTATCCTTATGCAGTAGATTTAACACTGGCCCACCTCGGTAGCGTAGATGCTAGTGTGTCAGCCTCACGTTTAAAACACCCTTTTCAACTAAACGACTTATGCTGCCCTTTTACTTTTTGCCATTTGCAGAGAATCAGAGGATTAGGATGATATCAGAGGTAAAATAGTTCTATTTACATCGAAAGATATTCTCCAAGGGTATTAACATGGGTAGAAAGGAGCTCTAATAATCAGTTGATAGATTATAAATCGATTGTTGTGAATTAATCGAAATCTATGCAATCGATTTTGGAAAGATTGGTTACTTTGCAATACCAATGCATCCTAGGCTCATAATGTAGGTCAGAGAGATATGAATTGTGAACCTCCCAGTCAATAATGCATGTGCTTCTGAGTCATTACAAAGCTTTAGATGCGATTATGAAGACGTGTTTTTAAAGCATGAAATAATGCAATATTTATAAACTTTGTATATTGGTTTAAAAATAACACAAAGAAATGAAATTGCATGTACTGTGATAAGGTTAAGTATTTTGAGAATTATTAGACAGTCACGATTAAGAAGCCCCGAGTTCGAATCTCGGTTAGGGCGAGTTACATGGATGAGGGTTTTCTGGGGTTTTCCCTTATCCTGGTATACGAATGTCGGGCAACTAAGCTCCGTGGACCCCAGACTCATTTGAGCTTCATTTCATCCACTTCATTCATCGTCCGATATGACTTAATGTTGGAGGACGTAAATTACAAACAAAAAAGTAGAGTTAATATTCCATTTTCTTTTTATTGCTAGGAAGTAAACAAACGATTACATCATATAAAATAAAAGTATAAGTAAGGTTAAAAATTAACAAAATAACAAAAATTAATTATATGAAATAAGACGTGAATTTTTAGTTTTTAATATGTATCTTTCACGGTTTACTAGTTATGCAAAAACCATTCAGGATGAAAAGTCCTAACGGCCTCTCCATGATATTCAAGATATACATTTCATTTGTTACAAAAATAGCTTTGATGTACGATATTTTAATCAAAATCGTTAGAGCTGTTTTTAAGAAAATATAATTTTTGGAAAACGTTCAACATAGAGTACCCTGGGGTGAAGATTTCTTCAGAATTTTGGGGTTGTATCCTTAAAAGATGCTCAGCTTAATATCTATTCTGGGATTTAACCTAATTGTTATCACGCGTGGAGGAAGCTGATAGTGTAAATTTTGTGTTACATTAATAAATGCATAGGAACTGTCAGTATATATAATTACTTACAAAGTTTTACTTTAATAACTTAAAAGTTACATGATTTGTAGAAATTTAAATACCAAAAAGGGCACACAAACATGTACCAAGTTTATGTAACGTAACCCATGGCGTGACAGCCCCACGTGGGCCTGAGCCTACCAACCCGACTGCCGGCCTCACGCCCACTTACGCACGGCAGAGGTGGACGATCATCCAACCGATACGGAGAGGAGATGTGGCAGCATCTCGGCATTCCCCAGTCGGAACGTTGGTTTCCGTGACCAGCGCCGCTTACTTACCGTAAGCTCCTCACTTTCCTCACGAGGCTGAGTGGGCACCGGTCCTATACCCGGGACTTAAAATCCCCATCACGTGGGTGGGATCGAACCCGGGCCGGTTTCCTTGGCCAGGGACCAAGGCATGCTGCGCACAAGCTTATGTATTCTAATTAAATAATCTAACCTTTTACCTAACTGCTGTACAACAAATTTCGCAACAACAAAAAGTTGTAGTAATATTTTAAGAAACGTGAGAAACATACAAAAACTTTAAATTGACTCAGTTTAACTCTATCGAACCAAAACCTTAGTCTATACACAGCTAGCATGAAAGAACGATTAATTTCCTTCAATTAACTTAAATAATAAGAGTTTAATGATCAAGCCAGGGACTCAAGTACTTACGATAAGAGCGACTGGAGAGAAACCAGGAGATCCATGGTTCAAATCCCGGCAATGGCAATGCATTTTTCAGTTTGACTCATCCAAAACCTTAGCTTATACACAACTAGTATGAAAGAACGATTAATTTCCATATATAAACTTTAAATGTCCAGCTATATTCTCCTTTAGAACTATTTATTACGTCACGAAAATCTCATTTTCACTAAGATTACAACAATATTTACTTATGTCAAAACTTTCATACGCAATTGGAAATAATAGTAGGTAAGTTTATATTCATATAGCGTAAGTTTTTATATTTTAGTATGTACATTTTTAGCAATTGGTACACCAAGTGGGAAGGCTTATGCGGTTTCGATTTGGTACGTGCCCCATGGGTTTTTTCCGAGGTCGCCAGGCGAATGCTGGGTAGGTTAACTGCTTTCCCCGAATTTCCTGTCTTTCCATTTCATCTCCATTATCATTTCATATCATCTCTCATCTGGTGGTCTCTTTCAGTGCACAAGTGTCGGCGGGTGTCTCGGCGGTGCATGGAAGGATGATATGCCCCTGATAAAAACTTCTCCCTTCAGTAGGACGGTCTTCGGTCTCCAGGCCGACGTGGCCGGCCGTTTCCGGATTTCCATCGCGAGGTCTACCTGAGAGTCCGAAGGCTCCGGCCTCAAACAACCCGGGAGCGATGGAAAGTTCCGGGTTATTTTCCATAGGGCAACACCTGGAATCTAAAAATCCGCCCCCCCAATCGGGGGGGATGGAAGTGGATACGCCATTTACGCGCGTCAACCCCGCAATGAAGACTACCGAATAACCTTGGTGTGACCGCCTGGTGATTTAGCACACCTTCTACTGCCCAGCAACGCAAAGAAGATCCCTGATGAATATGTGCTACCTTACACATTTGTACAAGGACAGCGAATGTGTGTGGCAGAGAACCTCTGCTACACAAGGAGCAGACCGTTAAAAATATGCGCGCTATTCACTCTGTACACTAAAACCGAGAAAATTCATTCACAAAAGTAGAAGCCGTCAGAATGTTTTTGAATGGGGTGTCATAAACCTGTCCAGGGTGTGGAGACCTTTGCCAACCCGCATGCGTCTCAGACGTCGGAGACTATCTCTTCTATGGATGACAGTACTAACTCTGCAGGCTAGTATCTGGGACTTCTTAGGCAACCCTCTGCCTCCTCCGGGTGGCCGAAGCCTGGCCGGAGGTACTCGATCTCCCGCGGGTACCGGGAACACACTGCCCCCTCCAATTCAACCCAATCCGAATAACTCCCATTCGGGAGGGGCTCGAATGTTCGGCCCGAGGTTCCTCTTAGTAACGTCAGAAGTACCACGAGTGCTAAGGGTGCGAGACGTTCGCACCACAGCAGCTGAAGGGAACGGATATCCTCCCCTACGGAGGGCCGTTTCCGAATGCATGTAGTGCTGACCTGCGGGGGAGTTAGTAGGGACCCTGCCATCTTCATTGCCGTGACTCTTTGGGTCGGTCGCCCTCTGTCTGCTCTCACATCATCCTTCCTCCCGGGAATGCCTCCTATTGATAGTCCTCTTATAGCCAGCCTATAGCTTTGTGAAGAGGCGAGTAACATTTTCTTTATCCTTGATTGTACGCATTGTTTGAGAAGAATCTAAGTAAATTTATTACTATAATTTGACTTCAGCCTTGGCTCTATTCGGTACTTGTTCAAATATGTCTCGGCCCTTACAGGGGCTGTTTGTCAGACCGAATCGTGCCGCCTTTGCACACAAACAGTTTTCAATTGAGACGATGGCCAATGTAGTAATATCGGAAACTTCCACATGGAAAAGAACGGGAAATATTCCTGAATAACATAATTAGCGTTCCATCTGCCTTTCTTCTTTGTTAAATATTTGAACTGTTAAAGCGAAGCGCTTTGCTACAAGGCATCGCCATTGTGCCATTTTATCACCTTCCCATAAGTGTATTTGATGAGCAAATGGCTCTGCAACTCCGCGCTTGTTTGTTCAACTTTAGCTTGGTATTCGTCAAGTAATAGACTTCACTTCTTCATCCTATTATTCTGTTCGTGGTACAACATTAAAGAATTTGGCTCTTTGCCATAGTGACATGAGTTTTATCCTCGCTCATCGTTCGGAGGAATTACATAACAGAGAGGAAAAGTAAAATAAGATAAAAGTGCCTGCTATAAGGAGACAGCCATGTCGGTATTCCACTCTTTAAGTTCTGATTATAAATTCGTTTTAATAACCCTTCAGAACCTTAATGTGGTTTTATTTTCGATTTTAAACGGCCAAATATATGTTAGCCATAAGATTAATGTACATTTTTAATAAGTAGATTTTGGTTTTTTCCTATGGAGAGAAAGTACAACT
Organism: Mantis religiosa; assembly: GCA_030765055.1. Lineage (NCBI taxonomy): Eukaryota > Metazoa > Arthropoda > Insecta > Mantodea > Mantidae > Mantis > Mantis religiosa. Next base: position 138,704,800 of record CM060955.1, on the reverse strand, counting down.
GAGTTTTGTATTCATTGCTTTTAAATATACACGTTGTATGGAAAAGTAAAGCCTCGCAATTTTTTATTTGAAAACGGGTAGAGGTATTTGGATAAAACAAAACTTAACAAACGATATTGTTTGCATTTACATAATTATTTTGTCCACATAATCGCCCTTGTAATGTTTACATCTTTTAAAACTGGTAATGAGTTTAATACCTTCGTACAGAATCGTATACTTTGATAACAAAACCACAGTTTCATTTGCATTTTCAGAGTCAATACCTCTCACGTGTTCCTTAAGCTTTGGAATTCAAATACAAAGGTCCCAGATAAAGCCTTAGTATAGGAAACCAGCAAATGCAAAAGGGTAAATCTGTAGCGTGTTAAACATTTTTGGAATGCCAGTTTGGCTTGCTGAACACCGTATTTGGCAAACAGTGTCCACAGGATGGGGAGAAATTTCCCAAACACACTTTACATGCTACTTTTTTTAAAAAAAAATATCCTCCTGGCTGAAAGAAAACGACCGACTTTTAAAATATGTAATGGTCATTTAAGGTCTACTGTATTTTGTAAGTTAGAGAACGTTTCATTAAAAATTTTTCACATTCCCACAGGTTATCTAAAATTTTGGTATTTCTGCCAATATTTTGCAACATGAATTAGACATAAACATAGGTGGTCTGAAAAGTTTCCGATCTATTAAAGATACAAGCCATTTTTTTTCCAGATTGTTTATATTTTTATTTTTCAACAAGTCTCCTTGTAACTCTACACACTTCTACCAGCGATGCTCCCAATTCTGTAACCTGTCCAAATAGTACTCGGTGTTTTACTCCACAAAATAATTGTTTACGAAGAGATTACCTCTTCATTTGTCCTCCGAGTGCAATTTTCAGACGAGGGAACAAAAAGAGTAGCTTGGAGATAGTTCTGGTGGGTAAGGTAGATGGTCAAGTAGTTTAAACCGTAATTCGTGGATTTTCGCCATTGCATCCGCTCAGGATGTGAGTCGTGCGTTGTCTTGGTGAAACAGGATTTCCTTTTTCTGCAAATGTGGCCGTTTTTCCGCAAGTTCTGCCTTCAGCTTGTCAAGTAATGATGCGTAGTATGCTACTGTAATGGTTTTTCCTTTTTGAAGATAATCGATTAAAATAACTCCATGATTATCCCAAAAGCAGTCGCCATCACTTTCCCAGCCGTTTCCCTCTTTGCAGTCCACTGTTTGAACTGTATTTTTATTTCGGGAGTATAATGGTGTGTCCAAGCTTCATCTACAGTAATTAATCGGCACCAAAACTCGGATTTATTGCACCTAAACTGCGCCAACAGAGCGCTGGAAATGTTCATTCGAACACGTTTTTGGTCTAACGTGAGCAAACGCGGACAGCTTTCTCATGTCTAAATGTTTATTTAATATGTGGCAAACACGTGCTTTTGACATTTTCGTAGCCTCTGCTATCTCTAGTTTAATTTGGCGGTCGTCTAGTACCATTTTGTGAACTTTGGCAATGTTTTCGTCGATAGTTGCATTTTTGGGCGTTCCGAACGTTCATCGTTTACCAAGCTCTTACGGCCACATTTAAATTCAGCTGCCCAAAATTTCACTGTGGTAAATAATGGTGCAGAGTCTCCATACACAGAATTCAACTTATCTTTGATTTGTGTGGACGTATTGCCTTTCAAAAACAAATATTTAGCTCGATACCCGATTTCCCATTTTCATAAAAACACTCACATTAACTCACTCGAAGAACTGTTACATAAAAACCGGGCGTCCAAAATGGCTGAAACTTTGGTGAGTAACTGTCACCAGATGAACAACGGAATTCACTAGCTTTTATTTACGAGTGCTGCCATCTTCGTGTTGAGGTCGGGAACTTTTAAGATCACTCTCGTAAACACTTGTAAGAATAGTTTGTAAAATAGTGAATTAAGACAATTTTATGAGAAAAAGATATTGAATTTTCCTGTTAATAATGCTTAAATCGTAAAGTGCACCAAAATTTGCGTGTAATAAGCTGGAGACCGATCTATAACTTCAATTTAGTTTGCTTAAAACGTCCTCATAGTTGCTGCGTTGAAATCCTTCACTTTTACAATTTTGCACTTAAATGTGACATAGAACAGCGAAGAATGTAAATCCCGTTAATTATGATTATTGTTAGGTGACTGTAGTCACACAGCGAGCTCTTTGCATCATCATTAAAGCAGGCTACAAAGATGTCTTGCCAGAACAAACGAAAAAACTAAAGAGAAACAATCAAAAGAAAAGGAAAGTCGGGATGTATTCTATCCACACCATGTCCAGTATTTAAACAGGTGTCAGCCGTCACGTGGTCTGCCTTGTAATTATTGCTCTAAGCGGTGCATTATGGGAGGGTGAAAAGGTGCACCCAGAAATCTGCTCTACAGTGCCTTCGTATCGCTGGATTCCATTACTTATTGGATCAATTGTTTTCAAGGTTGAATAAAAACCAGTGAATATTTATTCTTAGAATGTATTTCGCTAACGCTTACGCTGGTTAGAGAAAATGTGCATCAGAAGCGAAATACAGTGCGATCCATATAAACCTGAACCATTTCAGTAGACCATAACTTTTGAAATAATAATAGAACACACGTGCAACTTTGGGAGAATATAATACAGAACTTGGAGATTACATTACACTATTTACATTTCAGAGAAAATGTTGGAAGTGTCCTCCACCAGTATCTATACATGTTTGTACTTGTCTCACCATATTCTCTGAAGTTTTACGGAGAGTATTGTCGCCAATGTTTCGAATGGATTCCTTGAGAACATCCATTATCCGTGGTCTATTCTTGTACACTCTATTTTTAGATACCCCCACAAGAAAAAATCCGGTTATTTAAATATGGGGGGGGGGGTTATTGCTAAAGCTCTGACTGCTACATTTCTATAATATGTGCTGGAAGAAGCAATGTATCCCAGAAGATTGTATTATAGCTCAAACCATCTCTATCTTTAAGAGAGGGAAACGAAATGACTGTAGCAATTACAGAGGAATATGTTTACTGGATACGGCCTATAAATTATTTGCTAAAATAATAAACGAAAGGTTGCAGAATATAGCTGAATGTCTTCTTTCGGAAGAACAAAGTGGATTTAGAAGAGGCAGATCCTGTGTAGATAACATTTTATTGTTAAACAACTAATTAAAAACATAGGGAGTTTAATAAAGAAACGCATATGGCGTTTATTGACTTTGAAAAAGCCTTCGATAGGGAGGATACCCACAACAATTAGTAAAAATGATACAATGCTTCTACTTCCAAACAGAAATAAATGTGAGGAATAATGGTAAAATTTCTAAAAAAAAATCTTACTAATCAGTGTGTCAGACAAGGGTGTACTTTATCACCTACACTTTTTAGTATTTATATTGATGACCTAGTGTGCAAATGGAAGCAGCTAGTGAATGTAGGTTTTAAAATTTCAAATAAAAACTTTTTAAATATTTTATTGTTTGCTGACGACTTAGTTATTATACAAAATAGCGAGTCTGCTCTGCAAAAATCTATTTTTAAACTTAGTGAACCTTGCAAGCAATATAATATGAAAATTTCTTTTATAAAATCAAAGGCAATGGCATTCATTGGGAAAGAGACAATTAGAACAAAAATAGTTATAAATAATCGTTGCGTTGAACAGGTAAGCCATTTTAACTACTTGGGAACTGATGTTACTTATGACAAGGAATATGATGTCTACAATAAAATATGCAAATTTCAAAGAGTGTGTGGAACAATAAATAGAACATTTAGAAACAAAATACGTAAAGAAACAAAATTAAAGTTCTACAAAGTTATTGCTGTACCCATACTGACATAAGGAAGTGTGACTTGGACGTTAACTAAAAAGCAACAGAGTAAAATACAGGCTTCAGAAATTAAATTTTTGAGAAGTGTGAAAGGATGCACGAAGAGGGACTTAATAAGAAATGAAAATATAAGAGAAGAGCTGGACATTTTTAGTATGAATGATAGGTTAAAAGATCTCAAACAAAAATGGAAGGATCATGTTGAAAGAATGCCAGATAATAGACTTACAAAACAAATATTACAGTATCATCCTAAAGGTAGGAGATCGGTGGGCAGACCCAGCAAACGATGGCTGGAGGATTCGAAGGCGGAACAGGCACTTGACTGCCTATGCCATGAAGTGAAGAGGAAGAAGAAGCATGTTGTTCCATCTTGCTGGAAATAATCTTCTCTCAATTCGATATCATCCAGCTACTCCACAAATGTTTTAAAGATACCCATATAACCTTCAGTGTGTACAGTCGTATCAAAGAAAATGGAACCAACGATCCATAGATGCTGATGGAACTTCAAAAGTTATGGCCTATTGAAATGGTTCAGGTTTATATGGATTACACTATACCATTTGAAGCGCAACTTCTATGGTTTCCAAAAAGCTCATGTGTGTATATTGACCACCAACTGTATAAAATAAAACGTCAAGACACAATTTGGCACTAGCGTAAATTCCATTATAACGATGCGACAAGATCTTTTGCTAACTTTTTCGAATTGTTTATTTCTTTTCTTCAAAATAGTTCTTAGGACGACAGACTTAACGCAAAATTTTGATATAATACATATATTTTAGTAATACTAAAGAAATAAATACCAATCAATTATTTTTAATGAGAATGTTATATATTGATTTTTCGATTAAAGCCATTAAAAATTTTTGATCACCATTAGTTTGTACATACCTGGAAGCTTATATGATATATAAGCTTGCTGTATTACACAATGTAGGCACATGTCTTTAAATATGTAGTTGAATGTTACAGTAGACCTTTTCTGTATTTGTCGTTATTTATTATGAAATATTCGAAAAAGTATTCGTCCGTTTTCAGCAGCTTTATGTATTTCACAGGCATGAAATAAATTAGATTTCTTGCGAGTTAATGATAAACTTTTGTATGAATTCAAAAAGGAGCCAAGATAATAAATGAATGGAGAATATTTGTTGAATGTTGGACGTCAGTCTGTGCCACAAATGAAGAGTAATTTAATTCTGGAAACATATGTAATTACTATGAACCAAAAGAGTAATCTGATGCAACCATGTCGAGAGTTATGAAGGCAGAGGAAGCTTGCTGGATTACGCCTTCAAAGGCCCACGGACAGACTCGACCATTATTGGTGATTTGGGTAAAATCTGGTGGGATAATGATTAGCTTCCCGCGGAGTCCTTGAATGAAGCAAAGAAGAAAATAAAATTGCTGCTTTACTCCACGAATGGCAAACCCTGGAACGTACTTCTGAATAATGGAAAAGCCATTCAGCAACGTACAGTCAATTTTATAAAGTCCATAAATATACAGCGTAGCTACCTTTGCAAACATATTTATCAATTAAAATTAAGTAGGTAGAATGGTAAGCTTTCGCAGAATAATTTAATGAATAATAGAGGATAGAGTATAACATGTGGATGTAACGCATCAGATGTTTTTTCGGGTTAAGCAGCTCTAAGTAGTTTAAGAATATTTCTTAATGTATCTTCCAGATTATTGTAAAACAGCTTGGAAGTGTAATAATGTACATAAAATACAATAAATATATTTAACACAATGTAAAAATGTGTTACGTATTTTAAAAATAATGTTTTATATCCGTTTTTAAGCACAGATGTGGTGACACTGAATACAATAATGTAAAAATTTGGCAATGACGAGAAAAGCTTCTCGATTTTGATATTTGCAGATATCGTCAAACATTGCAGTGAGCGATCATATTTGTGATCTATGCGGTGAGATATTCATTAGAACGCTAGGGTTTTCGTCATTGTAACTTTACACCAAGCACTGCCTCGGACGTTACACTTGAAAATGGAACCAATATTTAATGTTTGTGAAGCAGGCCATAGCAGCCGTCAGAAAGAAATTTCAGTTCCCAACAGCTGGAGATCATAGAAGGATGTTAGACGGGTAATCTGAGAAAATATCTTCAAAATAATTTGCTACTATGACGTTCATTGTGCTGCCGGTGATAGATGCTTAGTTAGGCTTCTTCGGACGAGCAGTTCTTTCTAGTTGAACTAGTTCATTACGCAATGGAATTATGGAACCCTTTACAGATAGCTCATAATCGCAAAATGATATTGGTCAGGAGACTAGAGAAACTATCACCACGTCATTAACAGGCGTACTACATAAAGTTATTAAGCATTTATTTTTATTTTACTAAAACGCACTATACTTGTTGATAATAAGGCAAACACCTGTTAACCAACTTTTGTTAAATTATAGTTGCTCCAGATGTACTGGAATCATCCAAAGACATTAAGCTTCACTGTCTTATCTCTTAAGTACTTCAAATAGCATATATGTTGAATGAAGAAATTAGTTTGAACTGCCCAATTGTGATTGCTGAACCAAATGGAGTTTACCATCATCGTGTCCATGGATACTGTGTTGGGACATTTGTTTGAAGTTTAGGAGGCCATGGACATTCTGTACCAATTCATCTTCTGTCATTCCAACGTGGCCCACAGCAACTGACAAACACAGCACCTTCTTAATTTGAAACTTTATGGTTGCCTTTACTTCATCTATTTTTACCATCATTGCCTCTTGATGAGACAGCAAACCAGGGAACTTTCCAGCCTTATTCAGACCAAGTCCAAGAAGACGTGGTATCTGCTTAATGAGGGCTTCACTGGCCAAGAAAGCATCATACGTTTTTTTTGCTAATTTTTTAACCAAATTTTTGTTCTTATTGAGCTTTTCCAAGGCTTCCACATCCATGTAAGGCACATCATTTGCCTTAGCCACATCACAATGCTGCTGGTCTCCTAGTATACATACTTGCATCTTTGGTCTAGGAATATGTTTTAGCTTTACGGTGCCCAAGAAACGTTTGTCCTTCTGGGGATCGTAGTTCTTCAATCCTATTTGTATTTCCACTGTTTCCAGGAAGTTTCTCTTATCCTTTGCATTTTGAAGTACACTGCCTGTACATTCGTATAGCGTATCTCGAGACACCTTGGATATCATATTTACAACTCTGCTTCACACAGATAACCTGATTCTCCTGAGGGTTAATACAGCTATTATTTCACTCATTCATTCCATTACTTTGGTGAGTTCTTACAGGTTTTCACCGTGATAATCGACATTCTCTTGAACACGCATCAGCAGCCATAATCTTGTGGTTTGTTATTTGAAGAATACGGTAAAACTGTATTCCTTTGTTCCGATCAATCCTTTCATGCGGTTGGTGGCCGATAACAATACAGAGAAGCTCCTGATAGAGATACTAGCACATTGCAAAGATGGAGATTATGGCCCCACTAAGTGAGAGGTAAGCACATAACTCAACTACTGTATAAAGCGTCAGTCTACAGTTGCCCGTATTTCATTACCTGACCACAAATACACAGGTATTGACACATAATGGCTTTTTGCTCCAAGCTGTTAGAACTTCTTACTACTTTTATGTTGGCGATGTCGAAGGTTAAATGTTACTGCGCGCAGAGTCGATCGACGGCCGCTGGCAGTTAAGAGTCTTTACTGTTCGCCGCCTTGTTAAGTGAAATACACTACGATATTAACCATTTTCCTGACAATTTTGTAGCTATGACTTGCATAAACACCGAACGTTTTATATTATTCATTACCATTTAATATTTAATTTGGAAATTGTGTTTCAAAACTGAATGTTACGTTTCTGCGTAACACTATAACCATTCCCAAAATATTTCATCCTTGCACAGTACACACAATTTAATTTCTTTGTGTTATTTTTGAACCAAATATTGTATTATTTCAATGCTTCAAATTTGTTTTTGCTTTTAAAAACACCGTTTGCAACTAAATGACTTATGCTAACCTTTTACTTTTTGCCATTTGCACAAAACATTCAAGGAATAGGATGACATCACATGTAAAATAGCTATGTTTACATCAAAAGATATTCTCCAAGAGCCTTAACATGAGTAGAAAGGAGATACAATAATCAGTGGATAGATTATACATCAGCAGTTGTCATTAAGTCTATGATCACCTTCACCGAAATGGAAGTTTAGCAATTGAGTTGTTAAACACAGTTTCCGAAATTGGAATACTTATTAGCAGGTGCGCAAAATTTATATGGCTATTAGTGCTACAAATATGTAATATACTAAATACAGTCCTACACATAATCGGTGCAATGTTGATTCATAGTTTCTAAAATCTGTAAAAGGCTACCTATGAAAATGCAAGGTAGTTATTAAATGAAAAAACATTATCAAATGAAACTCATGAAACTCAAAATATCTTAATCTTTTTATCTGACTGAATAAATAAATGTAGTTCATCTAACTTTTAAACCTGCGGGAAATGTGAATACTTAGACATTTTGCATTTGAATGCTTTCGTAGAATGCATCCCGTAGTTGCGTTGCATGCATCTCGTCCAACAGTGGGTTAAAATACTATTTGTGTATTGCAAACAGAAAACGAGAAGGGAAGATTGCCTAATGCATGCTTTCAATACTGTTCACATCTGATATAAACAACGTAAATTCATTTTTCCAATTTAAAAATATTGGACCCAACTGGTGTCTCTGCCGAGATATCTCAGATCGAAACAAAAATTTAGTATGTCCATATAAAGTTGCAGCAGAATGGTTTAAATGTTATAGAAGAGTGTTTCATATACAAAGTTATAAAAAGGGAGCAGGGGAAAGTACAATAAATGTATGAGAAACTGGAAAATTAAATACATCTCAAATAAACTCACTTCCTTCTCTAACTACACCCTTGTATGGAGTCTTCTGGAATCAGTAGCATGTCGAGGAGGAGACGGACTTTGGACCACACAGGATATCCAGAATGAAGTAAAATGAAGTGATGCTCAAATGAACCAACGATATATAAAGCTTGGAGTTGACATTCATCTTTCAGGATAAGGGGAAAACCTGGAAAAATCCCTTATTCATTTAACTCTACCCTGAGAGAGACTCGAACCTGGGCCGTCTTGAAACCTACGCCGATACCACAGAGCAGGCAATGGATGATTATCCCGATGCGTGGTATGGAAGTAGAGGTATGAAATATTAGTGCAGTGGATGAAAGAAAGAAGATTAAGAACTATTTATGGAATGAATGGCGGGGGAACCGAAGAACCCGGAGAAAACAGGTTCAGGCACTGCTTTTTCCACAAAAGATCTCATATAGGTTCACTGGGATCGACTCCTTGCTCCAGTTTAAAGGTTTGGCTTCAGCACCGACCCCCAGGGGCCTACTACGGTAGGTACGGGATTGGCAATCCCAGGATCCCGAGCCAAATCGCTCGATGGGATGCCTCTGATTGGTGAAAGAGCTAATGCCAAACACCCAAGCAAGGTCGACATCCGCGTTTCACCTTAATCTAAGTATTGTAAATTAAATTAAAATAAAGTTAAGTCAAAGCAAAGCCAAAGCGGAACTAGAGCAAAGCTAGAACAAAGCTAAAGCAAAGCTAAATCAAAGCCAAAGCGGAGCTAAAGCAAAGCCAAAGCGGAGCCAGAGCAAAGCCAGAGAAAAGGCAAAGCGGAGCCAGAGCAAAGCCAGAGCAAAGGCAAAGCGGAGCCAGAGCAAAGCCAGAGCAAAGCCAAAGCGGAGCCAGAGCAAAGCCAAAGCGGAACTAGAGCAAAGCTAGAACAAAGCTAAAGCAAAGCTAAATCAAAGCCAAAGCGGAGCTAAAGCAAAGCCAAAGCGGAGCCAGAGCAAAGTCAGAGCAAAGGCAAAGCGGAGCCAGAGCAAAGGCAAAGCGGAGCCAGAGCAAAGCCAGAGCAAAGCCAAAGCGGAGCCAGAGCAAAGGCAAAGCGGAGCCAGCGCAAAGCCAAAGCGGAGTCAGAGCAAAGCCAAAGTGGAGCCAGAGCAAAGCCAAAGCGGAGCTAAAGCAAAGCCAAAGCAAAACCAAAGCGGAGCTAGAGAAAAGCCAAAGTGAAGCCAGAGCAAAGCCAAAGTGGAGCTAAAGCAAAGCCAAATCAAAACCAAAGCGGAGCCATAGCAAAGTCAGAGCAAAGCCAAAGCAAAGCCAAAGCGGAACCAGAGCAAAGCCAAAGCCGAGCTAAAGCAAAGCCAAAACAAAGCCAAAGCGGAGCTAGAGCAAAGCCAGAGCAAAGCCAAACCAAAGCTAAAGCAAAGAAAAAAGCAGCTAGAGCAAAGCCAGAGTTAATTGCAGAGGATCTACCCAAAAGTCCAAGGACCCTGGCCTTCTTCAACCCGGGAGCGACGGAGTTGGGTCTTTCCATAGGGCAATACCTGATTTCTTAAAAAGACCCCCCCATCCCCCCGTTGACAACAACGTCAAGACGGGATGGGAGCAAAGCCAGGGCAAAGCCAGAGCAAAGCCAGGGCAAACCCAAAGCAAAGTTAAAGTAAAGTCAAAGGGAAGTTATAGTAAAATAAAGTACAGTTTTTGAAAGGGCGCTGATGTTCGTGGAGTTGAGCGCCCTTATACATAAACCATCATCACAACTCTGGCTAGAATATAAATAAAATAATATATTACCATCAGTTAGCAGATTGTAAGCTTTAGAATCTGAATAAACATCTTTTAAACATAATAAAGCATGCATTAGAATTATCTGAAGAAAACATCACGTGAACGGCAACATAGATTTGGAATTCTATGTATTAAGAACTCGTCTTTTTGAACGATTCAACAATGATAATTTGGTCACTTTTATACTGTTAATTACAATATAAAGTAGCGGCATATGAGCCGACTAATGTTTCCCTGAAGAAAGAGCTCCTTGAGTAACCCTTGAGTATCCTACTGAAGCAGATGGGGTGCGGCTATTAGCTAGGATTCTCCCTCAGCAGGCAGCTGTTGATAGGCATCAAGCCCGGGATAATGGAGACCTTTTGTATCATTCACTATTAAATAAGCTTATTGATAGAAGCTTTAGGGAAGACCACTTACAACAAACCCCCGTTAACCCCTAAAATGCGCTGATGAAAAGGCATCATTTGCTGAACAATAGGGCCATATGTTGCCTTCATTAAGACGTCTGTCAGACATAATAACTTCTTGCGTCGCTTTCTTTTTTATTATTTTAACAGACACTTTTGTGTGCTATTATTTAAGGTTCCAATTAGTCTTCTTGCGTCTATCCTAATGGCCCACTGTTGGGGTTCTTGTGCCCTCTTTACACGACTTGAAGGGTAACATTTTATAAATACCAGACTATGTGGCGCCTCACTGCTTGACGCATTCCTTTCGGAAAAACAAACCGAATTATATGCTCTCTTATATTGCGAGCAGCCGATTATTTTCTTCAGCAGCAAACCGCTAACATGTGACTAACGTATCAGAGTGTTTGTTGATTTATATACATGCAAAGTGTCACACTAAGTATTATTGGTAAACCATTTCGACAGTTGTACTCTGACACAATATTCCAAAATGAACTCCTAACTCTCTTACATGAATCTCTTACATGAAATGCTTCGTATTCATAACTTATCGATAAAAAGTTTGTGAATAACGAAATCAGATCTCACTCGCAATGTGTCAAAGTACAAGTTGCAATAAAAATCAGCTCTGGGCTTCCCAAAGCGGGCAACATGCATAAACCGTTCATGCACACTTATGTATGTGACCTGAAGACCATGCCAAGCGTTCTTTAATACTTTTATTACAGCTAAATAGCCATTAAAGAGAGGTAGATTTACATTAAAATACATTATAAATTACACATTCACATATTCTCTGATAGGTAGTTGCCTTTTTCTGCATAGTTCTAAGTGGTAGCGTTCACAAATCTGTCCACATAGTTCACACACACGCATATGCACGTACACACTCACGCGTTTCTGATGGTTTCTTTAGTGAAAACCATATACTGCCATTCTAGTTAGCACATGTCTTGTATCGAAGTTGGATGCTGTCCACTTCCGGTCTATCATGGCCCCTGTCTCATAGAATTCCAAGGGTACTTCTTACCTTTTTCTTTCCATTGTCTTCAGCAGTTTATCTGGGGCTCCTGTGTTATGTAGAGGTAACACAGTTCTGAGGTCCTTAATGAGGAATGTTTCTCTTGCAAGGAGGTAGACGAGTTTGGATCTGGTGGCTTTTGATACTCCGATAGCCCTTTCATGTCCAGAGCTTTTACGATTTCAAGTACAAGTAGATTCTTCTTGCTAAGTTGTGACCATATGACTTCTATACCATACGTTAGGATTGGCATTATGTTTGTACGGAATAGATCCAGTTGCTGTCTCATGCGTTCCTTAAGTTGCATGGATAGAATATTGTGCGACTGTGACATTGTGGGTACAAATACCTCCATTTAACTCAATAAGTCGTTAAACCTGTCAAGCGTCATAAAATTGCATGCGTAAACAGGACCTAAGGCCGAGTCCAACCTGAAAGCACTTGTCAAAAAGCAAAAATCCAAGTTGGAAAGGTAGATCCTAATAAAGAATATATTAGCATATCCGGAATTTAACCTATGGACCTTCTGATTTCCCACAGCTCAGCTAACATGGTAATATCCAACATGACATTAAATTCTGCAACTGACTCATTTTTATTTCCGAGAAGTCACGAAAATATGTTTTAAGGTGCTATTATTTACTGTCAATCTACTAACATTTAGATTTTAACCCCTTAAAAATTAAGCGTCTAGACCAGATTTGAAAAGGTAAGCCACAAGATCTCAGATTCACTTTGAGATGACATACCCCATTTTAGATCCCGGGCTTCCTAGTTTAAACAACTATTAGGTGATCAACTGTGATTTATTGAAGAAAAAGTCAACAAACCCAACAGAGCCAACCTTTTCGCTTTCGATTAAAGTTACTGTACATTATAACATCCTTAATAAGCTATTTGATTACATTTGACGAGCTTCATCTATCTCCAATTCACAGAATTCCCACCTAAACCAGCCACATAAAGAACACGTTTCTTGGACGTTCGTTGCATGAAAATTCGGTGAATGTATTGAGCCGGGCAGAGAAACGTTTGCTGTAACTTAATTTTTAACTAGAAACTAATACTTGAGTGTATATTGGAAAGGAAAATATGTTACATCACATTTGAATTCGGTAACTTAGTGTTTCCCCTGAACTGCTTGGTTACCTGGTGCAAAGAACGCACCCAGAGTCCTAGAAGCCGCTGTGACACGTGTTAGCATTTTAATAGCTTTCAGTGCATCTGATAATGGCGCATGTGTACAAAGTTGACAGATGTTTACCCGCGTGAGTCGGCACAACAGCAACAGGCTCGCCGGAAAGATGCTCTCAAGTGGACATCGGTCCATTTTGCTGTTTCACACACTTACAGCATCCCTCATCCTCCGGAGATGATGTTGAAAATGCACATAGCCGCTCCTGCGGTCGTCCACAATCCTAAGTACTTTGTTTTTAATTTAAGGCTTTCGTGATCCAAACATGGAAGCAGCAGGTATATGTGGTACACTCCAAACACTTTCTTTGTCCAATATAATTTCCCTAAGACCCAGCTGGATGGCTACAACTACTATGGTTCCCTAAATTTAAAAATAAATAGTAAAAATGAAATTGGATGGTAATGACGAATGCTCTACCATCTATTTCCAGATAATTTAGACTGAAATGCACGCTACTGCCCGGTATGTGTAGATACAGTTGTCTAGCAATTAGGTCTCTGGGGTCATGTTGAAGCTGCCATATTCCTGTTGCAGAAGTGGAAGTACATTTACCAGCACTGACAAGGGAACTATCACTATGCTCATATCTATATTCACTTAAGAGTTTGATGGCATCGTTTCTGCTCTATGCGGGGCCTATGTGCCAAAGATGGGAGAGGAGTATAGCTGGAAGTACCCTAAAATGAGTCCAGAATACGTAGGAACTTATAGGCATAATACCACAGCATTGAACGGGAGGGATTGTTTACCACTGACAGACAGCAGTCTACACATGACATACGAAGGAGCGCCGTCCCCCACACCTAGTACAGAGCTTATGAGGGGTGTCCAGCAGCTACTTGCAAGTACGCGCATGTGTCACTTTCTGGGCTTCAGTTTTGGACGCTGCTGTTCTACTCTGCAAGAGACTTTTGGTGCACATAGTTTATATACAACAGGCATTATACCTGCCAAATTTTCACGTGCTTAGCGGTGTGAGTACTGTGATAGTTCCCTTGAATGATCTTGTAGACATGGGTCGAAGCTATCATCTAGTCGTCACAGAAGCATAGTTTCTTGGCACCAAGGCCTACATTAATACGTGAGGAAGTAATGTGGTATCGTCTAGGAGTCTAACTGGCCATTACATACAAAGCCTGACAACGCCTGACAACGAAATAAGCAGCTAGTTAAGCAATATTAACAAGGAAAAGAATTTTACTGATATATCTGATGTGCTCGTGTCAAACTAGAGGCTCCTATTCAAATAATATAAATCAAAATAAAGATGTATGTCTAAAAAAGTTATATAATATATATGTAAACCTCAATCTGGAAAACTTGTCCATGAAATAGCAAATATTTCACTATAAGTAGTCTTTTTAGTGTAAGCCAAATAGCAGATTTCTAAGAAAGCCACAATATGAACTCAACTTTAAATACGAAATTTGCGTTTAGAAATATCTGAACTAAATTGGCATGTGAATCAAATCGTTATGAGCTATTCGTGATAATATCAAAATTCAAGAAAAAAATCCACATGTAAAAGATACTTTGGTACGGGGGGATATTCTTTGAAGTCTTCCTGTCGCAATCTTAGAAGATCCTGAAGGATGCTTAACTTTTCATCCACTTTTTATTAATGAGTTGTGCTGTTCACGTAACATGGACGTTTTTATAAGTTTCTGTGTGTTCAAAGGACCTACAAATATATATTTCCGAAGGAATATGGACATCGAGTGTTTTAGTGGAATACAAAAGTTTCTCCATTACTTTATAATTACAATTAGAGAAAGCAAAAAGTACTATTTCCACTACCAAAACATATTTATAAGCTACGCAAGATTTCTGTAAAATCTAAGACCGTCGGGGGAAGGTAAAGAAAGTCGAAGTTCCGTTAATACTTACTCTCCAATTAACAAGATGATTTTACACATTTGGAACCATTGCTGGTGCATGTATCAACTACTCCATATGTATATATCATCTTCCACCTTCTTTCAGGTTTGGTAACATTAATTCATTTAGTGTACATCTTTAATCAGCTGCCATCTCAAGTTAATTGGACTATACTAATTGGTTGTCTGAGACTATAAGGGTTAAGGGAAAGTAGAGGCTGTACGAAGTGATAATTATAAGCTATAACATGCGGAATTCGCTATAATAATCCTACAGATAATTTCGTAATAGTTTAATAAAGAATGGGGAACTAAATTAATAAAATTAGAAAGTAACTGTGGTGAGTCGGCCAACCTAGCTAGCTTCTACGTATCTACTCTATTACTTTTAAGGCAGTGATTTTCAACTTTTAATAAACCTTAATGCAGGTTACCTATAGTGTAGTTTTGGCATTAACGTCTTGGTTAAAACTCTATTTCTATGTTACTCCTAACTGTTACATGCCACGGTTCAACGTCCAGAAATGTTAACTGCTCCATTTAGCAGTTTTATTACGAAGCTGAGGAGAATAGCTATTTCCGGAGAAACAAGTGCAAAACGTCTACTGAAATGTTAACCGCTCCACTTCTGCAAAAGGCTCGAGTCCTGAACCACGTTGTGCTCGCACCAGGATACCGGAAAGGAGACATGACATGCTAAAGATGTAACAACCAAATGCTTCCGAAAGCGACCTTGACATTATCGCAGTCGTACAGGACGTCAATCCTGTGCAAATAGTGTGTTATTAAGACAACCAGCGACACTGCGTTTATGTTTTTCTTCTTAGAAACCGGAATGTTATGTTTGTTTGAGTATTTTTAAACATGTCGCTGGAATGTTTTCCTGCATGCGTCAGAAGGGAACGCTATATGTTACCTTGCCGGATTTTCGTGTTTAAATACTAAAGACATGAATCTCGTCTTAGCAGCAACCTGGAAATCAAGCTTTTTTGCAATATGCCTCCGCAACGCAGTTTCAAGATCCACATCTGATATCAAAATGGGGAAAAATGTTACTTAGGGTAGGTATATTTAATAAAAGATCCATACTGGCACGGGATTTTTAACTTACATTTATTTATTAAAATGACGATTAATATATCAAGAATCTACGTAATCTGTGTCATGGCTAGCAGTAAAATGACTTACAGAATGTTTGGAGAAAGTGAAAAAACGAAAGTTAGAAGGTTTTTAAAGGGAATCAGAAAAGAAGCTTGTCTGGTGATATACAGATACAAATATTAATTCATTTAATAGAAAATAAATCACTGGTGTTTACTAGGATGAAATGGTATGGGGAATAGAAAATAATATCTAAAACAAGAGTAGAGAAAGGATATAGTGTAGGCAAGAACCTGAGGATAGAAGTTATAATGGAAGGAATGATCTTCTTCAGAGTAAATGTCCAATGTGTCCAGGACTTAGAACTTGTATGAATAAAAAAGAAAAACTAAAGAAAAGAGTTCATTAACCCAAGTGAGCCGATATTTATATAAAATGAGAAATAAGATAAAATTAATAGTAAAGAGAGGAAAAGAAAACAAAGAACACTAAGAGAGAAATTTACTATGTAAAATTGATGGCTGCAGAATGAACGGCAAGAATCAAATTTCTACTAAATCCTTATTTACTACAACATTCTTAATAATTTAATAAATATCATATCGAGAAAGCATCCTGATTTAGTTAGAAAATTAAATATTATTAGTGAACTAATATTAGGGGTCGAAACGTGTGGATTGAAAAAGAGACTATTTTGAATACTATATTTTATTGAAACAAATAATGCAGATGAGAAGAGTATTTAATTTGTCAATATCATACTATTTTTATATAATGAAAAGGTTTTGAGAGTGTCCTCCAAAACAAACTATATACCTATTAAAAGTTAAGCTACAGTATATGCCAGTAATTTAATTAAGACACGAGTTTATTCAGAGTGTATATAAAAATAGTCGAGATTAACAATGATTCTAAAATTGGATATCAAAATAAGTAAATCAAGGAATCAAACCTCTGTAGTTTATTTTAATAAAGAGATACGTGCTGAAAGCATGAGCTATTTATGATGAAACTGAAGATGGTTAATCTAAGTGTCAGCAACTAGAAAGGTGTTATGGAGACTTTCAACTTAAAAAGCCAAGAGAGAATCAATGGCTTTTAGAGAGAGAGGAAAGCATATGTCAGCGTGGTCGGACAGCTGGAGGAATAAAGTCATAAGCAGACATGGGAGCACTGTCACCCAGTAGCGCCATCTACAGATAACCAGAATTTTCAAAGCTTCCCTCCCCAGCCTCAAAAACATTCTAGAATGTCCTGTGGAACTTTTAACGACTATATAAGCCAGTATTCTCAAGAATGTGGTGCGTTTCTTGTGCGACAAAATGTTGAATTTTCCAAGCGAGTTTGTCACGACTGGTGCAGCATGCAGTGAGGCTCCAACTGTAAGAGATTAGATTTGTACTCTGTTCGACTATCTCAATAGACTATCAGTTCTAAAGAAGAGCTTACAATATCGTGCTGAGTGTTTCATTGACCTGCTTTGCGTTATGATATGAAAGTGAACTGTCATGAACATTTTTAAAAGGTAAAGTTATTTAACAATTCATATAAATTACAAGGAATATCTTGGAAATGTTTAACTCGAAAAAAAGATACATAAAGGAAAAATATATAAGTGGTATCCATTATCTACCTTTTATTAGGTGTAATAGGACTGTCTATGCCTTACAGCTCTGCAATTATGCACAATCATTAAGAATAAAGACTTTAAATGGTCATTTCCAGAAAACTCAAGATTATAAATTAAATTTTATTAAGCAACATTTAAACGTGTGGCATTTGAATGAACATCTTCAGATTCGTTCTAGACGTTCTCGGGCTTCGAGAGTATATATATATATATATATATATATATATAGGTCACCCCAGCCCTAAGTCATTCAACATCCTGAAGATGGGAGAGATGTACGCTCCCGAAACGTCGATGTCTCAACATCTGCTTACCTGGCTCGAAGCCCGAGAACGTCTAGAACATATACGCCGCCAGGAAAGATTCAGCTCATATTTCATCTTCAGATTCGTTCAGATTTTCGAAAAATATTTATTTGGAGGGGAATTTCTTGAAAATATTGTAATCACTTCCTTGATAAGTTTCGAATTTAACCACTTTTCATGTTCGAGTTATCATACTCATGCACACATTTTTAATGTTTAATAACCATTAAAATTGTTCAATGTTTTTAATGAAAATCCAAAGTAAACAAATGCAAAGAACACTAAAACAATGAACATGATTGCTCATGAGCAATTGTTTCAAATACAAACTCCGACAATATATCCTTTAAACGTGTTAAATGGGAAAAGGTTGAAAAGGAAGGAATCCTTAAAAGTTTATTAAGTTGCATAGATATAGGATACCATCACGTAAGAAAACCAAGAACATGGAGTATGTTTATTTTAGAACGGTAGAGGAAAACAAGATGAACACAAATAATTGCTTTATCAGGCAGTTGTTAAATTTTAAGTTGTTACAAAACGATAAAGAGAAAACAAAAGACGACTCCCAATAAAAGACTGAAAAGCTACCCTCAAAGAGCGACCCTTGTACTTCATACGGTACTTAAGCACACACGTGCAAAAGAAACGTGGACTGTTCTTGATATCTTGTAAACCAGTTGCTATTCTTTGTAAACTTTTGCCGACTAATTAAATTTTTATTTCCTGTAGCTACTATATAGGGTCATGCCGAGTACAAGGAGCTTCATTCTCCAGCCCGAGTTACAAGGACTCTGGACTCTGGAGTAGCCAGGGTAAGAGGGAGAAACAAGTGCATAGATGGGATGTAAAAGCGCTGCAGGTCGAGTCAATTGGACGTTTCTAGGGATCCATGAAACTCAACAGCAATAAAAGCCTTAAACGGCCAGTTTCTCTATGCAGAGTAGCTTATTCCTGAGAGAAACTCATAGGAAATACATGTTATAAGGCATTCTTACAAAAGTTGTATTTAGCTGTGTGCAAACAGCATAAGAAACATCGTGTGCAATTGCAGCATCTTTCAAGGAGGAAACTCGATTTTCGTAAAATCTTCCCAAAATAGACTAACTTCTACGACTATCGTAAACGTTTCAGCAAAATGTTGGACAAAGTTCGGGACATGGGACTTACCAACCCAACCTTTGTGACTTTCTCTGACGGTACGTCGCCCAACAGAAAGCGGTGAGGTGAGAGGATAATAAGGGTGGTTTCACTGAGAAGCTACTGCACAGAAAGGGCTTCTAAGCCTTAGAGAAAGGTGTTTTAAGCATCTCAGTGGAAGTTCGTACAACTGACTCCCAACAAATTCTTATTTCAAGTCAGAGATCCCTGACTGAAGTTAATGGGGAAGCAATAAAGGAGAAAGATCCTGTAATTATTTTAAACTTCCCTTTATTTAAATTTGAAATGTTCTCTCTTTTTTGTCTTTCATCAACCAATGGGGGAAAAATATCCAGGCAAATAGCAACGCTAGCACTCTAACCTCCTCTATATTTTATGCAGTTACATCAAAGTGACCCGCCTTTGTAGCGTAGAATGTATGTGTGCCTGACGTTCAAGAAGTCGCAAGCTCAATGCCGGTCAGGATGAGTTATCTGTATAAGCTTTCACCAGGTTTTATCCCTTATCCTGAAAGATGAATGTCGGGAAACTCTAAGCTCTATGGACCCTGGGCTCAATTGAGCATCACTTCACCCATTTCATTCCTTATCCGATTACTTAGGTTGAGGATGTACATTCAAAAATAATTGAAGTGTGGATAGAAAAATATATGTAATAACAACTGAAGGCCGGAGGCGTGTACGTTCTTTTCATTGGTATAATGCACATGGTCTCTACTGTTATTGCTCGCGCTTGAAAACAACTACAGGTAAGTATAGCCTACCATAACAATCGCCTCACTGCGAGAGGAAACAAAACAGTCGGTTACACTACACCTTGATCTTGCGTCTGCATACACATCCAAGGCAATGGAAGTTGGCAGAATACTACGTTACGTTGTTTTCGACGTTTGCACATTTGATGGCCGTGCTGTACACCTGACGTCATTCATACTGTGTCCAGCTAACTTGTATGGCATATGAGCGCACATCTCTCCGGCCTTTAGTAATAAATAATAGGAAGTAGGCACAAGAACAATATTTCTGTGGAATAATTACAAAATACTTAAGAGACATACATTTTAATTATATGGATTAATATACCATAGGAAATGAAGTGGAAAGGACAAGTTTGGTTTAGTAAATAATAAACTAATAATAGCCAAACTAAAGCATGTAACCACAGTAAATCGAGGAGAGTAGCAAAGAGAGTAGAGCGATTTCAGAAATTTGAATAAAGTAAATAGTAAACTATTAAACCAGATACAAACAAGCCACCGAACCATACTACTTGATTCATTTACTTTTGGTAGTGTTTCTAGTTAGCTATCAACAATTTAATAGATATGTAGGAAATATTCTTTCTACCTCTTCACGTTTCGCTCTTGTATACAATTTAATATACAGAACTCAAAAAAGAACCGAGGTCTACATTTTATTCGTCATATCAAAATACCAAATTTATATTTTGTCCATATTTAGTCGGATAAGTAATGCTCACATACACCGAGTGAGCAGAGGTAACACTAAACATATTTTACTTGTTTTTTCATTGCTTCTTTATGTGATAGATCTTCGGATGCAATTGTATTATACCAAGCGATGGTGGATCCTTTATGAGGTGCAGATACTCAGAAGATCTGCAGTTAAAGAGGATAAGCATACCAGTGGAAAGTGAACATCGAACCATGTAGCGGATGCTTTATATCAGCTGGTCAGAAATGAACATTTGAATAACGCTGACCTAAAATGGTCAACCAGAACTGGGAATGGAGTCAGCACGAGAGGCACAAACTAAACAACTGAGCTGCCTCGGTCTAAAAATATTATTTGGAATGATTAAATCTCGAAATGGAACTTTAATCAAAACTCCATAACATGGCCTTTTAGGTACGTAACTGTAAGGGAAGGTTAAGGACCACGGACCATAGAATGTTTCCTTCCAGACACGGTTGGGATGTAAATATCCGTGTAAAGAGCTTGGTCAGTATGAGAAAACATTCTCCAGAGATAATAAGCCTACAAGGATACAAACAACAGAGATGGGTTGGACAGCTGGGCGGATCAGTTTGGAAAAGAGAGAAGTACCTACTCTTGAATAAGAAGCTGCAGTACGTGGATTAATGGGGCTAAAGGGAGAATGCCGACAGCAACGGCACGTTTCAAATTGCGGGGGAGGAACTGTTAATATTGTTAACAACCTGCTAGGGGTTCAAACAGTATCGGTATCATGCTAACTGCATGATGTTTATTTTTCCTTCCCTTTCGGTTTATAATCTAGCATCTTTCTTGGTAGCCTCCTTGCATACATTCTATTAATACCTACAATAATTTCATTTTTGCTTTAACTACTACCCACCATAAATTTGTAAAAGATTCTACTAAAAATCCAAGACTGCATTTTAAAAATTTTAGTAAGAACTCGATGAAAGCTGGAGAGTTCTTAGCTGTTCACTTAACCATATTTCTTGTATTTTTATCTGTAAGAAGCTTTTTACAAATAGATAAATAGACGTGGTGTGTGGGTTGTGGTCAAGTCAAATCAACTTAAATGGACTGTGTGAAGAATTAGTGAATTTTCAAGAATTTTGATTTGCTTAAGACACTACACTTTCTAACTTTTATAAATTTGTTCAACACACCTTTATTTGTGTCATATATGAACATTGTTGGCTGTATTTATTCACAATTTACCATACACAAGTTGCAGCCCACCTACTACATGCTTCTTGCTCTTCACTACTACACTCAACTGTTTCTCCCTAAACAGGTCCACCAACTCTATACACAATGTGACCAACTGTCACTGAACACTTAGCATAAGGTACTTAAATACATCTCAGTCTTTTGGTTTTCCTACCAGGTTGCTTAATGAAGCCTCGGGTCTTCCTTACGTGGAGGATGAAATTAGGCGTCGGGCATCAAAATTCTACGCTACTTTATCCAGACATAGAAGCGCCCTTATTAGATCATTGGGAGATTATGACCCCACTAGACGCCATTCCAGGCTGTTCCGGATACCCCGCATAGCTTGCGGGCACCCAAGATAACCCAGGAACTAATCCTAACAGCAGCTAAAGCTGAGATCCTCATAAATTTTCTAAGCTGTTTGGCATCAAAATGTTCAACCTAATCACAAATTTTAAAATTAGAACACCAGGGTGCAAGATTTTGCATCCATTCCCACAACGTGAGGTACATAAAAATTGTAACCTCGAAAAATTTCTACCTCAAAAACCACAACCCATCCTACAAAATCTCTAAAAGAAAACCTTACCTGTGGTAAGGTGGGCACGCAGCAAACACTTCTGGCTTTATACAGCCAGCCAGCACATCTTCGGTCAATTTTGGATAAAAATAACAAAACTTTCAGTCTTTTAGTTTTAATAGATATTCTGTAGCCAGAGAAACATTTAAGCCTAACCTTTACAGTTCAGTCATTTTTAGAGCCCAGTGACATTTTTAAATCGCCAGTACGCTCCTGTATATTCTCCGCCCCCCCTCCCCTTAGTTTTACACTTTTGAGCACGAAATGTGTTCCTTTACTTTCAGCCTACTGCTGATTTGGATGACAGTTTGTATGAATGATTTATTCATTGTCTCACGAAAAAATAATTTATTATGATAAGTATTTTACCAGCAATGTCTTCTTCTAAAGGTAATAATATCAGTATTAATCAAACGTATTAGTACAGTTGCACAGAAAAAAGAGTGAGTGATCATTTTTGGCACTAATTTATGTAATTGTTTTACCTGAAAAACCATTTCTGCTAGTTATGAGCTATCGCATGGTAATTCATTTTTATTCAAATTATATGTGCTAAGTAAATAGTAAGAACATTTTAAAAATTAAAATCATTACTCCCAGTATCGCATATGTTCAATATTTTTTCAGATATGGAAATAAGATAACTTTCGAGTAAATATTTGCATCCTACGTAACCTTTTACACGAAAAGTTTTATTTTTTATCGAAAATGTCTAACGATTATGATCAAAATGATCAAAGTAAACAAAACTTAATGTGAAATGAAATGTATATCCTCAATTTCCTAGAAATAGTTCTTGAAGTCTTCCTGGTAAGGAACTGGTAAACAGTAACAGAAACAAACGACCAATATAACATTTAACATCGAATAGTATATTTTGTAGACTTGAAATAGTCACGTTTGACAGAATCGTCCGTACAGTTCAAAGTGTTTTCATCTTTTAATTTCCGATTTCTGAAACCGGCGTATATGTATCTTAAAAACTGAATAGCATACAAAATGAAATATGCCAAGACAAATTGTGCCGAATCACCATATTTCATCTACCTGTTGCCAAAGGTTTATGGAGTAAAGATTTAAACAAACTGCTTGATAGCCGTTAGACCTTTCCCTTACATAAAAAGCAATTCCGGGTAAGAGATTCCTGCTGAGAGGAAACAGCTAGATACTCCCGGTTTAAGGTCGAAAACATATTCAAATTAATTGCAACAGGACCATATGGTTCGTACGCGAATCAGATGTTGTGGAAATGATGACAAGGCCGTGTTAATAACGCTATGGTGACCAGACATTACCACCTTTTAAGGTCTGGGTACAAGTACCAGGCGGTTTGACTAATAGAACGAATTACACGAGTCTACACACAAACATACACAAGGAATCCATCACGCAATTTCACGCAGAGAGCTTAAGGATTGGAGAGTTGGGTTTAAAATTTATGGACCTGTAACCGGCAAGCCCCAACTCTGCGTCGGAGAATGGCATACAAATGTTACGTTCTCTGCTGCATTAAGACAACTTAATATCCATTACGGGCAATGCTGTTACCTTTTTACGTACGGGTTGAATTGTGACTAATGATACTGCTGTTATTCTACAGGACTTATTTTGAAGGCGATATAAAACTCACATTTATATAGGTTAAACAACGGAGGGGGATAGATCACGACACGGGAAAACTCCCTAAAAACCCTCGTAGGGTAATCAGGTAGGTCGGCCTTCCCACCGAATAGTCCATATCGATCCATATAGAAACCGGAACATCCATTGTCCTATAGAATTTAAGATTGGTATCGTTTCAAGTTCTTGTTTTCAACGTATAAGCTATTATTTGACAAATACATTGTACAATATATAATATTTACTCATTTTATTACTTATTTCTTGATATTACTAAGTTCAATTTTGATTATTTTTGTTGGAAGCCTCACACTTTACCATAGTGCCACTTTGCACTTACCTTAGATTGAGGTTAAACCCTTCGGCCTCCGAGTATCCACTTGCACTTGACACTTGCCGTTGCCACTCGAGGTAGACACATTCTCACTCAAGTTGTTCAGACTTTGTTTTCAAGTGTTTATCACCTGGCGCCATTGAAGGATCCCCAAACAGTAATTCCCAGCGATTATTGCGGTGCTAAAAGGAGGCTTCCATGAAAAAATGGAGATTAAATACTAAAGGAATTTCAGTGCAAATACGACGGTCTCCAAGATGTTTGTCATTCGGTATCGTTAAAAATATGGAACTTGTTTTCTGTTGGCGCAGCTCATAAATACGTTGAGCATATTTGCGTTGTTGGTTTGGTATTGGGAAGACGTGTATGAAACTGCCGGCCACTTTCTCTCAGACCGGTGACAAAGGTGTCGCCGTGCAAAAGAGAAGGCTGTCCATAAAAATGTCACGATACTTTTTACTTTCTCTACTCCGTACTTGTATTTTGTAGGGGAAATATTGAATAAGGGAGGTGAATCGAATAAATATTTTGAAAATCTTTCAGAAAAGTCCTATGTCACGTAAATATTTATTTATTAATGCGAACAATACTGGTTTCCCCAATTACAATGTCCAATATAAAGCTACAATATCAACAAAATGTATAAAAACAACATGAAATTCTTTGCGTAGGTGAATATTTATATGAATCAATATTAACCTTCTGAGTAAGAAAAATATTAGATGCAATATTTGGAACGTAAAGACGTATTAATTGCCTTAGGTTAGGATCCTCAATCATATTATGAAGTAATTTGTAAAGGAAAAGCAATAACTGACAGGTTATTCTATGTGATAGACTTCTAAAGTCGAATAAATGAAGCAATGACTTACATGATATGAACTTAGGAAAATAATGAAAAGTTTTGAAAAACACATAGCTTAGAAATTTGTATTTAATAACTTTAATAAATTTGACGGTATAGGGACTCCATACTAGTGAAGCATATTCGAGTCTGGATCTTACAAATTAATCATATAATGTAACAAAAAGTCTAATATCGTTAAAGTTGGATGAGTTATGAATAATGAATCCCAGATTTATGTATGCTGCACTGAGTACTGTCACATAGGACGGTGAATGAATTAGGGGAAATGATGCTCAAATGAGTCCAGGGTCATGGAGCTTAAGAGTTATCCGACATTCCTCTTGAAAGTTAAGGGAAACCACCGGAAAAACCTTATCCAGGTAACTCACAATGTGTTGATATATTTATTAAAAGAGAGATCCTTATTAAAATAACACCTAAAACAGTTGTTTCTAGAATTTTTAGAAGTTTTTTATTTATATCCCTTTAAAAAATTAAAGCTTTTAGCTCATATTGAAACCTTGACATTCTATATTATGCTAAATTATGTTGTTTTTTATGAAGAATTTTTTGTATACTTCCGTTCTCAGTTTTATTACGAGCGGAAACTAACCTAATTTCCCGTAATTGGAGGATGAATAGGATTGGCACAACGGAATGGAAAGAAAAATGCTGGAACATCCAATTTCAGTGCATAATGTAATCATAAGAACAAAATAACACATTTCTACATTTGTATATTCATATCTTTGTGCATCTCCCACACATTTTCCAGATATGAATTCCTTCTTTCCCACAGAGCCCCTACATTTCTACATTTTTCTGGGATCATTTGAGTATCATTACACCCATTCCATTCATCGTGTGATATGAATTAACGTTGGAGCACGTAAACAATTTCCCTTAGTCTGCTTGTCCCGCTGTAGCGGTATTTATTTTTTGCCCGTTGGCAGCACTGACTAAGTGACTATCACTATAAGGAGGATTATGGATCTAAGAAAGTCTATATTTTCTTACCTTACAAGTTTCTGGAGAAATGCCAATGCACTTTCGTTTTAGATCCATCTTAAACGAGTTTAAAAGATAACAAAATGACAGAAATATAGTAATTACATACCTCCTTTCCAGTAAAGAAGCTCGGTTTCTCACTTAGACTAAAGACATACAATCATATTACACACTCAACGGTCTCATGTAAGTTAACTTCTTCGCCTACAAAGATCGTTCCAACGTAACAATGGAGTAACGTCTCCAGGGAGCAGAGGTTTTAAATCCCAGTGTTGCCCACCAATCCGAATCACCCACGCTTAAAAGTTATTTTTGAGGTTTTTGAGGTATTTTTAAACTCCCTGAATAGTAATGAAAATGTTTAGAAAGAGCTCATTGTGCCTTTGAACAGTATAACCCAGTAGCCTCTGAAGTCGTCTTCATTTATAGCTCATAAACGTAAGATATCCACAAATGTTAGATCTCGTTAAAGCAGCACCAAATTTATATAAAATAAAATAAGCACTTCCAAAACATTCCTTCTTATTCGATTGAATCTTCAAATAAAAAGCCATTCAATTTTTTATGTGTTGGCCTTACAAAGAAAATGATTAGCAAAGCCACCACATACCTGACAGTCCTTAACTTGACTATCTCTTAAGCTTCTGCATTTTTCTATTACCTACCATTGAAGCTACCATAAAATATCTAATAAAACAAATTTTACAAATTTATACGTCATTAAATTGCGGTAAATAAAATGACTTTCAAACAAAAACAAAATTGGATTCATGAAATTGATTTATATTTCTGGTGAATTATCAGGAACAGACTTCTGGGTGAAGTTTTAAAGTGAACATTCTGTATTCTGCAGCGGACTGTTGTGTTCATTTGATTATTCTCACAATCAAACTATATCGTGGCGTCAGGGATATAGAAGTAACCCAGGGCAGCTGTATAGGGAGACGAAAGGTAAACAGTACCAGGCAGGTGGGGTTCATGGCCACCTTGAATATTTGGGAGCCGAAAGTCGAGTAATCGTGCTATTTACACAAGGAAAAAGCATGGCCTCCTTCACCTCTACTCTTTCCCCAGAGCCATAAAAACTGCCCTGGTGGCATCCTTCTATTGAAAAGAGGGGGGAAACATCTGGACAGGGTGTCAACATTGCCTGTGAAATACTGGCACTCGGCCTTGTTCCAAAATTTATTCAAGTTGTTCAAAATAACAAAAGAAACCCTTTTTAACGTCCAACGTTATTACTTATGTTTCCCACCTTTTAAATAGTTTTAACTTCCATTCTTACTGCTTACAGGCCACAAGTGCTGTCACTGCTAATACAATGGACTGAGAGGAAACTTGGGAAGAAAACGTTATAGACCCAGTTTTAGCGTACCTCCCCGGCATTTGTTACTTATGAAGATTGAGGAAAACTTACAGCAAATCTCAGGCAGGGAGATTTGAGCCACAGACACAGGCCTTAATAGCCTCTGTTAACCGTATCATTACATCTGCCACCGTTTCATGAATAGTTTATCGTAATACACTATCATACAAGGTATTTTATTCTTTTAATTTTTATGTTTCAGTTCATATTTTTAAGAGAACCAATGACCAGGTAGAAATTTAGCAAGGACTGAATTTGAATCCAATCCTAAATTTCTTACATGCGGGATATCTAATATGGATGGACAATTAAGTAGACATGAAATTCTGTGACTACAAATTTTATTCAAAGTGTATGGAAAGTGGGTACTTGATACACTTAACCTTAACTAACATTAACTTTAAAACAAGTATTTTAAATATTGGCTGGCCACGTCCCTTCATTATTATGTACTTAGGGAAGATTAAAAGCCCTATCCCACCAATGTTAAAATTGCTAACTTACGCTGCATTTTTTTTTTCTGGAACTGCTACAGATATCAATGTGAAACTTTTACAGCTGTTTCAGGCAAAGTTTTTAGTATGTACATCTATCTTTTTATATAAGTTCTATTTATGTAAATGTTAGATTGTTTCCTACAATATGTTTCTGTAATTTACTATAAAAAAGAGCAAGTTCTTTAAAAAAATTATTCCACTGATCAACACAAAAGTAAATCCACAACTCTGTTACAGTCTGCTTGGTATATATTGAAAATTTGACGTGTTTATCTTTCATAGTTATCGAGAAAACTGTAATCTTGTAACAGAAACATATTTTATGGAAAATTAAAATGAAGAAAATAAAGAAAAACTCACTTTTAAAATTCAAATGTTTACTATTATTTCTCACGCCATCTTATTAGTTGTGGTACAAATCGGTGCAGCGTAAATTCCAGTACAAAATTAGCTAAATTTCATATTTTTAACCCAACTGGTTAAACAAATTTTGATTTGTTTTCTGAAATCGTGAAAATGACTGTCCGATGCAGCAGAATTTAGGAAAAATATATATGTTAGAAGCATTTGTAATGCATTCCTAACACTAAACGATATATCTAAATGTTCAGATAATGTAAAATAATAGGTGATGTAATCCTAAAAACAGAAAATGCCATATTTTAACCCTATTGACCTCATTTTATCTCCCCATAATGAATATTTTCAGCGCTATTCTGTGCTGGACGATACTTAGTAAAACTACAATTGACTTTATTTTAAAAGTTCATTTCCTCCAGAAAAAAAAAAAAATTATAAACATATAAAAGCTCAAAAGCTACTAAAATTGTTTCTCTGCGATATATTTAAAAAGTATTGATCACTTGTCTTAGTGACCGGTGACTTTTACTTTGATTCTCTTTGGAGAGAAGTGGCGTGGGAGAGAACAGATTTAAAAATGTCTTGCAAATACTAAGAATGCTTCATTATTGCAGTTATATTCGCTACTAAAAGTCTCTAACAGTATAAATAGGAAACTTCGTTTATAAATAGCTGCATACTTGCTGATTACAATGGTAACGTTCACTTTTATCTATTACAGAATGAAAAATGTGGTTCTTTTTTTGGGGGGGTGGCAGTTAGTGTATGTCTAGTTACGCCCCGAGCTTCTCTTTCTTGTAGATACAGGATCAAATCGAATCTTAAGCCACATTGATTAAAAGAATCCTCAGACACTGAGTAAATGCCCAAGAGCCTAAATCAATGCCAAGGTTGAAGAAGGGTAACAGGGATTCGAACCTCACACTTGTGCTTCCTAATTCAGTTCACCATAGATGTTTCTATAAACCATCGTGTAATACTGTTATGATACAATTATATAGAATCTGACTGTATAAGTTCCTCAATATTTAATAAAAATGTCTTCTTAAGAACATATAAAACTACTTAATTTTCAATTCAAGGTGCAGTAATGTTTAAGATAAATAATGGATTACAATATTATATATTGTTATTCCTTACGGTACTTTATGTTAAAACTGCAAACAGCTCTTCAAGTTCAGCCAAACTTATAAGCCAAGGTAATGCAAATAACTAAGCGGCTCACGAATATAACCCGCCAATAAATTTGAACGAAGTATAGCCAATTTTTAGGAATTTATAAGCGTTGCATGGTTTGTCAGTTCCCATGTTAAGAACAAAATCCCTTTTAAAGCTTCTCCTGTACACTTCAGGTGTACAATTCGTTACGGTGCTTCGAATACGGTATCCTTCACCTATTCCATGGAGTAGAGAACGGAACAAAATTATCACCTTTTTCATATACCCGAATACTTTTAGCACCTCCTGAGCCTGCATTCACTCCTGCTGCGTTAGAAGGTTGCTTCCTATCCAAAAGAACTTCCAAGGATATCCAAAGGACTTTCACAATTCAAACTTCACTAATTTCAATGTCAGGACTATACTGAGCATTTCTGAAAAGTATTATAATTCAGTTCTTCCTGTAACACGATAGGATAGCTAGACTCAGAAAGCTCCATATGATATAGTTTTTTCACATTGTGAAAATATCACAACACCTCCAGCAAATCTTTAAATATTACTACTTATGTTAGCAGGCATGACGTTTGCACAGGTTAATCTGGTCACACAGCAGTTGTTAATAATATTAAGGAATGACACATAGATCATTCTATTACCGAAATGGAAAACATAGTTGCCCGTTAATGAAAGTATATAAACAGAACGGATAACGGTTTTGCTTCCTTCAATTATTCTAAGCATTCTTTTGGAAATCTTCCAAAATGTCGTACTGCTTTCAGTCATTTACTATTATTATGAGATATCAAACTAATACGAGGTTCATGAAAACGAGAACAAAGCTCATGAATGTAAAACGTCACGATTCTTGGGTAAATGCAAACTCAATGGTATTCAAATAGCCATAAACCCTTAATAATACAAGGAATTTCATTACGATGGTTTCTCGGGATTGCAGCCAAATGATGTTTCCTTCTTCCAAGCTTTCAGCCATATTAACTCTGTTGTCTTCTTCAGGGTTTTGTCGTTGTAGGCAACGTGGTTCCTAATTTATAACCTTGTGTTTGGCTCGGTCATATTTTAGGTCATAAAATAGCAACCAGGTTGCCCACAACGACATAACCCTGAAGAAGGCCACAGAGTTAAGATGGCTGAAAGCTTGGAAGAAGGAAACATCATTTGGCTGCAATCCCTAGAAATCATCTTAATGAATCACCGCCGACAAAGCTTTAAATATCTCAAGAAATTTCATGTTTATTTAACTCTTGCTTATGTTACGTGTTAATCTTTGACTATGATATTCATTTTCGAATTG
This sequence comes from Mantis religiosa, assembly GCA_030765055.1. Classification (NCBI taxonomy): domain Eukaryota; kingdom Metazoa; phylum Arthropoda; class Insecta; order Mantodea; family Mantidae; genus Mantis; species Mantis religiosa. Next base: position 138,673,845 of record CM060955.1, on the reverse strand, counting down.
ACTACTTGTATTGTACAACCCATTTGCTTCTGTTTAAAGTCTCCTTTTCTTCATAACTATTGGTCCTTATGAATACCATCTGTTCATAGTGGCAAATTGTATAAGAAATAGAGGGAACGATTAGCTTGGATGAGAATATGAACACTACTTTTGAAAGAAATCATGTATTGAACTAGAACGACGTATTATGTGCCCAGAACAGGAGAGTAGTGTTTAACTGAAAAAAGAATAAGGGATTCGAGGAAAGTAATTTGAGGACAAAAGGGGACAGTGTTACAGGAGAGATAGCAATAAAAACATAATTTAGCAGAACGTGAAACAAGAAAATCAAAGAACTAAGTAATGTAATGCAGAATCTTAATACTTCTTGATTTTGACCAAGAAAATGTCGTTTAATTAACAGTTCAGATTAGCCTTTCTATGCGATGATAATAGAGACAATTCTCTGTCGTTGGAATACTTTTGACATTGAAGTATTTCCGTCATTTTTAATATCTACAAAACGACTATAACACAGAGAATTGCTTTTAAACTTGAAGAAAATTGAAAGAAATATATATAATAGGCTGAAGCGGAAAATTTATATTTTATTTTAACTTAACGTGATTTCATGTCTATCTAAAAATTTGGGAATATCCTATGAAATTCCTCACATTCTTAATCAGTCTTAATCTCAATCAGTACGGATAGGTCAACAAAAACAAAATCTTGTTTAAAAAATTCCAGATATTGACAAAGCACATTATTTATGTAAAATAACATGGTTTGTACCCCTAAACATTTTCGAGATATTCTTCACAATTACTTATACAGGTGAATTTCTTAAAAATAGACTGTGTGTACATAAATAGTTTCTCCCTTTTTCTGTAGATAATTAGTATAATTTAAACTCCAATGTTGGTTAAACATACCTAAAACTTTACATTTAAAACTAAGAATTTTAAGAGAACCCTCCTATTCCAAACTACCCTTCAGATGGGAATTTTTAACATATATTGATTTTCTCAAATTTTGTGGTAATAAATGACCATAAAGTTAAAACATTTTCATGAACAGAAAACTGTACATCTTGACTTTTCTAGGAATAGCCTATGGACTCTCTTCATTTGGTAGGAATTTTACATTACTGGTAAATGTTTAACAGTAAATGAAAACGTATTTTACAAAAGATATAAATCATTAAACTCATATTTTGTCTACAAGCCACTTCCTAGATCTTCATTTTGCATTTTTTGAACTGTTCAAAACTTTGACCTTAATGTCTTTTCGATTGCAGTTGGATTTTCGTGGATTTTTAAACCATAATAAAGGCGTACACCTCTTAAATATTTGACTAAATTTAGTCCCTAATCGAATGTAAGTAATGCAAATTTAACACTCCTTTTTTTTCGTGAACATGAAAAGAGAATGGAATTTCTGAGTTGAATATTGCGACTCTCTTTTTGAAAATCTAACTAATGGTGTGCTTCTGTCTTTCTTACATGCTAAAGGAAAAATATCTGTGGTGTCTAAAAGTATATCTCAACTAACAAAGAGTAGGTACATAGAATAACTAGTTTTGTAAATATAGTTTGTAAAGCAATATGTAGTAAGGGTTGCACTAATCCAACACATGAGATTGTTCAAATCCAATTCAACTCCCAATTATACGTTTTGAATATTTCAGAGTAAAGTATTTAAATAATATCGAAATATTCCTGGCTGTATAATAACTGTCCTGTGATACTCAAGAATAAGTTGGTATGTGTGTGTACAACCCTGACTTAGGTGCTGCCTGGCCGAGCCACTGGAACTAATTTCATTTTCTTTACACCGTCACGTTTCTCCCTCAAAGTGTTTGCACAAAGATCATTGGATCCGAAACAATTCCACATCGTACGGCACAGCGCCGGTTCTCTAGTCCACTGAAAATGCGCCGGCGCATGCTGCTGCATGTCTCGAGAAATGCTATCAACTGGAGTTCGTTGCATTCGTCCTACTTGATGAGCTGCTACAGGATATTAGAGATAGCAAACACAGAATTACAGTTTTATTATTAGTAACGTTGCGGCAGAAAAACTCTGATGTATTGAACTGTCATGATGTTTTCTAAAACAAAACTTAAATATCCCTGTAACTCATATTGACTGAGATAAAAGAATTTTATAAATATATTTTATTGCCGATTTTGTTGTAAATCCAAGGAAATTACGTGATTACAGCATAATTTAACCGACTATTAAATGGTTCTCATTTGTATACTTCATGGGTCAGAGGGCACGTGGGGATTGCCGGAAATGAACGTGCAGATAAGCTTGCAAAGAGAGCTGCGACTTCAGATCTTCCAGTTATTTACACTCTATGCCCTATTTCTTATGTAAGGCAAACATTAAAGGAGATTATCATCAACGACTGGAATGAATACTGGTTAAAAAGTGATTATGGTGCTTTGACTAAGGATTTATGTTTCTCAACAGTTTCTGACAGATATAAATGTAAATTCGTTAATCCTAACTATGTTCTCACTCAATTCTTAACTGGACATGGAAAATTTTCAGCTGACTTATTTCGATTCAAAATCAAATCCACATCTGAGTATTTGTGGAAATCATCTTCAAGATGTCCCTCACATTTTGATTGCCCATTTTTCTGATACGAACTTGAATTAATGCTTCAGTCCTTAGGTTACACTTTTTCAAAACCACTTACACATATTTCAATGAATTACAAAACTTATCAATATATCAATATTTCTTAAGCTAAAGGATTCATCTTGATGTTTACAGTTTGTCAGCTTGATATTGCATTTTGTTATGTTTTTGTAAATTGTATTATATTCATACATTTGTAAACTATATTCCTAATATACCTTTGGGTAAAATAGGAATAAAAATTGGATAATAAATGAATAAATAATTTAACCGATACTCAAATTTTTTAAAGAACTGGTTACTGTGCGATTTCTTTCAAATTTGATTCTCTTTGCATAGCTAAGAGATGAAAAACGGAAAAAAAAAATAAATCTTGAAGCTTTCCTCGAATATATTAAGATGTTCTATGGAAACAAACCAGGTGCAAAGACCATAAAGACTATTAGAAATTGACGGTTTGGGAGCGTACATCACTCCCATCGTCAGGATATTTATAAGAAACGTTATAAACACTAAATCAAGATAATAGAATAAATCAAATTCGTATTTGAAAATAAAATGCAAGTGTTCAACATTTAGAAAAATTACATATTGAAATGGTGAAAAATCTGCATTACTTATCTGGAAATGTTTGTGAAGTTTTATAGTATAGCTTTGCCTAAATTTGGTATAATGTGGTAAAACTAAGAAGCTATAACTAAGAGAAGCATAAAAGGCTGATTTAGAAAAATTTAAATGATTAAAGGGAAACAATAAAAAACAGTCACATAAGGAAAAGAAATATATATTGGGTAAAAAATTAACCTCTACACAGGAGCTAATTTTTATGTGTTAAAATTATGACATACCTACAGGGAGTAACAAAAAGGTATATCAAAAAATTAGAGAAAACTTTCTTGCAGACAGAGATTATAGGTCCAGAAAGGTTTTATTTCCTTTTTAGAGCACATTTTCTGAAGCTGAACCATGTACAACACTCAATGACAGAGGCGTTTAGTTACGCCTAGATAATTGCGTATTATCTGGTAGCCTTCCACAATAAAAGCACGAAAAGTCTCTACATCTGGAACTGGAGTTGTATAAACAAGAGTTTTCAAACGTCTCAAAAAATACAAATCTAGTAGGTTTAAGTCACGCGAGTGTGGAGGCCATGAAATTGACCCACCTCTTCCTATCCACCTACCAGGATATCTGCTATTCAGAAACGACGGACAAAAAAACATGAAATGAGGAGCTCTATTCGTGCATGAACCGAATACCGCTGTCTAACAACTGGACTACGTACTGTACAGTAGCACAATGACAACGGTGAAATGATCACCTCACCTAATTTAACCAGATGCAAAAGCAAATGTGTGCTGCTGCACAATTAAGCCACTAACGATTCTGTTGTCGGGTGGGGTAGCTAAAGGACAGCTACCTACCGCACATCTCGTTGTGTAAGAGAGTTGTAGAAGAAGAGCTCTATAATGGAAATAAACAATTTCATGTAAGCCTCTTATGTTTCCAGTAAATATTTTCCCAAAGTTTAGACATGCCTTTTTGTTATATACTGTATTTGTTGTTATTTCTCGGAATTTTAAAGTACTTCAAGCTATACATTTTGAAAATGTGATGCTCTAACATTGGTTCTCATCGGTCATAGAAAGATCATTCAAAATATTACGTAGAGCATAAAACATAGCGGATTTTATACACTTGACCATCGTATTAATGTCCTCTGCTACTTTAAGTAGCTTCAAGAAAATTTTGGAAGCGCTTTATCATGATTAATGACAACTATAAAACGACATTTTTTAAAAAATCATAATAATTTTGAATTACGTGTTGTCGTGTATTGTAATATGTATATAAGATTCTTATTTTCGCTAGTGCTAAGATAGTTTAGGTATTGTATTGGATAGAAAAATTAGATATTGAAGTTACACTGGGATCACCCAGTTCTCTGAGAAGAAAGAGTAAACACAGTATCTCGTAAGATTTTTTCCAGGTTTTCCCTTATCCTGAAGGATTAATGTCGGGTAACTCTGAGTTTTATGGATACTGGGCTCATTTGAGCATTATTTTACCCACTTCATTTATCGTCCATATGACTTACGTTGGACGACATTAATTTAAAAAATTAATAACTGAAGGATATGTAATATAAAAGAAAATAGAAAATAAAGTGCTGAACATAAGAATGTAGTTATAAAAGAAGGTAAAGCTGTTAGAAACCACAACTTAGTTAGCCTATCGGATGTTTCTCGCGAACCCTAAGAGCTACAATACTAGGATATTGTAAATGTGCAGGTATGAAAAGGCTGAGACTTACTCAACTTGTGTGATTTATCGGTTTGGTCGTCGTCGGCGAAGACGCGCCCTTCCATGTCGACCCGCACCTCACTGCTACTGCAGTCGTTGTAGAGACGCACGGACCGGACCATGGACGGCACCGCTCCGCAGATCACCACCTGCAAACGACATAACCTCACTTAAGGTGAACAAACCATTCATTAACTACCGTGCAAGTACAGCATGCTTCTGAAATAACAACATACAAAGCCTCTACTGACTCAAGGTAATATATGTTCTAACTCGGGCAAATGAGGGCAGAAATCAGGGGCAAAATGGGCACAGACGGATGGGAGAGGCAGCTGAATCTATTACAGTCTATCACTGAATAAAGGGTTTAGTGTATGTTGGGCGCTACTGGTAAGAGGAGCAGGAAAGGAAAGGGGGTATACTAATGCTAAAAGCAAGACAAGTTCTGTTACACAATACAGCAGGCTATTTCAATATGTGGCTTTGGATTGAACAAATACAGACAAAAGCTAAGCTAATAAGGACAACAATGCTTATTTCATTGCAAAATCTTCCTGAAATTAAATAGTGATGGCACAATTTATAGAAAGAACCGAAATATCGCCAAGATTTCCTGACCTGAACCCCTTATTCTTTTTCTTGTAGGGATATTTGTAGTGGAGGGTTTACAGGACGAACAAGATATCCTGAAGAGTTAAAGCGAAGAATTGGGCAAGAAATGCAGCTGATTAGGCAAACATTAACTAATTTCAAAGTAAGACATTCGCATTGTTTTACAGTAAGTGGAGGCCATTTTGAGCAGCTTTGAAGTAAATTCATAATGTGTTACAACACAGCACCTCTAATTTTGTTATGAAAGTGTTTTCTTGATTTAAATTCCATGTGATGTAATACGTCCTAATAAATTAAAATTACAATTCAAAAAAGCATCTACCTGTACGTTGCAAGTCCTGAGGACTAAAAAAAAAAAAAGAAAACGGAAAAGAAAAACGCTTCCATTAAAAAAATAGTCCCGCCCTACTCACTATCGTAATAAAAATGAAACATTTGGGGCTCGGCTGCGGCAGTAGGGGAGCGTGTTCATTGTCCTGGCCTGTCGGAGGAAGTCTATCCAAGTAAACTGTAGGGACCCTGCCCTCTGTACTGTCGTGGCTCCTTTGTACCGCCACCATCTGTCCCCTCTCGCCTCATCCTTCCTCCCGGCGGTGCTCCATTTGGGGGCATAGGAACAATGAGCCTAGCATGGTGACCTACGTCCTTAATCCCCTCCGTAATGAAATCCTTATTCTAATATGAAAACATGTTGATATCTTACACTTTTCTAAAAACTATCACTTCACAAAACTACAAGCATTGTTCCACACTTTTTCCTCACCTCCGAATAGTTTTATTTGTACATCAAAGCAACGGAATCTTGGTACACTTCCAATAGCTGGGTATTTGCATTAAAGCAATTGCATTCAATTTCGAAGTTCCCTCTTTGCTCTCATTTCATTTTGTGCATGAGGAAAATTCAGTTATCTTATTTGAGCGAATTCTTCACCGACTATCTGTGTTTTGTTGACGGTGGTATGAAATATTTTCAAATTCAAATCATTTTCAGGTTCTTACTTATATCAAAGTAAGCCAATTCCATTTCATTCAAGTTCATTTGTACTATCATTTCATTTGTCACCTGAAAAGCTATCTCAAAAGTCTAACAAAATATTACAAATACACAAGATCATATTATCTGAGGAATGTGTTCAATTTAAATGAAAGCACTCGTGTGAAAATCCAAATTCTATTAGAATCTAGCGAAATTTTAAGTTGACGGAATGCAATACATAGTAGAGGTGAGAAAGTTGCATCATCTAAATGAAAGCGGTTTGAACAGATTAGATAAACTATATTGTGAACCTGTCCCACAGGCTTTGCTTTGGTTACCACAGCAACTACAAAATAATGCAGTTTAATTTATATTGTAAACAAACGGGTGAATTCCAGTAACGGACGGTTAGTAGCTTCTTTTATGCGTTATAGTGGTTCGGAACACAAAATTGATAATAGCTTCATGTGTATGAGTATCTGCAACAGTACAATACAATTAGAATACAGAGACTGCCTTAACCACTGGAAAATACAAATATTTGTATAGCAATGGGGACTATGAGATGGAAGACCCTAACCTATTTGCCAGTAAAATAATTTAATTATTTCAATATCCATCTATTTCCTTATATTAACAAACATTTACTTTAAGCTAATAAATAAGAAATATCGCATATTGTATGAAGTATAATAAATTACTTGGATTTTTCTGCTAAAATTTGTTAACATTTTCACAACTGATTTACTTGCGGAAAATCTTTGCTTTCCACGTAGATTAGCACCATCAGTATCACCCTTTAGGATAGCACAGTTTTTCTTATTGTTCATTTGCATTTAAATGGTTCATTTAAAAAGCTATTACGTACTAGTCCAAGAGACAACACATAAAATTAAGTTTTGAGCACATAAAATGAGGTAGTATATATCATAAAAATCACCCCAAATCAGATTTTTAAACGAAACGCAACACCTTCACTGTGTGGTAGAGAACGTAAATATCTGATTTTGTAAAGGATTTCTCTTATTCCAGATAATGCTCTACTGGCAATACAGGATTTTCACACAAATAGTCCTTTGGAGCTCGCCTACTCAAGGGAGATTTTCCGAATTTTTGTCGCTAACTGTTATCAACTGAAGGTTTTCAATTTATAATTCATTTATTTCACGCAACATTTCCCTTCAAAGTTTACCTGCGGGATGTCGTTCATTATGAGTTCTCCAGAATACATCTAACAGCTCATCAGAAAAACTGCGCTATCCAGTTACAGTAGTGCAAGCATCCATGGCAAACTTTCTTAGAGTGGCGAAATAAACAAGAAAGTAAACTTCTGTATTTAAAAATAAATTTCACATTTGTTGGGCCCCAACACAGTACACGTTCTTTAAACTGCATTGTGGAGCTGGTTTCCTACATATGAATTCCAACGCCTGGTTCTGGAACTTTGGCACGAGCGTCCGCCAGTTAAATGCGAAATCCATGAGTACAAATGTGAAGATCTTATTTATGGACGCTGTTTAAATGTTGTGATTCGCAGCGTCCCAATTTATATTAGGCATAAAGGACCATTCAAATTCTCCGGCTTGAGGTTTATATTTAAGCACTGCAAATGTACGATGCAGAACCTCCGATTTTACTTCCTTTCCGAACGAATTAGTGCTAAGGACTTTCACGCCCGAAAAATCCATCAGCCTCCGCCGGGCTAAAACTACAACAGAGGGGTAGAGGATGGTTTGTTAACTCCAACCTTCCTATACTACGGTCCAGTCCTTCCTTTAATGTTTCTCATGGTTCTTCAACCTTTAGAACTTTAAGTTAAGGACCTAAGCAAAGTTCCATAATGCCTGGAGAAACCAGTACAATCATAGCTGATCATTAGAAGTGAACGCAGTGGATATTACATCGTCTAGACACCAACCCGGAACACTTCCCCATTCTAGAGGACGTGATAAAGGATAATAAAGAGTATCTGCGGTGAGAGTTGAAAGAAATTGCTTCTATTTCTTGGATTATTCCAGCAGCAACTTGTGCATGGCTCGCAAATGCTAGCTTCTTAATGACTTAATTTATCTTAAACCTCAGAGGGGCCATAGGATACTTCGTACTTAATAAGTTAACTAAATTTATATCAGTAGTTTAAAATTATAACAGTGTTACTTGTTCAACAAACCAGATATAACGTCAGTTGTTCAACCCGGTTGTAGGTAGAAAATTGTATTGAAAAGAAGTTACAGCTTGAATAATGAAACATCATGATAAAGGGCTGCTTATGAAATATGAAGTACTTACTGAACACATGAAAATTCTTTATGGTAACACAGAATATTCAAATGCTGTATTTCGTTGCTGGGGTCAAATTTACTCCTTCTGATATTTAAGAAAACTCAAGCACCCTTGCATTATACTTCTGTTTTATGTATGGATTGGTTATTAAATAACCGATATTGCACACCCAAGCACATTCATTTAACAAATTCAGGGCACATTGAGAAATCCTTAAAGAAAACACAGCAGTTACTCTTTTAATAGCAGACAGGTGTTTCAACTCCTGCGTTGTTGGAAGTTATACTGCTGTCTTATATATAAGAATATAAATATATTTCGATGTTTTACATATTTTCAGTTTATCCTGAAAAATACGTGCTCGGTTGGTACAAATATTAAATATGTTTTTCCTTTCGGGCTAACGGGGGACTTGGAAAAGGTATCTCAGTTAATGTCTGAATGGCATAGCGCGTGACTCGCCAAGGTAAGATTTTTGTCAACCCCTGGGCTAACCCTTAAGAAACGTTTGCGATCCCTGGTACAAATGTGGTTAATGTGGCTAATAAGGAGAAAGGTAGGTAGTGAGAGAAAACGAGTACAGACCTGCGTAATGTTACTAACATGCTTATGATTTGAGACTGGGTGATGAAAAAGGTTTGCTAGTAATTAAATTTTCACCAATGAGAATTTATCTGAATCAAGCGTTGCTTAATTCAAACATGTGTTTATTATATCTCTCGATTTATCAGCAATGAGACCTTGAAGCTCTCAAGTTTTCAAATGACTAATTCTCGAGGATATTGAATCTAAATAGTTGTTGCACTCCATACAGTATCAAACCAGATGCCTGTTATAGTGTCGCTGGTCGAACGGTTACCAAGGATTTATATTTGGCAATAGATACCTCTCAGATACCGCACTCATTACTCCACGTGGAGTGAACATATATCTGTCATTTGTGATTTCTGCGAATTCCATTGGCAATTAAGTTGGGGGCCTGTGTATGTGGAATCTCTTTGTTGCATACGATAAGAATTTCCACTTTATGTGAAAACTATCTATCTCTTATGTTATTTAATGACTATGTGACCAAAAAGAATAAACAAAGGGCTAAAATTTAATCATTTATCTAAAAATTACTGGACCATTTTACCAAGGATTCTGCCACCGCCAAAAGGCATTTATATGTAACATTCTCAGAACTTTCAGGTAATGTTACGGAATCGAACCTATGACTCCCCGAATGCGGACCACAGACACTACCGCCTAAGTCATACCGGTCAGTAAGAAAATTAATTCTTTTCCTGTAAAATAGCACAGTGATTTCTTCAGTTTGCCAAAGGGAGGACCAATTATTATCAGGTAATATTCTTTTGTGTATTATTCAATGCCTCTAGTCACCAATCCGGAGTAACTTCCCCATTCCAGAGGACGTGGTACAGGATAATAAAGGTGCGAGCCAAGCACAAGTCAACAAATTGCTTGGAATGTAGGAAATGTCAACAATGAGTAAACACTTACCATCAGGAGACACAACAACTTCGCTGAGACGGCAAGCTGTGGTAACCTGTAACAAAACAAAAGAGCCATTAGAAAGGCGCCAAACGAGGAGGTTGTGATGCAGCTGCCTTACTGAAAGAAAGCTAACTTTACTATTGTGTAAACCAACATTAAAATTATTACATTCTGTATACTTCTCCTGCAACTCTATTTAGCTCTAATTATTTTGGAGTTTCAATCGAAAACAAAGATAATTAAAGTTTCTTATTAAATTTATACAAATATTTCAATGTTATATATTCACATGATTTTTGTAACACTAAATTAATTTTCTACCACGGATATAGCGGGTAAAGAAGAAATGGAATTCCATTCAAAAATGCGGTATCCTAGAGAGTTTCATTTAATATTCCTTTTAATTTCGTTTTAATTTGTATCCATTTAATATTCCCTGAAATTAGAGTTTTGCAATACATGCTTCTCAAATTTTTTTTACGAAAGCTTCTTTATCTGCTTTGTTTATGTTAATTTACATAAACGTTTTCCGAATGGTTCGATTATACATTACACTGAAACTACGAGGGCAATGGAGGTAACCTAATTATAAATGTATAGAACTAGTAATAATATGCTGGCCTAGAAACTTATATGACTCTATGGCAACGAGAAACAATGGAACCGCAGCAGTACTTTTTAAAAACTTACGGAATATTGAAAAATTCAAACCAAGTCCAACTTTGTGGTGCGAAGGCTTGATAAACAAGAAGTCCCGGATTAGAATATCGGTTAGGATGAGTTACCTGAATGAAGCTTTCTCCTTAGAAGACGAGTGTCGTCAGTTAACTTTAAACTTAATCCACTCCGGGGCTCATATGAAGATTATTTTACCTATTTAATTCATTTTCCTATATGACCTACATGGTTAATCAACCTTAAATTAAAAAAATAAACAATACACTCTGACTCGCAATTACGAGGTGCGTTCAACTTATAATACCTATTTTTATGACTGTTTTCTCTATATACACGTGGACTCTTTGTGAATGCGTGACAGAGATGGCAGCACTGTACAGTGCATAGAAGTCTGTTTGCAGCGACAGAGTTAGGACTAAAATAAGACCTGAAGCTTTCCTGGCGACGAATACACTCACTTTCTCCTCGGGCAGCCAGCCAGGTGAAAAGATGATTAGATACACTGCCGAAGCGTTGATATCTAATCATCTTTTCACCTGGTTGGCTGCCCGAGAAGAAAGTGAGAGAATTAGGACAGTTTTTGATACTTAAAACGGCGACGTTTTCATTGCAAGAACAGTGTGTAATCATTCGTTTTCTCCATTTCCGTGGTGTGACACCTATTGAAATTTATCGCCAGTTGAGTGAAGCATGTAGTGATGGTACCATGAATGTGTCTAATGTACGTTCCTGGGTGCGATAGTTCATTGAAGGCAGAACACTTTTCGCATTTTCAGATCTTCATGCAGAATTCTGTGCATAGTCAATAGTAAATAATTTGAGATCAATAATACATGTGACGTCACTCCCCCACTCCATCACCCGTTGGATAATAATTTGGTGCAAGCCGGTTTCTCGCTCTCTTGGACCATCATTCTGCTTGAACGGATGGATTTGTCCGCAGCTTCTTGAGGCAGGTAACGGCCGCTGTGGCCACCTATGTACTATGCTTGATTATAGTAAATATTCTTATTAAGTGAAGTGTACCTTTAGTTAGTATTACGCATACCTTTTGTAGAAATGAACCAGATAGAAAACCCCAACCTCTCGCCAAGCTGGTATTCCCTACTTTGGGCTACTCTCCCCGTGTACGTTCAGGACATCATCCATGGGTAGGTCGTCACAATAGATACCACGGAAATGCAACGCTCAATCGCCGAGCCTCCAGAACAATGTTCTTCACTCGCTGGATGATGTCGTCAGACCGGCTGGTGCGAGGCCGTGACTGTCTTGGTTTGTTCTCACACGATGTTCTGCCTTCAATGAACTGTCGCACCCAGGAACGCACATTAGAAACTTCCATGGTTCAATCACCACATGCCTCACTCAATTGGCGATGAATTTCATTAGGTGTCACACCACGAAAATGGAGAAAACGAATGATTACACACTGTTCTTGTAATGAAAACATCACCACTTTATCAAATCAGTCCTAACTCACGTCACCGCCACTAGAGTTCTATACACTGTACAGTTGTACCCACCTCCTCCCAAAGGTTCATTTACCTTGTGTAACTATGGCTTTCCATTGTTGTGTTGCTCATCTCCACCGCGTTAGAATATCGGCTGTGCTGCCTTGTTACGAGTGCTGCCGATCAGCGCTAGGTAGCGCTAGTGCCACTTGTAGAGGGGGCAAGAAGTTCGACAGTTGAATAACGCAGCGCCGGGAGGTACTGGCTCCGACTTTTCGTCTGAGAGGATCGTAGACAAGAAGAGGACTTCCGACTGGGATCTCGGAGGTTCAACATTACAATCTTTTCTTCGACCCTTCGTAGGTAGGAACATTGGAACAACACTGTTTGGCTTCGCTTCACCATGTAAGTTTTGGAAACGCCTTCTAAATTATCCCAAATTTTCCCTATGTTCTCTCGGGTCATCTAAGGCAAATTTCGAGGAGTTAGTGCACTTAGAACATAAAAAGAAACCGTAATGACTTTCAGTGTATATAAAGAAATAACCTTTTGTAACCAGAGGCAACGACATTCAACTGGCATGTACTAAACCTAATTGTTAACGGTTTCTAAGGCAAAGAAAAATGTACATTGTTATGGCAGTATAAAGAATTAGTTGAAAACAACCATCTTTGAAATCTTTTGTGCCTGTTTCCTTAACCATTCTATTTGGACCTTTTTTATTTAGTGCTTACTTATTGATCTTCAAACATGTCGGGTCAGTGAGACCATGCTTATAGTATGCTTCCACGTGTTAAGTCATTCAATGGAAACGGTACATCTCTGTCACGCATTCACAAACAGTCCACGTGTATTTAAAAAGACAGAAGTTCCTATCTGCCCCAGTCCTCAAAAAATAGGTGTTTATAACTTGAACGTACCTCAGAGAAAATAAATTTCGCTTTTAAGGTGTTCTATATTTCTTGTGTACTATCTTACGGTTTACCAGTTATACAAAGGTACACATAATGTTTGCCTAGTAAAAATACTTATTTCCCAGATATGTTCTACAGACTTTTATTTGTCACGTTAATAACTTAAAGGTAGGATCAAAATCATTAAGATTCGTTTTTGAGAAAATCCAAAATTTATAATAAACTTCCATTTCTATTGTACTTATGTATTTATAGCAAATTTCGCTTTTGAAGTCGGTATGCTTATTATAGATACACACATTTACGTATACACTCGCCTAAACCTATCTCAAATTATGGCGGTGGGTGATAAAAGAACCTAAAAGATTGGTGAAATATCAGTTCCTATTTTTTAAGGGATGCAATAACTCTTTCTCTCGAGTAGCGAAAATAAAATTGTAAGAGCATTGCATTTTTCCACACGATATAATTAACACTTGTTTTATCTCGAGATAGCGATTCATTGTTTCATTCACCTTTGGGATCAACGACCTATCGTGAACGCAAAGCGATAACGATAGCTTTATGACTGATTCTAAACGCAGCTATGGCGTCTAGTGGACAGTAACCTGTGCACGGTCTTACGTTTATTCCATAGAGCCTTTTGATACAGTCCTACCGTGCAGTGCAGCAATTAAACTTTCACAAAGACGCTTTTCTCTTCTGTTATTATAGGCTCTTATTGAGTATTTGCCCCTTGTGCACAATAGCGTTCTGCAATAAAACTTGAGAGCAGGAGTCTCAAAAACCATAGACTATGTCACATTGTGATGTAGAACGTCATCTACCAGCTGAATATGAAGTTTGTCCTATACACTCTTTAAAAATTGGAAATATACCAATATAAAACATCATTAATTTATATTAGTATAACAAGTGTAGGTTACAACAAATGGGGACCCTTCATACCGTGCGATCGACGTAAATCTAATGTAACTACCATCCACCTGGAGAAAGGGAAGTAACACAGGTGGTTACAGGCCTCAGACAAATTGTTCACGCAGACGCGCGGAGGTCCTAATAGCTACAGGCTCCAAACTTAGTCTCATTGCTTGACCTGCCTTAAGAGGACGATGAGTTACACTTCTTGGGGAACCTTTTTCTTGGCTCAAGCATCCGCGTCATCTATCAGGCACCGTTCTAACTCCCGAAATCTAAACGTAGACCTTGTATGGTTCTTGGTTTGGTGCTGGCCTCCTGAATATAATGACTCGGGTTCAAAAAATGGGTTTCAAGTGTGTTTAATGACAACAGCACAATCCCAGGATGTTTACTAGCACGTAAAAAAACTTTACGGGACAAAATTACCACACACCGGTAGCACTGATACAATGCTGGTGGTTTACAGCGTAGTTAAAATATTTATTCAAATATGTAGCATTCAGATGCAGAGAAGCACAAATTCAATAAATTTAATTCGATTTAATAATGGAGACCTGAATATCAGATCGATTCAATTTTTTTAAACATTTATTTTTACTTTAGGCTTGAATGATCTGAAAGAAACAGAATAAAAGAGAAATAATGGAAAATTAATATGGTGGATGGCTCATCACCCCCCATGTCAAGTAATACCAAAAAAAATCCAAGATAGTGTGAGCAGTTGGCGGGAATCGAACCGAAGACCAGGAATGCGACTCTCATTGGTTACCGTTCAACCATCTCCCTTGGTTTCATCACTATTAATTTATTACAAAATACTTTATTACAAAGTAGCTTGAACAGAAACAAGATAACCTGTTCATACAACCAGATTTAGTACAAAAAACATTGCTTATCCAGATTACGTGGAGTCGGAGATAATCGGGATTAATGAAAATCCAGATAATTCTGAAGTAAATTACACGAATAAGCATTTATTGTGACGCTAACAAAATGTCATATATTGTACCACTTTTATTTTCTGCAGGGTGCAATTTTTCTCTCCCTCCCTCTTTTTTCTTTTTTCTTTCTTTCTTTCTTTCTTTTAACTTGGCAGTCGAGCGATAAATGGACGAAATATTGTCCAATCAACCCTGGATCACTACAACTTCACCTCATTTAGGTATCAAGTGCTAATATTCATAACGTTTTTGAAAATATGGTCTCAGATTTATAATAAGTCATATTTATAAAACCATACGCTAATATCCAATACGAGCACTATACAATAAACAGGAATACCAAAAAATATAAGAAAAAAGTGCTTCCCTTCTGAAATTTAAATTAACTATTCTTTATCATCTCATTATTCCACAGATAAAAGAGAACTTAATTTATCAGTGCCTTCCCTCTAGTTCTGTGAATAAACTGAAGCATATTTGAATAGATTGCATTATTTTTCCTATTGTTTTCCAATTTAAACCATCAGATACTACAGGGAATGACAAGGAATACGTAAAATATGAAGCTATTGGCAGTGAAGTAAACAAATATATACAAACATAACAATTTCTAACTTAAAACTTCACTTATCTTATAAGAAATGATGATACTTTTCTTATAAACTGTCCGGTTGCAATAACTTTACCAGCGCAGACTCAGCAATAATTTCTACCACAGAAAAATGTATTACATATTCCGATACAAGGAAGTTACACTACACACAATATGAATGAGAGATCCTCGGCCAGCGACGATTGTGATTGCTTTCCGAAGCCATGCGCCCCCGGATAGTTAGGCAATGAAATGTGTTCACCTTAATCTCTAAATCACGGCCGAAATAGCTTCACTTTAACAGATAAAAGAAAGGTAAAAGAAAAAAACAAGAGAGAGCAGGCTGTAATGCATATAAAAGGATAGAAATAACGCTTGGTGTACATAATGTTTAAAGCGAAAAATCGAAATACACGCTCTTCCAAAAAGTTGCGTTTCAGGGTGCTAACACATATGTGTATAGTGTATCACATATATTATGAGTAAACAGATAATTTTTCGCAACTATAATAAAGATTTGTTCTCTTGTAATTTTTTTTCACAACCTGCAAACCACTGTTTAATGTCTTTTTGAAAATGTGACAGCTTATGTAATTTTTACTTAAGTACCACATATTTAAATATTCATGACACTTATTTCATTCCACCCAACAACTCCATATTTTACTGGGAAGTAGAGATGGGTCGATACAATTTTTTATCGATACTGGAGACAGATAAACGATATTTTCCTTGATACTTGAATACTGGATACCGTATTTTCTACTTTTAGTTTGAATACGGAATAGAATGTTGGTAGACAGTGTAGTGTCAATAAAATTAAATAGCGGAGCATATTTAATTAAACAAAGCTTAAAAACCTGAGTGTTTTTATCTTTAAAGTCTACATTAGACATTTAAAAGCAAAACAGTAAACTTTTATAAGCTTTTGTTAAAAAATACTAGCATTTTCACTCTTTCGGGGTCAAGTCTACTTCTTTTTCTGTCACATCTAGTCCTGCTGTGCTAAATAATCTTTCAAAGAACACTGTTGTAGGTGGAATATATAAATATTTACTGACTATTCTTTTAGTTCTAAAATTTTTCAATTTGTTTTCCAGTAATCCATTGCACTAGAAAGAAGAGATGACATCGTTGTTCAGAGATGCAGTGATTTCTTCATGGGAAATGGTAAGTGGCACTGAATTTGACACACGACTAGTTTGTTGCATAATGTTACTAGGTGTCACATTCCTGGCAGCTTCTAGAACTTTGCAATGTTCTAGTTGTGGCAACATTATTTTGAGACTTTAAAATAAAATAAAAACTACAGAATCACCACCGAAGTATCGAAAAAGAATCGAGCGAATTTTGTGAAGTATCGTTCGATGTAAACACCATGCAAATATCGAGGTATCCATCCCTACTGGAAATACATATTCTTTGGGTTTTCTGAATGAAAAAAGTAGTTCAAGAAGAAAGATAAATGTGTTTGTCTCCCCGAGTCTAGGAACAGCACAATTAAGTTCAAAACGACTTTTGTACAACTTGTAAAACGCAAGAGATAAACAATGGCTTAGTGCACTAAATGTAGACCTTGCTAAAGCGCAATTTATGTTCAAAAAATGATTTTGTAGCTTATGTAGGTAACAATTTCCGAGGGTAATCTTGTTATTGGTTGGAATTCTGAAATACTTAGTCTTTTCAAACGTATACATTATTATTATTATTATTATTATTATTATTATTATTATTATTATTATTATTATTATTATTATTATTATTATTATTATTATTTATTATTATTTTTCTACTGATCGTCCAAATCATGTAACGGCCAGGTCTATCGTTTAAGTCCACTATATTATTCAAAGTTAATATTGCATGAACCTTATGCCATTACATATACTCTATAAAATACTAAATGAACAAATTAAGGTGCTAAAAATTACCACCCCTGGATATGAGTTATGCCCATTACTGTAATCAGCTTAAGCGTGCCCTAAATGTGCACCTAAGTCACGTAAGTTGATTTATGCCGTAAATTAATCACATTCTGGACTAAAATGAATAACGTACGTTAAGTAAGGCAGACTTAACACGGTATTTATCGGAAGTTTATAATCAGAACCAGCCTGAAAATTGTGGCATAGACTTAACAGGAGCTCATGCATAAATAACAAATATGCAGGACAGAGGTGCAGTACATTTACGTGCCCGATTATCACGCAATCTAAACGAGACCTTGGCCTACTTCGTCACGACCTTCCATTCTCAAATCGGTAACGTTCTTGCTTCACGTATCATCACGCCAATGTAATAGGCCCAGTGGCCAAGTGGTGAGAAATAAGAAGTCAAGGGAATGCTCAGTCAATCTGGCCTCATTCTTGTAACGAATGGGAAACTTCCCTTTGAGAATAGTTTCGTGTTTAAACGTATCAAAAATTAAAATGATTAATACTTTATTTGAGATGAGTAGAACAAGGGCTGTAACAACGCCAAAGTGGGATTTGAAGCCCAATATTCCGCTTTCCGTGATGTTCCGCCCTTGTCCTGCACACACCTTGTGTTAAAGAGCAATAATTTATCATTGGCTAACCTATTAACATTACCTACAAAGTCCGGATTTTAAAGTACTTAGGAGAAAGTCACCATTTGGAATGTCATCTTTAAATGTACTTTGGGACCTCTGATTGCAAAACAAATGCAACTAAATTGAGAAATTAATTATGTGCTCAGCTAGTTGGGAACAGAAAGATCGAAATTCAAATTCCAGTTACAGCCTTGAATTTTTCCGCCTGTTTCTGCGTTTTAAGGTATTAAATTAGGAACGAACATTTCTGATGGAGTGTCCATTGTTTCTTATATTTACGCTGGTAAAATATACAGAGCAGTCCGGTTTAAAACCAGCTAAATTAAACCTGTATTACCCGAATAACATCGCTGCAACTCATTCCCAATAAATACTACCTCAAAAGAGATTTGAGTCACTTGGTGAAATGCAGTTAATATTTTCTTAAAACATTATAAGAGGTGCATCAAAATAGTCAAATGCTATTATCGCATAGCAATTTGAGGCAATGCCACGAATGATTTTCAAACCCAGCCCACGTCAATATTTGTCTTCAATTGTGCTTAACGTGACAGCCCAATGTGAGTAAATGCACTGGCATATGAAAGAACCATACAGGACGAAATTCCGGCACCCGGCAGTACTGATGTGATCTGCAGGTTCAGAAAAATCATCGAAAACACGTATCCGGCAACTCAGCTCATCCATAATTCGAATCAAATCCCCTACAACAAAAGAGAGTCGAGTGTTTTAAGAAACAACCATTGTAATGGAGAATGAATATCATGAGTGATATCATGAGTGCTGGTTTATAACTGTTCATGCATCTCAAATGATCATTCCACTCGTTCCAAACTGGGTCGACGATCACTGACTCGCCTGAGGCAGAAAATGAGCAGTTTTCATAACCTGATATTTAGGGCCGTTTTTTAAATACAGGAGTTTTCCAGAGTGGTAGAGTTTTGCACTGTTATATTATTCGTTTCTTTGATCACGAAGGTCCTGTGTGTGCCATTCAAAATTTTCAGCTCCAAAGGGGCAATAAACGTCTACATGGGCAAAACCCGTTCAATCTAAGAGAATTAGCTTTCTGAAACCAGAACAAAATATCTGTTTCGAAACAATGGGATTGCCACAGGGCATTATTGTACTTCACAAAACTTCTTTATGTGAGTACTGCTATTTGGTCCCAGACTTGATTAGGTTGTAACAAGTCCACGATACGCTGATATACACAATTGGAAGATAAAACTGTTATTTCTGTATCTAATTTCGAAATGCTTGCCGAATGCTACTGGAATCTCTTTTAATGAAGATACCCATTTGTGAGGCAGAAAGCGGATATGCATTATAATGACCCCTATCACTCAGCAAGAAAAAAACACAAAGTTACCTCCTACAGAATGACAAGAATTTAAGGACTTCACTTTACTTGACCGTTGTCTTTGGGCATCAGCAATGGAATCCGGAACATCATCCCGTTTACAACTTAACAGGGGTGGTTGCCGTGAAAAATAACTCGGCTATTCGCGAGGTATGCAAGGACCAAGACGAATGAGCTTGATACACAGTTAAAAACGAAGTCATTTATTTTAAAAGAACAGTTCTTTTGTTGCCGATGACAGCCGCGGCGTAATTGCTTGGTGTAGAGCCAAGATTCTTTCCTTTGCATGTCACAGCAGAGTAACGCAGCAAGGGAAATTTGTTAGCAATCAGTTGGTAAGATGTATGTGTGCTTCGACTTGGCGTAATTGACCTGCAACTTTATAACACAACTGGAAAACTTGTACTCCATCACCATACGTAAGCTCAGCTGTCCAAACAATGTGCCACTTAGCAGGATATATGACGTCAGGATAACAGGATCTGTATTATCTTAACGATTTATAAAAAAAATATCTACATTTAAATCTGAATCTTAGAGATGTGAAATGAACTATTGCATTGCCATCAGGGTTTTCTGTTTTACCCAAAAATGACAATCACCTAAAAATAATCTATAACGGTTTATCTATGAAGTGTTTTGTTTGATGGATATGATAACACATTTAATAGCATTGGAATAACATAACCCAACTATGTACTGTTTATCCCACGAAATGCAATAAAGATATTACCATTTCACAGGCGATAACTGTTTCCCTATGTTAAGTCAATGTACAGACGACCTGAAGGGTGCAATTAATGCATTTATTGGACGACACTGATCAACATAAAATGCCTCATTTGTAATTGAATAGTCAACGAAGTTACTAAGATCTCCTCCAACTAGAAAGGCGAAATTCTTCAGAGCATTCATCAACAGTCCAAAATCAACCTCTGAAATTCGAAGAAATTACACATGTGGTAGCAGATACAGCTTTACTGACTTCTGGGAAAGGGAATAAATGCCTCCAATCGTTCTTCTGTTCGACGTATTGATTTTATTAAGATTTAGTAGTTGTTTCCGCTAGTCCTGTCATTCTCCTCTGGGAGAGCAACTATTACTCGACAGAGCGTTGAAGCGCATCGACCTTCAGGTGACCAGCGCTGTGATCGTCTCTTATTGGGTCTTATCTGGTCGATTAGAAGAGCGAAATATTAGTAAGTTGATGTATAGTAAGTTACGAAACACAAATAGAGCGATTAGAAGCATTTTGTATCTATATATGTTTACTTGCACCTGCCGATAAATGACATATTGCTGTCCAGAAGACATGATTATATCTGAACAGACTATACAAACACTGGACTCACCGTGTATGTGCGATAAGCTGAGGTAAACATCTCTGTGCTGCGAATTTTTCCCGATACGCTTTCTCGCTTTGCCATGTAGTACCTTCCTCGAATGACCAAATATGCTGCACTCCTGCATAATTACATGTTGACCAGTTTTAGGCCAGTAACAGTTTCATTTATACGCAGTTCATAACGAAAGTGTCTCCCCAGGAAGTCTCCCCTTGGAGTTATTTTCTATTTATCTTAAAAATATTTTGAATGGTGAAACTAGATCTCTGCATATCTTATAAAGAAATAACATTCGTACCAGATACTTTCTGACCAATTCGTACTAAGATCAGCCTCCAGAAATTCGCAGTAGAGCTCCATTTAATTCCCTCCTTTCTCAGTCTATAAACAGATACAATCACGTAATCTTATCTTTTTCACACTTTATATGAAGGGAATCCAGGGAGCTTTTACTAGAACTATTGTAAAATTGGCATTATAAGGGTTGGAAAAAATAAAAATAAAACACAAACACGAGAACGAAAATCGCTATTCTTTTACGAAAGTCTTATTTAGGATTAGTGTTATTAGCACAACCAATTATAAATTCAAGGCCTAATTTAAATGATCAATGCACTAATCAAAGTAATAGGGAAGTGAAAAGGTAGGTGTTATTTTAAAATTATAACTCAAAAGTTATCAAAACGTACTTTAGTTCGGCTAGTATTTGAGGTTCATTGTCCAGAGAGCAATGTGCCTATATTTTAATGTGTATATCAACAATTCTTTATAGGGGAACTTCTTAAAGGACAGTGTTTAATGAAGCACATCACATAAAATTCCCCTGCATAGAAGCTACCTACCAGAAGTAACCTCGGCATTATCTCATTAACAACTTCTCTTAGTGCAATTGCCACTGGCCGGTGACCTCTCAGACATCCACTATAGGAACGCGTTCCACTCAATATACTGCGGCTCATTAAACCAAGCAACGACCCTTGCTGGCGTCTAGAATATCAGGGGAGACCTTCTGCACTTGGTCTACTATCTTTCATGGAAGGTACGCGCCTGAGGCGACCTTGGGGGTTACATGCATGGTATTACAGGACCCCCACGGCTAGAGGTCAATGTCGTCCACAACGATGGCCCCCGGCAGGGATCCAAACACTCTTCTGATAATTCATTACGATTTCGATCAGCTGTTCTGGACTTGGTGGGCACTCCATACTGGTTCTTCTTTGGGATACACAGACCATGCAGCAGTAAAGAAACTGTCCTCTTAGCGTGGAGTACAATAGACGGAACCAGTGCAAATAAGTTCTGCAATAAATACATTCCTGGAACTACAACATGTGAGGTTTACATTCTGCAGATACCAGATTTAATTCCCGTCGACCGCAATATCTGATCCTTATTTTTATGGCTTTCCCTGGTTGGTGGGCGAATGTTAGGGTGGTTTCTTACCTGCTAAAGTTTTCCTTCAGCCATTTTACTTTTATTGCTTCTTTCTTCAACTTTCAGGTTTGCTTCTAGGTCTCGTATCGAACAGATGACGTGGATGCATTCCCAAAAGAACTCCTCTAAAACTAATCGAATGTTTGCGCTCTGAAACCCAAAGTTCACTCATAGGGCTAAATTGGCAGGCACATTTTCAATACCTACAAACGCATTTAAATAATGTGCTACCGGCACAACAGTTATAAACAAGAAATATAATTAGTAGACCATACTGGAATAAATTATGTGAGTATATAAGAAGATAAAACAACGCCTATGTTTTCAAAACTTATTTTTGAAAATGAGAGCGGTTAATTATTCCACTTCTTTTCGTTCTTAAAATTGAGTACACCTCAGATAAATGAGATTTGATTGTGAATTACATGGCATGGAGGGCCTAAAAACTTTTTATTAACAATTTAAATCTTTAAATCGAGCATTCCATAATGTAACCAAAGTGAAACATTGCCTATGGTACTATATAAGGTAAATGAGCACTGCTAATTCGCTTCTCACTATAACCTTCAATTTTGAACGAGAAGACTAAAATAAAAAGGTGAATGCTTTAACTCAAAATGAGGAGAAATTGTGCAGTAGGTACGAATAACATACCATTGGTATGAATGTTTGTGATTATAATTTCCTTTAAACAATTTGTAAGAACGAAATTCGATTTAAATACACTTTTCTAAGCCGATTAAAAGTAATTTTTTGTAGTAAGTAGAAGTGATGCATTCAAGCCAAATTAGAACTTTAAAAAGTCTGTATGCTGTCACTTAAGATGATTAAACGGCAAACTTGACATTTGAATGCTGCATCATCTATGGATGATATATGAAGATTTTCAAAACAAATCTCTTCATTCGAAACAACTTGATTTTCTCAAAAAATGTCTCATAAAGTTTTGATTAAATTACCAAATTCTTAGGATATTTTAATTACGAATTCTCTCCGATGTCTATATTCTGAGTAAGTTTTATATAACTGTCAAGCAGCATTTATGTTAGTTTGTTAACTTTTTTCGGGATATTCTTAGTTACCTATTTGTTTGAATTTTTCAATACTTGCACTTATCGCGATTGGGAAGGCATTATTCGGCTTTCTTTCTAGTGTTCGTGCAAGGAGAATGGAATTTCAAATCCATCACATAATGACCAGCTTTTAAAAACTTTTACCATCCTTAAAGCCTTGACTTTGTGAGTTCTTAGAATTAAAAGTCTTGTTTGCAGAAATTTAAAATGCTATCTTTTGCAGTAAACAGTAACTTTGTACACCCTTGCAGCAGTAAAAAGACGTAGAAAGCCTTCAAGATCGTCCCGTTACTTCAGAACACTGCGGTACACCTCAAATGTCCACTGTCGCAATAATTATCACACAACTCACGCAATTAGACCACTAACAACTCAAATAACAACTGACTACGCTCTAACACTTTGCGGAGTTCTTATACCTCCAGTCATAGTTCTAGAATGCAGTCGACGCAGCAAGCGAAAGATGCAACTATCCAGACATCTCTGTTCCTTTGTCTCTCTGTTTCTTTTTTCTCTCGGCAAGCGTCTAATTCGCTCGTCACCCTGTTCGCACGCACCGGCAATGGCTTGTCGCGGCTCCAACAAAAAACACATTCGGTGACAGTATTACCCTATATCGCTGTAGATACAAGGAAATAATCAGTAAGACAATTTCTACAATGTGTGCCTGTATTAACATGAAACAATAGTAGAAGAAACATTTATAAAAATAGGTTGTAAAAGACTAGCAAAATTCATTTAAGTGCAACATAATGCATTATAACGTATGTTTTCTAAAGAATTTTAATGTACAAAACCATGTTAATTTTGAACCATCTTTTTATGCATCTGTAAGTTATAGATGCACAGTCTTTCAGAAGAGAACGGCGTTGGAAGTTTTATTGAACCTTTCCAGGAAGGGCAGTAAGGAATTCTGATGCAAAGCAATATTTCTTGGACATTCTTAAGTACCGGATTAATAAAAGAGGTGAAGCGCGCCCAAGAGACTGTTGCGCAGATATTAAACTGTTTACTGAACATTAAATAGTTCATTTTATGCACAAGTGGTACTAAAGAATGGATATAACGTAGTGTGAAGATGTCCTTTCACTATCCCTCACGTTTTCCAGTAGATCCCTTAGAGCTCCTTCCTAGATCCATAAATGTAGGAAGTGTTAATAATTTTAAAGGCAAAATTTCGAATATGGTAAACATTTTCGAACTCTACAGTTTCTGTTCCATTTATTGTCATTAATTTTGAGGTTAACGCTATTTTTGAGTCAGTAACGACTGAAGGATTCATTTTCTTCATTTATACCGAAAGATCCAAAAACCTGCGAACCGGCTGATCAGTGTTTTGCGTGTCTACCTCCTCGGTAGTCCTTGCCGTCTGTCGCTATCATAAAAGGACGTGGAAGAGACCATGCAACATTTTTAAAACTACTTCTACATGATTTAATTTCCAGTGTTATTAGAGGAAATGTTGTAACTGGCCAGAGCCGTCGTTATACATGCTTGGCACCTCAGTATTAAACTATCCGACACTCGCCGTAGTTCACGTTGAGAAATGCTGTCATTCTCCATTAGGGGAGAGACTACAATATATCTCAACCTAGTTTAATCTTGCTGTAAACATCTGGGTGGGAAGAGAGACAGAGACAGAGGTATTGGGATAGAAAACGGTTAAGCTGTTGATTGGTTTAGCGAAGTTAGTGGATGTTTTCTTTTATTTGCATGCGTACGATAAACCCCTCCATTAAGTACAGTGCCGTACGTAATTTTACGTCCTCCAACGTCAAGTCATAACGAACGATGAATGGAATGGGTGAAATGATGCTCCAATGAGCCCGGAGCCCATAGACCTCATAGTTACCCGACATTAGTCTTTCAGGGTAAGGGAAACCTCCCGAAAAAACCTTATCCAGGTAACTCACTCTTACCGAGATTCGAACTCGGGACCTCTTGAACGTGAGGCAGACACGCTACCATCTACGCTACCGAGGCGGGCAGTAGTTTTCTGATCACTGCTCTGCGCGAGCTGATTACGGAGAGAGAAATGTATGCAAAAGTTTCGATTCTTATAAACGTAATAGTCCCACAGTTTATCTTTCTGCTTCATATATCACATAGATGTGTTCTGTATACTATATACAGATTAGACAGAAGACAGATAAAATTAAACACACTATTAACTTAAATTAAGCTACGTTTTATTTAACAATTAATAAAGGACACTGCTATTATATAATATTTTTGGATCCTAGACCAGGGAGCTCTCTCACAACGAGGTCGGTATCGAATTGAATACTGATTAAGCTGTTATTGTTTATAGTGTGGAGCTGCTTATGATATTTAACACTTTATTTCATCATGGAGCAGGCTGGTTCTTCAGCCAAAATAAAACACAATCGAGGCAAACCTCAAAAAAGTGGCGAGAGGCGATAATCGTGCACTGTTTCGCGGTGCTAAGAGAAAGAAACCCGGAATCGGTGAGAAAGAAACTTGTGACCTTCTTGGTGTTTCCGCAAGTAGTGTGCATATTGTTAGAATGGAACAGTAAGCATCCGGAACTCTAAGAACACCGGAAAGGTCGCGTAAGTGCAAACAGCTCGTGGAGAAATATGACAATTTTACGAAAAATGCTATATGCAGTAAAGTTCATGATTATTTTTTCAGAAATGAACCAACTCATAGATTCAATAAGTTAATGTGTAACACAACTCTATTTATTTATTACCTAGAGGTTAGCGCTGCCATATATACTGCTAGTGTTGCAAAACTTATGTGCGTGAATGTAGCGTCTAACACGTGGTGAGCTGAGTCAACACCGCCTTGTTGTTTACAGCAGGATTAAACTTGCGTGGGATAGAGTATAAAAGGCCCGATTTTTTCCAGTCTACAGTTGACCGTACGTACAAGAATACAGTGCTGCACCATATTTTTAAGAGAAATAACAGACAGGGAGCGTCATTTTGCCTTTTCTGAACAAGGCTCTGTAACAGATCATACAGTCAATATTTCGATGAAAACAATTGAAAATATGTTTCGAATAGAATGATAGAGATTTTTGTACTCCTTTTTCCCTCCACTAACCTCCTGCGACCTCTATCTCTGGGGAAACTTAAAGCATGAAGTATACATACCCTGGAAGAATTAAAACAAAATATCCAGGAAGTACAGAACTTCCATAGATCATAAATGAATAAAAGAAAAAGCGCGAGTTTTAAAAGTCACGCCTCCTTTAGTACTAACCTACAAAGCTCCTACATTATACGTGCTAAAATATAAGGATTTTATATTATCAGACAACTAAGTCATAGACTAACCGACCAGTTTATTTAATTTTGACGGAATATTTAATAACTACTGTTCCTTAACAGGGAACTTGGCTAGCTATGAATTCTTACAACACTTTACAGAAATTTCTTACAGACTTTAACACATAGAAGTAATTTATTGCAATTAATTCCCTATCTCCGTATAATTTCTTCTAGAAATTATTAATGTTAGCAATCAATAATGTCGTTTCCAAATTCTATTTGTCTACATTTAGAATTAAGTAATAAAATATCAGAATATACAGCAAAATGTGGAAGATACAAACTGTTACCTGTTGCTGTCTGGAGCAATTTCCTCTCGCGGATGCTTATTTCCCTTCACATGTGCTGCCATGCGTTCGGCTAGTGATACACTTAACATTTCTTTACTGCTACTTTTAACTTAAGAGCGAGCAGCTATACGGAAAAGCATTAAAGTGCATTTTTAACACCTGGTGAATATTCTTCAGGTAACATGTACTTTAAACACAAGCTTCAGTGTTGTGAAACAAAACGTTTTCTTTTGTTTGCGTTGAATCAGATTTCTATGCTGATGACGCCATCATTATATATTTTTGTCATTACATAGATATTCAATTTTGATAGTACGATGTTTTAGCATTCAGCTCACGTCAAGCAAAATTGTGACACGTCTTTAACGGCTAATTTCTGGACTTCATTTTATTTGTCATCTGTAAATTTAACATCACTTTGGAGACATCCTGAATAGATAAAATCAAAAGACGGAAACATTTAGGTACTGAAATGTATGGAAACTTTGCTTTATTTTCTGACGATTTATATAATTTTACAACTTTATTCAGGATAGCTACGGCAAACATTGGGAGCTGAGGTTCTAAAGTCTCAACGTAACATAATAATTTAGGATACAGAAATATACTTTATTGAAGAGAAGGCAAGGGGATTAACAGTTAAAAGCTAAAATTAAATTCTCATAAGATTCATTCTTCACATGTAAACATTGACTGCTGTTGCCAAGGCAATTCATACTCACGTAAACAGAGAGCAAGAACTTACAGCACCTGTAAAATGTGAATTTCGCAACTACTAAGGTAAAGATTACCAGTAGACTGATCAACCTACCTGCAGTAAAGATCAGTGATACACTTTCTATGAATGTTACAAGTACGAGATGTGCTAAAGGTCCACAGATATTTCTACCACATCAAACTATCGTAAATCATAATTTGTAAGAGTTATGATTTCAAAATACCAGTTCCTAACAGCAAAGAGAAGTTCTGGTAAGATGCAAAATGCTCACAGAAAATGAAATGATGGAACAAGTGCCTGGGTGCAATTTAAGCTATGCACGATAATGAAATGCAGCTTAAAAAGTTATGACTGCAGTTGTGTTTAAATGGGTCCTGGCTAGATCAGCATTAAAGCTGCAGAAATGACATATTCCAGAAAAGGAGAAGTATGTCCGTGGTAAGCAGAATTCCAAATCAAAACATGAGAAATAAGCTAAAAATTTATTCATTAAACAAAATAAGATTGCTTATAAAGAACTATTAAAAGAACTGAGGACTCTAAAATCCCTAAGAAGATAGCTAAACATTCAAGAGTCTTAGAAGAAGAAGAAGAAGAAGAAGAAGAAGAAGAAGAAGAAGAAGAAGAAGAAGAAGAAGAAGAAGAAGAAGAAGAAGAAGAAGAAGAAGAAGAAGAAGAAGAAGAAGAAGAAGAAGAAGAAGAAGAAGAAGAAGAAGAAGAAGTCTGCGACGTCGAAGGAAAAGATGTCATGACCTTGATTTGAGATCTGTGTATAGTACTATCTATTTCCTGAAGAAGAATATTGTGACTTTGTGGGTTCGTAGAATTAAAAGTCCCATTGCACAAACTCAAAATGTTCTTTATTCCCACCGAATTACAGTTGGAACACTTGCCGATTACATAGAATTACGTAGCGCACACAATTACAATACAACAGTTCGTTTGTCACAAGTCCACTTCACACTCGCAATTACGTACAACTCTGATAAACGTACGCAGTCTTCCAGTCCGTTCGCTGACACGGCGCTCTTCACGGCTGCTCGCCAAGAACTGAACGACTCGCCCACTGCAGCCCTTATATAGAAAGATCGCTGTTTCTGGAAGTTTCGCGGCTCAGAACATCATCCCGAATGTTCTAGACGTCAGGGAGACGGCTAGTGATGCTTTTCCAACCATCCCCTCAGTGAACGCTACAAGATAAATAGGTAGGCGTAGCCTGAATGCCTCCTGTCGCTCACCCAGCTGTTAGTCGGTCGTGCCTTCCGATAAGTGGGTGACAATATTTTTTGAAACGCTCACTCATAATTTTTAAAATTATAACTTAGCACCAAAGTTTGAAATAATTGTAGATATACCTAAACCTCCATTACCTTTTGTTTCCTTGCCGTTGTCCTTGGAACATATCGAAGGTGTTAACTCCTATTCGCTGGGTTTTAATCATTAAATCACGCACACATTCATACTCTCGTTCATACTTCCAGAATCTGGGAAAGATGAAGAATTACCTTGGTCGGAGAAAAATCCCTATACCCACTGCCGGGATTCGAACCCGGGACCCCAGCACGGGAGGCTACGGACTGAGCCATGGGTCCAGTCTCCATTACCATCGTCATTGCTTCCAGAGCAAAAAAGGAAGCAAGAACAAAGCAGATCAGAGTGGTCAAAAATATTGATGGAGAAGGAAGTACCAAGTTTTTTTTTTTCTAAGACAGTATACTAGGTGGCGTATTAGCGTCGGCTGTAAAGCAAACAAACAGTTGGAGAAGGTATAAAGAGTTGTCTATATAGAAGGCGCAATATCAGTGAGTCAACTGTTTAGAAAAAAATTAATGACAGTTACTACGCCGTTAAATTCTGTAGCTGCGTTGCCTGCACGACGAGAGTCTGAAAACAATGAGAAGCAGCTTAAGGGAAACTGATTTTACTTCGCAAAATTATCTGAGCAAACTATTGTGCAGCGAGCACACAATGCATATTACTGTGATGATTACAATAATTGAAGATATTTGAAAAACAAGAATTGTGGGCTGATCTTAATAACAAAAGATCTCTGAAATTGTATCAAACATTGAAGTAGAAAGAGAAGGGTTGGCATCGTTTAGAACAGGAGTAATATTACTTAATGGGTATAAGGAATGGATATATAAAGGGAAGATGTCCAATTTGTGAAAAAGAAGATAGTACTTGGCACTATATTTTTGATTGTCAGAAAAACAAAATATTAGAGAGATAATTTCCTTTTCATAAGTGGAAAAATATACCAAATGAAATAAGGGGCAAAATATTCTTGAATATAAGATCAGAAGAGAACATAATAAAACTGGGAAAATATATTGGCAACGTAAGACAAAAATGGCTTTGGAAAACAGGGAAGTCTAATGAGAATAACTAGGAAAAATAGTATAAGGTATAAAGAGAAACAAAGATCTAGATCCCAAATTTTAAAATGGCCCATTATATACACAACCAGGGTTAACTATAATGGAGCATGGGAAAATGCAACTCCATAACGAGGAGTATGTAAGATTTTGTATTCATTATATACTATATATATGTGTATGAAAATGTATATGCTAGATATTGTAATAAGAAATACTGTGATGAGAAAGTCTGAGAACCTTGGCTTCTGTGTGTGAGGGGAGTGTAAAAATGCTTTCATGTTTAAATGTGATAAATGGTATTCACCAATTGACCAATGCAAGTAACTATTATTCATCGTTTGAAGAGCAAAATTTGGGCTTTAAATACATATTATACAAATATTTTCTCTGCTGTAATACTTTGGCGAAATTCTATCATTAAGGGTACATTAAAGTGACTTTGTATTTCCGTTTCTACCTTAATATTCTTAAAACTATTTCATAGTAAGTGTGTTTCAAATCTCATACAGATACTTAATCTTTATTGAGACAAATGTATTGTTAATGAATACTGATATAGAATGGCAAATAGAATTTCCTTTATTCTTCTGATTATTACAGAATTAACCTTTAACTGTTTAAATATAATTTAATCAAATCCTTCATCAGCTCTCAAATTTACAGATATCATAAAGAATTTAAAACTGCGCCGATAACCTTATGCCAATTTAGGAAGACCATTCTTTCCTACTTTTTGGTTAGAAAATACACTGAATGGAACATTTAATGCCAAACGTTTAAGGAAAATTAAAGGCCAATGAAAGACATTGGAAAATAAATACAGTAAATAGGTCGTCTGTTGTTGGGTATTTAAACTTTAAACACGCATTGAAACTTTAAAGGGCTGTCAGAGCAGAACTTAAGATGCGTAACTGAAATTAAAGACTTATGCCCGATTTCCCCAACAAATGTTGAAATCGACGTTAACAAATGTAACATAACAATTGTTACAGAGTTAACAAAAGTGTTAAAATTATTGCATTTCACCAACTTATTTTCTGAAAATGTTAACGATCGTGTGTTAACATCGGGAGACTTGTAAATATTACAGATACAGAATGCTATGGATGAATCTTACTATTTTCTGAACGTAGTGCGATGCTCTTTTGTTTTCATTTTCGTTTACACACAACTGAAAAAATGGCGGGCGAATAAAACCAAAAGCGAAACCATGGTATGAATTTCCCATCAATCCAGACAGAACTGTTAGTTGAACTAGTAACTAATTATACTGATATTGTGGAAAATAAGAGGAGGGATGTTGTAAATGGGAAACAGAAAGATGTGACGTGAGAAAAGATTGGAAATGAGTTTAATTCGAATGAAAATGTCACAGCCAGAAATACGAAGCATCTTCGTCAATATTACGTAAATATAAACCCAGGTGCGAAGGACAGAAGTGACGAGTGACTTGAACCTTTCAAGACGGGAGGTGGACAGTGTATTATCCTCAAAATTCAGTGAATTATAAAACCGCAAAGTTATTAATCTTGAAGAAAAGGCGATATCGGCATATTCCTAATCGATGCATGTTCTAACCTCTCTTGTACTTCCTCAGTAACCTTCATAATAACTTGTTTCGACAGTCTATACTTCAGTAGAAATTGTTCTATTATTATGAATGTCATTTAGACGGTCTAAATATAGCAAATCGACATCGAAACTGTTCACTTCTACCATCTTCACACTTTTCAGAACACGGATCCATCTCCTACATTAATATAGGTACTCTTTTTAAATAATGCAATACAGTGTGGCAAAATACAAATAACATTAAAATACTTTAACATACGACATTATTTCATTTTAATAATACCAAGCTGTGGAGAGCGTATCCATCCACGTGAACAACACGATTGTTACTCTTGCCATAAAGAGTGTGACGCAATCAGAATACATAAACTCTACTGTTGTAGGTCTAGAATTTTTGCTAATACATCCTTGAGACACATGTTCTCCATACACTATAAAATATTTATAGACAAACTATAAAGAAGGCACTAAAGCGTGAATAATACTGCTTTATAGGTGACCTTAGAAAGGACATCTGACTGCTGTCCTTGCAGACTCAAACATTAATAGGCAAATACTTGAAGGTTAGAAATGAAATAAATTAGAGATGAAAGTCTAAGGCAGTGTTTTGTTTTTAATCACAATCAATAAAACAAACGAATACTGCCTCGTAAAAAAGTAAGCATAAGGTCATGGGTAACTTCAAACACAGAAGGAATTGATGGTCTTGATTCATTTTAACGGAAAGAAATTATATTCTAGTTATACAGGATGAAACAAAATGATCATTTCAAAATTGTGATGCAATTTTAAGCTCTAGGCAGAGATATTTATCGTCATTTTTGCCTTGTAAGACAAACAGTGGGGTTCAAAATTATTTGCGAAACTATAGAAATCTGATATGCTGAAATTCAACATTGTGCTACGTTTTAAGGTCTAAAATAATACGGTGTATACGTGAAATAGTAGAGGATAATAAAAGTAGCTACACCATAATAGAAATTAAAAACTTAATTTAAAGAGTACAGACTGAGTGTTTATTTTAATTTTATTTATTCTATTTTGAACTAACAATTGCTTCTTTCATCTCAAATAATGTATTTAGGATTATATTTATAATTTACCTGCATGTTATATTTTAAGAGCGAAGTAGGTTGCATTTTGAAACTAAGGTAATAGGGTCTGAAGCGAGCATCTTAAGGAAAGCCATGGAGGAAGTTTCTACATATTGTAGTTTAATTTTAATATTTTCAAAATGTTATGAGATTATTGTTGCAATTATAAGCATATTTTTATTTCAATGCATATGCCTGTAATATTTTTGTTAAGAAAACAAATTAATTATTCTCTTACTAATATAATTACTTACATGTTCTACATGATGCAGAAATCCTGCTTTTTAAAAAAATACAAATTTTTGTATATATTATTGAAATGCTAATACTAGCACATAGAATTTTAGGCTCTCTCTTGGTTCCTCCATTAAAATTTGTTGTAATACATTAAAATTAGTAGTCGAGCACTTAATGAACAATTTAAAAATTTCAGCAAAACACCAATTTCATTAAAAAATCAATTTAATTTACTTTAAGTTAGAAAAATCCAAGTCTAATAAAAGGTCACTGGTTGAATGCTCTTTAATAAAATGGTTTCATGTTGAAGCTATACAATATTCTAAGAGCAAAGTCCATTGTAAGTCAATGAAACTACAGGTTCAAAGTAGCTTTTTTTTACATAAAAGCTAGTTTCTTTAATTTTTTTTTTAAATTTAGCATATATTTCAACTGTGTATATCCTTAACCACCCTTATCTGTTGATCCTGACAGCATATATTGATGGTTAAACGACCGAAAGCGAAATTTGGAGGTAGGGTGCAATTGATAACGATAATTGGTGTCGCAGTTAGCTTACATCGAAAAGTGTCTCCGAAGTTTTGGTAACCAGAAGATACTCACCAAAGCAGCATGTCCGGAAGGTACGAGGTTCTGCTCACGTTGACGCGATCCTCGCCGCCTCCTGGACAGCACTATATCCCCCCAAGCTCCCGTCATCTCTCCCACTCGACTATCTGTTGAGAATCCTTCAAATTCTACAGACGTAACATCGGATCCCAGACGCCAAATCCTCCGTGACGTCTTCCTCGCGAAGTGAGTGGAGGAACGCCGACAAAAAAGGAAGAGGAAGCGGCCTGATACTGTGGCGCGACATGTTTCCATCAATAAGGCGCGAGCGACTCTTACCGATTTTCGGCGACGTTATGATCTCTCCTCTCGCTGCATCACGGCGCTTTTTTGTTTCCGCGACAACAGTGCGCATGTCGGGGCGACACGCTGGCGGGAACTTTCAAGTGCATTAAAACTATGTACCTCCCGCATTGACAGCCACACAAGTTCTAGGCTCTGTAGCTCTAGAATGTGTCTTTTTATGAAAACTTTGGGAACTGGCTTCGGTACTTCAGTATTTCTTAACCCATGTTCTGAAATATGTTTTTTTTTCTTCAAAAAAAGTTATATCTGTGTTGGTAGGGGTTGGCTTCGTTCAGTAAATACATAATTAACCTTCCCCTTAATGCGTAGGTGAGCGATCCTAAGGAGTGACAGTATCTACGTTATTAAGGGTGGACATAAATGCACCTAATCGTAAGTTCTGATCTCGCACTACATTAATTTAATGCCTGAAAAAATGAAGTTGTTGAAATTTACGTCCTCCAAAGTTAAGTCATATCGGACGAAGAATCGAATGAGCCCGTGGTCCATGGAGTTTTGAGTTACCCGACATCCGTCTTTCAGAATAAGGGAAAACATCGGTAAAAATATTATCCACTTAGCACCCCTGACCGAGATTCGAACTAGGGACCTCTTGAACGTGAGGCAGAACAAATATGAAGTGACGTTAGCATTACAACATTTGGGCCTAATAGTCTGTTCTGGTCTGATCTCTTGTTCATATCCTCAAGA
Organism: Mantis religiosa; assembly: GCA_030765055.1. Taxonomy (NCBI): domain Eukaryota; kingdom Metazoa; phylum Arthropoda; class Insecta; order Mantodea; family Mantidae; genus Mantis; species Mantis religiosa. The sequence continues at coordinate 138,639,065 of CM060955.1, read as the reverse complement.
AATTTCTCCTGTTGGTTTATACCAGGCATGGGGAACAGTACTCTGAAAGTGTGAAGCCATCCCTGCCATCATGAAAGTGGAAAAACGCTTCTACCGAATGGGTGTATAATGAATGATTAATTATCCAATTGTAGTGATTCTGCTGACCAAGCCTCAAAAAATGACAAGTTCTGCCCGTCGGTGCGTCAATGTACCTAAGCCTGTCTCTTCGAAAACTGGAGGTAGAGTGATAATAATGACCATTCTTATTGGCATGCTACTATATTACTCATATGTATACTCACAACAGAAAAGGTAGCTGCTGTGATAGCATAGCATTTTGGGGTGAACCGCATTTACAGATTAGCACCATGTATAAGAAAAACTGTAAAAAATGTCAATTTAGAAACTTTTATTCATAAAATTTGCTGTGAGTCCATCATAAGCAGATATACCTATCTGTAAAAATGTTTCGCTGTGTATGTTGGTTGTTGAAAACTGTGATCTAAAAACAAACGTGTGCTGTAATTATGCGAATAAATTGTCTTTTAAATATATTCACTAGCGGCATATAACACGCCATTTGTATATTACCAATACGTTACTTCACTAAGTGTTCAGCTGTTAGTGAATGCTGGGACTTTGTGGGATATTTATCTATATTTCTATGTAACATTTTAGGAATATAAATATGTTCATACTACATTATGTAATAGAATATTTAAATGTTAGTTTAGTAAGCATTTGATAAAGTTCAAAGAAAATGAAGAAAATGCGCCGAGCTTTTCTCTTTATTTTCTTCTTCTTTTTTCGAGTTTCCCAGATTCCGTTATGCGCTTACCAAAGTACGCTTACCTAGTAAGCTAGCCTAGCTTACCTAGTATCTTTTACATGATGGATATTTATATCAGCTGAATTCTACTGAGATATTAGCTGAAATATATTGTTTACATATTATTGAAGACGTATATTACAGTTTAGAATGTAACTTGACAAGTGTTGCTATGTTAATGTTTTAGGATTTAGGATTAGGATTTCACTTCGGAGGGGATTGTGTACGTAGGCCACCATGCTGCGCCCATTGTGCATATGCCTCCAAGTGGGGCACCCCTGGGAGGAAGGATGAGGTGAGAAGAGAGAGGGCAGTTGACCCAAGGAGCCACGACAACGCCGAGGGCAGGGTTCCTACAGTTGAGACTTCCCCAACAGGCCAGGACAACTGATACGCTCCTTTACAGCGGGTGGCAACGAGCCCAGCATCCGAACCCCAAATGTTCCTAGCTGGCATTCCCGAAACGGTCCCAGCAGAGGCACGGTGACCGGCAACCGACCTACCGGAGGAGGAAGTAGTTTTTGTCATTCTGCCATGCACCGCCGAGACTCCAACCGACACTTCTAACCTGAAAGAGACCAGCAGATGAGATGATAATGGAGATGAAATGGAGGGACAGCAAATTCGGGAAATGTAATTAACTTAACCAGAATTCACCTAACGACCCGGGAAACCCTCCGATAAAACTCATGGGTCAGGTAGGTTGACCACGGGAGTCGAACCCGGGCCTCCCGAATGCGGGCCTCAGACAAAACGACATGAGTCTTCCCGCTCGGTAAGTTAATGTTTTACTTACCACAGTAGTACGGAAGTGCCAACTTAGGAATATAATTAATGCAAATCAGTTATATCATAAACAATCCTAAAAATTTTAAACAGTTTTTAAAACTTCTGAAACTTAAAATTTTTAATAGATACTATTGCGAACTGCCCTGTAGTAGATGCAGGTTCTGAAGACGTATCAAATTTAGACAATAGCTGCGAGGCGCACACAAAAAGATATTTTGCACGTCCCCTGCCTCCGGGGAGGGTATAAACGAACCGTAAATCTGTCTTAAGTAACTCCGGGTCTTGACAAGGAATGCTGCCCAAGTGAGACGCAACCAACTTTAAGTACCCACTCATTTTCTCTTTTATTTCGTCGTAAACTATCCCATTCTGCGAGACGACAAGCTGTGATACACGATCGTCAACCACGGGCATTTTAGAACACTGTAAACACAATTTTCTTTATAGCCCCTTTCGTTCCAAATCGGCGGCAGATTTTAGAGCTAAAAGGCAATGTTTAGCAACTTAAAATGCCGAGGGACTGTAGCCCTGTTGAAATGTTCGTCAGGTTTGTAAAAATGTGCGCCGTAGTTTAGTTACCAAACGAGCGAATTAATTAAAGAACAGGAAAATGATATTTCATATTGGTGTTCTTTTCTTTTAAAATTATTAAGTTTGTAACTTATTTACACCATTTGCTTCATCAGTTAAGCAGCCTGGGATCAATTCCAGGAGACCACAAGTGGGATATATAGTAGACAAAGCGGCAATGAGGTAGGCTTTCTCCGGGTTCTGCTGTTTCACCCATCATTCATTCCACCAACTGCTCAATCAGCACTTTTCCTTTCAGCCACTTCGCCTCCATTTTAATTCATCCCTTTCTTTACCCTTACACCAGGTTTATCTATCATGGCTACTCTCTCTGTACTAGCATTTGTCTGCTTCTCGAAAGGCACTTGATTCTAGCTACCCTAGCCCTGGTGGAGGGAAGGATAAGACCTCCTTACGAAAAGAGAAAGAAGGAAAGTTATGTATTTGCTGTATACTAAATAATACTAGGTATTGTGAATCAATGTGCAATTATAACTAGTAAATTTAAATAAAAATTAAAATCAAAATTAAACGAAAAATTCTTCAGTTTACTTGGCCCAGTGTGCGGTTCAGAATTCGGGTAAGAGATGAAGAAGTTGTTACATATCCATTAACTTACTTTCTTTTGATCTCTTAAGAAATGACACAAATTGCTTTCACACATTTGTTTCCTACTCAGAAATATATGTTAATGCATTATTATTATTATTATTATTATTATTATTATTATTATTATTATTATTATTATTATTATTATTATTATTATTATTATTATTATTATTATTATTATTATTATTATTATTATTATTATTATTATTATTATTATTATTATTATTATTATTATTATTATTATTATTATTATTATTATTATTATTATTATTATTATTATTATTATTATTATTATTATTATATTTGATTAAGAATTTTCACCTGCTTCACATGCATTCTATATGGTGTGCAAAAATTTAGAAACCTCTTGAAGTTAACTTTTCTGTCAATTATAGCAAATTCGGTCTTACCACACAAGCCTCTAAAGAGAGGCTAAACTCTAATTGGCACATAATCTCTTCAAGAACCTGTAGAGAAAGACCAATTCAATTTTTCAGTATTCACCATCGACAGTTTTCGCCTTTTGCGAACTGTTGCTGAATAAAATACACCAACTGGGACATAGTCGTATAAATTCATAGTAAAAGCAGTAACAGTTCAGGGCGAGGTCTAACCGAGGATCCAAATACTCCGGCCACTATCACCCGGGAGCGATGGAAAACTCCGGGGCCCTTTCCATAGAGCAATACCTGGAGTCTAAAAAGCTCTCCCATTGACAACAACGTGAAGACGGGTGGAAGTGGATACGCCACTTACGCGCGTCAACCCCGCAGGAAAGACTACTGAAGAACCTTGGTGGAGCCACCTGGTGATCTAGCACACCTTCTACTAGCTCTGCAGGCTAGTACCCGGGACTTTTTAGGCCCCTCTGCCCCCTCCGGACGGCCGTAGCCTGGCCAGAAGTACCTAATCTCCCATGTGTATCAGAAACCACCCCATCGAGTCCAACTCAATCCGAACAACTCCCATTCGGGAGGGCTCGATTGTTCGGCCCTAGGTTTCTCTTGTAATGTCAGAGGTAGCACGAGTGCTAGGGCACCGCAGCGCCCACACCATGGCAGCTGAAGGGGACGGATCCCCTCTCCTACGGGGAGTAAAAGCAGTAACAGCCTAATGTTGACAAGAACTACTGGTGGCGCCATGGCCGAGCAAAAAAAAAAAAAAAAAAAAAGAGTGTAATGTTTAACGCCCGCTTTTACTATATGCCTCACCTCAGGCGGTGACACTGATGACAAATTAAATGAAGACTGAGCACCGGTGGAATGAGATGGTGGGGTAAGCCGGAGATCCCGGAGAAAACCAGCTCGAGCCTCAGGTTGTTCTCCACAAATCTCAATTTGCGGTTACCTGGGATCGAACCCGGGCCGCCTTGGTGAGAGCCAAGAGGTTTTACCGCTCGGACACAGCGAGACCATATGGACTTGCGTTTAGACCGCTTGGCGGCACGGGTTCAATCCCAGATGACCGCATGTGAGATTTCTGTTTAAACAATATAGCAAAGGGGTAGTTTGTATCCGAGATATCCATTTTTCCCCGGCATCATTCCACAAATTATCACCTTTCCTTCATCCATTATCGGATTGAAGTATTCTTACGGAATGTAGCATGCCAGCAAAAATAAAAAAGGGGTTGCTGCTTCTTGTGGACAATGAGATGAGCTTAGGTTAGGTTGGAGCAGAGTTTTCCACTCGAGAAATGAGAACCATTCAAACACACCAGGCACCCTTTGGTTACCCTAAAGGCCTCCTGTATTCCACGAAATAAATGCTTCTATGTTTTAGTACGAAAAATATCCTGAACTTTTTAATAACGCATAAAGTATACCAGTGTAGAATTTAAACCAAACTTATTAAAATGCCGCCTGGGGAACAATTATTACTTTAGCGATGAGCGTAGCTGAAAATTTTCCCTTACACGTTTCATTTTAAAATACATTCATGGAAACAATATGAGCTAGTAAACTGCTTTTACCTGCGGCTTCACCCACGTTAATATACATTCCATCGTTAGCACTGCATGAAATCAACTTCATACAACGTCTTATCCTATTATCCCCTAGACCAAATACAGTGAACCTTTCAGGAGCTAGATTCAATTTCTGTTTAATTTCTCTTACTATCGAAATTTATAAGTTGCAATTTTGCTTTTCTATTAGATAAAATTAATGGTCATTTTATGTTCTGCACCTGTCACTTCTCAACTATCAAGTATTGTAATATGCATTGCTCGAAAAAATGACTTCTACAAATGGCTACACTATACAGGGTGGGCCAAGAAAACCTGACGACCTTCAAGTTTAAATAGGTTGGTAAATATGACATATAAATGAATGAATGCACGAGATATCAAGAGCAAGACCAATGTTTGCCATTGTAGTAAAAATTGCGCAATGGAATGCTGAACACTGTGCTTTGGTAATGGAAACTTTTATTTCAAAATGGGGCATTAGACGATTGCTTCGCCGTCATATTAATGCCCCACTTCCTGGCAACGTTTCTAGCAGGAACAGTTATCAAGTTGTGGGCACAGAATATCTGCAACAGCTTCTGCAGTGAGAAGAAACCACCAGGTGCTGTACACAACTGTGAGAACACCAGAAAATGTTGAAATGGTCAGACTGGCAATAAAAAGGGATCCTGGTCGCTCAATAAATTATGGTTATCACAGACAAGTTTTACGAGAACTCTACACAAAGATTTGCGTTTGCATTCCTACAAGATGGTTTTGGTTCAAGAGTTAAAACATTGTGATAAATCTAATCAAATTACAGTCTGTGATAACTTTATGAACCCTGTTAAGGAGTGATGAGGCTCATTTTCATCTAAATGGTACGGTAAACAAACAAAACTTTTGGGCGCCGGGGTAGCGCGGTGGTTTCGTTCGCGGCTCCCGTTCTAAGGGTCCCGAGTTCGATTCCCGGCTCTGGGGTTGGCGATTTTAAGTCGGCCCTATCCACGCCTTCACCTCTGTCTAGCACACGTGAAGTATCCCCTATGCCCAACGTGGTTCGGAGTCCACGGTAAAAACTGTAGGTCCTCTCACCCCGCCGCCATCTTCACTATCACCCTATCATCGGAGGTAATGGACACCGCCCTCTGGGTGCCTCCACCTGAGAAATGGGTCCGGTCATCACTTGGTGGGGCGAGGTTACCCCGAAGGCCAAGGTTGCCATGTGGGGAGTGTTAGTAACTAACTAACTAACAAACAAAATTTTCGCCATTGGAGTGCTTCAAATCTATGACAACTATTTATGTGCCCTCTTCATAATCCACATGTAACAGTCTGGTGTGGCTTAGCCAGTTTTGGAATCATGGCTCTTTATTTTTATAAAGAAAATGATAGCTGTAACAGTGGCAGACCCATATATAGAAATGCTGTAGAATTTCCTTACTACTAAGTTATATTACGTGGAATTTATCTCAACACCATCTGGTATCAGCCCAAACCGGCAACGTGTCCACTGCAATGGTTAAAGAAATGAAAGAATTTCAAGAAAAGGAGATATTCCATGGCCAGCACGTTCTCCAGATCTGTGAGTGTGAAGCCACTAAGTAGTCTTTGGGGCTACCTCAAATGTACATTACCACACCAAGCAATATTAATGAACTCAAGCAGGCTAGACAGGAGGAAATCACAGCTATGTCAAACGACATATTGCAATCAGCGATACAGAATCTACATCCCACACAACAACAACTTATACTAAGTAATGGAGGTCATTTAAGAGACATCCTATTTAGAAAATAAATTCACTTCCTCAAATAGCATTCCTATTACTGTTACAGAATTGAAATTCTAATATGCATCTTGCCTATACTATTTATTTTATTATAAATATCGTTAGATTCCCGTCGGCCACCCTCTAGTAAAGACTAATATCACATAAGTGTTCCACTTATTACAAAAATGTTAAGGTTCCGTCACAATAGCTGCATTAGGTATATTTTATTTTAATTCTGCATTTAATATAACACTAAGTCAACGCAAGGGTGTTAGTTATAATTCCCTTAATACAAAATGTTACCCAATATTCGCTCAAATGACTTCCCTCTGCCTTGGTGCTAAAGTGAATACAACCAAGATGACCACACTTGAATATGACAAGTTTTATCACAGTATCCCTATTCACCACGGACCAAACGACATTTTCAGGTATTACTGCTGCCTTACGTCTGTCTTCCGCTCAACGTTCAGCTGCATGGAACGGAATAGTAATAATCTTTCTCGCCAACCAAGCTGCAAATATCTACGATGTTCAGCGAATTGACTTCTCCTCCGTAGTATCGGTTCGATTCCTGGCAAGCGTTGCCAACTCTCTATTGAATAGAATATTGGAAAAGTGAGAATCATAGTAAGTTTAATAGCGTGGGACCTGCGCTAACCTAACCTATAAGTTAAAGACAGGCTAAAGAAGTATAAATTAAAATATTCTGTTGCGTTGCTTTCTGGTTCTCCAAATATCAGGAGGCCTAAAACTCCTTTGCACGCTTGCTTCAGAACGGACATAAAGCCGATTATTATAATATCGTAGATTTACGTCATGTAAAACACCTCTAGCACGATAAAAGTATCCTTGAGCCGAATTATGGAGTCTTCACATCAAATATACGATATATACTGCGAGCAGCAGTTGAAAAGCAATTATTTTCCACAGTACAGTCTTAAGAGTAAGAAAAATCCCCATTCTCCACGCGGGAATCGAACCCGGGTCCTCTGGATGTAGAAGCTATTTTAACCACCAGACTACAGCGGCAGTCGATCTTAACTTTTATAAGCGTGCGATATTTTCAATAGCCCATTTCGTTCCAGGCCAGATTGAGCACGGGAATCGAAAGGTGACCCGTGCGAGGAAGAGTTTTATCGGCCACGCGACTCTCGCGATGTCACCAACACAATTAACACTTCCAGACCCGGGTAATGAAGCCGGCGACAACGGTCCAGTTCTAGTCCTTATCACCTAATGGCGCCCTCGCGTGAGCGGCTCTGGTAGAAAGCAGCTTTGCATGCTGCGTCGCCGATAAACCGGCACTCTAAAGCCTAATCTCATTTCGTGAAAGCAAGAAAAACAACCGACCCTTCTCCAGACTCCTTTAATAGAATTAGTAGCCCAACTCGATATGGAAATAAATCTTGTGAGGGAATGAGGTACAGGAGCCAGTCTCTCTGCCTTCGTCAGCGCATTTGTGTATACATCAACTATAGGAGTTCCAGTACAAGAAGTGACCACACTTATTCGCGAAGATGACCTTTTCCGGAACATACAATGAATTTTTACTTGGTGTTATTAAAATTTTTGGTTAGAACTGTCTTTTTCTTGCGAAGTGTCCACCGATTTAACTATAAAGAAACGTACAAATGTATACTTTTCGTGTTTTGCCAGCGATGTGAACAAGATATGTGTTCTTTTGTCTTTTCGCTTTATTACAGAAGACAGCAGAGACGATGGGTATTGATGATGCATGAAATAATTACTGGAAAAGCAAATCTGTATAGGAAACGTTCACATATAAAGTACATTCCCAGTAAGTGTCATTTAAGAAGAACAGGGAACTTCGCAGAAACTTCAGTAAGGGAGGATGTCCTGGCCAAATGTACGTAATCAACCCACACACACTAGCTCAGACGTTCGTATCGGTTTCTCTTACAGCCAGAAAAAAATAATCATCGAAAAGAGTTTTGGGATTACTAGTGAAGATCCTGCTTTACATCTTCTTTCTTCAGGTTTGTAAAGGTTTCCTTTAGAAGCCACTCTGGCACTAATATATTATTTTTATTTAATTGTTAATCTGCAAGACTACTACAAATAAAGCATGCCTTTAATTATAATTATATAAAAAACAAAGATAATACAATATAAACAATTGTTTCATGTTTATATTGAGGATATTTTAAATTTAGGCTTCAACTTTGTAACTACTATGTGCACAATTTACTGAGCTGCCACAAGTTATAAGAGTGAAGATAACCACAAACATACTATCCAGCAGGAAGATTTATGGCTCCTGCTTTCCTGATTGAAAAATCAGTAACAGATGCTTATGTGTCATAAAATTTTAGCCATCTGGCTGATGTGTCAATTGCTGGAGAACTTTGACTTTCCAAGACACTTGCATTCAGTTAGGTGAACCAATAGGCAGCCAATCCCACACCTGGACATTGTGGATAGGATTATTATCCCTAAAGCAGCGTAGCCCTGGAGCTGTCGGAAGTGTCTCCTTAATGGGTAACGTCACATGCAATCTTCCATTATATATGTGATATATATCAAAGGAAGCTTCAATAATTTTATACAAGGTAAAAACAGAAAATTTTGTTTAACACACATTTAAAATGTGCCTCCTGTAGAAACGCTGTATTGTGAGATAAACTTCTTATTTTACCGAACAGTATACAGCCTCCATTTAGAAAGTGTCACTTCTGCAGCTTCCGAGTGCCCATAGGCTCCTCTTAATTTTATTGTTCAAGTTCCACGTCCACAGAATAAACTAGGGAGTATCATTAAAACGTCATAACGTGACTTAAAAACTCCTAATGGAGCTTTGGTTTTAAGAATTTTGAAATCAAAATAAAGGCTTAGCAGGAGTGAAATTAGCACGATGACCTAAAATATAAGGTTTCTTCAAAGATAAAATAGAAAGAACTATAAGTAAAATAATGAATATGGCAGAATAGTGCAGTGGACTTAAGCTCCACAAATAAAGTTTACACTTTTTAGAACTTTTTATAGCTACATATTCAAATTTAGGCTTACAAAATAGTGCCATTTGAATTAGTTATTATTTTTGCCTTTAAAATGGTAGCTTTTCATAAGGCTTTTATGCCGAAACACCATAGAATATCAAGAATAGTTTAAAATATACATGAGGTTTAGTATTTTTAAAACTGTAACTTTTATTAAACGATATCTTGCCAATGATGCTATAGCAGGTCACACAAAATGGAAGAAATCTGATATGACAAGTTCTAACGAAATACAAAATTAAAAGCTTCATTCGATACCCAAGATTAATGGTAATATCTCACAAGGAAAACATTTATACTTGAAAATTTTTTATTAATAGTTCTTACACGGAGTAAATTGCAAACGCTGCCCGCCTCGGTAGCGTAGATGGTACCGTGTCTGCCTCACATCTCGGTCAGGGTGAGTTACCTGGATAAGGTTTTTTCAGGGTTTCCTTTATTCTGAAAGACGAATGTCGGGTAACTCTAAGCTCTATGGACCATGGGCTCATTTGACCATTATTTCACCCATTCCATTTATCGTGTGATATGCCAACGTAGGAAGACGTAAATTAAAAAAAAATACAAACGCTGGAAAATCCACAGAGTAAATTTAACTGAGTAACAAATTATGAACGGAGTATATTACGCACACAGGACAAAATAGCCGTATGGCATAAAGTTGTACAAAATATAAACCAACTGTCAATTTAATTACCCTCTTGGTAAGAATGTAGAAACCATGTACAACTGGAAAATAGAGTGACACAGAAATACAATTTTTTTTATCCACATCTACCTCTGTATAATTCTGTGCTTAAGCATATGCGGCTGTACTGATCATAACGGAGTCCCATGTGGTTTTTATTTGTTTTAATAACTTTAAAAATGTACACAATTTTGGTGTTGGAAGATTCGTCGTTCAGTGAGTGTTATTTGCTGTGTTTCCTTGAACTTTCTCTCACCAAGTGCTCATTCACTTATTTTGTTTTGTTAGTGACAATATACATATTTTCATTTGTTTAAGGATTTGTGTACTGACCTGATACAATTTCGAAAAATTTGGTATACTTCAGCAACTTGGTTTAACAATGACCTGAAAATGAGACCATTTTCTGATCCAATTTATTGATATGTTCAGGTAAAATAGTAGCCAGCAGTAGATGATTTTCCTATAGAAGTGTATTCGAGAACTGCCAACTATGAAACGTGAGCATCAGCTTCTTGTTTGGACAGATCGGATCCGCCCATTCTCCTGTTTCCTTTGAATGCTTGCTCTACTAAAACTAAATGTAATGTTGGTAGCGCTGTTGGGGCTATCAATTCCACGCGCAAACAGATATGTCAAGATGTACCCCGTGCAGCAACCCGAAGTTTGTGATCGACGTTATCAGAGCAGTTAACGGACTCGTGACGTCAGCAGCATTTCACGTTACTGTCGGACGTTTCCCTTGTCCGTCTAAATGACAGCCCACTACCAATAAATACACTGCGAGGTAGTGGCCTAGCGAGGGAAAAGCATTTTGGCATTTTATGTCTTTTACGATGGAAGTATCCAAAGCATTCGTATTTTGTGCCAAGAAACCGTAATTAAACGGAGTATAAAGGACGAAAATTAGCAAATGATTACATTTTTAAGTTTTTGAACTTTACCTCTTTAATTTCAAACAAGTTTTATCATTTGAACTTTGTGTATGCAAAGATTTTGAAGTTAAGTATTGTAGTGAAATCAGAATATTGGAAAGCACGAAAGACAATATTATCTTCCAACCCAATTGACTTTTTAATATTTAAATCTGTGTTGTTACATACACAGGAATTAGTTTTTTCCCCTTTTTTGTAATTTACATTCTCCAACGTTAAGTCACATCGGACGATGAATGAAATGGGTGAAATGGTACTCAAATGAGTCCGGGGTCCATAGAGCTTAGAGTTACCCGACATTCGTCTATCAGGATAAGGGAAAACCCCGGAAAAACCTTATCCAGGTAACTCACCCTAACCGAGATTCAAACTTGGGACCTCTTGAACGGGAGGCAGACACGCTACCATCTACGCTACCGAGGCGGGAAAACCCATTTATAAAACATCATTGACTTCGTAATATTTAAATCTGTGTTGTGACATATATAGGAAGTAGTTTTTTGTTTGTAATTTACACCCTCCAACGTTAAGTCACATCGGACGATGAATGAAATGGGTAAAATGATGCTCAAATGAGTCCGGGGTCCATGGAGCTTAGAGTTATAGTCGTGCTGCTCGAACGGTTACCATGAATTTATCTTTGGTAATAGATACTTCTCAGATAACGCGTGGAGTGAACATATATCTGTCATTTGTGATTCCTGCGAATTCTATTGGTTGAAGTGATGTGTTCATTGGTACATAGCACACGACCGGGAGTCCCGTCAGTACCCTCTCACTCTTACAAGAAAAATCAGTGCCTTATCTGAGAGGTCAACAAAGGTAAATCCATGGTAACCGTTCCACTAGCGCACCTTTATCCGACATTCGTCTTTCAGGATAAGGGAAAACCCCGGAAAACCTTATCCAGGTAACTTACCCTAACCGAGATTCGAACTCGGGACCTCTTGAACGTGAGGCAGACACGCTACCATCTACGCTACCGAGGCGGGCTACAGGAAGTAGTACATTATTTTAACTTGCTTTTGTAAATCTTGGTACCGACTTTTTCAAACTCACTTTACAGGAGCGACTTAGGTTTTCAAAGTGTGTTTCAGATAAAACTGCCACATAAAACATCTAGAACCCTAAAACATTTATAACAATTTAATAATAAAAAACAAATTTCGCAATATTTTAAAAGACAGTGAAGATTGTTGTAACATGTGATTCTATTAGAAAAATATTATAAGAATAATAAAATATTGTCCGTGCACTGAATTCTAGGAATAGACAAAACCAGCTTTACGCTACTATTCAAATAAAGAGGTAGCTAATTTTTACCACAGTACCCCTCCACGGCCCTCGCTCCTGTATGTGACACAGCACTCGCCCATGCTATATGGAGTATGAAATAGTCATGCTATAACACCATCACTTGAATCTCAAGTCCAAGGCCTCGATATCAACTCGGAAGCTAAAGGCGGCTATGCAAATAAAACAATATAGACCTCAAAATATAGGTGCTTTATTATATCTTAAGCAACCGTAAACATTTTTACTGATATCTTAAAAACTTTTAGAACAACCTGCCACTACTGCAGTCAGGCTGGAATAAAAATACACTTACACCGTCCGAATAATCTCTTACACGTTTCTTTTTTATTGAACCGATAGGCGGTCTATCGTCGACAACATTCCAAAATTTACTATGGAGTTACATCAGGGTAGATTATCGACCGGCCTTGGCCGGCTTCCAAATTGCTCTGCAGGTTATGGCCTATACATGCGGCTTCTTATCTCTGAATGAAAGCTGAAAATACCACAAGTGTCTCGTAATTCAAGAGAGCTGTTTTCAGGAACATTGCCACTAGAGTAACATTTTGTTGCAAATCTTAAAAGGCAACAGCTGTGGCTTTCCTTGGTGCTGCTGTTAGAATTTAACTCTCGGTTTGACAATTTTACTTCTCTGGTAGAGAAATATATTGCAATATATTCGATGATTTATTTATAGCTTAGGAAAGCACCTATAAATTAGATTGTTATACAGGCGAGCCATATAAAACCGAACTTCTTTGTAGACCTATAGTTACATTCTGTGAAGTAATAGCAATGTGAACATTTCTGTTACGTCAGGTGCCCCAGGTCATATCGGAGGACGAATAAATGAAATTTGTGGACTGATGCTTAACTGAGATTGGAGAGAGCTTAGAGCCCCCTGGCATTAGGACAAAAAAAATCAAAAGAGAAAACCTTATCAAAAACCTCAGCCTGTATATGGCTAGTGTGAAGAACTGATTAATTTCCATCAATTAACTAAAATAATAAGAGTTAAATGATGAAGCCTGCGACTTAAGTACTTACCTTAGTAAGTCACCACAAACGATGTATCTCGAATGCGAGGGCCCCTAGTGGTTTAGCGGGGAAATATACGAGTCAAATTGAGAATTTAATGTAATTAGTTGGCCATGGTAGCTCAATGGGTTAGAGCGACTGGACGGAAACCATAAGATCCATGGCTCAAATCCCGGCCGTGATATTGAATTTTTCACGTTGACTCTTTCAAAAACCTTAGCCTATACACAGATAGTGTGAAGAACTGATTAATTTCCTTCAATTAACTAAAAACCAAAAGAGAAGTTTTACGGATAACTCGTAGTAACCAAGTACTTACTGAATAGGAGACATCTTAAATATGAGACAGATACGATACCGCCATATCATTCGTAGTGAATTTGGCACTTTGGATATCCATTGCTGCCTCATAACTTGTCTATTAGTAAATGGTCTTCAATGTCTATTTTTTCAATTATAAACAAACATGCATGATGTAAAATAGATTCTCACAGAATCACTGAAATAACAAAATTTAGTTTTCATATTCCAAATGCAAATAATAAGCCCTCAGATGTGTTCATTTTTATATGAATCGCCCTTTATAATAACGGCCAAAATTAGATAATTGATCACAATATAAAATATAAGATAAATACAATTAGTAAACGAAATCTGAAATAAGTTGTATTCCTTAACTGACTTTTTCGTATTTAACAACAAAATCTCCATAATGCTTGACCTAACAAAGAAATACCTAATATCAATTTATTCACTAATCTGAAGGTTGAACAGCTTCAGAAGTTGAGAAGAAAGGCGAAATAACAATCATTAACTTTCACATGTTCTTCCGTTTCTATCTTTCTCCTTATAATTAATGCCATTCAATGTTACGTCATATTAGCCGACAAAGGAATGGGTGAAATGATGCTCAAATGAACCCAGGGTCCATAGAGCCTAGAGTTACCGACATTCATCTTTCAGAATAAGCGAAAATTCCAGAAAATTAAATCTTATCTAGATAACTCCACCCTGACCGATATTCGTACTCGTACACGCTACCACCACGGTACAGAAGCGGGCATACTCCATCTGGGTGAAAAGATACAAAACGGAGTAATTCGAATACAGCTAACGGAAATAAAAAATATATTATCACACAAATTATGTATTTTAAGTAATTGTAATTTTTGTTGTAATAGTTGTCTCTTTTCCTCTTCCTTTATAAAGAATGTAATCAAAATTCGTTGTATATTCTATTTAGAGAAATAAAATGGTATCATATGTATTTTAGCCCCAGATGTTAGAACTATTCTTATAAAAATAATTCCTTGACATATGCTGAAGACCTAAGTGCAAAGTAAGTTAATCATTCCATTTGTTCTGAATTATGTTCCAATAAGGTTCCATTCACGCGCGGGAATATGATACTTCTATTTACAATAATCAAGTGATAAAGTAAAATGTGTCATCAAAGTTTCAGATAGGCAAACTTTTTGTTGCTCTTTAACTCTTTATAAAATACAGACTTACACGCATTTCAAGGAAACAAGGTGAACATTTACAAGGAATACCTTCGTACTGAAGAGATTTGCATAGAACTTTAGTTTCCCAAAACCGACCTTATTTTAATTAAAATATTATGTTTGAGATACTAACCTGAGAAATAAAATGCAAATATTAAATAGTATGTAAATATTCTCTAAATTTCTGTTCATTATTAATTTTATATAAGCGATAATCCATTAAATATACCCATAATCTATTTACCATAAATCTGATAACTTTTGCTTTATGTTATAAAATTTTTAGACTGATAAATCAGATGCAATGCGCGGAGGCAATGTCATTTTCACTCACCTATCGGCAGGCACAGCTTGGCATCCATTTCCGGCCTTGAACAAGGTGCAGTTCTTCTGTCACCGGTTCGAACCCCGACATTGCTACCAGCAACCCAACTCCATTTCCATCGACGGCGTCACTACGGGTTTTGTGTTGTTACATTAGAAGCAGTCGCGCAACTGACTGACAACTTCCTCTCGCCTCAAGGATACCCATACCGTCGATAAACCTAAAGCTGACTTCACACTGATACGTTTTGTTAAATGCCTTTCGTTTGAGATGCGTATGAGTTTTGGCTTTAAATAACTTAGATGCGTTGTTTTGTTGTAATAATTTCACTGCGTACCATTCAAAACGGTTTCTTTATCAATTACAATTTACATATATTACTTTCCTATAAAACATTCCCCTAAAATATGTATTTACCATGCCCTGCCTATTAATTTGGATACTCAATTGTTTTGGAATGTCTTTTCCCATCTCTGTTTACTTCACTTTTAACTATTTGGTCAAAACACAACGGATCTACGTGCTTGGTACATGCTCGTCCTTATGCCACACCATTTTGCTTCGTTACATGTCAAGAGAACTGTATCTCTGATTCTATACGTAACTAACAGTTGGCATTTGGCTGCCGATCAGTCTACCTTTTTTGGTAGAAGATTTTCGAATTGTTAAAGGACAAACAACGGATTTCATTGTGTGCTTTTTTATGCAGTTCAGCTACTTATCTATGCGGCTTCCCAACAATGGCAAACATTATGAAAAAATGAATATAACTATGTGTTAAATACATTATGTTATACCTTTTTCTCACTGTGACATGTCATTGCTATATTTTAATCAAAACGTTGGTATCATTTTTAAAATATGAAAAGCCAGAACTTTTTCCGTAACATAAATGCAGAGTTTCCCCGCCTCGATAGCGTATATGGTAGCGTGTCTGTCTCACGTTAAAGAGGTAGAGAGTTCGAATGTCGGTTAGGA
The DNA here is from genome assembly GCA_030765055.1 of Mantis religiosa. Lineage (NCBI taxonomy): Eukaryota > Metazoa > Arthropoda > Insecta > Mantodea > Mantidae > Mantis > Mantis religiosa. The sequence continues at coordinate 138,622,780 of CM060955.1, read as the reverse complement.
TGAGTTAACAGGATAAGGTTCTCCCTTATTCCGAAGTATGAAAGTCGGATAACTCTAAGCTCTATAGATCTTGGAATCATTTGAGTATCAAATCACCCATTTCATTTATTGTCCGATGTGACCTAAGGTTGGAGGAAGTAACTTTTTTTTAAAAAAATGCAAAGTTTAGTAGCTATATTAGTAGTTGTATTGCTTAACGCCCATTTTCACTCCATACTGCGCCATAAGTGCTGTACACCTATCATACATGAAATGAAATAATTAGAAAGAGAATCTAGGGAATTTTAGATTTAAATTCTAAGTCTAAAGCTCCGAATTTGCCAGTTATGAACACTGAGAAGAATGTTTCTTGTATGATTTTAACCCGAGGGTGAAGTTTGTAGTCTTGACTAAAATGTCTACTGTCATTCTTTGATTTAGGTTCTTTGCGAAAAATTGTGAATGCTCGTGCAATCTCAAATTCTGGAAGCTGTCAATATATTTATCTCTGGTGACATTACGAGATTACATCTTTTTTCCGAGAACCATATTTCCTCTAGCTTCATCAGTAGAGAAGTTGATTTATTTTAGGTAACAATAATTTGTTATATTGCCTTTTTAATTCTAAGTTCTTCTCTCAGTTTTTGATTATATAAAACGGTTCCTTTCTGGTTCAGTAAAGTTGCTAATCTTATGACAAAAATTTGATGCACATTAAATTTAAGAAGTATAAGCACATTAGGTATACCTTTAATACGCAGTGTTTATTTTGAGACCCTCTTATCTGGCTGAAAGAATAAGTTATTGCATGTGTTGAAGAAAGCTGCACAGATCCTCTGCAGTGAAAAGTGTGCACGACACAGGATGCAATGCAATGATAGGTACACAGTTTTTGAATGAGTCTTTCAAACAATTGCTTGTTCTTATAGCTCACTGAACTGCCAAATAATCATTGGCAGCAGGCCAGTACGAAACGCTTAAGAAAGGAGATCATTTAGCCATGTTAGTCATGTTCCTTACTGTTGATTATTTCTTATTTCCGTGAATTATCACATGAGACACGCTTTAGACCAGTTTACTGATTTGCGAATGAGATCTAGTTCAGTGAATGATGAACTTAGCATTCGTTGAAATTTATTACTTCATGATAGAACTACTTCATTTTAACTCATCAAAATAATGAACGTAACAGATTGAAGCACTCCATTTAAATAATTTCAGCCATCACTATCTACACTCACAAAACTATAATACCCATTAAAGGCTACAAAGTGTTCGCGTATTTATGCTCTCTGCTGACAAAAAGCAAGCGAATCTTTGTTTCTTCATGGTAAATAACACACGTCAGTGTGAACCCCGCTCGTCATTTTGTTGTGGCAACACTGCGACATCGAGACGAAATATTGCTCTTTTTTGAGCGTGTGTTATTCAATGCTGGCGATAAAAGTTTTCCCAGCTGACCAGCCAGAAGTACTACTGAAGACAATCCCACGGTGTACTCGTTCACTGAACCGTTCAAGAAACTCCACCAAGCTTCGCTACATCTTTCTCATAGACCAGCACTAAAGGAGCTTTTCGAACAGACTAGTTATTTATTACTTTCTCTGCAACGTGCTTAAGGTAAATAGAGGAATTGCTGCATTTATCCAAAACTTTTAAATTGAGATTTCAATACAAATACATGTTTTTAGACTTTGAAAATCCATAGAAGCCAAAATATAAGAAGAAAAATAAAGGAAATAAGTGTTAAGAAACATTTCATTTTCTTAAAATCGGCTCCAAAGAATTTTATTAAAATAGCAAATACCTCGCAACCCATTGGGAGTCCTAAAGCCTTTCGAGATCGAGAAGTGCTGTCAAATGAAATAAACAAAAATACCGAAACTATGAACATTTCGGCTTTTCTACTCTACTTGGAGAAGTATTTACAACGCTTACTAGATATTCTCTATAAGGTAGATAACACAGAATGAAGATGACGGATAGATTTGTGTTGGTGATACGTACGGAGAACCAATATATTGCAGTTCAGTTACTTTCCTATCAGTCCGAGCTGATATACTTGTGGACTGCGCACTTGAGAGTGAGAAATGCATGGAGCTGGCTTTTAATCTTAGGCTAAGAGGAACAAAAACAATCAGAAATGTGTGGAATAAAGAGAAGACAGCAACAGAATCACTGAATCCTACATACCAAACACTTAACACTACGAGCTTGGAAGCTGCAGTGGCGGAATGGCCGCTTATTCTACTGAGAATACATTCTGAGTGACATATTATACCTAATTTGAGGATGGGTAATAGTATACAGGTAACGTAAAAGGTTTTATAAAAAATTAAATGCGCAGAACTGGAGAAACATTAAGTATATAGTATAAAAACTATTTAACCGTATTAGTTGAAGGTCACGTAATTTAAATGTTATGTATAAGGTAATAAGAATTATGTAGTTGTGCAATGATTATATATTTTTGACATTTTTATTCCGTCTAAAGTGACTTCAAACTCTCTAAATGGGTATTCTGACTCAATTCTACGCCCATTTTCTTACTTGCTCCTTTTGAAAACCACCTGTGGATGGATTATTATATATATAGATATATATATATCTATATATATAAACAAAACATAAAAATTTTCAAAAAATGCTTAAATGGTTTGTATAAATTTAGCTCCTCAAGCTAAATATTGTTTTAAAATTTTACCACATTTCTCTAAAAAAATAAAATTCATAATAATAAAAAATCTGGTATTTATCAATGTAATTGTTTAGATTGCGATCAGTTTTATATTGGAAAGACGAAACGTAACTTGGAAACCAGAACGAAATAACATACTTGTAACATTAAGTATAAACAGACTGATACATCGGCCGTAGCAAATCATTTTGGTCATCCATGAAATAAATCTAGAAGTTAAATTATTAAAACAATTAAATGGTCCGATTGATTTAATGGTTTGGGAAAAATATCTATTTTGAACATGAACATCCCGTATTGAATTTTGAAATACCAGCAGTCAATTCTGCTTTTAAGTTTATTTTATTTTCAGATTTTATTATTACTGGCAAAAACGTAATGACCTCTAGCGATAGTAACGTTGACAACGAAGATTTTTGATGGCTGAAGATGTAAACAAGGGTTTACGAAATCGATCTCATCAATTAATAAGAAAAATTTATATCATTTTCTTAAGATAAGTGAGGTTTTTGTTGCAAATATTGAAACAGTTGTGATTATGTCAACAGCCAAAGCAATGTTGAATTTATTTATTAATGATTACCATTGATATGTTTGAAATGATGAGAGTTCTGTTTTAATTGGTATAAGTTATAGGTGGCCATGAGCGAATAAAGTAGGTCACAGCAGTTAAAGAGAATGTTAATATCCAATTTAGATAAATGATAAATTACAAAGAATAAAATAGAAAAGAAAATTGTTTCTAAAATTTTATATTTGGAAAATTAGAAAATTATATAATTCAAAATTAATATATTGGCCACAAGAAAAGGTGATGTAGATTATAATAATTAGTTACCATGGTAATAAGAAAAATCAATAAGTGATGAGGAAAAGATAACGTCCTTTGTGTCCTGATCGAAGAGTGAGCAGACGCATGTGCTAAGCATTGCATGAGTTGTGCATAATCACAGTTATATTAGATTATGTTTGATCATGTGAATTGCAGTGAATTTAAACTAAAGAAAAACTTGCACCAATATTTTTTATTATTTCCTTAACATTAAATTACAAAATCCAAGTATCCGAGATCACGATCCAGAGAAAATCTCATGCAAACCGGAGCTACAAAGGACACCACAACGAGAGCATCATCACTACGGGAAAATCTTCATTCCTCATCATCAATATATTTGTAGTAATTCTGCTACAAATAAAACTTTGCCCACCTCGGTAGCATAGATGGTAGCATGTCTGCCTCACGTTCAAGAGGTCCCGAGTTCGAATCTAGGTCAGGGTTAGTTACCTGGATAAAGTTTTTCCGGGGTTTTCCCTTATCCTTCAAGACGAATGTCGGGTAACTCTAAGCTCCATGGACCCTGGACACATTGAGCATCATTTCATCCATTTCATTCATCGTTCGATATGACTAAATGTTGGAGGACGTAAATTACACACAAAAAATACACATAGAACTTCGAGAACATCCCACCATCTTCCCATTGTCAGCTATAATTCCGGTTGCAGTAGTTATATTTTTAAATAACACCTTTTATCTGTTTATTATTCCCTTATTCAGGGTGTCTCAAAAATTGTTTTAGATGGCGTTGGGTGTAATGCAAACTTACTGCGATTACGTAGTAAACATGTTTTGTCACCTAAAAGTTCAGTGCCAGTGTCCGTAAGTAAAATACCTACGGCCATTAATATCAATAGCTTCCCAGCATCCACATAAGGAGCTGGAAGTAACTGGATGCGTGAAATACAATTCCTCGGAAACATAAAACCGTTCTCTATACTATTTCCTTGTCTTCATTACAACTGAGTTACGCAGCTTCCTTAAAAAGAAGAAAACAAAACGAGACTTGCCAGGTTCCGATTTCTCGCGGTCTCCTTGTCGGGTTCATTAAGCTACTCCGTATAAATTTGTTGGGAGTTCATCTGCAGGCAATCCGAGAAGAAATGGAAGTGAGCTGGTTTTCGTCAAACCAGTTAATCGTACTGTCTCCCGACTCAAATGTCGACAACGGAGAAGTAAATTTGTCTAGAATGTCCAGTCGCCTACCCTAATTTGACTTCCAATGCCTCTGCGCGCAAGTATACCCAATAAATTAACTACCTATTTCCTGCAGGAGCTATTGCCTAACTTCGGTTCTTCTTTCTCAACACAGGAGAACAATTTATTTAGTTTAAGGACATGCTACACCATGGTTATACATCGATGGGTGAGACTGTTCCGCAGAGAGGCCTGAAACTTAAATTCGTCAGGTGCCGAGTTAAACTGCTCAAGATTCGCCACTCTGCTAATAGTTAAAGATATATGAACGCTGGCAAATGCTCAAGCGGAGTGCTGTTGCCAAGAATAGTACGTGTACCGGCAGAGGTTCTGTACATAAGAGCAGTTTTACCCGCCAGCAAAGTTTTTGGCTATTCTTCTCGTAATTAAACGCATTAAATATTCCTAAAACATTAAGATCTTACCTTGACACACGTCACAGCAGTGGAACAGCAAGCATGGTTTCCAATCCAGTAACTCGCTCTCCGACTTCATGAATCTTTCCCGGAGATTGAAACACAGTTACGCTACCAATTTCTAAGATGAAGTTGCTTCACTACAAATTCGTGACACTGTGTGCACACTACCTACACCACAAGCCTTCAGAGTTAATTGCTGGGATTTTGAAAAATCTACAATTTCCCTATATCCTGGATTGGAGAGCTTTCGTAGAAACTTGTTCACATTAAATGTAATTTTTCTGCCCTGAGAATAAATCACTTAACGTTTGTTGATCGAAAAATCACTTATCCCAGCTTCGAGAGACATGTTCACACACGGGAAAAAAGATATGTGTAAAATAATAATTTAATGTAATATTAACAATAGTTCAGCTCGAGTTCAACACACGACTTAACGATGTCATTCACTTTCAACAAAACAACACCCCTATTCTGAAAACAAACTGAAAATTATTTCTCTTTCAAACTGCCTGACTTCTGTTTTCATAGCAGGTGCATTATTTATTTATGATTGAGATCTTGTGAGGAATGAATGGTGTTATTTTTCAGGCTTATCTTGTTGAATGGATGGATGTTGGTTGCGTAACCATAACAATGTGAAGATAAATCACGCATCGCTCGCGTTGTAAGTATCCTAGAGACAAGATTTTTGTACTGTCATAACCAAAAATTAAAACTCTTTCTTGTTATAAGATTAGTATCTGTAATTTTCAAATATTTATCCGTAACATTTTTTTTTTAATTTATGTCCTGCAACGTTAAGTCATATCGGACGATAAAGGAAATGGATGAAATGATGCTCAGATGAACCCGGAGTCCATGGTGTTTAGAGTTACCTGACATTCGTCTTCCAGGATAAGGGAAAACCCCGGAAAAAACTTACCTAGTAACTCACCGAGATTCGAACTTGGGACCTCTTGAACGTGAGGCAGACACGCCAACCTCTTCCCTACCGAGGTGGGCCATGTGAAGATAAAACGTGCATCACTCACGTTCTAAGTATCGTAGAGATGGGATCTTTTTACGGTCATGATCAGAAAATAAAATATTTTGCAAAGATTATAACGTACCTGCTTTCCAGGCACACTAACTTTAGGGTCCCAAGGATTTCGGGGTTTGTTGGCAAGGCTGTCACATTTGGAAGCGTTAGGAAGGTGGTCAGTGTTTATTTTCATCATCATCATCATCATCATCATCATGTTATGATCGCCTTTCAAATATACACGCTAGAAATCTTTAGGGCATTCGAGAAAATATTAGACAATTTATTTAGTTAATTATTGCAAATAACTTCTAATCCTCACATTTTCTTGAATATTTTGAACAAAAGTATAATTGTTAACAAATTATTGATTGACAGGATCACATAACACCATTAGCGGGTCGAAATTTGTCCCGCAGAGGTTCTCTAACATGTGAGTAAAAGTACTGACATGGGCTGTTGGTTTTAAAAGTACTTACAATCAGTTTGGGCCCGGAAATCTTGTGCTCAGGCTAACTCCAGCCTTTAATCAACTGAGCCTCACAGATCGAAAAAGGTTTTGGAATTTTTAAGACATAACAGACATAATCCTGCTCTACTCTCCTAATTGTCCTTCAACCAATCCCCACAGCTAACCGAAATAACTAAATAACTTCAGCATAGTCTTTTTTTTTTTTTTTTTCCATTTATACCCCGCCTTTCACTGCTTTGGTCATATCGGCGGCCGTTCTCCTTTGGAACATACTGAAGGTGTTAACTCGTTATCTTTGGTTTTTAATCATTAGATCACGCACACATTCACACTCTCATTCATACTTCCAGACTCTGGGGAGGATGGGGAGTTATCTTGTTCGGAGAAAAATCCCCAACCCCACCGCCGGGAAACGAACCCGGGGCTCCTAGCACGGCAGGCAGGTGCTCTACCGACTGAGCTACGGGGCCAGCCTGAGCATAGTCTTGCACCAATACATTTTCCAACATAACTCATTCTTGCGTCCAGTGCACGTAGTTCTCATTCTCAGTTGTGATTCATACAAAGTCGGCGCCTCGACAGTGAACGAGATCTTCCTAATTTGTTTCCCAAATAAGAATTTCTTCTTTGGGAGATGTTTGCCAATCAGCATTCTCTTGTAGCCTGTGGTGTGGAGGTAACATATCTGCCTCCCATTTAAGAGATCCCAAGTTCGAATTCCAGTTAGGGTGAGCTATCCGGATAAGGCTTTTTCCGAGGTTTTCCCTTATCCTAAAATATCAATGTCTGGTAACTCTAAGCTCTATGGATCCTGGGCTCATTTGAGCATCATTTAACCCATTTAACGTACGATATGTCTTAACGTTGGAGTACCTTAATTAAAAAAGTACAATTGAAGCTGTACACATGTCTTTCCACTGGAAGAATATTTTGTCATTCCAAAGTAATTAGTGTCATTCCATCTGATTCTGAAATCCTTTATATAAATAAACCACAGTAGATTCCTTTTTATGGTTGCCTGTCTGTGAGGTCTAAAAGAATCGACAATTTCAGTTTGATTTTCTTGAAATTTGATATATCAAACTGGATTTAATATACCTGTACCTCATATATTATTCTAAATTAGTTCCAAAGATACGCTTTTCACCTATGCTGAACAGAAAAATTATCTGTGAACTGTGAGTATAGTTGTGAACATCCAGGATTGAATCTCTGAAGATACCCGACGGAGCTACGGCGAAACGTTAGATATCTTTTCATCGGCCTTCAAGCCCGGAAACAACATTCTATTGGATTAACGCCAGCCGTGAAAGCCTAAACATGTACACCAGTTTTCTTATTTTTAATCTGTACATTAAAAATATCCGTCCCCTTCAGCTGCCGAGGTGCGGGCGCTGCGGACCCTTAGCACTCGTGGTACCTCTGACGTTACTAGAGGAACCTCGGGCCGAACTGCCGAGCCCCTCCCGTAGGGGAGTTGTTCGGATTGGGTTGGACTCGAGGGGGAGTGTGTTCCCGACACCCACGGGTAAATGTGTACTTCCGTCTAGGCTACGGCCGCCCGGAGGGGGTAGAGGGTTGCCCAAAAATGTCCCGGGTACTAGCCTGCAGAGCTAGTAGAAGGTGTGCTAGATCACCATTCGGCCCCACCGAGGTTTTTCGGTAGCCTTCCCTGCGGGGTTGACGCGCGTAAGCGGCGTATCCACTTCCATCCGTTTTGACGTTGTGCTCAACGGGGGGGGGGGGGGTGGCATTTAGGCTCCAGGTATTGCCCTATGGATAGACCCCCGTTCAATCGCTCCCGGGTTAAAGGAGGCCCGAGTCCTTGGTCCTACGGGTCCAGGACTAATGGGGGTAGATCCTCTGCACTTAACTGTACATAATAATAATAATAATAATAATAATAATAATAATAATAATAATAATAATAATAATAATAATAATAATAATAATAATAATAATAATAATAATAATAATAATAATAATAATGTATAGGGCCAAGGCCTACCAACCCGACTGCCGGCCTCACGCCCACTTACGCACGGCAGAGGTGGACGATCATCCAACCGATACGGGGAGGAGATGTGGTCAGCATCTCGGCATCCCCCAGCCGGAATGTTTGTTTCCGTGACTAGGGCCGCTAACCTAGCGCAAGCTCCTCACTTTTCTCACGATGCTGAGTGGGTACCGGTCCTATACCCGGGATCTAAAATCCCCACCACATGGATGGGATCGAACCCGGGCCGCTTTCCGTGGCCAGGGACCAAGGCATGCTACCTTAGCCCGCTACGCCACGGCACAAGACTTAAACTCTACGTGAGACATTTAAAAGCAAAACAGTCCACTCTTATCAGTTTTTGTTCAAAAATACTAGCAGTTTTATTCCTTCAGGGTCAAGGGCATTCTTTTCTCTCACATATGAGTTCTGTTGTGCTCTGTTACAGGTTATGTGTCTATGTGTCGTTGTTCCCATTTTCTTTGATACGACTGTAGACACTGAAGTTTATATGGATATCTTCAAGACATTTGTAGAGCAGATGGATGATATCGAATTGAGAGAAGGTTATTTCCAGAAAGATGGAGCAACGTGCCATACATCCAATGACCCCATGGAACCTGTAACCAGTTTCTTTGATAATCGAGTAATCTCAAGAGGTCTGCGGCTCCCCAACCTTCCTAACCTAACCTCACCGGACTTTTTCTTGTGGGGGTATCTAACAAATAGAGTGTACAAGAATAGGCCCCTGACAATTGATGTTCTCAAGGAATCCATTCGAACCGAAATAAGTAACATTGGCAAAGATACTCTCCGTAAAACTTCAGAGAATATGGTGAGACGAGTGCGAACATTTATCGATGTTGGTGGAGGACACTTCCAACATTTTCTCTGAGATGGAAATAGTTTAATGTAATCTCCAATTATGTATTATATTCTCGCAAAGTTACACGTGTATTTTATTATTGGTTCAAACGTTATGGCCTATTTAAATGGTTCAGATTTAGATGGATCGCATTATATTGTATTCCACACGGAAATAGGATTTTTCTGGCAATTTTTGTTACATACCTAAACTCTAAATTTCATTTAACGTCCAACTTATGGTCTAACGTACTGCCTGAAAAAGTTTAAGACGGTGCCTTTACATGTTCTGTCATTTTTGCCCAGTAAGGTATACTTCTTTACTTCAGATCTAGTACAAACAAATTGAGATGACAAGCGCCGGGCACTTAAGCCCTTTTTTCACAGCCTTCCGGGTGCCCTATCAGCCATTCATAAGACGTGGGCTACAAACCATTGCCAATTTAATGACGGCTTTTTAACGGGTCAAAGGTTCAAATGGATAAGTGGGAGAGAACTGGTCCCTCCTAGAGGGGCTTTAAGCAGGTGCTCCCTGCCACTGGAGGCGAACTAAATTCTTTTGTTAATAACACGTATATAAGTACAGATTTGTGTCTCCTGGAGGCACACCACTTCTGAAGTCTTCTTCAACAATAAGCCGGACTGTAGAAATTAACTTATCTAGCAAATATAATGGTGTATGGCTCGAAGAATAGCTATATTATTTGTCCATACGTATTTAGCTATAGGCGCGTTCTTCCTCATTAGAACGATTCACCTTCATAGAAAACCTATGTTTCTTTGATTTATAATTAAGTGCTTTCTTAAGTAACTGCTTTCAATCAATTCTGAACAAATTATAATACCTGTTTTGATGGCAATTCTGTATACGAACCAGCACACTGTTAACTCTAAGTTCTCTTATTTCCTTGCTTCTCTTAGGTTGAATTAGGGAGGATTTTATAAAAGAACAGTAAAAACGCAGAAATGGTATTGCTCTGTTTCTGCAGCTAGCAAAGTTTCTGCAACTGGAAGTGATATCGGCAGTGAGGCTGACTAAGTCTGATTTTTAAAAGAAGATACGTGGAGGGGACGGTCGTTGCTATGGTAACGTAAACAAATATTGCCATATTGGTTAAATCAAATACTCTGATAGCTCGAATGCTTATTTATATTTCAAGTGCTGAGAGGATAAAGAAAGGGGATCTGCATTACTTTCTGTCTGCTGTTAGGCAACACTGCGGAACCTCACGTGGAGAAACAGATAACCTTCACGTATCTTCGTTTAAAAATCAGACTGCATTTAAGTTTTCTTTGTTGTTAACCCCCACACGCACACACATCCAGAATTGAAGGCGTACAGAACTGGAGTTCTGGCTTTGCTTCTTTTTTAATAAAAAATTGGTTTACGTTCTCCAACGTTGTCATATCGGAGGACGAATGGAATGGGTGAAATGATGCTCAAGTGAGCCCAGGTTCTATGGAGCTTAGAGTTACCTGACCTTCGTATTTCAGGATAAGGGAAAACCTCGGGAAAGAAACCTTATCCAGGTAACTCACTGACCGAGATTCGAACTCGAGACTTCTTGAACCTGAGGCAGACACGCAATCATCCACGCTACCGAGGCGGGCAATTGTATTTTTATGCACAATATATTTTATTGTGAATAAAGTATCAAACTGGTCTAGTAACATTGGAACAACAGCTATTTGGCATTTCTTTTTATGAAGGTATTCCTAATAAAATAATTCTTTACATTATTCAAAACAGCAATAAACCATATTTGTAACTGACTCATGAAACTTTTTACACACAACTGCCATAGCATTTATTGTAGCTAGCGATGGGTCGATACCAGCATTTCTCGATTCTCGATACCTGTACACGATATTTTCCACGATACTCGACACCACCATTTCTACTTCTAGCCTTAATACAAAATAGAATGCTGGGAGGCCTGTGTAATGCCAATAAAATCATATAGGTACGCATATTTAATGAGAGAAAAATTAAAACCATCAGTGTTCTTATTTTTAAGCTCTACATTACGCATTTAAAAGCAAATTTTAATTTAATTTTTTTTTTTCAAGTGTCTTTCAATGTTTATACCATGCAAGTATTGTATCGAGATGTTTGTTTTGAACGTTTGTTTTGAACCTATAAGTTCTCAAAACGAGCATTTTCAATAACTAATTTTTAGGTAGTAATTCCTCTAAACAGTAACATAATAAGTTACAGAAATTACATATTCATAATAATCTGGTGTATAATTTAAAAGTAAGATGGTTTAAATTAGAAATGGAACTGCGTTTACGAAATATTTACCACTTAACATTCGATGCCTTCATGCACTTGCATGGGCAGCAAACCAAATGCTTAGTATTTGTAATGTAAATATAAACAGGTAAATGTAAATATCAGCAGGTGCAGTTGTCAAATGTGCCTAAGGATTCACTGAAAAATAAATAAATTCTATTTGTACTTAAGGAAGCGGGAAGTAAAAGTACATTTAGAATTTCTTCACACGACAAATACTAAGCTATGGCAAAACAAAGAAACATTTGAAACAACAAAACGTGTTGCTATTGTTTTTATAATACATATATGGCAATAAGAGTGTCTAAATTGTTCTTTATATTGATTATAACGTCGTTAAATATGAAAAATACTTTTGTTGTCCTTTTGAAGAAAGAGTTTACACATTAAAATGACATCCTAAAGCTTTATTCTTACAGCACATCTCTTACATGTGGAATAACGTATAAAGATTACTATTTTATAATGTTTTTATATTGTATTAACTAGTAAAGTAACACTACAAAGATTATTTTGAAAAGTAGGTTACAAATGTTTCATCATATTTCATTCGATGCCTACCTCGCACAACTGTTATTTAAGTAAACATTGTTACTACAAGTTGGCTTTATGCTATAGGGGTAAAAAAGCCATGTTAATACGGTGTAAAATGCGGCGCCGCCAAGATGAAGGTTTCATAGCAGTGCATGTTTTTCTTTAAAACCAATTACATTTAGCTGTCTTGTAAACGGGCCCCCGCCCCGATAAGTCCAGCTATCATCCCGTCTGAGAACTAGTGAAGCGATTACAACAACCTGGCTGACATAATCTCATCTCGATCACACATGTCAACAACTCACAGGTAGCCTCCATTCCTTCTGCACACAGGCAATGGTTCTCTATTGACTTCGAAAGAAACATTCGGTTTTACCTAAAACAATGCAAGATAAACCTGGTAACTAAAATTGTCCATACTCTTAAGATAAGGTCATGTGCACCATGCGCTCTTTTGTACCCGTGACTCCTGACCACCAAGAAAAGTCAGTGAGGCGAGAGGAGACACAGGGCCGCCGATCAGGAGCTCCGAAAATAACACAACACAAAGTCCCTACCATATACAGATTGAATATACTCGATGGGGTTCAGTTTAACCAGCAGCTTCACCTACAGGAACAAAACGCGTCCTCCGCGAGAAATGAAGTGGCAGATCGCAGCACTTCAAGGAACGAAGAAAGACAATATTATATGTTGAACAAGAGAGTGGCAAGCTTCTAAGAGAATGCCACTAAAAATCAAGACATAAAAATTGCAGATAATTATGATATTAGTTTAGAAATAATAACACTGGGCAACAATGAAAATGTTTCGGGCTTAAAAATAGTGAATTTACATGCATTTCCATCTGCTGAATTCAAAAAACACCATAAAATGATAGATTAGCTCTTGTGTTGAAGATAAAGTGACATTTTATTTTTTAGAGTGAAGATTTGAAGTTTGGGTGCATTTTTGGGGAGAGTTAGCACACTGTCACATAAAAAAACACAGAGAAAAATGTTGGAAATTAAGTGATGCAAAAGTTACGGAAGGCATTTTTGTTGGACCACAAATAGAGAACTTGTAAAGGATCCTGCATTTGACCAAGTTTTGGAGGGGATAGAAAGGGAAGCCCGGGAAGCCTTCGAGGGTGTTGTTCATGGATTTTTAGGCGACACAAGAGATGACAACTACAAGCATTTGGTGACAGTGCTCCTGCAAAAATACCGTAACCTTGGATGCAACATGTCTTTTAAGGTCCATTTACTCCGCTGCCAACTAGACTTTTTCCCTCCTAGTTGTGGAGCTGTTAGGGATGAACATGGGGAGAGATTCCATCAGGACATTTCTGTTATGGAACAGATATCAAGGCCGTTGGAACGAAGTAATGCTTGCGGATTACTTTTGGTCTTTGTATAGGGATTCTGCGGAACTCCATCACAAGAGGCAAGCTAAAAGACGACGAAGTCAATAGGCCACCACATGATTCTCTTCAGACACGACTATCTGCGAAGTATTTTTCCAGCAATTTAGAACTCTTAGCATATAATTACCAGTTAAAAAAATCAAATGCACTTTCATTGTTGTTAACATGTATGTAATTAAAATGTATCCTTTTCCCTCAATCCGTTAATATGAAATACTTCCACCTTGTGTATATCATAGAAACTAGAGCTAATAAAAACTTTTCACTGTCATATTTGTTTTTCTCAACCCAAAATTAGTAGGAATTGCCTCTTGAAGTGCTCGAAACATTCAAAAATTATTTTTGTTTCCCCGTTAAATTGAAACTTTGAGAAAATTTAGACAATATCTCACAAACCAAAGTTTAATAAACAAAACCACACGATTGGAAAAACCTTCATCGCCGGCCTAAGAAGACAAAGAAATACTGTTGGCGTAGATACCATCCCACCAAGGAATAGCCGGAAATGAAAAGGCCGATGAAGCTGCTAAAGAAGCAACAAAACAACCACCAAGAGAGGCCTCCACACTGTAAACCATTAACAGTAAATATATTATAAATGAATGTTCTCGCTACTCAACATATAGGACTCTTCATAAAATTCCTACAGATCTTCATGCTCTACTAGATGAACCGAGGAGTCTACAGTCACTGTATTAATTTCTACAAGACTGTAAACTAACTTCTTAAATATGAAAATCTATTCAGTGTTACCTGGTTTCGGTGTATTCTGTGAAGTGAGAATAACTACAATTAATAAGTAATACATAACAAGTATGAACATAGTGTTGTGCAATATCGATTCTTCAGTTCTTTAACAATGTATAGTTTATGTAAACTTATATGTTTATACTGTACCATAACCTGATAGTTTCTAAAATGACAATTGTACTGACCAACTATATACAAATTTTGTTTTACCAGTTTATAGTTGTCGCTATAAGACCGCTGTTGTTAGGCGATATTAAATAAATTTATCATAAAAAGAAGAGAGAACGGCAAACATTTTCCCTGTGTTAAGTAAGCCCCTTTGGTTGCTCAACACTGTCAATTTTTTTTTCCTTTCCTCTCTCAAATATTGTAATATTTACAGATGTTTAATATTTGAATTTACTCTGAAAGATCTGTTATCCTAAACGCTTTCCTATTCCTTAATATTTTATAATATACAATATATATATATATATATATATATATATATATATATATATTGTCAAAGCAACATATTCCATATATAAATCCCAATTGTTTCTTCAGGGTTATTGTAACGATTTAATCTAAAACTCGTAAATAACATAGATCTTATAGGGGGCGCACAGCAAAAATTAAACCTCTATAATTAAGGCTACTTCTATTATTTTTTTAACCTGAAAAGTGCAGAGCAATGCGCACAGGTATCTGGACGAGTCCACCTCATAACGGTTGCAACTGGAGGGGAGGGCAGGTCAGTTACGAGCAACTAAACACGTGCAGAGCTACTCGGTAATACTACAGCTTGCTTCAAAATGTGCTTGTCTCCTGGTTCCAAGAGGGCATTTATAAATGACGCCTCCTAGCAGCACATTAGAAAATAAAGTGCTACATTTAAAAACACGAAAAGTATCCAATATCCATAGATTTATAAAAAAGGAACAATGGTCTGGGTCAGTTATAAAAATCTGGGGAAGGGTATCTGAGGCAACAGTTGTGTCTGAAAGCAGTTTAGGAGAGTTATTAAGGAAAGAAAAGCCATTGGTGCTAGTGCAACAACGTCCTTCTCTATGCCCAGTAAACAAAATTTAAGAACATGCACAAAATCTAATTTGGATGTTTTAATTCAGAAGTAGTTAGGCGAACTATGAATAATTTTTAAAGCACAGAAAAACAAAGACCAACTTTGAAGAAAGTGCTTATGAAGCTAAAAATTCTACTGACTTCCAAGGTAGTGTCTGAACATTAAGAAAGAGTTTTTTTGAAGCTAGGATTATTTGAAAAAAAAAAAAACACTAAGCGTGACAGACAAATTTTAATCGAACATCGCACCATACGTGCAAAAAGGCTTAAGTATTTACGAAATATTCGGAGATATCGAAGTGAAGTTTATATTATAGTTTATATGGATGAAACTTATATAAATACAGCAGATACTGGACCATATGCCTGGAGTGAAATACATTACAGGGACTGTGCAGCGATATTGAAAGGCCGACAGTTGTTTATCATGCCTGCTGGAGGAGAACAGGGTTTTTTCCAAATGCCTATGTACTATTTAAGAGACCACTACCATAGTAAGAATTACAACTTAGTTTATAAGAGTTGCAAAACTGGCTTCGAGAATGAAATTTGTTTTAGACACCTTATGCACCGCCGTCCCCTCTCGTAATTTTAGGCGTGTGACGCATAGTGGCGATAGGTGCACTATCCCCACCCCAGTTGCTACTCATCCCTACCGCGCAGGATTCCTGTCAAGATAAAATAATACATCTGTATTATCTGTACTTTTTTGAAACATTGCTACTACTTTCTTTACTTTGAGGGTGGATATAAATACTTTAACAGTGAAATAGGCATTAAATAGTTTTTTAAAAAGCGTTTCTTTATATCCTAGCGAATCTGATTTGATAAACTCAGTTTTTTGTCTCCCTGCCTCATCAATGTTAGTGTTAAAAGTCGCTTGGATTCCTTCAGGGTGAGGGAGCCGAAGCATTTGACCTGATAGGGTTGGGGGGTGGGCCAAACGCCTGGGAGGAATAAATGATGGAGCAATTGGTGGAATGATGGTGGAGGAAACCGGACGACCTGGCGGAAAAGAACCCCAGCGCCATGTTGAAGCTCATTTATTTAAAACACATGTTCTATACTAAAACGGCAGAAACTTTCTTCTGGGAAGCAACAAACTGCTAGTCACAAACTCGGCACCCCAAAGCAGAGAAAGTGGGCGCACGAAGCTTAACCAAGCAGACGATAAAAGAACTGTTCATCATCAATATACCTGAATCGTTTACTTAACAAGAATGGTACAAAAGCTGCAATCCGTCTCTTGAGAAGCACGTAAATTGATAGATTATATTCGTATGCAAAACATTAAGCAACGTACTGAAGAAATAAGGGAGAGTATGAAGAAATATTGTCCAGCAACCACACACAATGACCATCGCGACGTACGATGACACGTGTAACGAGGTTGGGCGCAGCTCGCAGAGGGGGTCCCTTGACCCCACCCTTGTTCCTTTTTAATTTACAGCTACCGTAGGTCCATGCTAATGCCGCGGGTGTAATTTATTGCGGCGGAATCGCCATAAAACAAATGGAATTCACAGGTTCACTAGATTGGGTGGTGCTAACAGTAACATCCTGTCGTACGTCTTGGAACTAGCAAGATGTGTTCTTTCTTTTTATGACGTGTGTGGAAGGGTGTTCACCTAATACACTTTATTATTCTCATTGCCTTATAGAGCATAAATGTTTCTTTGATGCTTGTTTTTTAATCCCCTTACATGAGATTACAGTACCACTCCTTGTTCCACAGCACTGAGTGAGATGGCGCCTGGTAACGGCATGTTTCGGGTTCGATAACTGGCGACCGTCCGCTCCTGGTCGATAGGCAAATATCGCTCATTTACTTCATTGTTATTCGTTTCAAAGTTAAAGAACCAGGTGACGAAATTGGGGGATTTGCTGCTTTGTGGTAGATATTTGCTTTATAGATTTTCATTCCAGGCGTTTCTCAGCACTGCCCACCTAGGGGATAGGGACTTGTGTGTGACATCAGGTACATTAAAACTGACAGGTTAAAGGATGGGACTTAGCTGAGAACCCACCTTTGCCAGAACTGATACAGGACGTTGATTGGCTAACGAGAGGTTTATACATAGGAAAAGTAAAAAATTATATACTCGTAGTTTCCACTATCTGATTATTTAACAAAATGCAATTCTGTACTTAGAAATCAGTCGTAGCGCTTACATCCTAAGTTTCTTGTTACAATCTTGCACCCCGTGGTTGCTCTATGCACATTATACACACACTAACGTGATCTGCCCGAGAGAGATGTTTCCGTCGCCAAACCCTCGCTAAAAGTGACCGAATCAGCCAGAAGACCGCGTGGTCATACAGGTCCAAACCACCCAACCTCCGGGGAGCAATTGCCTACGTGACCCATACTCTGTTGCCCTCCCCTCCTGTCTTGGAAGGATCGGCCTGTCGCGCAGACAAAGATGCTAGCTTAACCTAGTGGGTTACCACATCTCCATGGTTGCATCGTCTTCATCCGAAACGGGTCGCGCTTCATTCTCTTCTTTCATCACTTCCCCTCGATGGCCATAATGGAAGTATAAGGGGTCTAGTGACATGTGTAGTGCTTAACGCCCGCTTTTACTATATGCGACGATACATGAGGAAATATAAGCACTGGTGGAATGAGATGGCGGGGCAAACCGGAGATCCCTTCGTGTTGTCCACAAGAAATCTCACATTGAGGTCGACTGGGGTCGAGCCGCCTTAGTGAGAATCGAGTGGTCTAACCACTCAGTCACGGCGCGGCCATAAGGGTCAAGCCTACATGCTGTGCTCTGCCCCGAGAGCAGGATTCCTACGTTCATCCATGTCTAATCTTTATTCTCACTTTTCATATAATCAACCAGAGTTAAATATGCACATCGCACTAGAGAATAACTGCAGTTGCAGCACTATAGAAATCTTAAATCACGCTAAAGGGAGGTTTGATAGTAGCAATATTTTCAAGAGTTTTAATATATTTTCATTGTTGCTACTTCCATAGATCAATGTGTATTGTGTGTCCCAAAAATGATGAACCTCTAAGGCTGTGCTGCCAAGCACCTTATATGTATGTTGCTAGCAATATAGAAAATTTATTATTCTTCTGGAAAAGACAAAACACGTGTTTCTGACACTTCCATACTTCTTTAAGTACAGGACTTAAAACATATGCCGTTATATTTGAACACTTCAGGCTAACTCCATGTGGTGAGCACTGTCAATCTATACTGTCACTGAATAAATCACTTCATTCTTTAAAGCTTTATAAATTTTATAATCAAGCACAGGAATTACAGTTGGTTTCATGTTACCTACATTTAAACTATGTTTTATATGTTTTCTTATAATAGTTTCAACCTAAGTCGTATCGCAACTTAATTTGCAAAGGAGTTACGCACTGACTGGAGCTCACTGGATATTTTGGTGGTGCTGTTGTAAGGTTGGACAATGTACGTCAGGATTAGCTCTGTGTGACACATATCAAATTGGAGGTTAGTCTTTTTTATATCTAGGTGTATATTCTTGGAGTGGTCTATTCTGGCTCGTATTGTTATAACTTTATAGGTATTTTTGCAGGAAAAAGGATTTATTCAAACTATTACCAACACGGTCCATTGATTGCTGTTTGCAAACGCAGCAGAGTGTTATAGAGAGGGATGGGGATGATTAGTAATCCATGACATTAGACCTAAAGTACAGTAACAGTTCAATTTAACTTCCTTTTTTCCCCTTGTAATATTTGGAAGTTTATTTGACTGGGTAATACGATGAGCTCTGTGTACAAAGATTCGGCATACCTAGAGAAGGCAAAACACGTGCTTTTATGACATTTACAGCACTTAAAGTGTTGTAAAGACGATGAGTAAGGCACTTCAAACTAAAAACCATTACATTCTATTGAGTAAAATTAAACCCCACTGTGATTGGATTTGGTTTACAATTTTATTCACGCTTGTTTACAAGAGAACGTAAATGCAGGTAACCTTTGCCAGGCACGTGCTGCTCTTTGAGCATAACCGTCACCATTTCTGTACAGTATAGAGGTCGTTATAGGAGCTGTATGTGATATTTCATGACTGGTAAAGTATTACTATAAACATCATATTTATATTCACGTAACTTATAAAATTTTTAAATGTATTATATTTTAGTTTACGAATTTTAGTCATTTCATCATTCTACAATGCAACTTGTAAATAGACACACTTTCAAAACGCCTGTATATTATGTGGTGAAGGTAAGCGAAACAGTTTAACATTGTGACCTTGTAGTTGAATCACTTGAGACGCCGTTAAAAGGCCCAGGGCGCTGAAATCTCGTGACGAGGTCGGACCAAAGTAATTTAATCTGGTCAAACAGGGGAAGCGATAGTGCATGTGACGTAATTTAGGAAGGATCGGGACAGGACACTGGGTGATATTTCATATCGAGTTGGGTGTAACAGTAGTGCACGGTGGACCACCCAGGAAGCTGCGGGCATCACAACATACGGGATAATTGTCTAGGCGCACCCCAACAGGTGTACCGCTTTGTGGAAATGATCGGCGATTAACGTCGCTCAAGGGCAGTCGAGGTTCGCACCGAAACTCTCGGGGAAGACTTAATGGTCGTTAATCCTCGCGTTAAAGTGGTTACATGTCTTCCGGTGCCCATAACAGGTGTTATGTAGGATGCTTTATTTTGAGTAAGGAGCTGAAGTAGACATTACGTACAGACTCATTCCTCTAGATTCAAAACATTCTTCTCTCTCTTTATTGCTTACTTAGGTTATAGTACGTAGAAAACTCAATATTCTTGGCACAAATGGACAGTGAACTTTCACCAGAAATAAACATTCTGAGACTTCCTGAATCAAAAAGGCATTTTAGAAGAAATAAGCCCATGTTTGTGTAACAGAATGTGACAAACATTTATACTGAGGTAACGTTATAAATGTCACAATTACAGGAATTAACTATTACGTTGGTTACAGCAACTACTAAGTTATTTGTTTTCATGATGATAAGTTTAGCAGTTTATTTTTACGAATAAATGAATTATTGTGCATATTCCAAAATTTTACAATTTACAACTTTTGGCTACATTTATTTGTCTTTACCTTGTTGCTACCTTGTCTTACATGACACCCTGGTGTTCTGCACTGCCAGGTAGCTCTTAACCTCCATGCCTCCTTGTAACTTAATTAGTCCCTTTCTTCCCCCTCATCTTCCTTTCTTATATTCATTACATTTCTTTCCCATTTTTCCTTTACCTTCTGTAAGAGCTCAGCAATACTTCTTACTTCTTTTCCTCCATTCCTGTTACCATTTTTATAGCTACTATCCTCCTCTCTACTTTCTCCCATTTTTCCTCCCAAGCCTTTTATCTCCATATTGCAACCTCCTCGCATTCTGTTACACAGTGCTTTCTTTTCCACCACGCATTTCACAAATTCCCTCTTTCCTACCTCTTATCCCTCTTAGGAATATTGTTCCTTTTATTTATTTAATCCTCAAACGTTAAGTCATATTTCGTGATGAATGAAATGGGAGAAATTATGCTCAAGTGAGCCAATCGCCCACAGAACTTAGTATTACATTCATCTATCAGGAAAAGGAAAAACTCAGCAAAAAAAGGTCTTATCCAGGTATAACCCACCTTGACCAGGATTCGGGCCGCGCCGTGGCTCAGTGGTTAGACCGCTTGGCTCTCACCAAGGCGGCCCGGGTTCGATCCCAGGCGACCGCAAAGTGAGATTTGTGGTGGACAACACGGCGCTGGGGGGCGGGTTTTCTCCGGGATCTCCGGTTTCCCCCGCCATCTCATTCCACCGGTACTCCATCTTCATCTCAGTGTCATCGCCTGCGGTGCCGTATGTAGTAGAAGCGGGCGTTAAACACTACACATTTTTGACCAGGATTCGAATCTCTTGAGCGTAAGGCAGACACACTACTACCTACACTATAGAAGCGGGCACGTTCACAATTAGATTAATGAATTCCAGTAATGATTACTTTTAGCTACGTTTTAGTATGAAGTTTTTCGATACAAATTTACTTTGTTATTAGATGCAATGTAAAAGGAACTCTACTATCAGTGTCTTAATATACGATCTTAGCGATGTACGATAAAAATTTTAATATACAAAAATTCTAAATACATTAAGGTACACAATTCATCTCATATAAGAGTATTGTGTTATTATTCATTTCGGAGATGTTTTGGTTATTGTTTTGAGTATTAAAACAGCTAATTTCATCAAGTGGTAAGTAACTATTCCGTTTCCTCTGGTGGTGAGGCAACAACCTTAAATTTCAAACCCATCGCATAAGGACACTGTTTTAAACAACTGACTGTCACTTTTCCTCACTGTACCCTACAACAAAATGTATATGCGAGGAGTACCGATTTCGATTACCCGCTGAGGGAGATAATTTTTCTCTAGCCTAGAATATCTCCTATCCTTCTGGAAGTATGGATGGATGTGTGGAAACTACAGCTGCACACGACTGAATACTACTGTCGTGAGGCAATATGTGACAAAGGTCGCAGAAGGATCACGCATTCGGAGGTGAAGTATAAAATAAAAACTGAAACAAAAGCAACACAATGCGTAATGAAAGTTATTTGACAATTGTTATTTAACAATATTACATTGTAGTGTAAGGAGTTAACAAGTTGCAGGAGAAAAATTTGGCATAAGAAATGGGACAGTGTGAGCAAAGAGGTAGTGGCGTTACATATGTTAACAGGGATGGGTGAAAAGAAAAATAGATGTATAGTAGAATTCTCATATAGGTTAAGAGAAAAGTGGATTAGGGTAAAGAAGCGAAGATCAAGAAGAAATGACAACAAACTGCTCAGGAAAACCAAAGGCGTATAGCCAGGGTACCTGAGTCAGCGAGTAAATCTTAAATCAGCAATTTCATTGTACAGGATGTATAATAGTGTATGTTCGATGTTAAAGTCATTGTAGTGATGCTATAATAGAAACTTTACAAATAAATATCAAATATCAAAATATTGCAGAAGACAATAGAGAAAGAAATATGAATGCAGCAACAGATTTTAGATGGAAGTTTGCCATATACAAAATTATTCACAACCAAAAGCTAGAAGCAGAGTATATTAATGATCGACAGTCTAACTCTAGAGCCTCGCTAAGACTAAAATAATGAACCCCATATCCAACTAATGGACGACATGCGAGCTAATTACGGGGAGCATCGATCGGCAGCAAGCCAGATTAAAATGGATAACGGCATACAAACCTTTGACCTTTCTCTCTTCAATCTCCAGGATTTGTATGCGGTTTCCTTTCCAGCGAGTCTTTTCATTATTATCCGTGCTTCATTCACAGAGATACAAAATGTACAAGTTACACTTCACCTTTGGTATTTTGTATTATCTTCCGACTGTGCGCATTTCTTTGCCATAGCAGTGTGAACTACTTCACTAATCAGCGGATCCAAATATAAATGTGTCGCTTCCAATACAGATACAGATGCTGATAAAACTGTCTTATCTTGGGTAAGGATAGAAATAATATGTTTAGCATTATCTTAATTACGGACAGATAGAGCTCAATGTTTTCTTAAGTAACCTATCTTTTCTCCCAAGAAGCAATGTTTAAATATGAACACAAATATTTCAATATATTCACAAAAGAAGTTCTGCATATCTTGGTTGAGTTTAGGTGGGCAAAGCCAGTCTTTTTCTTTTCTAATTAGAATTGTAAAAGTATTTATTAGCTCTGAAAAGTCTTTAAAATATCTAAACATGGAATCTTCATAGAGACGTGCTTAAGGTAGAGCTGGATTTTATAACGGGAAGAACACCTAGTATCTCGACTCGCAACTGGATCACTTGGGCATATACCTCAGGGAGGAACAAATGAGATAAAGGAACCGCAAAGGCTGCAGGAATAAAGTAAGCGTCAAAGTTATTGGCTTGACCACCGGCTAAGAGACACTCGGAGGTGAACCTCCCAAAAGCCGGAGGGTGCCTAGAGTTCGACCAGATAGTAGAAGCTTGAAGACCATCTGACGGAGCAGAAAATAAGCGACAAATCGCAAATCTTGGCGCCATCTCTCCTACAGTCTGATTTTTAAAAAGAGATACGTCTTGGTACGTGCCATCTCGCCTCGTGCGGGTTTCTCAAGAAGCAGAACACTCAAAGTTACTGTTACTACTACTACTACTACTACTACTACTACTACTACTACTGCTACTACTACTACTACTACTGCTACTACTACTACTACTACTACTACTACTACTACTACTACTACTACTACTACTACTACTACTAAGGGGATTCTGGGTTTATCTCACCCAAGGCTGTTTCAGGGCTTATTTCGCCCTCTTCAGCCAAAGAGATACGTGTAATCTCTGTTTCATATAACCTTGCCCCGCTGACATGTATCACTCCGCGTGCAACTAACTTTCCCTTAATCCTAATTGGATAATGCTTTCGCGCCATAAGCCATAGGCGGTGCCTTCCCGTCACATTGAAACCTGCAGTAAACGTCATAATAATTGCCAGGAAGATAGATAAGAATATGAAGGTATGCAAAAATAATGAAGTTTATAATGAAACTGAGCAAGTTGAAACTGAACGAATGAGCAATGAAACTTGAACAAGTTTATAATGAAAGGTCTTCGGCCTTTTCCACTGGGATTTTTTTAAACCAGCACACATACCTTGCAAAAGTACTTGTCTTTCAGTCTTAAAAGTCGTGTCACGCCATACTTGTTGAGTGTCCTTCATTCACCCAAGTCTCCTCAAGGTACTATATTTTGCGATTTGGACAATTTGATTGTCCTTAAATAACATTTTCGCCACACAGCAATATCGCCCCTGGAGTGGTTAGTTTTCCTGTTGTCTCAATTTCATGTCGCGATATTCCTACGCATATAACACACCTGTAAGTTCAGAGCACAGCTGTTCGACTTCTCTCACTGACAAAGACGGATACTTCTCTGTGAGTGCATTAAATACATGCAGCACAACTCTTTTTTCGCCGCTTTCTAAAGGTTTTCCCTTGCGATGCTTCAGAGAAAAACTGGCGCTAGACTCTGCCATTATACTTCTAATAAGTACACGCGCAATAAACGATCAATAAAATAATTTATCTCTCGCATTCGGCATAGCACACCGTCGAATGGCGATATATGACTAATCCAGTTCAAAGCAAGGTCAGTGATAAAAGTCATACAAACAAATATGTCATCACTACTGCTAAATCACGTGCTATCGTGTCATATGCTTGAGAGCAAAGGAACCTCCTCTTTACTTCGTTTAAGAATTAATATGCATTTCAGATAAATCAACTCTGTTGCGTAATATATTTCATTGAAACCGTTATGAAAATATAAATTTGACAATTCTCTTCCAACATATAAAGATATATCACCATGTTAAATAAGGAACTAATTTTTACCGCACAACAGTCTGCACCACAACAGCAGCCAATGATATATGATAAGATCACGTGACCGTTAAGAGATATGGGGCAAGCTTACGTGAAACAAGGATTAGGTCTTCAGGCAAGGGACGCGAAGAGTTAGGGAAGGTCGTTGCTATGGTAACGTAAACAAAGGTTGCCAGATTGGATACACTGGTGAAGTGGGTGAATCACATACTCCACAGCTCAGTTATCGCTAGTTGTATGAAGGAAACAGAGTTTGCCTAGTTGCGCTGTATTTTAGCTTACTTTGTTAAAACTCAATTAAAATACGTTTTTATGGAAGCAAGACGTAATTGCGGTAGGATTAGAGGTGGACCGAGGAATGATAGCCCAAGGCAAAGATCAGCTTACGATCGGGTTGTTACATTGCATAGCCAAGCTAGAGAATTTTTTTGATCTCTGATCTCTTAGAGAATTCTTCCAACAGGAAGACGAGAGTCTGCTCCTTATCAATCAACAGTTTATTCCGTTTATCCAAAACCGACAGTCCTATGTCAGTAGATATGCTGGTACGTAAAATAATTCCTGTGGGTCAAAATTCCGGAATATCGGCGTCGTTGATATGAACATGTAAATTAACAAAGTCATTAATAATAGTATATTGCGATATTGATGTATAGAGAACGAGGAAAGGTTTGAAAAACCGAGGCGCCTGCACCGAGTTTTTTAATTTCTCGAGATTCTATTATGTGCTTACAACATGTGTGTTGCACATTATTTTCTGCACTATATGTATTTATATGAATCTGAATTTTTATAAGTTCAGATATAGTTAGTTAGTTACTAACGCTCCCCACATGGCAACCTTGGCCTTCGGGGTAACCTCACCCCACCAAGTGATGACCGGACCCATTTCTCAGGTGGAGGCACCCAGAGGGCGGTGTCCATTACCTCCGATGATAGGGTGATAGTGAAGATGGCGGTGAGGTGAGAGGACCTACAGTTTTTACCGTGGACTCCGAACCACGTTGGGCATAGGGGATACTTCACATGTGCTAGACAGAGGTGAAGGCGTGGATAGGGCCGACTTAAAATCGCCAACCCCAGAGCCGGGAATCGAACTCGGGACCCTTAGAACGGGAGCCGCGAACGAAACCACCGCGCTACCCCGGCGCCCTAAGTTCAGATATTAGCTGAAATATTAATAAATATAAGATAAATGTTAGATTTTAGAACGTCCATCGCGTATGTGTTTCCATGGAGAAATACTTACCGCACTAGTGCGGGAATGTCAACTTACGATGCATAGCAACAATAACTATATGTATGGAATATTATTTACATAGTGCAAAAATTATTTAAAAGAACTCACATCTGTGAAGACCCTACAGCTCAATGAATGTGTGAACAACTTATTTCTGTTTTTAAAGTAGGCTAATACAGATTAACTGCGCATACTTTTGTTGAGGTGAGATAACTCGAACGCTTGTTTATATTTCGAGTGTTGAGAGGATAAAGAAAGGGGATCTGCTGGGTCACATTGCACTACCCACGTGGAGAAAGAGATAACCTTCAAGTATCTTTTAAAAATCAGACCGACCGACACAGAGTCGCGAATCTTCCTGTGACATGAAAGAGGTCTACGCAATGAGAAAGAGCCGGGCTCTGATACAAGTTCACTCCAGCATTTGTCTTGCAACCAGGGAAAACTATGGAAACCTCACGTTCAGAGTGGGCAGCAACTACTCTCTAACTTGGAACCTCCTGAATGCAGCCTTTAAGCTGTTGGGTTATTACAAAATAGAGCAATGAGATTTTCTTTATCTTTACTGTGTTTTTTTTTTCTTATTGTTTGTTTATTGTCACTCTAACAACTACGTCGTATCCAATATTATTAGGCTATAAGAATGGTAATTTTTTAAACAAACGTAGGCCATTATTGGTAACAATATACATATAAGGTCAATAAAATAGTATTAACATAGTCCAACAGGTCCAAGTCCAATAGGTTAAAATTAACAACAGAGCTATTGTACCTAACTGTAACAAAATGCAATATGCATTCATTTCCAGCATGTTCATAACGCTGTTAAAGGATAGATAACATATCCTTTACCTGAGGAACACAATAGTCTGGAAACAAAAGGAAGGATTATATTTCGGAGCCCTAATAACATGAACCGCGAGAAATTTATTTGGTGTACCATGACCTCTCATACCCTGTTATATTAAGGTTTGTCTTGAGTTGTGTCTTTTGAATAAAGAACAATATTCATAGTTATTTCCTAATGGTTGCTTTACGGATACACTTGAAATTTTGTGAGTTCTCCCTCTTTTGTTTACTAGCCTTTTATAAACTGGCCAAATCTTATTGAAACAACTCCTAGGTAAAATGTTTCACAAGTAACTTACTATAGAAGAATCATTTTATATGGACATATAATGGATATATGTGGTTGAGCCATTGATGAAGAAGGTTGCGTGAACACAACACACCCGATTCTTTAGACAAATAGTTCAAGTTTTCAACTATATTTCTAATGAAATCTTGATAGCTAGGTTTTCTGGGCGGGAAACAATACTTTCTCTGCCTAATAAATTATTTTTGGTGGTGTTTAACGGCCACTCTCACTGTCTACACCAGAGCTGGTGGACATTGATGTATGAAATGAAATAATTAGGATAGGAAATTTGTGTAAGTTAAAGGTTCATCTCCGGTGTTTGCCATTGGTGGACCAATCCAAGCAGTCTTTATTAATGAGAAAATTAAGGTAATATCATGATTATTGGACACATTCCTTTAAAAGGAATCGCCTTATAAATTTTAATGTGACGAAGAAATGTCTTTCCTGTAAGTTAGTATTGGCCAAAAGTCCACGTGCACCGTTCTCGCCTGCTGAGCATGTCAAGAGACACTCGTCAGAGAAAAAATGTGTGAAAACAAGGCCGTATACCTGAGCCAAGGTGTCAATGGAATGCGGTAACTTTCTCCTTGCTGAAAATTGCGTGCGTCGTGGAACATCCCAACCACAAAACTCTACCAATCAAGTTTCTGAATGAAAGCCTGTGGAGACGTCTCTAATTCACTGACGTCTGTCCTGGATGAAGATTGTAGAGCAGTCTTATGAAGGTTCTCTCAGCTTTTTGTGATATTTAAAACACAGCAGTTAGGTTTCTTCTTTTGTAAGGTTAATGCCATGCAAGCATTTTCCAAAACTATCCTAAAATTTTTATTAAAGTAGTATAATATTTTGAATGTATATGAAATGTATTTCTTA
Organism: Mantis religiosa; assembly: GCA_030765055.1. Classification (NCBI taxonomy): domain Eukaryota; kingdom Metazoa; phylum Arthropoda; class Insecta; order Mantodea; family Mantidae; genus Mantis; species Mantis religiosa. The sequence goes on along the minus strand of CM060955.1, from coordinate 138,594,594 downwards.
AACATTTTGGAAACAGCCTCTAAGTGCTGTTCATTTCGAATAACTTGCCAAATATAAGAGATAGACAAAATGTTACTATACAAAAATGTGGATAATTTCGGAGCACACAATTTATGTTAAATATTTTTTTTTGGGGGGGGGGGAGATATTGTTGTTAATAGTTTGAATTTTACAATATTTATATATTTTACCTCCGGTTAAGCGAAATGTATTCCCTCAATTCTACTCAACCTATAAGTAAATAAGAAATACAACATTTCTGCAAATTTCTATGTCGCTTAACATAAAGCAATTATAAGGAAAATTTGCATAAAGATTTTGAACCAAAATGAGTAGAGAAAGTCATGTGAGGGCAACACTCGGTTAGTATGTAATAATTATAATTATTATAATTTATAACTTATCGATATATCTCCCGTGGAAATTTTCTGTATCTCGGACCAAGCTAAAATAATTGAACACAGGTGAGTTTCACAAATCCGCTTGCTATTCAAAGCAGTCTCCCGCTCTTCAGTTGTCTGAATTACGAACGCTGCAAATTTTAGCGATATAAAACCAGTTTAAAACCTCATTTAATGTTTCTTGGAAAAAGAGAAAATATCTTTCACTGCAGAAAATTTCTCTCAGGCATCGATTTCGTGTCAAAATTAATTTAATATTCAAATAGAGACTTCCTGGAATATTCATCATTATAAAAGGCACGCATATGAAGCTATCCCATTAAATAATTGCTGTGAAACGTGTTAACGAGAATGGAGCCTACTTTCTACAAATGTAGAAAGCTAAATGCTATAACAATACACTTAAATAACCGGTGCAGGGTTATCGTTTTAGCCGCTGGATTGAAGTGCTTGTAAATGATTATATAGTTCAGAGAAAAATTATCTAGACGTTGGTATATGTACCACAAAATATCCTCGAGTTAATTCACAAATAAATCGTAAACATGTCTTTCCTTTACAAATTCAATAAATTATTGAAAATACTTTTCTTTTGAGGAAGTTGAAGGACCCAAAAGGGTTCGAAAAGTGAATGAGAAACCTTTAAACATAATGTCTTGATTAAACCAATTTCCCTTCGGGAGAATGACTGTGCTCTGTAATTTTTTCTGTCTACCTCTATTGTTTTGAAAATGCTACACTAGCATTAATTTATAAGGCGCACCTACTGTCGAATTTGTCAATAAATATATTAGCTATAAATTTACACCTGGATACTCAGTTTATTACAGAAGGAGTACTGCAAGTATCAATATAAATTCAGTTAAGAAGAGTTGGATGCTTTACCTCTGGCAACCAGCTAGTAGTGTCCTGCGCCGTAATGTAGAGGCTAATGCAGCATGACTTGGTCCCTGGTCACGGAAAGCGACCCAGGTTTGATCCCACCCATAGGGTGCGTATTTTCGGTCCCGGATATAGGACCGCTGCCCATTCAGAATCGTGAGGAAAGTGAGGAGCTTACGATAGGCAAGCGGCCCTGGTCACGGAAACCAACACGGCTGGGGGATGCCGAGATGCCTACCACATCTCATCCTCGGTTGGATGATCGCCCACCTCTGCCGTGCGTAGTTGGGCGTGAGGCCGACAGTCGGGTTGGTAGGCCTTGGCCCTCTTAGGGCTGTCGCGCCAGTGGTTAAGCTAGCAGTGGCAATGCTCACTGCGTGACATTGGAATCGCTGCAGGGGCATCTCTCAATACAGTGCAAGAAGCACTCCTTCAGAACAAATAGCTTATTTAACGGTAATTGTCGAGAATTTTTTGATCATATAAAGGTACAAGGGTTTCTTCGGTTGCAAATGCATATTTGATCCTACCACAGTTGGTGCACGGACAACCGAAGCACACTTTAATGATAATCTCTTTTAATTTTTTAATGGAAGTTAAGATGTATATTTCTTACCTCAGTTTCCTTCATTACAATAGCCGTGGCAACATCTAGGCTTCACATGCGAAAGGATAAGTGTATTCTGTCCCATGTGCCTTTGAAAGGAAGCTTCTAACACCATTATTTACTGCCGCAGAGCGCACGACCCTCATCGTCACCAAAAATCTTCAAAGAAACTATACCTTTATTGATGATTATGAAAACCTGTTTGTCATATCTAATTTCTGTAAATCTTTTTTCATTTATTTCCTGTATAGCTCCGTATAAATTCTTTGGTTTTTCGAAGGTTTTTGACTATAGAAACACCTGACGGTGATACTGCTCGGCAGATGGTTTGTTTCAGAATGTCTACTACATATAACTCCTATAATCTGTGGGAGTTAAAGCATTATTTTGAATAAGCCGGAAGTTGAACCAGAGAATCCAGAACGCTGAGCATCGACCGAAGAGGCGGCCACTTTAATCTTCTCTAAAACTGGAGTAGTTTCACTCCTCAAATACTGGTTAAATATTTGTTAAATTGTGTGCATCCTTTCACTCTTCTAAGGTATTTAATTTCTGTTAACTCTATTCTCTTAACCTGATATTTTAGAGTCCATTTAAAGCTTACAGCAAAATTAGTGCTTATTTATTTGTACTTATCGTTTTAGGCACCTGGCAATTTTCCAAGATATTTATAATTGTTAATTATTTATTTAGGTAATATACTGGCCACGTGGAGGTTTTAACAGTAATACCTTGACTATAAGTAAAATGAGGGGACCCACATGTCTGAGGTAATCCCTTCAGTAGTATGAGACATTAACAAAATATGTTTCTGGACGGAGTTAAACTGTTTGCGTGAAGTGCCTCGAGGCTACAGCTTCGGAAAACTTCGTGTGTGGCAAAATCGAAGTCGTTACAAGTATCCCGTGATGTGTTTGCAACCAGGAAACTTCAAATCTCGTAAAACGGAAATGCATTAGCGACATTTTCGGAGTGGGGTTTTGAGAACTTCTCTTGCAGGCGTTGTCATAGAGTAAACATGTCATTCGCATTACATCCCAGATATGCTAGAGAGGCGCTTTCTCTCGGAGCCAGCACCATTATACTCTGTTATTTCTTTGATTTAAGAAGTGCATAACAACGGAAGACTTAAAGAAACATTAAGGAACATCTAGGATAATCCATGAAAGAGAAGCGACTGCAGTAAAGAAAACACATTACGGCAGGAAAGCACGAGAGACAGAATATGGTATTCAACAAAAAAGTGAAACAACAGGGATATAGGTACCATACAGGGGATGCTTACACGCTGTGATATTTTTATACTGTCTTTCAAATCAGAACAAGATTTAGAATGTTTCATACTGGCGAAAACTGACGTAGTTCTTTTATCCGACTTTGAAATTACATTTTATTATTCTCTCTAGACCATTGATGTGGAGGTAAAAAATAAAATACTCATAAGCTTCCCCCATTGTAAATACTAAAAACTGTGTACAAGCAATCGAGATCCAATTACCGATACCAAGAATCGAATATGGATACGCTGCCCCAGTCAAATATTTAAAGAGAATGCTCCTGCACATTGGATTGTGATGCACAGAAAGTAATTAATTGTTCTTTCACACATTAAATACTACACGGTTATAAAGGTAGAATCAAACCGAGAATTTCGACCATAGCTCAGATTTGAACCACGGATTCTCAAGCTCGGGAAGCAAATATTTAATTTCGACATTTTCCAAGGAAAGTTTCAACAAAATACTTCCAAAACAAACTATCCTTCACATGGAAAATGTTTCTGAATTTGTTTCTTCAAAGCTTTAAGCAATTTGATTAAGGCATCAGACATTTAAGTTGCTTTCCTGTAAATGAAATACATTGTAAATTTTATGAAACTAGCCTCTAAAAGGCTAATCATTTTGAATGACTGTTGCAAAACTGGTAAGCCACAAGAGATAGGCAAAATTTTACTACAAAGAAAATGTAATTTTTTAAATAACACATTAAGTTATAACAAATCATTTTTTTCTAGATAACGATTATCTAGCCATTCTTAGTTACTGGTTTGAGTTTTTAAATACTTGTAATTTTTTTTCAAACTGGAAGTCGTTTATTTCTCATTTTAAGCCCTGGACATGGAAACAGAATGAATTGCCAAATTCATCACCTTGTAGTTCCATGGTACTTAAAAATTGCCAATTGTATTTTCCTATTCCCATTGTACCTATAATAGAACATGTAATAAAATCATTTATACAATTTTTTATCTCCATTAGCTGAAGTGGATACATAAAATAGTGCGCGTCTGTAGAGAAATGTTCAAATAATGATTATCATCCTTGAATTTATCGCTATAAAGCTAAATGAAATTGAAATACTTGGTTAAATTTCTTGCCAGAAATATTTCAACACGAAAGACAAAAAGTATTACCAACATTAGGAACAATTGTACCCCTGCAACAAGGTAAGTTGCACCTGCAATGCAGCAAGGATAGAGGAGACAGGGGAGTGCTGGAGTATCGATTCGTGACTTAACTTTCTCCGCTGCAGCGAAATCGCTTCCTCTTTTCCGGCTCATCAGCCACGATACCCGACTACCTGCGAGGCATCATTCGGTACAGAAGTTATAGAAGTTACTACGAGAGGTGCACGGAAACACCAGTGCAAATACAGAGGAACTATTTAGGTAACATGGATACACCAAATTAGACATTCCTCGATACAACCATGCAAATCAAAACCACTTCCATTTCCAGTAATGCTTTTGCTCCAACAATTCAGGTGTACAAGTTTCAGCTATCCCTTTACAGCCGTTTACGAGTTTTCCAGTGTAGAATCTTTCATCTCCATAAGGGAACTATCATTATAGTCACACCAATATCCACTGAAAATATTAAATTATAATGTCTGCTGTATGAGTAGAACCACAACGCCCAAAACTGAAGCCTAGAAGTGCCGCATTCGACCACTTGCAAGTAACTGCTGGACATCCCTCAGCTCTGTGTCGAGTGCGGGGGCTCCTTGCGTATGCCATGTGTAGACTGCTGCCGTCAGGGGTAAATAATCCCTCCGTACAAGCTGTGTTATAATGCCAATAAGTTTCGGGTACTTTTGGACTAATTTTCGGGTACTTTCAGCTATATTTCACCCCCAATTTTTGGCACACAGACTTCACATAGAGCAGAGATGATGCCATCAAACCCTCAAGCGCAGACAGGTATAAACACTGTGATAGTTCCCTTGTTAAGTTTATACTTCATTGGACCTAACTGATAAACACTGCCTGCGATGAAATTTGCAATGCAGGTACATAAAGAATTACCACTAGCTTAATCCATCCTAAAAGATACCTACCCCTCAGAAACTCTGATATACTACACTCAAATCACATTCTCTGCTCTTGTAAAACTATTCCAAATAGTGTTTGTTCTTCTACTAAATTTTAAGATAAGCATTTGCAGGAATTGTCTTATTCCATTATTTCTCTCTAAGTTCAATTGGAATAGAGGAAAAAAATTAAGCTTCAAGGCCTGGTAGCTTTGAAGTTCCGTTCTCTTTGGATGCTTTGGATCTGTGCTTGCAAATATTCGTTTATTACTCGCCAAAAATACAAGTTAACAAGATGCTTATCACTTTAAAACAAGCTTTTCTGTTAGTTCTCCTCGTTCTTTGCTTATTGGAAAGGGTGGGATTCCGTAAACGTGTCCTTTTATGCCAGTTACTTTTTGTTCAAGAATGATCTAACTGATATGTAAGGAACAGGCTTTTGCACGTAAGATTGTATCTCTTGTACTTTACCAGTTATGTTTAAATTATTTAGATAGAAGACAATTTTTCATCAGAAAATCCACTTTCAATTTCCATAATTATATTTTAAATATATAATCATTTAACCAAAACGTGGTAATTCATTTTGTGTCTGAATAACTTAACAAAAAGCAGCTAAATAAACAACTATGTGTTTGACCAGAATCTTCCAAGTAAGCAACAACAATAAGTAAATTATTTTTTACGTAGAAATTTTTTTGAAAATGTAGGGTTTATATCAGCCATATTCACAGGCCTGTTTAGTTTGTACTTACGGTGTGAATATAGAGGATGGACCAAACTTCACTTAGCGAGTAAAAAGTTGTGTGCCTTGCATACTTCAGGATGATTAATTGTATTCCTCAATAGAAAGAAGATATTCTAATTTTAAACTACCACTATGCCACTGAACATTTGGAAAGTTTAACTTGTGAAAGTTACATCTCTTCTGTTCCTTACAGCTGCCAGTACTTGCTTTACAGTAGAATGTTAATAGCAGTGGCTATTTCTTCCTTAAGGACACTTTACAAACATTTTAACCAGAATTATTCCTGAGTTTACTCTGTCTTGCAATATAGGACTCTTGTGAAAGAAGTCAAAATGGTGGGAAAGAAGATTTCAACCGAGTTGCCAAGTCAAAGAAAAGACAAGGATGTGACAGATCCCCAAATCTTTTTAATGTATATCTGCACAACATATGTGACAGTGGAATAAGTCTCGTAAAAGTATACGAGTTCCAGTTAGACAAGGTACAATCTACTCCCTTTTGTTTGCAGATAACGAGGTTCTAATTACTAAGTTACGACCGTGCAAAATATATGATCAAGAAGTTGAAGTCTTCTTAATCAACAGAGCTAAAACTGATAGGAAAGGTGTGATACAACCGGTAGAAAGAAATGTAATAAAAGAGCAATCAAGTATTCTGGATAAGAAAGGAAAAACAAGGAACGATTTATATACACAGATGAGTCAACATTGGAAAAGATTCATCCAAAGAAATTTCCACGATCAAGGAAAATGTGAAAAATTATACATACGCAGATGCATGATTGGAAAGATTCAATTTATTATTATTCACTAAGGTGAAAATTATTGTTCCAAGACAGACATGGTTACACTCCATGAATGCAACATGAACAAATACATCAGTTTCGAAGGGTAACTGTGATGCATCATCCAGTTCAAAGTATAAAGTCCTTTATAACAGAAAAACGCCTTATCTTATAGTTTCCTTGAGAAAAATACACCTTTAAATCGCTTTACACACATTTATTCCGAACTAATAAAAATGACGTCATTTATAGAACTTGCTGATTACTCCGTCAGAGCATCCGACATCTATCTTCTTGCAGCCTTATCTCAAGCGACACGTTATTCTAATTGCACTGAGTCAAGGTGCGCTGTTATTATCTCACTTAGCATAATGATAAGTTTGCAGCAAACTAGCAATTGGCAATGGCGCCAATATTCCGAGGGAAACGAGGTAGTAAGGACGTGAGTCAACTGGAACTTACCAAGCATTATCATCAAATACGTGAGACAAAAAAGCATCTAGGTACGTATTCTCCAGAAATGCTGAGACTTGTCATCGATTATTACTGTTTCTTCATAACTGAAAGTTATTTACTGCTGTATGAACCTGCGATTTCAAACGTTACTTGTGTAGACACGTAATCCTGGCATACATATTTGCTAGATACAAATTTTCGAAAATTATTGACCAGTGTTAACCTCACTTACTCGTGCTCTATATTCTAGTGTTTACTAAGCCAGCGTCCCGTTTCCATGGCCACAGAACAAGACGGATTAAGGGATACTTTTGTCTTTCTATGGATATAAAGCAGTCGATGACGCTTCACTACAACAGAACCCGTACACTTGTGAAAAAATATTGTAGACTGCCAAAAAGAAATGTGTATTGCAGCACTATTAACAAGATTAAGTACAAAAGATTCGAAGTTTCTTCTACAATTTCCATTGAAGATATACCATATGGATTATTATCCTTAAACGGTCTTGGAATTCTTGAGGAGTTTCGGAGTTAACAGTAGCTCTTAAGATCTTCTTTCAGCAATTGGCGCCAACTTACGCACGAAATTCCCAATGAGAATGCCTACTGGAAAATTCTATAGGTGTGTATATTTGCGTAGTGTTAACGATTATTGAGTTCCTTTTTTGTGTAATTTACGTCCTCCAACAATAAGTCATATCGCACGATGAATGTAATGGGTGAAATGATGCTAAAATGAGCCCAGAGTCCATGGAGCTTAGACTTACCCGACATTCGTCTTTTAGGATAAGGGAAAACCCCGGAAATAACCTTATCTAGATAACTCACCCTGTCTTGACATGCTACATCTACGCTACCGAGGCGGGCGGACTGAGTTCCGTGTGAGGTCTCTTTGAGGTTTCGAAGGTCTCTTAAATAATAAAAACGCAATTTTTTCGATATATGGCAAATGGTTTTGAAAGTATACATTTGGAATACATCAATTCCAATTAAAATAACAGAAATCAAAATAATGAAAATGTTCTTTGTATATATTACAAATAGAATTCGCAGGCAATGGAGAATAAAAATTTCCAGTGTCTCTGTTACTTAGCTCCTTTATACGAAACTAGCTTTTAAGCAAGAAATCTTCTGCCAGCATTGAACTGCAGGCAGTTTCAGAAAAACTGATTTCAGCAAGGTAATTGAACATCTGCTTTGGAAAGAACATTAGAATGCTTAAGTTTTAGCAAATATGTCGCAGAGATGGGATGTAACATTATCATCCCTTCATCCTGGAAGGCTATAGAAATGGTCTTGCCTTGTTAGTCAGAAGTTATTCATGAAATGTGGTGTTTGAAATTTGCTTCCTATCCTAATCACCTTTAAATTAAAATGTTGATCTTGATTCCAAATTGGGAAATTAGTAACTTCAGTTGTACCTTCTTCCCAATTTTCTGATCGTAAAGATATACAATATACTGTTCATTCAACCCTGTCTTCTCATACATCTGTTGTGGAAATGAGAGCCGACCACAGATGTAGACCTCTCTTGACTAAGAATCAACTCGCTGATATGGCGAGGTGTAAGAATCGGTATGGTCCATCAGAGGATTCTTGTGCGTAGTAAGTAACCGTAAATGGTACGATGTAACTCATGAATGGCGCCGTGATGCCTGATGGCCACACACACGGCAGGTGTCGTGCAAGAGTTGTGCGCGTCAAAGCTGGCGCCTGCGTTAAACACTGGTTTGGTAAAACCACCCTCCGGGTGATGTCTTAAGTAATGGCTCTTTCGTGCAATGTCTCCTCTCTCACTCAGATACACGCTTCTGGCTGAACCCCCTCAGGCCACCACGGTTTCTGCAGTCACTGATTCACTTGTCCTTCTTGAGCGCAAGCATGATGCACGAAGCTAACATCACTGTGAGACCGCCAAACACGCATTTTCCTTATCTTAGAATTTTGGCAATTCTTTGTTACACGAATTCTGGCCTTGTCATTCAAAATTACTTGACTGACAATAACATGTTACACAGTTCATTAAATAACATCAAAGGTTTTGGAAATCTTAAGAGCAAATTACTGTGAGCTTCAATGAAAAGCTTGAGAAGATCAATTCAGAAACTGATCTCTTAGAAAAGCATAAATAATATTGCAGGACTTTCTACCTTAAACGTCATGCACAGAATTAAAATTCGAAATAGTAGGTTGGCAGAGATAGGAGGAATTATGGAAAAAGTAGGAATGGGAGATATGTGGAGATTAGAGGAAAAGAATACAAGCGATGTGGGTAAATTGGTACAATGCAAAATAGAAGATATAGAAAGGCAGGAAATAAGGGGAGGTTTAGAAAATATAAAATCATTACATTTTTACAAGCAAATGAAAATAAAATTGGGGAGGAGACGCATATATAGATTACTGCAATAGACAAGAGAGAGAAGGGCTAGCTTGGATGAGAAGAGGAACATTATTTCTAAGAGGGATTAGAGGTAGGGGAATGGAAATTTGTGAATTGTGTGGGGGAAAAGAAATGATAGAACTGTATGTAACGTAATGCGAGGAGGATGCAATGTGGAGAGTAAAGGTTTGGGAGGAAAAATGGGAGAAAGTAGAGAAGAGGATAGTAGCTATAAAAATATTAACGGGAAAGGAGGAAAGAAGGGAAGTACTGCTGAGTTCTTGCAGAAAGTAAAAGAAAAATGGGTCAGAAAGTAAAGATTATAAGAAAGGAAGATGGGGGAGAGGAGAATGGGGCTAAATAAGTAACAAGGAGGCATGGAGGTTAAGAGCTACCTGGCAGAGCAGAAGACCAGGGTGTCATGTAAGACACGGTAGCAACAAGGTAAAGACAAATAAATGTAGCCAAAGTTCAAATTGTATAATTTTGGAATATGCACAATAAATGATTCAATCATAAAAAAGTCAAATACATCCTGAAAGAGAACATCCTAACTGGACATTTCATACATTCGATATCATATATGAATTACAATCGCCTTGCACAATATAAAGATAACCAAGCAATAAAAACTGTATTCATGGTCCATTTTTAATTTTGTTTCTTTGTAAGAATAATACTATTTGTTACTTTGTGATTCGCTATATTTACAGACGCCAGTAGCCACATAAAATTAGCGTGTGGTCATTTAAATTAGGTTATGATACACAAGCTGCTAAAGCGAAAGCCAGTGGAACTCTGAGAAGAAATACAACTTTCGGAACAAAATGGGTTGTTCGAACAGACTAAACCTCTCAATGGATATCATGATTCAAATAGTAATTCTATCACAAAATAAACAAACATGTTATATGCATAAAACCAGCGATTATTCCACTGATTCTTTCATAATATATGGGAGACTCCTTGACAAATGCCTGTTGGTTTTGTAATGCAGGATGCTTCTTGACTCTCTAAGCTTCTGCAATGAAGCATATATAAAAGCACATTTTACTTAAAATTGAAGTACAGTGCGCTCCATATAAACCTGAACCACTTCAATAGACCATAATTTCCCTTTGAAAGCTTGAAGAATGTAAAAATTAGTTTTAATGACCTCAGTGGCTCTGGGAGAATGGACAACAGTGACAATGGTTGACAGCTGACGGTCTTAAATGTGCAGTCATAACAGTAACTTGCAGTACTCATTACCAGAGCATGTTTGCATTTTGAAAACATATTGCAATACAATTCCTTGGTAGCAATTTTGAAGAGAATTTAATGTACGCGATTGATGTTCCGACAAAGGCAACAATTCTGTCACGCGTAAGAAAGCTGGAGACAACTGGTATACTCATTAGTGAGAGTGGAAAACATAGACCGCCACTGAATGCAGAGGCTGTTACAGATGTTCGCAGAAGGCTATTGAATTCTTCAAACAAATCGTTGCATGGATTGAGCCAAAAATCACGATACTCATATGGAACATGTCAAAGAGCTGCGAAGAAATCGGGATTACGACCTTACAAAGTGAACATGGTGCAACAACTGAAAGAAACAGATTATGATAAACGAATCCATTTCTGTCAATGGTTTCTGGGTACTCTTATTCCACGCCCAGACATTCTCTCCATAAGGTGGTTTACAGATGAGGCATGGTTTCATCTGTCAGGCTACATAAAGACACAAAACACCAGATAATGTACTGCTGTAAACCCCCAAGTGATTCACGAAACCCCACTGCATGATGAAAAGGTTGGGAGTATGGTGCGCGGTGTCAGCTTCCCGGAATGTTGGTCCCATTTGTTTTGATACGACTGTAGACACTGAAGTTTATATGGATATCTTAAATACATTTGTGGAGCAGCTGGATGGTATCGAATTGAGAAAAGGTTATTTCCAGCAAGATGGAGCAACGTGCCATACATTTAATGACACCATGGAACCAGTAACCAGTTTCTTTGATAATCGAATAATCTCAAAGGTCTGTGGCCCCCCAGATCTCCTGACCTAACCTCACCGGAGTTTTTCTTGTGGGGGTATCTAAAAAATAGAGTGTGCAAGAATAGGCAATGAACAACTGATGTTCTCAAGGAATCCATTCGAACCGAAATAAGTAACACTGGCGAGGATACTCTCCGTAAAACTTCAGAGAATATTGTCACGGCAACGGGCATAAAAAGTTTCGGCGCAAATAGATAACAGACGGATAGTGCTTCGCGGAGATAAAGAGCTTGCATAAGCAGATAAACATAGCGCCGTAGATAAAGGTCTGCCGAAACAAACTGAGATATATGGAAATTTCTGGTAAATCTTGATTCGGTTTCTTTACTGTTCTGGAACAGTCTGGAATTATCAGATGAGGTATTTAAGGGAGCGACGACTTGCCAGGGGGGTACTTGTAATCAGTAAACAGCTGAGCTGATGTAAACAGAACGCTGTTTGTTATTGTCATAGACCTTGGTAGATTGTGTGGTGTATGTGACGTAATGTTGTTACGTGAGAATTGAACAGTGTATTTCTACGCAAATAAAGAACATTTGGAATATCTTGAACTGGCGCTTTTAATTCTACGAACCCACAGTCACAATATGGTGAGACAAGTGCAGGTGGAGGACACTTCCAACATTTTCTCTGAGATGTAAATAGTGTAATGTAATCTCCCAATTGTGTATTATATTCTCCTAAAGTTGCACATGTGTCCTGTTATTGGTTCAAAAGTTATGGCCTATTGAAATGGTTCAGGTTTATATGGATCACTTTTTATTTTTTTATTTGCAATTTACGTCCTCCAACGTTAAGTCACATTGGACGATGAATGGAATGGGTGAAATGATGCTCAAATGAATCCGAGGTCCATGGAGCTTAGAGTTACCCGATATTCGTCTATCAGGATAACGGAAAACCTCGGAAAAACCTTATCCAGGTAACTCGCCCTAACCGAGATTCGAACTTGGGACCACTTATATGGATCGCACTGTATTATTATCACATAGGCTAAACAGAAAGTTGTATTTAAACTTCCTCTATTTACAATGTAATTTGATCTACCTAATTTCCTGTAGATATCTACATAACTGTAATACTTTCTGTTCTCAGACAAAAAAAAAAAGTTTGAGAAAAGGCTAAATCAAAATTATACTTTCATATTCCAAGATTTCCGATAGGACCTGCGCTCCTCCCCTTTGGCGGGGAGTATTTATATGTTCTACTCTAGGTTTATATTGGTTTTTATAAGTGTTATATCTCCATACGACAAATTATATCAGAACTTTTTGTGCGATTCCTGTATACAGATTTCATAATTGGAGGCGTGAAAGACCACCCTGCAAGCATATTAATATACAAAATAATATGCAGGTTTGTAAAACAAATGACACATATCTAGAGTTCCTAAAATGAATTGCCACTTCGGCTTCCTTTCCGATACTTATCCGTTACTTACAGGACAACCTGTGAGATCATAAAAGTGTTACAACCGTGGGATTTGCTGTGCACAGGAACGAGATATTGTCGCGATATTTATTTTATTACCTTCATTTGCGTATTAATGTGTCTGTTCAAATGGAAAGCCTTTGGCAAGAGTATCGGATACTTCTAGCGACGGAACAAAAAATATATAATTTCTCTCCTGATTTCATTAAATCCTGTGTATTTAATAATGCATAAGAACGTTCGCGATTACAAACAAGTCTCTGTTTAATTATCAACCTACCGCCCTTCGACTACCTTTAATACTTTTTAGCCCACTTTTGTTTTCCGTTTAGTTGGTGGCACTATGGCTATTTCATGTTTGGGACACCAAAAACACTAAAGATACTAAAAAATCAGTTAATCTTAGGTTTCTACATTTAAACAAGAGTTTTCAAATTTAGAACAATTAAATTGCCTGAACATCTCATTACAGTATGTAACTGCTTAGTCAATTTGCACTTGAAAAGTCAGAAATGTGATAAACTTAAAATCATTTAAAAGGTACAGCATCGAGGAGACAAGCTATACTACTATCCTAAGATTTAAGGATACCCAACTGTGAAAATCCTAAAATGTACAATTTTGCTTGGATTGACTTGAAACTTTAACACAATTATTATAATATTAACAATAGTTCACAAACCAATTTTCAGACCTTTGTCCACAATAATTCTTGTGATATTAATATATTTATAGTATTTTATTGCCATTTGATTAAACTGTTCCACATGATGCAATTTTAGTCTCAGAAAAATAATACTTTGCGGTTATACTCATAAATCATTCTTTTTTCCCGTAATTTACGTTCTGTAACGTTAAGTCATATAGGTGAAATGATGCTCAAATGAGCCCAGGGTCCATAGAGGTTAGAGTTACCGAACACTCGTACTTCAGAATAAGTGAAAACCCTGGAAAAACCTTATTTAGGTAACCAACCCTGACTGAGATTCGAATTCGGGACCTCTTGAATGTGAGGTTGACACGCTACCACCACGCTACCTAGGCGGGCTACACATAAATACATCATTAGTAATTATATGAGATGAAATTTTAATCTGACCCTTGGCTTAGGATAAAAAGAAAGATTCAATTCTCCTTTTATTAATTTTTAATACGAATATTTGCTTGTGAAATGTGTGTTTTGTTATTTAATTGCAAAAACACTGGTGGCATTATAAAAATCATCTCATCACTTTTCTTTGGAACTGTTTTTATCCAAGCACAAAAACTTTCAACCTTCCAGTTTGAAAGCTGCATCGTGTGTAGCAATTTATATTCTGAAAAGTGCTGAAAATTAAAAACACGAGAAAATCACCAAAATAGGTGATTTAAAATACTACGCCCTCTTTGAGTGGCCTACTTAAGTAGTCAAATGCCACAATTTTTAAACGGTTGCATGGCATTAAAATATGAAATTGAAGTACACGGTTTACTCTAATTAGGCAAAAAGAAAGTTCTCATTTTCTGAACTTTTTGGCCAATTTTCAAAGGCCGTTATCCTTAAAATGGTTCTTTCTTGCGCAGTTGGATAATCCATCAGAGTATCAGAGGTAATAACAACAACCCAAAAAGCATATTTTTACTCACAGTATAGAATCGAGATTCCGACATGACCATTTGTCAATAAAATCAAAGGGATGGTATCACACCGGAAAAATAACAACTTTAATTAAAATGCATCTGAAACTTCATTGAATCCAGGCAACATAATGGAATCCAGTAAACAACAGCACATGAACCCTTATTTGGGGAGTTTTTTAGAGAAGGGATGTGTTGAAAGTTCTTCTGGAGTTCTCGTATGTTTCAGCAGTAATCATTGCGGATAATTTAGCATCACTGAATGTTGCAGAATCAAATGACTCGCACCAATTAACCTGCAAGGTTCATTCCGATAAAGATTTCAACAGCGGCCAGGTATTTCATCCAGTTTCACAGCTGCATACATGTCACCATAATGTGTGAGCAAAGTTAAGTGTTTAAATGTTCTCTAATATCCTCGGTTTTAAAATAGCTGTCGCTAATAATTTAAATTATCATACCTGAATTCGAAAAAAGCATTCGAAACAATTTAAGGAAGTAATTGCTGCAAGAAATGATTTGGAATACTATATCTGGTCTGGTCACCGTGAGATGCATTTCAAACTTCGAGTCTTTCTATCAGAACAAATAGGTATATCAGCTGTGTTCAACCACAGGGTAATTCGAAATCAAGTATTGGTTTTCAACTAACTTTTAAAACATATTTTGTTTTCGAAATGCACAAAGTCGGCCGTTTTCTGAAGAACTTAGAACTATGAACCTCAGAAGAAACGTGTGTCAAACAACTTCTAAATGTAGAGATGAAGCTAGCAACCAGGTGATGTTCGAATCTGCAAAAATTGCCGGTATTTGCAACTATACATTTACATTTAAAAAGCATCCATAGCTTCTATTACTTTTTAGTGGTGCTTAAAGCTCATTTTTATTACAGATGGTACCACAGTTGGTTAGCATAAATGTTGCATGAAATGAAGTACTTGGGATGGAAATCTAAAAAGGAAAAATTCTAGGCCCAAGTTTTGCGTATCATCTCGGCATTTATCAGTTAAAGTCTGAGGAAAACCTGAATAAAGTCTGTCAGAAGCGGTGGTTCCGGCAGATTTAAACCATGGACTTCCTAATGCCAAAGAGTGGCCACAGAGATAGTATTTGGACCAATCATAATTGTTAGACAGTTTAGCCCAGAGGTTCCTACAGAGTTTAAAATACAATTCTACGTAAATTCAAGGAGCAATAAATAATACCCTGGAAGCAAATAGAGCTCGCCAATCCTACTGACATGAAAAAAAAAAACTCTTACAGTTATAATAGTTGTTTTGAGTTATATTTTAAAAGGTTTTGAAAATTTATAAATTTATAAATTTAAAAAATAAAAACAAACAAAATTGTGTAAAATATATGTATTTTTGTGATTGGCTGTAGTAATAATTGTATTACGTAATGTAATGACGTAGTAGTAACTCGACCAATCATATAAAAGTAATATATGGGTAGCCATAGTAACGAAGGATTAAATAATCTTGGTGTAGAAACCAAAAGAAAATTCATCTTTGTTTAAGGAACACCGAAGAGATCGGACGCTTTTTAAATTGCTCGAAAATATTTAAGTATTACTTCAATTTGAAGTATTAGATTGATTCCGATCACAGTATAAAGTTTTGAGATAGGAATTGTAATGGATTTGGTGTTAAAAGAAATAAACAAAAGATTGAATTTCTTATAGAAATTCTAATTAAAGGTCTTAATGATTTCTTCACTCGTTACCACCCTTGTAACTTAGAGTCTTCATTTCTCGTAAGTAAGACTAAGTAAGACCAATGACGGGAAACGAGATACCAGCACCAATCTTGCTATACAGTTCTACCACAGCCAAAGACCGCGCCCGATGTGGGCTGAGTCATTTAAAGAATAAACGAGAAAATACACGAACTGTTATGCACATAAACGCATCGGTAAATTCGCTATGCAGATAATGGCGTGAAAGGAGGCAGCAAAATTGCACCCACTATAACGTTTGACACGGTTGTGCATTCGCGGCATGTGTAAAGGCAATGTTATCTCTTCTAAACGAGAAATTGAAATCCTTGTCTTCTTCCGATTACATGAAATTGGATGGGCGGAAAAAAGCCTCAAACCAATCCCACCTCATTTTCGATTCGAAACGTATCATTTTGTTCTTCCACCGCCCGTGCAGGCGACACCCAACATCGTCCTTAAGAGGCAAGATTAGCTGGACCTCCTCATCGCAATGGCCTGCCCATTACAAACTTGTGTAGGGAGAACATGTTGCATTAACAACAGGTATAACATCGAGAATTCCATTAAGTGTTTTCTGCATGCTCCAAATATGAAATAAGCGTGGCAGCTACTCCAGTAAGCTTGAATGTCGCGTTAAATTTGCATTCCCTTTTGCATATCATACTTCCTTATGAACAGTCTTCTGTTTGCAAGCTTATCTCTTGTCTCTGCTCCGTCAAAGTAGGATTAAATAAACTGAAAAGGCAGAAGCAGAAGTTCTTAAAACATTTCTCCATGCTTATTTTCTTGTTACCAACGATCTATTCTTTTCAGACATCCACAGTGCTTTGCTTGCTTTGGTTATTCTCAACTCGTTTTTTTTTATTTCTAAATATGCTAACCTATAAAAAGTGTTTCATTCCTGTCAAAAATGTTATACAAGGCACGTTTTAAGATCCCTGAATTAAACATTCTGCTTTTTAAAAAAATATATGTGTGTGATCTTTTATTGAACTACATTTAGTATCCACAAAAATGAAACATGAAAATTTAAAAGAAAACTCTACTTTCAAAAACTTCTGTGGAAATTTTGCTACAGAAATAACTCAGAAATAACTTTAACGACTTACGATACATTATAAAACTGTTAGTTTCAGATGTCTGCATGACAAATAAGTATAACCTCAATTTTCTGGGACTATCCTGTGATTTTTGGTGTGTGTATGACTATTTTTAATTTATTTATTTATTTTTTGACTTGCCCATAGATCTAAGCGGATCGTTTCTAAGGAAACGGCACCGGCAAATCTGAATTTTTATTGAAATTTATAACGTCTTCTTGTTGGGTGGAGTACATTTTCTGTTTAATACAAAAAATATAACACAATGAAAAACAAATTCACCCTGAATGAAAAGGTTATGGAATTAAATTTGCAAATAACTCCAGAAACTTCCCTAAGAAAAGTACCTGTTCCATGCATGTTTACTACGCAGTCAGAGCTAGTATGCCACTCGTAATGCACTGACATAGCTTCTCGGTTGCAATCACAAGATCCCTTATCTCTCTTTCAATGCCACATTCTTCCGTCACATGAGTAATTCCATGAAGCATTAATCCTTCATTAACGTTTTAAACCCACACCTTGGGAGTACGGTTTAAAGTAGTCCACAATGTGCATAGCTATAATGCACCACCAGCAATTTTCAATACCTCAAAACAAATGAATGCAATGTGTTTGCTCTCAAGACATATTTTTGATGCCTCCTGACCCAAGTTGTTTGGGGGGTTTCCCATATCGACAGGCAAATGATGGGTATATTAATTACATCCCCAGAATTTCCGTCCTTCCGTTTCATCTCCATTATCATTTCACATCATCTCACATCTGGTGTCTCAGGTTAGAAATGTCGGCGGGTGTACCGGCGGTGCATGGCGGGATGATATGCTCTGAGTAAACCACTTCCTCCTCCGATAGGACGTTTGCCAGTCTCCTAACCCAGGATTCGTGGTGGGACTTCGTTCCTGGCCCGCCGGAGGAAGTTACAATCTAAATTAAATGTAGGTACCCTTCCCTCTGCACTGTTGTCTCCTTGGGATGACCGCCTTGTCTCCTTTCGCCAAATACTTCCTTCCAGGGATGCCCCATTTAGGGCATAGGTGCGAGGGCTGTTCAATAAATAATGATCATAATTTTTTTACGGTCACAATTTTTTGTATATAATTCAATCTTATTATATTTTGTTAGCTCAATGTGAAACAAACACGCCGTAGCAGTTTCATTGTTGGTACTCCTGGTTCCTGCCTGTGAGAACCAGGCAAGTTCAGACATGTTCAGTATCGCCTACCACTGCAATGGAGCTAACATGCAGTTAAAGTTGATGTTAGAGGAAGATCCGGAGTTTCTTCCAAACGTAATCACTACTGATGTAACTTAGCTACATCATTTTGATCCTGAGAGCAAACAGCAAAGCTCAGTGTGGAAATCTCCTCATCACCAACCCCCCAAAAAGCAAACGCTGTTGCTTCTGCTGGGAAAGTTATGGTCATCTCATTCTTTGATATTCATGGAATGGTTTGTCAGCAATTTGTACCTGCACGCACATCAGTAACTGGACAGTACTACAGGGATGTCCTGAAAACATTGCAAGTATCATGCCAGGCGCAAAAGACATGTCCGTGAAGCAGGCTGGATGCTGCACCACGATAATGCTCGGCCGCATATTGGCAATGTTGTTGCTGAATATCTTGCAAAAATCAACATGAAGTGCATCTCTCACGCTCCCTATAGTCCAGATTTAGCCCCATGTGACTTTTCCTATTCCGTAACTTGAAGAAACGCCTTCGTGGGAGGCATTATCCATCATCAGAAGCAGTGGTGAAGGCTGCGGAGGCGATTTTGAAAGATCTCTCAAAAATGGTTTCCAGCATGTCTTTGAAGAATGGCAGAAACGCTGGGAGAAGTGCATCGCATTTAGGGGAGACTATTTTGAGAAGGACCATCAAAATTATGAGGATGAGTAAAGGTACGTTGTCAAAAAAGATTGTGATCATTCTTTATTGAACAGCCCTAGTATAATAACCCAAGTCCGGTTGCCTTATCGAGTTCCCTCTGATATAACCCAGTTCCAGTATCCACCGCCTGTGGTACCATATTTAAAAGAGTGTTGTTAACACTACTTTATGCACTTCCTCAGTCATAGAAGTAATTGTTAGTTCAGAATTTGTGTAATTGTACAGTAAATATTCATATGTGAAATGGAAAATTTGTATAGTTGTATAGCTGAATTTAATGACAAGAAGTGAATTTGTTGCCTCACAAAGAAATAATGTCCTGAAAAATATACAGTATCCTGCAAAACTCCTTCATTTGAACAATGGTATACCGCCAGCTTACTATGCGTATCAAGAAGTTGGTTTGGTAGCATTTCAAAAGAATAGAATGAATTGCTCTATGAGTTATTACGATGGCCCATGAACACCTTCCATTAATAATTGTATGGTATTTGTTCTGGTACAGTTTTCTCTGCTGCTGAGTGGAACAGAAATGGAGACCATTTGAGGAGTATAATATCCAACTAAAACTTTTCTAATTGTCATAAAATGACGTTATTTGCATTGATCTTATTTAAAACAACAGAATATTTGGTATAATAATTGTAAAGCACTTAGGTTTTATTGAATCGCCATGTGTACAACTGTTCTATTGTTCTATTTACCAATTGAAAGGGCTGTAAAATACTACTGTAATAACTTGAACAATAGATGTTAAAATAAATGATAATGTATAGTCGTTTGACTTACATTCTATTGTTTCCACTAGGTATGCGCGCTTGGAAAATTCTCTTTCCAATGTACCGATAATGTTCACCAAATAAATTACATCTCACTAAGTATAATTTAAACCATTTACAGATATCATTATTTGGAATACATTCTGTAGCATTCATTTTTTATTGTCATTACCTGAGGAAATATTCTAGGGTTTTGGAGAATATAAAGCAGGCAAGCGGGCAGCGTAATAGGCTCTGTTAACATTGCCAATAGCGGAGGTGTTCTTCTAGTTTTCAAAACCAGCTGAATACCACGTAAACAAGTACCACTTTCGCTTTCACAGTGGCGTGCGTGTGTTACGAGAATACACGAACAAACGTTTCATCTCTGCTACCTCCTAGTAATTGAAATATTCAATTTCATCATTTTAAAATGTTCTTGAGTATGCCAATTTATACCACTTCACTTGCTACATAGCCAAAACATATCACCCGTTCATCGTGTTTGGTTGAAGGAAGTTTGCTAAACAACACTTTCCAGATAATGGACAAGAGTGAGGTATTTACTCGACAAAGCGTTGAGGCGTACTGACCTTTAGGTGACCAGCGCTGTGATAGTCACTTATCGGGTGTTACCTGGTCGATTAGAGGAGTGAAATATTATTAAGTTAATGCATAGTAAGTTATGAAACACAAATAGAGCGATTGGAAGCTGCGTGTGTCTATATGATATGTTTTCTCGCGCCTGCCTATGTATGACACATTGCTGTCCAGAAGACATGATTGCCCGCCTCGGTAGCGTAGATGGTAGCGTGTCTGCCTCACGTTCAAGAGTCCCGAGTTTGAATCTCGGTGAGGGTGAGTTACCTGGATAAGTTTTTCCGGGGTTTTCCCTTATCCTTAAAGACAAATGTCGGGTAGCTCTAAGCTCCATTGACCCTGGATACATTTGAGCATCATTTCACCCATCTCAGTCACCGTCCGATATGACTTAACGTTCGAGGACGTAAAACTTAAAAAAAAGACATGATTACACCTGAAGAGACTATACATTCACTGGACTCGCCGTGTATGTGCAATAAGCTAAGGTAAATATCTCTATATTGCGATTTTTTTCCGATACGCCTTCTCGCTCTGCCATGTCATGTTTGTTTACATATGAAAGCTTGTTGTAATGCGTTCCCTAACTCATCCTGTTTGCAATGATGCCGAGTACTGCACCAAGACTACGTTTGCGAAGATCCTTTTAAACTGTTTAATATTATTTAACTTCCTGAGTAATGTCACCTAATCACTACTGAAAACGTGTCAGAATTAGCTTTCTCAACTCATGTTACAAGTTAAAAATTAGTATCGAATATTATCTTGTGGAATTAAATTCTTATTTGTAAGAAAAGGGTTATTTAAGAGGAACTAATCCAAGAATAAAATGTCATAAATTTTTGTGAAGTACGTATTGGAAGAACTGCAACAAATTATTCGACATATAATAGCGAACACACTCGCTGTTGCCATTCCGACTCTGGGTAACTGTTAAGACAAGCACTACGGAAGTGATGTGAACGTGATAAGGACAGAATTCAACCGTGGTGGCCACCGAAATTTGGGGTGAAATCACGTAGTAACTGCCGTATTAGTTTTCGCAATCATAGCAAGGCGAGGCTAGGTGTGAAACCTCGTTATGGACACAAGTAATTCGTGATGTGATTACTCGCTGCTAAATAAGGAACTCTTTGATGCCCTGGTAATTATATTGGGCTGGTAATTATCTGTCGCAGCGATTGGCTTATGTAAATGGGACGGTAACTGCCATCAGATAAGCGAACCTCGTAATGGGCACGCTTACCCTTCTCCTATGTGGGCGGAGGGAAAATATCTCGACATAATAATTTACTCCAGCTTAGTCCAACATTTTGACTTCGTCTTGAGATATTTGCAATTGAAGTGTATTTCGTAACCTAAGTATAGTACTTACATTAATGAACAATTAGTGCCTTACATTCTGGAAAAGTTACACTGCTTTTCCGTTTGATTGTCGTACAGTCAATGATCCACAAATAGCAGACGCGTATCCCGTATGTCTTACTTAGAAAGTTCAAGTCTTTCGCTCTAAATAGTTGAACGAGGAATCAAACAGCAGCCTTGGGATATACTGTATATCTTAAGAAATTTGTACTTCTTTCAGGTGCGCGTGCAATATTCTGTAACAAACTACCAAATTTTCAAGTCAATTCCATTAGTTCCAGGAAAAAAGAAACATTATCTATCTTCTTAACTATTTACAGGAATAGCTTCCTGCGGTTTACAAAATTGTAAGTATATATTTCCATTTCGTGTGCCATTATTTGTGAATAAATTATTTATTAGTTTAAAACCCAATTAAAAATTATACAGTATTTAAAGAACATTATTTCCGAAAGCATGTTCTTTGTTAAAATTTCCAGAAAAGAATTTTATTAATGTTTTAAAGGGGACATACGAGAAAATGTTCAAAAAATCTATTTTTTTATTGTTTTGTAAAACAGTATATAGTGTTAGCTATCAAACACCAAAATATTATGACTGTACGTGGTCTGTATGTACCTTTAAAAAATTAAATGCCCTAGTGTTGCATAGTAGCAACACATTGTCTTCCATCAGCTGTCTTGGAATCTATAAAGCCCACCTACCCTGGAGCTGCTAAAAAAAATGTCTCTATGGAGAGAAACAAAACCCAAATGAAAGCCTCAACAGTTTGATATGGAAAAGGTGTCCCAAAAATCATTTGAGTCTTCCATAGTGGTGAAAATTGCTACATTTGATGCTTCAATAGTGTTTAATGATGGGAATGTTGGCAGAAAGAAAGTTATGCATCAGTTAGGATATCAACCTGGTGTGTTTATGGAAACAATTTTGCAGAGATCGACAACATTCGCATCGCTGGTGCAGAAAGAGCTATGAAATGAATGCAGAAAGAAGAAAGACAGAAAAGGAATTTAAAAATAAAGACTGAAGAAGACCAGAATGAGGATACAGACTATGGATGTGGGAAGTTCTGACCTAAAATTAAAAGGCAAACTGAATAGTACTTATTGTATTTTTAATTGCATTTTCGACAACTTCAACCCATTTTTCTCTCAAACTACTTCATCTACAGTGATGCAATTTAAAACACAGCTTTCTTATGCCACAATGAACATTTTGTTTGTCTAGAATTTAAGATTAAGCTCCAGATGGAATGTGATGATACAAAATATATGAAATTATTTAATTTTTAAAGGATGCATATGATTAACATCTTTTTTTTAATTCTATACAGCTTCAATCTAAATCCAACAAATTCCTTTTTAGTGTGTTTTAAAATAATATACCAAATTTCAGAAAGATAGCATATGTGAGTTTTGAAAAAAAAAACGGGCTCAAGTTTGTAAATATCTCTGCATATAGAAAAACTATGTATCATTAGTTACAAACAATGGAAAATTATGAAAAAAATTGTGTATATTAACTGTATTATCTTAAATGAGTATACTAAGTTTCACTTCTCTAACTTGAAAACGTTGGATTTTATGGCTATGTAAGACCCTGAATATTTGCATACGTCCCCCCTTAAATCGTCTTGTTGAAATTTTCAATTTAACTGCTTAAAAGCAACAATAAACAAAATCCCACTGCTTATGTGGGATTTTCATGAGGGAAAACATTCCACATTCGTATATTATTTTGTGTACAAACCAGAATAAAAATTCGTAATGGGCAGTTTTGTGAAATCGATATGAAAATACATTGTAAATAGCAAACTCAGCGTATACTATTTAAAATAAACGCTTCTTGAATTCTTTTATGTTAATTTTACGCCCTCCAACGATATCATCTCCGACGATGAATGAAATGGGTGAAATTCTTCAGGTTAAGGGAATACCCTGGAAAAAACCTTATCCAGGTAACTCAACCTGACCGAGATACGAACTCGGAAACTCTTGAACGTGAGGCAGACTCGCTACCATCTAAGCCACCGAGGCGGGCTACTTATTGCATTTGATACGTATTGTTATGATAGTAATGAATTAATTTCAAGGGTATATTCCAGGATTTGAGATTCCAAAGATTTATTTTCGTATTGACTAGAATTTTAATCACTACAAACAACCTGTCGCTCTTAAAAGAACTAAAATTTAATAATCTACTAATTCTATAAATTTTCTGCTATCTTTGAGATCTTATTGGGAAACAAGCCATGTGATGGCTTGATGCGAGTATTGCTAGTGTTTTGTCTTTGTTGATATTTGTGTTATATCCAGTTATACATTTGTGGTTATCCCTAGTTCGATTCCCGGCTCTTGGTTCGTCCCTATCCACGCCTTTACCTCTGATTAGAACATGTGAAGTGTCCGCTGTGCCCAACATGGTTCGGAGTCCACGCTATATGCTCTAGGTACTCTCGCCTCACCGTTATCTTCACTATCACCCTATCATTTGAGGAAACGGGCGCGCCCTCTGGGTGCCTGCACCTGAGAACTGGGTCCAGACATCACGTGGTGAGCGAGGTTACCCCGAAGGCGAAGGCTGCCATGCGGGGAAGGTTGGTAACGAAGGCTGTTTAATAAAGAATGATCATAATTTTTACGGACATAATTTTTCGCACTAAAATTCAAACTTGTTATATTCTGTTAGCTTACTGTTAAACAAACACGCCGTAGTAGTTTCATTGTTGGCACTCCTGGCTCCCGCCTGTGAGAACAATGCAAGTTCAGACATGTTCTGTATCGCCTACCGCTGTAATGGAGGTAACATGCAGTTGAAGTTGATGTTAGAAGAAGATCCGGAATTTCTTTCAAACGTAATCACTGCTGATGAAACTTCGCTACATCATTTTGATCCTGAGAGCAAACAGAAAAGCTCAGTGTGGAAATCTCCTTTATCACCAACCACCGAAAAAGAAAAAGTGGTTGCTTCTGCTGGGAAAGTTATGGTCATCTCCATTCTTTGACATTCATGGAATGGTTTATCAGCATGTTGTACCTGCACACACATCAGTAACTGGACAATACTACAGGGATGTCTTGAAATCATTGCAAGTCCATATCAGGCGCAAAAGACTACATTTCCGTGAAGCAGGCTGGATGCTGCACCACGATAATGCGTGGCCGCATGTTGCTAATTTTGTTGCTGAATATCTTGCAAAAATCAACGTGAAGTGCATTCCTCGCCCTCCCTATAGTCCGGATTTAGCCCCATGTGACATTTTTCTATTCCGTAACTTGAAGAAATGCCTTTGTGGGAGTCATTATCCATAATCAGAAGCAGTGGTGACGGGTGAGGAGGCGATTTTGAAGGATCTCTCAAAAATGGTTTCCAGCATGTCTTTGAAGACTGGCAGAAACGCTGAGACAAGTGTATCGCATTCAGGGGAGACTATTTTGAGAAGGACCATCAAAATTATGAGGATGAGTGGTACGTTTGTCAAAAAAAAAAAAAATGTGACCATTCTTTATTGAACAACCCTCGTAAAATATCTTGTTGATGGGTGGGATCCTCGCTCCAGAAACGTCGATTTCTAATCGTCTTTTCACCTGACTTGTTTCTCGAGAGGTTCTTGAACATATTCGTCGCCAGGAAACCTTCAGATCTTTTGTATGTGTGTAGTGTAGTGTTTAACGCCAGTTTTTGCTACATAGGGCACCGCAGGCGATGACACTGATGATACATGAGATGATGATGGAGCACCGGTGGAATGAGATGGCGGGGGAAACCGGGGGTCCCGGAGAAAACCCGCCCCAGCGCTGTGTTGTCCACCACAAATCTCACTTTGCGGTCGCCTGGGATTGAACCCGGGCCGCCTTGGTGAGAGCCAAGCGGTCTAACCACTGAGCCACAGCGCGGCCCTTCAGATCTTATTTATACAATACTTATAGTTTGTTTATTGTAATTCATTTGCTTTTTTGTTTTGTTTTTTCTGCTCTGCACTATACGTAATATAAATGCAGGCAAAAAATAAACGTTTACTGCCGTAGAGCCTACAAGTTCTCCTAGGAACATTAATCTCAGTATCTGGTCAAAACATGAGAATAAAAAAAAATTGTAAAAGCTTACTGTCATCTTACTCTCCCCTACTCATACGAAAGGCAACAAGTAACACTTCCATCACCAAGTTGCGTTTTTTTTTTTTTTTAAATGGAACATGTTAACACACTTGGTTTCACGTTTCTAAACGTCATACCTTCAGAAATACATGGATGTTAGAGGATGGCAATGGCACCACCGTTTCTGATTATCTATATAGAAAAATATAATTATTATTTAATAATTTATATAATGTACATGGCAGCGGATAAAGAAGGTTGCTTGAATATACCACTTTATTTTCTTAAATATAATAAGAAAGTGCATGTCTTTCACACAGTACAACTAATTCAGTAATTGTCTTTACAAATCATTCCGAAACGAGACAAGGTTTGCTCGACAGTATTCAACCAAGCAAGACTAAAATACAGCTAGCAATAAAAATTACTAAACCAGTGTCATAGCTTTGCCACCATGACGAAGTGAAAACACAAAAGCTTTTAATACTACACGCATTAAGATTCCCCACATCTCTGAATATAAAGCTGAATGTTTACGACGTTAAGATTGCTGATACACGTGTATATAAATTAAAAGGCAAGGAAACGCAACAAAAACTAAAATGTCGAGAGCTGAAAATACCTCCCGCTACTCAGAAAAAGTTTTGTAACCTGCTTTCGTTAACGGCAATGAAATGTAATCTGGAAATCACATATTCTGCAGGAGAGAATGACGTTAACTCAATGAAGCCACTTTACAACTCTTTGCTGAACATTTCTGACAGTAATAGCATTTAGTTCGTCTTAATATTTTGGAGTGCCTCTTAGTAAACAAACTGGTGATAAAGATGTAAATTAATTTTGTTGTTTCATTCTTAATGTCTGCCATAACAGTAATTACCCGAGTTTCGAAGTTTTTATGCTCACTCAAAAGTCTTTTAGACACAGATTATTATGAATCCAAAAGAGAATTTCAACAAATTCGCTTTATAACAGCTTCGAAAGCTGTTCTCGAAATAAATCACCGAGTGATGTCAGCAAAATCGGCCATTTTCCGTTATGTTTATAGCCCTAAACTTGTTTCCTCCACACACTAAATTTGTCCTACACACCGAGAACGAAATATATAAATGAACTTGCGAGTTGTGTGTCTTCTTGGGAGGTTAACTTCATTATGAACAACGCAGAAAGAATCCACATATCACTTGATCTATTAGCTGTTCTATAAACTATACTTCTAAAAGATAATGTTCATATAAAGCATGTAAATAAATCTTAATTACATATAGGTAAACTCTTTTAAAAGCCGGTCACTAAGTCATGGTTCAAAAACCGTTGCCGTTGTATAAAGGCGAAAAACAGGAATTGAAGAAAGAAAACAATAATAAGGATTAGAATGGATTTTCAGCTTAGATGTATTTTGAAGTATTTGTAACCTCAAACCAATAATCTAGAATGTATCGGAAGTCGTTAATGTCACCGAAAAACGTTACTGGATATAAATTTAACGAGATCTACATTTTTGTGTAGTAAAACAGACTTTAGCAGTTATGAAAATGTCATTCAAATTAAGAGATCTTTGGAGGCTAAATAATTCCAGATATGCTTTTTGTCGTGCAAATACCTTAACCACTGTGGTGCTTCGGCTAAGGATTTATATTTCTCAACAGTTTCTGACAGACATAAATGTAAATTCGTTAATCCTAACTATGTTCTCACTCAATTCTTAACATGGCAAATTTTCAGCTTACTTATTTCGATTCAAAATCAAATACACATCCAATTATATTTGTGGAAATCATCTTCAAGATGTCCCTCACATTTTATTTCATTGCCCGTTTTTCTGTTTTGAAAGATATGAACTTGAATTATTGCTTCAATCCTTAGGTTACACTTTCTCATAACCACTTACACATATTCTATGAATCACAAAACTTAATCAATATTTCGTGGCTTTCTTAAACAAAATATTTCTTAAGCTAAATGATTCATCTTGTTGTTTACTGTTTGTCAGCTTGATATTGAATTTTGTTGTTTTTGTAAATTGTATTATGTTCATAAATTTGTAAACTATATTCCTAATCTAAATATTGGATAATAAATAAATACCTTAACCAAATGTTATTATTAATATCACTATAAGAATTATGAAAGCTCAAATAATATACAAATTTGTAGATATAAGAAATGTCCGGGCTCAGGACCCGTGGTCTGCTGAGTTGGAAGATCCAGACGTTTCGTTCACATCTGCGGTGAACATCATCAGTGGTGGCGTGGTCTGAGTCTTTTGGGTGAAGTTTCAGTATACAAATCCCCTTTTCAATATACACATTTTTTGCTTGAAAATTTTAAATGGAGATGGAATATTTTCTTGAAACATTTTTTGTCAATTTTTTAAGAACGCTGAACCAAAATGCAAACTATAGTTCACATACACAGTATCTTTCTATAAACACTTTTTCGTTCAAATGTATCTCCATGAACACGAAAAAGAATTTTTCCATTGAAAAAGTACCCGGGATCGATCCCACCCCTGCGGGGTGCGTATTTTAAGTCCCGTGATAGGAGTAGTACACATTCACCATCGTGAGGAACTTTAGGAGCTACGATAGGTAGCGAATCCTGGTCTAGAAAGCCATCTTTCCGGCTAGAGGTGTCGTGATGCTGAACACATCTCGGTTGGATGACCGCCCACCTCTGCATTGCGTATGTGGGTGTCTTCTATATTGAAGAGCATAGAACATAGATACCAGACGATATTTTGTAAATGTCGAGTGTTAATGCAGGATTAAATTTATTCATATACGTTTAAATTAGCACATGGACATCTGATGTACACATGTACAAATTTGGGTGATCATCCAACCGATACGAGGAGGTGATGTGGTCAGCATCATGTACACCAGGCGGAAAGTTGGTTTAATCAACCAGGGCAGCTACCTATCGTAGCTGCTATATTTCCTCATGATGGTGAGTGGGCACTGGTCCTCTGATCTAGACTTAAAATCCTCATCCCTAAAGGTGGTATCGAACCCGGATACATTCCGGGCATGGAACCACAACACAACGTCTAACCCACCACACCACGGTGCATGACAAATATTTTGGTTAAATTATAAAAATCCACAAATGCTTCTATATTCTAACTTATTTTAAGTAGTAATAATCCGGAAAAAAAAACATTTGACAAGTATCAATCAGGTCGCAGCGCAATTCAGAGCCTCAAGGAAGTAGTTTCTCTCCTAACTATCCCTCTAGAAGGTCTAGTCGATAATTTGGGCTATCCGTGTCCATTTCTCTTTGCCAGTCACATATTAGCGACGAGGTCTACGTCGAAGACTCGAAAATGTTAAAGACTCCGGCCTCTATCTACCCGGGGGCGACGGAAACTCCGGGGTTCTTTCCTTGCGGCAATACCTTTTGTCTAAAAAGCCACCCCCCCCCCCCCCCACGACAACGTCAAAGACGGGTGAAAGTGGATACGCCACTTATGCGCGTCAACCCCGCAGGGAAGACTACCGAATAACTTCGGTGGGGCCGCCTGGTCATTTATCACATCTATTAGCTCTGCCCGGGACCTTTTAGTCAACCCTCTGCCCCCTCCGGGTGGCCGAAGCCTGATCTCCCGCGGGTGTCGAGAACTCACTGCCCCTCCAGTCCAACCCAATCCGAACAACTCCCATTTGGATGGGGCTCGAATGTTCGGCCCGAGGTTTCTCTTCACAGTAAATCTGAAAGATTATTCCTGTTTTTTTATACTTTTTCGTGTTTGTTACTCGTGTTTGGTTCTTTCAATTATTTCCAGGATCATATCGACGTCAGACCGCGGGATTTCTTTTACTTGATAGTGTATCTAGTGACATGGGCTTAAGAGCACACTTCAGATCCATCTCGTCCAGGTTTTAAACCGTGACCTTGCGATCAGGAGACCAGAACCTAACGAACTGAGCCATTCAGAACCACAAAAGAGCATGTGAAAATTAAAACTGATTAAATTCTAAACCCTTGTGCAAGAATGAAAAAAGACACTTAGATTACGGCCACATTTCCTGCTCCCTAGGGCAAATAGGTTAAGAATCAGAGCGAGAAAGAGAGGGAGAGAGAGAAAGATAGGCCAGACTATCTTAACTTTTAAATTATATTCGTGTTTTCAATAACTTGTTGCCAGCCGTGCTAGGGGTACCGGATTCGATTTCCGGCGGTGGGGGTGAGGATTTGAGGATTTTTCTCCGACCAAGATAATTCCTCATCTTCCCCAAAGTCTGGAAGTATGAATGAGAGTGCGAATGTGTGCGTGATATAATGATTAAAACCCAACGAATACAAGTTAGCACCTTAGATATATCTCAAAGGAGAACGGCCGCCAATATGACCATTGCAGTTAAAGGTGGGGTAGATTTTAACAATTTGAAGATCGTGAACATTAGTGTTATTACCTGCTTTCCTACTGTAGAATTAGGATTACTACAGAGGGGATTAGAAATCTGTTATTGTACCTAAATCCTAAGTGGAACATCCCAAGAGGAAGGATGAGGCGAGAGGAGACAGAGGGCGCCGACCCAAGGAGTCGCTTACATTTCTATCCTGAAGGAGACCAGATGAGAGATAATGAGAAATGATAATGGAGATTAAATAGAGGTGAAATGTGACTAACCTACCAAGCATTCGCCTGGCGACCTGAGAAAACCCCCAAAAACTCCATGGTCAGGTAAGCGGGCCACGAGAATCGAACCGGGGCCTCCCGAATGCAGGCTACAGACGAACCGCTTTCGATTTTCCTAACTTAATGTTATAGTGTTTATAGGTAAAAGATTTTCATAATTTATTTATTCAATAGCAAGTGACATGCGTGATGAAACTTATCATTGAATGTCTTCTATCACTTACGTCTTGTTACATGAAAACGGACATTATACAATGTAGCACTCGGCCTTTAAGTGACAGCACTTACCCATTAAGAACAAGTGAAGACTGAAACGCGACACTGTATGTCTGCCTTCCCAAGGCCTTCCACAATGATAATAATATTTACTAGGTCCACTACCAGGCAAGTCTGACGTTCGTAAATTGCATGTGTATGGACGGTGCGAAAAAGCAATGCCGCCAACAGTTCAATAGTCATTCATAGGACGTTGTGTTTTGTCACCGGACGGACCACACGCATGCGTCATTTCGAATTGGCACTCGTGGTCTAATTACTGCATGAAAGGACGAAATGAAGGCGCCATTCTAACGCCAACAAACACGCGGAGCCTTGTATGTACACAACAACCGTCTGTCACTTTGTAGGACAGCAAAAACTTTGGGTGTCCTTTCAACAGGCTCTAAGAGAATGCCCAAACAATCACCAGTGTTTCTTTAGTGGTACACATAGGTGAAAAGTGAAACGAAATGTTCTTTTGTTTATCAGTAATAATGTGGTAGTTTGTTTGCATATATTATTACAGTGAATTTGAATATACTGTATTTTACCACTAATTGATAGTATGGAGACTATAATTATAATTTTCTCTTTTTGTTTTGTCTACATTTTCACTAGTTTAGAATGTTTCACTCTTCAATTTTTATTAAATGCCCTTCAAAGTTTGTAGAGAAACTTCAAAATTTTAAGGTATATTAATTAGAATTTCAAATTAGCATACTAAAATTAGTGAATATTGGTTTACATATAAGTATGAATTTTTTTTTTACACAAAGCCTAAAGGTCATTAAAAATATACATATACATTTTTCTTAATGTTCGTTGGAGTTCAAATAGATACCTGTTTACATTGGTAAATTTTTATCACATAGAACCTCATATTTCTTATACAAATAATTCGAAGAGAAGAATAAGACTGAAGAATTTAGTGCCAAAGCCAGGATTAGAACCATGGATCTTCCGGTACCCGTCCAGTTGCTACAATCCAACTACAATGGCAAATTACCAACACAACACTAAATTCTCCGAGCGCCGGGGAAGCGCAGCGGTTTCGCTCGCGATTCCCGTGCTAAGGGTCCCAAGTTCGATTCCCGGCTCTGGGGGTTGGCGATTTTAAGTCCACGCCTTCACCTCTGTCTAGCACATGTGTAGTGTCCGCTATGCCCAACGTGGTTCGGAGTCCCCGGCATAAGCTGTAGGTTCACTCGCCTCACCGACATCTTCATTATCACCCTATCATTGGAGGTAATAGGCACCGCCCTCTGTGTGACAACCTGAGAAATGGGTCCGGACATCACGTGGTGGGGCGAGGTTACCCCGAAGGCCAAGGCTGCCATGTGGAGTGTGTTTGCAACCAACCAATATTAAATTCTCCTACTGACCTCCATTATTTTTCGGTAAACCACAAGGATATCTCAAATTCATATGAGAACGTACGCCTGTAGCATAGGTGGTATCATGCCAGCGTCACGTTTAAGAGATCTCGACTTCGAGTTCCTGTCCGGGTGAGATATCTGGATATAGTTTTTTCGGGGATTTTTCCTAATCCTGAAAGATGAATGCTGCGTAATTCGAAGCTATATGGATCCTGGAGATCCTGGACTCATTTGAGCTCATTACATGCACTTCATTTATCGCCAGATATGAGTTTGGAGGACTTAAAAAATTATCCGTCTACTACAGTTTCCAGTTACGTAAAAGCCATCGGGACTGAACAAGTGTTCAGTGATATTAAATAAAATATAAATATGACAAATACCAACAGTATTGCAATTAGCCAATAACGACAAGTGATAAATTGTTAACACATGCATACATAACCTAATAAAGTATAAAAAAAAGAGAGCTGTCCTCCCTCAACTCCAAATAAAGTCAAGGCTGAAGATGGTACACCCCTGAAGCAGCCATAGGGCGAAATAAACTAGGGTAAAATAAACCCACGGGCGAAATAAGCCCTAAAATCCCCCTGTAGTAGTAGTACAAGTGTTCATAGGCTATGTCAAGATACACATTTTAGTGCTCATAAAAAATATAAACATATATACTTTTTTATGTCTTCCTTCCTCACAAATGCTAGTGTTAGGGGTCGCTTGGGTTCCTTCAGAGCGAGGGAGTCGAAGCTTCTGGCCTGCTAGCTGAGACCAGAGTTGAGAGGTCGGCCCAACCCCTGGGATGAATGAATGATGGAGCAATTGATGGAATGATGGTGGGGGAAACCGGAGGACACCTCCTATCCTAGCGCCATATTGTCCACCACAAATCCCACTTTGCGTGTGCATGGAATCAAACTCCGGCAGCCTAGGTCAGAGCCAAGCGGTCTAACCACTCATCTATAAACATATTAATTTAATCACAATAATAATTAGAACCATTTTGGAAAAAATCATTGCTTTGTAAAATGTATCCATGGAAAGTTTAGTTTAAGATGGATGGCACTTTCGTGAAAATCATTTCGTCTCCAGAACATCTTCGACCACCACGTTTGGTATTTAACTTTTGCGGCAATACTACCTCTCCGCTTCACGGCTGCACGTACCTGGGTCGACGTCGGGACTCCTTCCTCGGTCTCCACGTCGTCGTCGGCTGCTTGCTTTACCCTGGGCTCTAGCTGCTTCTCCTGCATGGATTCCTTTTTTGATTTCTCAGGGTGTTAAGGTTGAGATAACATAAACCAACGATAATCTCTAAATTGCTTTAATTTGTCCTTACACTTTGTGGAACCCGGGCACTCTTAAATAACTGCACTTTCGGCGGACATTTTATAACACACTGTACTGAACGCGACACGTCGTCGGACACACGTGACGGATGGAAACAACACACATGGCTGCAATGAGCAACAACTGAGAAGTGAATAGGGGTTGCTACCCTCTTATATACACACAGCACGGTGTCACAAGGAAAAACTAAGATGTCATTGACTTGTGTAACGGTACAGTAAAATAGCTAGCATACCATTCTATTGTCTAGCATCCGCTCTTTCTAGACCGTCGTCCGGGAGTGCAGTTTCTCACGTATGTCTGCCCAGGTTCGTTACAATATTTTACATCAAAGTCTAGAAGTTTGCTTTCGCTAACAAAACTAGTTACAGTTCTTAAATTTATGAATAATTATTAAACATATTACATAATTAAATGAATAATTTATCCAAGGACCAAAGTTTCTGTTTCACTTTTCATTTTTGAGTAATGTCTGTTCATCTGTAGCTATCATACACATTTTCTGCAACCATTTTTATTCAGGGGACTCAAAACATGTGTTTCAGTGGAATATCTGAATTGAATTGGTGGTGGAAAGCAATACTTTCCCCAATTACGTAAACTCACTTTGCAT
This sequence comes from Mantis religiosa, assembly GCA_030765055.1. Taxonomy (NCBI): domain Eukaryota; kingdom Metazoa; phylum Arthropoda; class Insecta; order Mantodea; family Mantidae; genus Mantis; species Mantis religiosa. Next base: position 138,560,167 of record CM060955.1, on the reverse strand, counting down.
GAGACAGCCTTTCCTTCCTTTCCCTCTCTATACAGCAAGAACACACCTCATTAAACCTTTCTACTTCGTTCTGGACCACCTACAAAATAAACAGAGTGAATATTTCCTTAAAATAAGTTAACTTCACTCCATTCTGACCACTGCTTCAGACTTCTTACAGTTCTGGACTACAACTTATGCATATTTAATGCAGACAGTTAAGAGCGGTTCATTTCAAACCTTCCCAGAGGAGTAAAGTAACGTGAAATTACAGCTAAGGCTCCAACAGTTAAAGAGGTTGTCTGAAAGTGGAGAAATTTAACCGGCCCAGGTTGGCTGCCTCCATTTCCATCAGATTGTGGAGACGCCATGCTTTAGGTCCACACAGATTCCAGATAGCTAGGGACGTATACAAGTGTATTTTATTACTGGATCCGATACCATGTGACAGAAATTAATACAGAGAACGAAACCGCATAACCATTACGCTAACAAACAAAAAACAACCAGCAGAAAGCCAACAAACAACAAACTTGTTTACTGTTACTAGTAGGATCGGCAATGAACGTATCTCATTCTTTTGCTACTGGGCATGCGCAAGCCAATACTCTTGCACCACATTTTTATGGGCGTCTCCTATATTACATTCCTTTGTAACACATAACCTGCCTTTTTCTACGGATATGAAAACGTTGGTGACTGCGTAGCATTTAGGAGGGGATTACAAGCCCATAAACCTGCTAAGCTTTCTCTTCCTCAAATAGACTGAAATCGATACCCAAACTGTCAAGCTACCAGCCTGCGTTTTATTATTTTCTTTCCTTCCTTTTAAGCTCGGCTGAGAGTGAACTGAAATCTGACTGACCTGGTTATACAGCCTCACTTAATTACAAATGAAAATAAATCACTACTATAGATAATGAGAATAAATAAAGGTCTCAACCCTCCGTTACAGTTGTAAACATTTGTGTGCAGTTTGTTACATATTCAGGATCCCTGTTGAACATATATTACTGTGCGATATATACAAACAAAATAAACACTTTTGAAGATATGATTTTCATCTGGAATGTAATAAAAATAATTATATTTTAACAACTTATTACCTCAGGAAGAACTAAAATATACATATGTTTATTAAGCGGAGATCAAGAGCCCCTGTTCGATTCCCGGCAACGATATGCTAATTATCCGCGTCTGGGAGATCTATTTTGGGATGGACTCAGCCTCGTGAGGTCTGTTAGGGACCAATTGAAAAGCTACTTAATTAAGAAGCAGAAGCTCCTGGTTGCAAAGTCCATAAGGGATCAAGGCAAATTCTTCCAACGGCAGACAAACTGTACCGCCACAGAATGGCTAACTGTCCGAGATGCCCTATTTGATCGGAAGCAGATTCACTTCCGGATCGAGTAATGGTATGTTCCGGAAAAGCTGGTATATGGAAGTGGGTTGGATACCTGCCGGATGGGATGCTTCACATGAAGATATATTACATTTGAATCTTCCTAAGGTGAACCCTTCATTACAACGTGCACTGCTCTGGCTGATAATGGGTACATTTACCTGGATAAACACACTGGACACGCCGGTTGACTGTTCGATATTACGTCTCAGACGATTTTTACGCGAAGAGAGATGGACAATGATCCAGCTTAAGAAAATAGCACCCTTCAAACCGTGGATACTGCAAGTATAAGAGATATAGGCAATATAATACCCCTTTCCGACATCATTCCCCTCCATGTAAGACAGTGAGGTACAATAAAATAAAATAAAGATATAAATAGGTCCCCTCCCTTCCTCCCTCTCTTTTTCCCTCCCTCCCTTCCTCTCTCTCTCTCTCTCTCTTCCCAAAAAACAAATAGATTAAGTTAAAAAAGGGGAGAGTTGGTTGAAGGAGAATTGAAGGATAAGCACAGATGGAGATTGGGAATTAAGGGTAACCGCTGAAAAGTGGAGAAATCCCTAAAAGAAAAAGTAATTTTTCAATTTGAAATGCTTATACATTTAAATAGGAAATGAAAAAAAAACGAAAAAAGAAGGCTGATCACGTCCTACCCTCCAGTATTACAACCCACTCATGACGCCTGTAGAAGGAAGATATGGGAATATAAAGGTTAGGCTACAGTGCATGTATGCGATTATGCAAGCCAGGAGCAACTAACTCGTGTAGTTACCGTAGTTTCGCAAATTCGAGCCACTTGAAGACGCAATTTTGTTAATCTTTTTATTTTGAATTTGACCTCATCGCTAGTATCTACAATACAATACCTAACTACTTGAATCTGACGCATTTATGCCCCCCTCGTTAGTGTAGATGGTGGTATGTCTACCTCACGCTCAAGAGGTCCCGAGTTCGAATCTCGGTCCGAGTGAGTTACCTGGATAAGGTTTTTTCCAGGGTTTTTCCTTATCCTTAAAGACGAATGTCGGGTAGCTCTGAGCTCCATGGATCCTGGACACATTTGAGCATCATTTCACCCATTTCATTCACCATCCGATATGACTTAACGTTGGAGGAAATAAAATTACAAAAAAGAAAAGAAAGGAAAAAATAATGCATTTATTACGTATTTTTCCGGCCTCCCCCACTTTTTATCTAAAGCGTATGAAGATTTTAGAAAGGCAAAGGACTATTCACAGATCTTCAAATGCTTTCACTTTTAAGTTCAAAACAAAAATGTGGCAAGCGAGAGCCTCATTGGTGGTGGGCAGACTACAGCTTTTGCTTCTAAATAAAGTAATTTTTTAACATCCTGTCGTTATTCTTGAGCTGCAGATACATTTAACAAACATATTAACATTCAATTTATGAATCAAAATGTCCCTTCATATACATTATAACTAAAAAGTTATACCGTCCCACCGGCGTAGTGAAATAAGGCATCATGCCTTGGTTCCCTGCCACGGAAGTAACCCGAGTTCTATCCCCCCCCTGGGGTGCGGATTTTATGTCTCGGGTATAGGACCCGTGAGGAAATTGAGGAGCTTACGATAGGTAAGCGGCCCTGGTCATGAAAGCCAACTTTCCTACTGGGGATGTCGAGATGCTGCCCACATCTACTCCTCGTATCGGTTGGATGATCGCCAACCTCTACCTTGCGTATGTGGGCGTGAAGCCGGCAGTGGGGTTGGCAGGTCCTGGTCCGAGATGGACTGTAGTGCCACAGGTTTAACTTTTAAACAATTATACCATATGTCCCAACTGCCCTGTCCTTCCCGGAAGCACACATCCGTTCGTGCGTTTTAAAAATTGCAGAACGAAACGTATCAGTTCTAGTTAAACGCATGAGCGCAGTACTCAGGCTAGTTAAATCCTGGGAAGTGTCTCATATCGTTTGTGCGTTTAACTGGAACTGCTCCGTTTCGTGCTGCAACTGTTTTAACGCACGAAGGCATATTTGATTACATGAAAGACGGGGCAGTTGGGCCAGCTGGTATAGTGCTATGCGCAGGCGCTGTAATTTGTTTCAGATAAGCCATTAGTGTATTTTCGCCCCCTGAAGAGCGAGAGCGGAGATAATATAACTTTTAACTCTGATAATTTTCAGGCATGTGCACAAACATAAACGTTGAAAATGGATAGAAGTACAGTTTGATGGTCAAATGGTTTTTACAAATCCTTTTAGACAAAACAGACACACTTTAAAAAGCAGAAAAATGTAAAATTAAGTTGTTGATTTCAATTACAGTTTATGAATTTTCCTTTGGTGCTTCTTATAGTAGATTAGCGCGACTGCACTGTATTTACTTTTAAAGAGGCTTATGTGGAGGTTCGGCCAATTTAAAAAAAACAGTATATAGATTCCATTGTGTCAGATATGCCACGTTTCGTAGCCACTAACTGACTTACTGACAAGTAGTGAATATAGTGCATCTCTTACATTGCCGTGTTTATGAGAGTGTGGGCCAGGTGATGTGCGTGGATCCTCATATTGGCATAAAATTGTGGCGACAGACATACACGTCAATCTTACAAATTTGATTCACTATTTCCATCAGGTGAGAGATGGTTCAACATTCCCTTCTCTAACAAATCATCCTCTTATATTAAAAGGTCTTAACTTGCTTACGTATCATTACAGTCGACAAATGGTGCCGCAAAAGACATAAAACTTACCGAAGTGTAGGGTGGAAATAAGTTCCCTCATGACCAGGAGGAATGTCGTTAAGTTGCGATTCTGTAACGTACAGCTTTTATTGCTCATTCTCGACTCTTAATAGGCATTTCCGAATGCCTGTCGCATGAAGGCGTCGCACAAGTTGTAGGTATGAAGCACTTTAGGTCATTAAACACCTGCAAGGACGCGTCGGCTGTAAAACATTAATTCCGCGACACCCCTTCCCTGTAAGTATACACTTCTTTGTTTATTTAGTTCCACCGGAAATCCGCTCCCACTATTTATTGCCTTGCGATCCTGTCTCCAGACGTTCACTGGAATTCCATTCTCTGAGAAAGAAACTTTTCTATGTAACGTGCTATAAAATCTTAGTTTATTATTGAAGATGTTGTATGTTGTGTTCTTGCTTAGTCTTTTCATGTAAATGATGTACTACACAGTTGACAAAAGCTTTCATATCCAAGAGTTATGTAGCATCCACTAGCATCACCTGAAATGTTTGGCAAGTAAAGGTTTTTGGCAAATCCTAGATTTTATAGCAGGGTGGGAAATGTCTACTTCATTCACAAAACCGAACAGCCAGGTAAAGTATAGGTAAAAATGTTTTATGGAAGGTACACATTCTCAGAAAGCTTAACTAAGGATGAAATAATTATAAAAAATTATAAATCATAGAGATATTCAATCTAATATTAAAGAAATGACAAATTAAGGGGAATTTAATCTAATAATGTCCCGTTTAATAAAATATACTAAATTATTTAAAATATAATATATACGAAATACAGAGCTTAATAAAGAAGAAATCTAATAACTAAATTCCTGATGATGTCATTTCTATTTGTCCCAGTCTCAGCCAATAATGTGGTGCCATCAGATTAAATTTCATTAGATATGTTAGTTGGTGTAATGATTTGCGAAGAAATACGAACCCACTGATCCCTCCTCCCAAACCAAAACATAAATACTATAATGCTAAGACATCAACCTCCAATTTAACCATTATTACGCAATGCTGTCTGCGACTTTGTGAATATTCTGTCAATGTTCATTAGTTCTGAGTTTATATTCCAATTAAAATAACTCACTATAACGTATGATTACAGATGTTTCCAAAAATATTAATTTTATCTAACAAAATATATAACTGAATACGAGGATGAAGTTATAAAGTAACTTATAAATGTTTTGATCCATAAACAAAAAACTTACCATAATCATGATAATGTTTGATCGTGATCCACTTTAATTGCATCACGAACATCAACACAGGAAGAGAGGTTTGACAGAATCATTATTTACCGAAATAATACACAAATGATTATTTAAAAGTTTTAAAAATGTTAAAAAAAAAACAACAGATATGACCATTGCAATACTCTGCAATTACTCTGCATAACAAAACATCTGAAGCTGGTTCCTCTTATTTTTGGCGTTTCCTGCGTATCGACGGAGGATAGTGAACTACTACATGGCAAAGCGAGAAAGCGTATCGACAAAAATTCGCAACACAGAGATGTTTACTCAGCTTATCGCACATACACGGCGAGTTCAGTGTATGTATACTCTGTTCAGATATAATCATGTCTTCTGCACATCCAACGTGTCATACATCGGCAAGCGTGAGAAAACATATTATATAGACACACACGCAGCTTCCAGTCGCTCTATTTGTATTTCGTAACTTACTAATATTTCACTCTTCTAATCGACCAGATAAGACCCGATAAGAGACAATCACAGCGCTGGTCACCTGAAGGTCGATACGCCTCAACGCTCTGTCGAGTAATATATGCCATAGAGGAATTGTTGTTGCTATTATTATTATTATTATTATTATTATTATTATTATTATTATTATTATTATTATTATTATTATTATTATTATTATTATTATTATTATTATTATTATTATTATTATTATTATTATTATTATTATTATTATTATTATTATTATTATTATTATTATTATTATTATTATTATTATTATTATTATTATTATTATTATTATTATTATTATTATTATTATTATTATTATTATTATTATTATTATTATCATCATCATCATCATCATTATTATTAGTTTAAGTATTAGAAACATTATTGCAACATTGCTTCAATGCTTCCTTTGATATACGTAGAAACAGCACAAAAAATTGCAATTCACTTATTTCAGAGGTTTTCGCTGTAAAGCAAAATACAGGAAAAACCGAGCGAGGTAGACCAAACGAAACCACGTATGACTCGGATTCGGGAGTATATAGGTTCGATCACCGTCGACGCTCAATCTGGCTACAGTTTTCCATTGGCACTTAAAGCAAATTTTTGGGTGCACATCCTCATGGCACTGCTTTCTTGCCCACCATTTCCTATACCCATCATGTTTATTTCATCCATTTGGCGAAGAAAACTACATCTAGTGCAGCAATTTATAATTGATTCGTGAATTCAAAATATATCTTTTTCTTTTAGTGGAGGACTGTTACTAATGAAAATATTGTTTCTCGTGCAATACTTGATAAAGTTACGGACATATTATGAATTTATTCTAGTGATATTGGGCAATGGAATGTGTCAAATCCAAAATATTTTGCACTAACAGAGGTGAGAGTACTCTGTTGTCAACAGATTCTACATAAACTGCATTTTACTGTGGATAAAACTTCTGGAAAAGTGGCACTTGAAATATGCTTTGGAATATAATTGGCGATTGCTCCTGGATTTATTATTATGATCCTGAAAATAAAAATAAATCGGCTCCATAAAGCATAAGCCTAAAAAGCCAGACGAACTTGCAGTGCTGGTAAGAATAAGTTGCCAGTATTTTTTATTTTTAAAACATGCCATATTACGACTTACTGCATTAGAGAATAGACGTTATTGTCGATTGGTACATAGATGTCTGTTTACACCGACTATACAGCAGAACTAACAATTGAGTATCTGTTTGCCTTGAAGGTCTCCACCATACAGCCACTATAGTTAATTGTCACTGCTCAAATTATGTCATATGTAGACAATTTAAAGGTGCAGTAGAAATAGTATGCCAGTTTTTTAACTTCACTATCTCTAGGGTTTGGCTTAACATTTTAGTATAAGAGAAATTAATCCAGTAAAAGGTACTGGAGGTAAATATAATCCGTGTCTTGGGCCTGGAGCGCTCTGGAAATTGAAAGTTCAAATTATATTTTGGTCATAAAACTTAATTTATGCATTTTTTTTAAAATGCTAACCAAACTTAACTATAGGTACCAATAAAGAAGAGCATATAATAACTTTAAAAGATAACATCACGTGTCAGTGTATGATTTCTAACAAATTCCCCTTACATCACTTGACCTTTGATATAAAGCGCAGCACAAACTGCAACAAGTGAATGAGTATAAAAAAACAGGGAGCCATGAAATGGGATTAAAATGGAAATGAAATACCGATGAACGCAATCCAAACGCAATATAAGTTACGGTCCAGCTGCCCACCCACTTTTCCCTTTTACAGTGAAGACATATTACAAGATATAAAGCCAAGTAATTATTAGATAAAACGATGATTGTTTATCGTGCACGGAATGCTGGGTATTAAGTGACGTGTTGGCGGCTATTTTATCACATTCAGGATCAACGAGGAATTTTAAAGCTTTTCTTTTTATACTTTCACATGCCTTCACATGCATCTAGCTCGGAAAATATGGCTCTGGCAGGGAAATAAAAACAGAATAAAAATTTCTTGCATCCTAAACGTCTTATTTAACATTTTATTAGTCCATACAAACATAATAACTTTAGGGGAATGATGCTTCTCATGAGAGAGGATTCATGGAGTGAGCTACTATCAAGGAAATTGTACAACTTCTAAAGTCCATTAGAATCTTACTAGAAGGGGCATGCCCGCCTCGGTAGCGTAGCTGGTAGCATGTCTGCCTCAGGTTCAAGATGTCCCGAGTTCGAATCTCGGTCAGGGTGAGTGACCTGGATAAGGTTTTCTGGGGTTTTCCCTTATCCTTACAGACTAATGCCGGGTAGCTCTAAGCTCCATGGACCCTGGACGCATATGAACATCATTTCACCCATTCCATTCACCGTCCCATATGACTTAACGTCGGATAACGTAAATTTACCCAAAAACGAGCATGTAATTTTAAGGGAAGTGTATGACTGAAACTTCATGAACATTTTCCAAAAATCACCTTTTACTCTTTTTAGTCTAGACAATAGTGTAAGTCTTCCTGAATCCAAAGAATGCTTAGATAACAACCGCAAGCCATTTTTAAATGCTCTAATCTAGACTGAAAGGCACCTGAATGCGTGTTAGATATGAATTCTAATTCTTTATCCTTATTTTCTCGCTATTGAAAATTTCAGAATTTTTCATAATTTAAGACGCTCCTTGTGTCGCAGTTTTAGTGATAAGACTAATGAAACTTGCTACACACGTTCATAGAGACACAGTAAATAGAAAGTTCCCTGGTTTTATTGTGGGATACATTTAAACATACTTTCTTTACTTCAAAGCACAAGAATTTCAATTTTTGGCGACAAAGCAATATTCATAGCTTTAAAAATTTCTGGAGCCTAAAGTTATTGATACACAGAGAAACCTAGGGCAAATTGAAAAAAATGGATGTATCGGGAACCTGTTATTAAAATATTAGACCAAAATTTAAGTTATTTGGTGGCAAGGGACTTTTTAGGTGACGTAACCAAACTATCAAAGTGAAATTGACAAAATTTGGGCTGTATCAGATTTTTACTAAGTTACATCTTTGGTATAAATCTTAAAAAGCTAGCGTTATTAGTTCAAGATTTCAAATTTTGAGTCATAGGTATCCTTAAGGGAAGTGTATTTCCAAATCTGAAAGTTTCCATTTAAAATTATATTAATGCACCGCATTCTTGAAACTCGTAGGAAATTGTTTACCAAGATCAACTGGGACCAGAAGTGATCCGAAAATCCGGATTATCCATATAATGACGGAAAGACGATAAAAATACGACAAAATTGAAATATTCTTAATTGAATTAAGAAATTACTATGAGCACATTTTCATCTAACAACACATACACTGTAGGCGCTGTAATAGCCAATGTATTTGCACTGTAAATAAAATAGCTACAAATAGCAATTTTTCCCAAAACTGGTATGGGTTAGCGAGGTTTTACTGTATAATATTACGGAACTGCTCTGTAAATGTGCTTAACCTTTCAATGCTGCGCAGTTAATCTTTCTCAATTCTTAAGTGTTGAAAATCAGCTTAATATTTAGAAAACAATATTTCATTTATAATGGTATAAGAGGGGTTTTGAATACATTATATGTATTGGGCTTAGCTCAGGAGTTCACATTATATAACACCTTGGAAAAAAAGGTATACAACTTTAATTGATAAAAAACAGAGAGAGAGAGAGAGAGAGAGAGAGAGAGAGAGAGAGAGAGAGAGAGAGAGAGAGAGAGAGAAAGTCCAAAAGTTATGTTCAAAATATTTTTATTTATTATATGCAGTAGCCCATATCCTTTTACTTCTGTTGCATACGTGATGATTCCACTCAAAAAATTGATACTGGTATTTCACAAGTATTGCACCTTCAGCGGTTCACTAGTTCCGAATTACGTGAAAGCATTTTAAGAAAAGTATACGTTTATTTATTTTTGAATCTGTCAACAATAAAAGCAAGACCACAAAGTCGGTTTTACATCTAACGTCTTGGAATTTAAGTTCACTAAAATTCTCCTCAAACTAATGTTTATTTGGAAAGCAGTTTGTCATTTATATATTTTCTCAAAATGTATCTATTTTAATTAAAATACCATACATTTATACTAATTATAAATTGGAATTATATTACTGTCTTTCTTTGTAATTTTTGAAAAGGTGGTATTTCACGTATGCCACAAAGTAGAAACCGATACTAACAATTCTGCCACAATTCAGAATGTTGAAGGAAAACACCATTTAAATTCCTTGAATGTTATCCAAAAGAGAAGCCGGCCGACCTTGCGAAAAAAAGAAAAAGATAACGCCGGTAGCCAGCTAAAGAACAGAAGTATGTGAAGATGAACCAAGGACGTTGTAATGGAATTTGATGTCTGAATTTCATCACGACAGTAAAACTCCTACACGGATTACCCAATTTGCGTGATTCTCTCTCAGAGCGGCTTGCTTTTTTGATGTGAGAGCTCGAACACAAAGGTTTAAATCGGACTGAAGAATTAGCATAAAGGCAGCCCACACCCGAGCTATAAAGAAAATAGGGAAAGAGAGCGAGAGAGAGAAAGAAAACACCAAGTTTGTTTGCTGTCTTCGCACATATTTGGGAGATTTTATAACATTAATATTAATGCAACCACGGGGAGCCCATTAAGATGACCCTCAACCTCCCAGGAACAAGTATTTGAGTCAAGGAATAGATGCATGTCGATTATAACATAAGTAACGTCCAGGCGTTACGAAAGGAAGATTCAGAGGCTGAACCTTGAATATTTTTATTGACTGACTCCAGGAATCAATTTGAAAGTATATGAAATTAATTTTGGGAGCTGCTGAGAAAGGAGTGAATTCTTCTTGTGGAGGATATACGAGTATATGCTGCACAGCGTGACTTCTGAACCGCTTAGAATCGCAGATGCATGGTAGTTCATATTTTCACAAGCAACAAGAATACGCCTTACACCTAGGAAAGATATCTCCACCTTATTCTCACGTTTCTGTGGCAATTTATACCCACATTAAGGAATCTGTGTTTTCTTACACTTCTGGTAGTATGCCCAGAGTTTTAAATGTTGTTGTAGTAAGCTATTCTCAATCCGGACGAAGAAATGGTCCAGGTGTAAAGAAACACACGTGCTTTCGCGCAGCACAACGTGCAATCAAATGTTCGTTACTGCACTAGGTAAACTTACACACTCTACATTTTAAATAATCAAGACGATAATAACATTAAGGATATTTTACTGACGGTTCATAAAAATACGACCTAAACAATCACATGCCATTTATTTTGCTATTAAGTAATCAGCATTCCCACGTTATTTACTGGATCGAAGCAGCGGTCATGAACTAAGGCCGAAGTGATGTGCGCATGCGACGCAAAGTATGAATGACGTCACATGTACAGCACGGCCATCAATTGTGCAAATAACTGCCAATAGAAGCAAATGTCGTAGACAACGTATCGTAGTACTCCGTGAACTAGTGAAGCACTGCCTTGCAAGTGTATGCAGACACAAGGTAAGGTGTAGTATAGCGCCACTGTTCTTTTTCTCGCTGACAGAAAGTATAGTCAGGCTGTATCTACGAGGGCTGTTCAATAAAGAATGATCACAGTTTTTTTTGACCATCATAATTTTGATGGTCCTTCTCAAAATAGTCTCCCCTGAATGCGATGCACTTGTCCCAGCGTTTCTGCCAGTCTTCAAAGATATGCTGGAAACCATTATTTGAGAGATCCTTCAAAATCGCCTCCGCAGCCTTCACCACTGCTTCTGATGATGGATAATGCTTCCCACGAAGGCGTTTCTTCAAGCTAGGGAATAGAAAAGAGTCACTAAATCCGGACTATAGGAAGAGTGAGGGATGCACTTCACGTTAATTTTTGCAAGATATTCGGCAACAACATTGGCAATAAGCGGCCCCGCATTATCGTGGTGCAGCATCCAGCCTGCTTCACGGAAATGTCTTTTGGGCCTGATATGGACTTGCAATGTTTTCAGGACATCCCTGTAGTATTGTCCAGCTACTGAGTTGTGTGCAGGTACAACACGCTATTAAACCATTCCATGAATATCAAAGAATGTGATGACCATAACTTTCCCAGGATATGCAACCTCTTTTACTATTTTGGGGGTTGTTGATGAAGGAGATTTCCACACTGTGCTTTGCTGTTTGCTCTCAGGATCAAAATGATGTAGCCAAGTTTCATCAGCAGTGATTATGCATGAAAGAAACTCCGGATCTTCCTCTAACATCAACTTTAACTGCATGTTACCTCCATTGCAGCTGTAGGCGATTCTGAACATGCCTGAACTTACCTGGTTCTCACAGACGGGAACCACGAGTACCAACAATGAAACTACTACGGCGCGTTTGTTTCACATTAAGCTAACAGAATATAATAAGATTGAATTTTAGTGCGAAAGATTATGACCTTAAAAATTATGATCATTCTTTATTGAAAATCCCTTTTACCTATAGTTGTTTACATGCGCGAGGGATAACAGTACAGTCCATGTGCAGTATATATATATGGAAAAACGCACACGCCTCTGGCTTTTGGTCATGAATTAGTATCATGTTACAATCATGATCGAGTGCTAGCAAGTCAGAGGTGCGTAACAAAACAAAGCCCCTGACATGGGAGAGAAAGCCAAACAAATTTTAATTTTAATTTCATGAAATTAACACAGAAACGATGTGGTGCTTCAATTAATACTATAAAACGAAGGACTTGCAGTGTTTTAGACAAAGTGGAGGACCTGATGGAAACGTGAATACTATTATCTGTAACAGATTGCATACTATTATACAATAATTGCATTATCCTAAACAATATGACCGCAACCACAGAAAATATTGTTCAGCAGTAAACAGTAATAAAACATATTTCAGAATATGTAGTTTCTTTCTCCCGTAAATGTATAGATTACTACAATGAAGGCTGGTTTTTAATTGAACAAACCACCTCCTGGGTTGTTACTTTTACACCAGACACCACGACAAGGTGTTCCATGTGCCAAAACCAATGCTCATGAAGGTTTACCAGAGAATGTGACATCTACCATATCGGCTGGAACAATACTGAGCAGAACCGATTCTTGCTGTACCTGTGAAGATAAACCAAGATAAAATAATGCAACTACCACTATTCTTCTATGTTAAACTCCTTTAAGTTTAGCAGCAGTACATTTCTGCTTCTTTATGGAAATAAACTTTCATTGCACATTTATTTCGTCGTAGATATCAGGACATTTAATCTAAAGTAGGGAGTTTTTAAAAGGATCTCTGCAAGAAAACTCCATCTCAAACGGTTCAACCACCCCACACTTCAAACGAAAATGGTTATCCGCACACACAAACCTATTTGACATAAATTTTGTGTTTAAACCTGTTAAATTATACAAGATCTACTTAGAGTGAAGAGAATTAAACGTTATTTCCAGAAAATTATAGATAAAAATTGCATTTGAACATATGGTATTTTCATGAAAAACTTTACCTCGGTTTGAGGTTAAAATGAGAAAAATATTATTAAATAAGTGTAGTTGTGGAAAGCTGAACTTATACTCTTAATTTTGTAGCAAAACGACACACGAATTTTTCACAGAAGTGGTTGTTTCTTTTTTAAAGAAGCTTAAAATTATGTACTTATGATGTACAAAATGTGTACTTCATATCTGGTGAAATGTAATACTTAGAAAACTCGTAGATAAGCTAAACTGGACAGCACAATTTTATAACAAAATCCATGTAGATCAGTTGGAATTATTAGCTTGAAAATAGACGTTATATAATGGGCAACAAAACAACTAAACAAAAGCGGATCAAAACAAAATTAAGACCTAAAACCTAAAGCTAGGAGCTGATATTGATTATCTTACCTGTGTGTTTATTCTGACCCAGATTCCTGCCAGTGGATAATATAAAATAGCAGTCAAAGAGGCGCGGTTGGATATGTTCATATATCGGCAGTCATACTTTCCAATTTCGTTGAAGAACGAAATGGGTGGTGCGATATAAGGGGCCCACCTGCTGGGAGGACACTGACAACCATATGATATCGACCGTAAGTACACAACCAAACCTGCACGTGTTTATTGGCACTACTCCCGTTACATAGTTGAAGAGGGCACCCCGCTAGCGTCTCTACATAAACCGCAAAGCTACCGTGTGGCGTACACACGTGGAACATAAAAATGGAGCAACAGCTCTGCTTGGCTGCTGTGTTACCAGAATGCATATGTCAAAACTAAGTTAAAACATAAACATATAACATTTTATAACCTTCAAGCTTTCCATATTACAAATAGTAGATAAGATGAAATAAGAAACAGAGTTTATGTCAAATAATATTATTTTTGGCTGAGAGAGAATTTGTTATGGATATAAATTTTTAAATATTTATAACTTTTACTTTCCCTAATATATACCTACTTAGAATATGTCGAGGAAACATCGTATTCATTCCGAGAGTAAGAATTTCGAAGAAAAACAACATTTTTAGAACTCAAATGATAGCTATAAAATTAATTATTTCCGAGCTGTTTTGCCGTGGTCTGTTGGCGTAAGAACGTCCAAACGTTTCGTCCACAACTGCGGTAGACATCATCAGTGGGGCGGTCGAAGTTTCCTTGCAGAGAGTTTCGCTGCGTCTGACGGGTTCATGCCATGCCATGTGGTGCTGACTGGCTGTATATAGCCAGAAGGTGTTTGCTGCGTGCCCACCCGTTAAGGGTTTTACCGCAGGTAAGGTACTCGAAACGGGATTTTGTAGGATAGATATGGTTTAGGTTTTGAGGTTGATGAATTTTGTGAGGTTACAATTATTGTACCTTCGGGGTAAATGGACAGGATGCAATACCCAGCACCCTGATGTTTTTAATTTAGTTTTGGGTTGGGGAGAATTTTGTTGCCAAACAACTTAGGAGATTATGTGGAGCTCAGCTTTAGCTGCTGTTAGGATTAGCTCCTGGGTTATCTTGGGTGCCCGCATGCCATGCGGGGGACCCGATGGTGTCTAGAACGGCGTCTAGTGCGGTCATAATCTCCCAGTGATCTAACAAGGGCGCTTCTATGAGTTGGTTAAGTTACGTAGTCCAAGTCCAAGACAAATACTGACAGGCTGTTAACAGCCAGAAGGTTTTTGCTGCGTACCCACCCAGGTTTTGGGTCTGACCGCAGGTTGATAATTTTGAGGTTACAGGTTGACGTGGGATAATTTTGTTGAGGAAAGTTTTTTTAAGGTAGCTTTTTGCTCCTCTTTAATTTTGTACAAGTTGCGTAGGTGCCTGAGTCACACTATTTGTACTGGTTGTTGGGGGCCGGAGCCTGGGTAGTCCGGCAATGGTATCCTCTGATTGGTCCGCGTCTCTTTTGATAGTTAAATGACGTTTCTTGTTTTTCGATAACAGGATGCCAGTTCCTATTGAGTTTTAAGGTTTCTTCCTTTCTGTTGAAATTATTAGGATGCTTATAAATTTCGATGGCCTCCCGCTGAAGTCGTGTGTGGTAATGTTCTGTAGTAGAAAGGATGCTGGTGTCCTGGAACTGTATCACATTTTATGGACTCCGGCCGTGAAAGCTTACGTTCTCTCAAATGATAGCATTGCGGCAAAACTCCATTATAAGGCTTCAGTTCGTAAAGTCAGTTTAGTTCAAATCCCTACCATTGAAAAACCACGAAGTGTTGTGCCTAGAGAAGATGGAAGCCATAGTTTAACAAATAACAATACCCATATACCGGAGTAATTTATTTAAAAGGATTAGGTAATTCTGTAAGAATTAATTCCTGAATATACAATTTAACATTAAAAGGTTCAATGATAAAAATCCTGGTAATTAAATACTTACTACAGTAAGTCGCCACAAATTTGCATCTCGAATATGAGAACTCTAAGTTTTTTACCGGAAAAATATGAGTCAATTATTGGAGAGTTTAATGTCGCGGCGGCATGTTGGCCATGGTAGCTCAAGGGGTTAGAGCGGCTGGACGGAAACCAGAAGATCCGTGGTTCGAATCCTGGCGGTGGCATTGAATTTTTCAGCTGGCTCTAATTAATTTAAATAACTTTTTAACCACAGCTTAACGAATGTTCCTGAATTGTTACAGACTTACCACCTAAGTCTGTAAATGGTTAAGAGAATGACTAGACCGCATCTGGACGATGACCTAAAGCTTCTTAGACCGCATTTGGACTAAATAACATTTTGGGCTGCACCACATTCTGCTATTAATAGTAGGCTGTTTTGAAAATGCACGTGTGGATTCCCGAGCTGACATAAACAAAACTAATCTATATTTTGGGGCGATTCTGTAATATCACGTTTCTTGCATACTTATATAAGCATTATTTGCTTGTCTTCTAAAATAAACTTCCTAAGATTTTTCAATTAGTGCAAAAGATCACCGTTAAACTGTGCTTAAGTGGTCGGCGGTAGTGTTTGACAGTGTAATGCTCTGGAGCTGTGCAATTATTTGCACAAGCGACTTGTCCTCTTACTTATTTAGGTACTTAGCGACTTCAACAAAGATTATTTATATCTGAGGGGACGCCAACAGGCCGCGAAGCTTGCAGACAATCCAAACAAAGTTCAAGTTTCAAGTCGTTAACTATGCATGACCTTCGACAGAAGAAGGAGAACTAATGCAGAAAATTTGTAAAAGAAATGCAAAGTCCTTCGAACTTCGTGTGGTGAAGTATCACGACTTGAAAGTAACTGAAATGTCCAATTGTTTTTGTACTAAATATGCAGCTTTTTAAAATTAACTATCGGACGGTGAATGAAATCGGTAAAATGTTGCTCAAATAAGTGCAGGTTCCATAGGGTTTAGGGGTATCCGACATTCATCTTTCAGGAATAAGGGAATAGCCTGTGTACTCTGAATCTACCCAGGTCTGGAAAGCTGGAGTGGTTTCTCACACAGCAACAATTTCTTTGAACGCTTCCCTTTAAGTCCACCCTATTTTTAGGTGTACTTCAAGATGTGTGGTGTATGACGGTGAAATGTGTAGTGTTCAACGCCCGCTTTTACTACATACGGCACCGCAGGCGGTGACACTGATGAGATGAAGATGGAGCACCGGTGGAATGAGATGGCTGGAGAAACCGGAGGTCCCGGAATAAACCCACCCCAGCGCCGTGTTCTCCACCACAAATCTCACTTTACGGTCGCCTGGGATCAAACCCGGGCCGCCTTGGTGAGAGCCAAGCGGTCTAACCACTGAGCCACAGCGCGACCTGTATGGCAGTGCCTTTCTAAAAGAAAAGAGTACTTCCGTAGGCACCAGACGGCTGCTTGATCAAGAGCCTTTCATCACTCATTCTGGCACTTTCAGCATAAGACGGCTCCTCAAGCTTGGGATCGTCAGGGACTTCTGCGCGTCTCTGTGGCCTGTCCGCCAGCGCACTGTAGCCTAAGAATGCTTCACTTCATCCCTTCCTCCTAAGGGATACCACTTACGGTGTATTTATGTAGTCAAAATGTATATGATATTTCCTTCTATTGTATAATCCTTGCCGTAGCTCTAAGATCAATACTTGGTGTCATTCCAGTAATTTTCCTCTAATTTCTTACAGTATCTGTGCACTTCAGAAGTATAAATAAACTTGGGATGGGCCCTTGATATTTGCGATATCTCAATACTCGCAATACTTGTATGGTATAGACATGACAAAATTACCTCGATACGTGATGATTCTGCAATTTTTATTTTCATTTGAAATCACAAAATATTATTACCGCAAGAACACTACAACACCCGAAATTGCTATGAATTGTATTATGTGAAAAAAAGTAATCGTGAGTCAAATTCAGTGCCAGTTACCAGTTCGCAAGAAGAAATCACTGCATTACTCGACGAGATTTGTCACCTCTTTTTTCTAGTGCACTGGATTACTGGAAAAATTTATTAGAGCAGGACTCATATTTTACAGAAAAAGGAGTAGACTTGCCTCCGAAAGAGTGAAAACTTATAAAAGTGGACTTTGCTTTTAAGTATCTAATGCAGAGTTAAAAAATAAGAATATCAAGTTTTGTCTCATTAAAGATATGCACCCATTTAAATTTGTTCGCATTAAACATCCAACATTTTGTTCCGTATCGAAGCCAGAAGAAGAAATGAGGTATCGGATATCGTAGAAAACATCCCGTATCGATATCAAGAAACACTGATATGGACCCATTCCTAAAATAAACCAAACAATCCAGCAAAAGCAGGTTGAACTAAATTTCTTTGCATGTGCAGTTGAGAATGTGTATGAGATGCAATAGAAATTTTATCTCCCGAACGTTTTGGAGATGTTCTAAGGAATTATCACTCTATAGAATTCGGGAATTAAGCCAATAACGATCATGTCCGAGGCTAACTTATGGATCCCTCAGAATTAATCTTTTTCACTTTTAAGACCTCTCTAAATTTCTCTGTGCCCTTGGCTCAAATTTTAAAATAAAACCTGTTATTCTCTCACGAGGCATGCATTTTAAGTGATCCAACTGTTTTATCCCTTAAGGTGATACGTTAATTAATTTCTGATTGATTCATTTCTTATTTCACCTTTTTTCATCATTCCTTTTACCACTCTTAATTCTTTTTTGTGTGTGTGTTTTCACACTCTTTGTTAAAAGAATTGTACTTTTTATAAGATCTTAATGTTTGTTCTTCTATACCACCGTTTGACCAAAGCTGGCACACAAGAGAGAGGGGAAGCTTTTTATATGCTTCATCAGAGCCAGTAGAGGCCACGTGTCGTTAAATGAAATGTGTAGTGTTGAACGCCCGCTTTTACTACATACGGCACCGCAGGCGATGACACAGATACATGAGATGAAGATGGAGCACCGGTGAAATGAGATGGCGGGGGAAACCGGAGATCCCGGAGAAAACCCGCCCCAGCGCCGTGTTGTCCACCACAAATCTCACTTTGTGGTCGCCTGGGATCGAACCCGAGCCGCCTTGGTGAGAGCCAGCGGTCTAACCACTGAGCCACGGCGCGCCCACGTGACATTAAGGTCACACATACTACTATAGTCAAATGATTACTTACAACATACAATTTGTACTAAACAAAACAGTTAAAAGAACATCTTTTAACCTGTGAAGCCCTACCTGCCGGACCCACTACACAGAAATATTGGAGAGCAAGAGAGCTAATGGCTTCATTGCCAAAGCCTAGCATTTGAAAACAACAACAACAGTCCCTTGTGACATGTTTACGATATTTTCATGAAAAATTAAACATATATCCTAAGTTTTCTGGGAATGTCTCAGAAGTTCTCTTTATTCTCAATGACTTCTGCTAGGATAAACGGTTAGCAAAATTTTGCTTCGCCAATAATTATGAAACACAATGTGTTCAAGGTTTTTGTGTGCACCTTTTCGAATATATTTTTATGAACTTTCCAGTATTTATACTTTTCGCAATATACTTTTGCCACGCAAAAAGAAAATAACTTTCAAAGTGATCGCTAAGCGACCACCATTAAAATATTTGACTATCGCTTAAAGTCCATATTCTCCTTCCACCAACACTAAAATTAGCAATATGATAATTCTTATAAGTATTTGTACATTAACATAAAGCAAAAAGGGGCATAAAAGTTTGCAAAAAATAGTTTAGAGTACAAGTGATGAAATGCAGCGCATTAGATATCTGTAGCAGCTTTTCGAATTGAGTGCACAATACACTTAGATATCGTCATCTAATTTGTTGAACATAATCTGTTAGTTCACTTAAATCACCAACAAATTCCAGATAAGCTTTTGACGTAAACAAGAATCTTACCTTATCTTTAACTTTCAAAGGAAATATGTAGCGTCAAAGATTTTATTTTAGATGTTTAGTTCAATAATAAAGTTAATCGATAAAGAATTTAACCTTTTCATTATGACTTCAACAGTAAATGGAAAGCATTTTAATAGTTTCGTATCCCCTCAGCTATGTATTAGCTATATATGCGTACTGTTTGACAGAGACGATTGAATAAGAGCTTCCTAGAGATGGAATCTGGCTTTCAAAAAAGGCAAAAAAGGATGATATCGGTTTCAAGGTAACCTAGTAACACGAATGTCAGGACACGGGGAAAGGGGAGTGTATATTAACTCTGCTAGGCTTCGTGGCTGCTTCCGAGAAGGCATTTTGTGTATTTTGTATTCTTTGAGAGACGGTCATTTAAATACTTGCTATGCATAACACCTCACTTACTGTATATTAACTGATGAAATGCACTGTAATCAAAGCGTAATGGAAGTACATTAGGCCCTCGTTATTCCTCATGATTGATTTTTCCAGGCGCCACGCCGCCCATCATGTGGTACAGTATGATCAATAATCAACTTCACCATTTATTTCCATAAATTCTATCGTTTCCACGTTTGCAATCTTCCGTCCCTAAAGTAACATAACTCATAGAGAAAGAATTGTCTGTATATTATCATGAACGCACAGAACCGAATCGAAGTAATGAACTATATTCTAATAATAATTAATAACCGAGTGGTTTTAGAAAACGAGAAGGGGCGGTGAGGTAAATATGGAAGTGGGAAGTGTTATATTTAAGGAACATTGCTGGTATATGAGTGTATTATTAACCAAACATATCACTACGCACTGCCAACTGCATGGTAATGCACACAGAACATAATTTGAATAAGCTCACCATTAGTGTATCCATTTATAAGGCCCTTCACCTTCAAATCCCCGATTTAACTCATCACTAAAGCATTACTGCCGCCTGAAATCTCAAGGCTGGACGCTGCCATGCATTACATGGCACATTTCGAAGCTAACCAGGGTGCTTATGCGGCACCTGAATAATTTATTTTCCAGCAGCTAATACTCTCTCCCTACATATAGATTCCAACTGCTTAGGGAGACAATGCAGCTCTATGGAAAACCACAGGGATACCAAACTTGGGTCATATTCTTTCCATCCATGATTATTTTTTTTTGGGGGGGGGAGGTTTGCAAAATGTAACTGTACATTCGCAAGGACAGAAATTTAATCACATCAGCTGAAACTGTACAAGGTCGTAGCTCTCTATAAATCATTCACTAATGTTTTGTATCTTCCTTAAGCACTTGTGATCGCAAGGTAATTCGCTATTGTTTCTTCCAATTAGAGACCTTGATACCAAAGTGAGCACACGTGGCGTTAATGAAGCATGCAACGAAGTAATGAAGTCCTTATCATAGCACGGTTATGGTCGGATTCTCAATTCTTTTAAAAACAACTGCAAAGAAAATTAAAAGTCTTATCCTTTCAGATTTAACTCCGCATGTCTTTAACTTAACATTGTAATTAATTTTTCAGGAGCTGGAAATGGTATAGAGAATAGAATTAGCAATGCAGAACTGAGAATCTAAAATTGAAATGCTTTTCATTATTATAAAAAGAGGAGTACAGAGTAATCTTCGTTGCAATTAAATATTTTACTCACCACAACCTCACTCTAATTCCCTTGTAACCCTAGTTCATGTAAAAGAGCGCATTATAAAATAAAATTATGTTTATAACTTTAATATACCTTAAAAACGTCAGTAACTTGCAGTTCAAACATAACCATTGAATAAATTAAATCCTGAGTAAACATTAACAAATAAAAAGGATGTAGAGTATCAGGTAAGATTTCAATGGTAAAATTCAATTACCAATCATGAATATATTCCTATCTGCAACAAAAAATATATTAAAAGTCAGAAAATACATTGTAGTTCTCATAAATACATATTTTCCATCAACAGATATATATAGCAATATTGAGATATTACTCGATTACTCAAATTCCTCCTTTTTATAACAATCATATTGACTACCGCACTAAATGCTATATTAAATGGACGGGGTCCGTCTTTTTAAACACGTGGTTTTCTGGAGATATATGAACACCCACTCCTTAAGGGGAATATACTCGTAATATTGATCAAAATATAAATTGGTTAATTGCATAATATTGAAGACCACGGGAATTTGTCTACCACCTACAGGTCCTGTGTGCTGTGTCGTGGCATAGTGGGCTAGAGCGTTGTGCTTTGGTTCCCTGCCACGGAAAGCTCAGGGGTCTATCCCACCTGAGGATGCAGGTTTTTAGTCCCGGGTATAGGACCGGTGCGTATTCAGTATCGTGAGGAAATTGAGGAGCTACGTTAGGTAGCGAACTATTGTCTAGAAAGCCAACTTTCCGGCTGGGAGTTGCTGTGATGCTGACGAAATCTCTTCTCAATATAAAATACGTACAATTATATACAGATATAAAATCTTAAGCTTATTTTTGTAATAAGATATAGGAGTAGTTAATTTAAAAATAAACTAAATTGAAAGCTTATTTATGTTTACTACAAAGCATTAGATTTTAAAAATGTCAATTCTATGTTATACTTAAAAGCTTAATTTTTCAGAATTACCGACTTGATGTAGATGCACAAACCTTTCCTACTTTGGTTGGTTCACAGAGATATAGTTCCGGTGTATCTCCGGTTCGATTCCCACTGCCTGCTCTGACTCTCGCATGTTTTTGGTAGACTTCCCTAGACGGCAGACGAATGCTCGATGTTTCCCTTTCATGTTTTCATGCATATAGGTTTCGTAGTGTATTGTGGTACCGGGCAGATGGCGTAAACACTTGCTGAGGGGAAAGGCGTTGTATAACCTAGAATAATTGTTGGTTTCAGATTATAAGCAGCACCTTAATTTAGAATTACAAACGCAAAAGCTGTATCAGTATGTTTCTCGTCAATCTATTCATTATAACAGCTGCATCTATTAAATAGACAGCTCAGGCAGTAACTATTGTAGGTTGGTTTCAGAACGTAGAAGCTTTACATTCTATACACAATGTTATTTCCGCGGATTTCTCTTTTGAACAGATAAACAGTGAACTTTGTTATTGCTTATTAGCTACTCAACACTAAGTTCCAGCTAGTCCAAAATAAATAATAGAAATGCATGCTAGAGAGGGTAAGTATGTAACTAAGGTCATATATTAACAAATATGTCACCCCTACGGACGGTACAGAAAAGTAATTATGCAACTAAGGACATCGTTTTGGAATCACAGAAAATATCTACATCAAATAGTATGTGCAAATTGGACTAACGCAATACAATAAAGCATAAAGTGTTTCCTTGGATACCAACTAGTCGTTGACGCAGAGAATGGCCGGGGGTAAGAGTACGATGCTTGTGCAATGTGGTGCAAACCAAAACGAACAAGTTTATTTTTAGGGTCATACTTGGTCTTGGGAGATGACCGACCTGGCGCCAGTAGTGATCTTTTCGGCAAACCAGCTCTCCTCTATATGGGCATGACGTTCATGTTGCGTTAAACTTTGGCGTGGGGTATAAAATATTGAATTACAAGCGAGGGTGGCAGAACGAACAGAACGAGTATGGCAAACCTGCGGTATCTCGCAACTTCTGTGCTGATTTGCATGTCTTACACAAAGACTTTCTCGATATGAAGCTTGTCTTAAAATGAGAAACACAGCACCAGCATTCTTAAAGAGAAGCCTGATGGTTAGCCATTAGCGGACGATAATATTATTGTAAACTTGATATTTAAATGTTTAACCTCGGCAAAGTGGCGCAGCAATATTCACTTAATTCACATTCGCGTGGCTTTCCGGTGGCCGCTAGGGCAGACCAGCATTTCTGAAGTTTTTTAATATATTTTTTTTCTGACAGCAGGCGACTTTAATTTTTTTTTTTTTTTTTTTTTTTTTTTTTTTGTAATTTATGTCCTCCAACATTTAGTCATATCGGACGATGAATGAAATGGGTGAAATGATGCTCAATGCGTCCGGGGTCCATGGAGCTTACAGTTACCCGACATTCGTCTTTCAGGATAACGGAAAACCCCGGAAAAACCTTATTCAGGTAACTCGCCCTGACCGAGATTCGAACTCGGGACCACTTGAACGTGAGGCAGACATGCTACCATCTACGCTACCGAGGCGGGCAGGCGACTTTCACCGCTATATTTAATTTACTTGTTTTTCACCGCCATACTATGCTGATCAACCATCCTGAATATTCTGGCTCACGTTCTAGAGTTCCCGGGTTCAAATCTCGGTCAGGGTTAATTACCTGGATAAAGTTTTTCTAAGGGTTTCCCTTATCCTGAACGAATTTCGGGTAACTCTAAGCTCTATGGACCCTGGGCTCATCTGAGCATAATTTCACTCATTCCATTCATCGTCCGAAATGACTTAACGTTGGAGGAAGTAAATTACGAAAAAAAATCCTGGATATGCTATGATCCAAATTTTTCTAGCCCTTGGACAGACTACTGGCCGAAGACATGCCGGCCCTCATAGCCATGGTCGTTAGAACGTATGCCTCTAGCGTTCCACCGCGTAGAGGGTCGCGGGTTCGAGTCCCGCCTTGGGCATGGGTGTTTATGTGTATAGTGTGTATGTGTGGAAATATAGAAAACAGATAGGAAAATAAACTGAAACAATAAAAAAACGGTTAAATAAGGGAAAGAAAAATATATAACTATATACATAGATATATATTTCTTATTATTTAAAAAAAGACATTGGCTTGTAGCTCCTATGAACGAGAGGATACTTCGTTGAGGAAGAAGATTTTTTGTCTGCTTATTCTAACACTACCTGTCGTAGGGGAGGGGATCCGTCCCCTTCAGCTGCCGAGGTGCGGGCGCTGTGGACCCTTAGCACTCGTGGTACCTCTGATATTACTAGAGGAACCTCGGGCCCAACTGCCGAGCCCCTCCCGTCGGGGAGTTGTTCGGATTGGGTTCGACTCGAGGGGGCAGTGTGTTCCCGACACCCACGGGGAATTGGGTACCTCCGGCCAGGCTACGGCCACCCGAAGGGGGTAGAGGGTTGCCTAATATGTCCAGGGTACTAGCCTGCAGAGCTAGTAGAAGGTGTGCTAGATCACCAGGCGGCCCCACCGAGTTTTTCGGTATTCTTCCCTGCGGAGTTGACGCGCGTAATTGGCGTATCCACTTCCACCCGTCTTGACGTTGTGCTCAGCGGGGAGGGCTTTTTAGATTCAAGGTTTTCATGTGCATAGCTATGTACATACTGGGTATTCTCTCTTCATTCATTCTCTTTATATTTTCATTCCACCTGCTCTCATTTTCATCAGTCTTCTAATTTATATTATATATCTTTAACTCTTCACGTATATTAACATTTGTAATGAGGTCTCTTCCTGAAAAACCTTTCACATCCCTTAAAATCTTCATTTCAGGAGTTCCATTCCTCTGTTTTCCCACTTTTATTTCCCATTCCACAATTTTTAGTTTATCAAATTACTTCATTACAATGATATACACTTAAGTCGCTTCTTAAGTTCTTAAAATGGGATAACCGTTTCAAAGTGCCTTATTCGGTGCAGATCTTTGACAAAGAAGATATTTCCCATTAGTCAAATTTTCCCTTGTCATATTCTTTACTCATTGCATGCAATTTAATCACATCCCTCGCTATTCTGTATAGCCAGAATATACCGCTATGTATTCTACATAACTTACTTCAGTCCAAATAATTGAAAGCTATAGCAACGTCACATACCAGCCTCATTTCAGAGGTGCTAGGTTCGTTTGTCGTCTGTAGGATAGGAGCTTTCCTTTGGCAAAGATTACTCACTATCCGCTAGACCCTAGAAGTACCAACAAGATGAGGAATGTATCCGTGATTAAATGTTTACAAGCGACATAAAGAAGCTATAAACGTGTGATAATAATTGCCGATGAGTAATTGTTCCATGGTCAAAACTGCTAATCAGACCTTAGATGTTAACGCCAGCGTAGAAATGAAAAATTAAATGGTTTAACAATTTAATTTTGGTGTAATAAAACATGAGATGTTTAAGAAGTTTTACTTTCTCTATTATACAGGTTGATATAGAGACTTCGCCGAATATACCTACATGTTTTGAGGTCCTAAATCTGATAAAAATCATTTTTAGAAAATTATTCTTTTTTGTGTGAATGAATATGTAAACAGCATAAGTCAAAAACGAAAAGCCAAAGCTAAGGATGTTTCAAGGGAGGAGAAAATACCTTCCCCCAAATTAAATGTACATCTTGAATTTCCGGGAATAGCCACTGAAGCTCACTTCATTCTGGATGACATTTGCATAAGTGGTAAAACAGTAGTACTACAGCATAACTATAGATATCTTTAAGGCATTCAGTTTATCTCTAAATAATTTTGTGGAGAAACCATTTTCGAGATGTTGGTTTGAAATTCAAATGTTTAGACTTTTCTCAAATAAGTAGTTATTCATCTTTTTATATATTCCAATTCCACGGAACTTAACTGATACATATCTTTTTATGATAACGGAAAACCCTTATATGAATAATCCTGCTAACCGAAACTCGAACATGGAACCTCTTGAATATCAGACAAATACGCTTCCCCACATCACAGAAGTGGGCTGCAAAAATTCATTTGGATTAATATGAAATAGAAAAATAAGTAAAATAAGAGGTGAAGCTTTCCTGGCGACAAATATTCCAAGTTCTTCTAGGGAAGCAAGCCAGGTGAAAAGACGATCAGAAATCGACGTTTCGTGTATCACGACCATAGAGCCAACTTTCGGGAGACGACCATCTTGGCAAAATACAGCAGTTACTGGGATGATGATGATGATGATGATGATGATGTGTATTCCCGTAGGGGAAGGGATCCGTCCCTTTCAGCTGCCAAAGTGCGGGCGCTGCGGACCCTTAGCACTCGTGGTACCTCTGACGTTACTAGAGGAACCTCGGGCCGAACATGCCGAGCCCCTCCCGTAGGGGAGTTGTTCGGATTGGGTTGGACTCGAGGGGGCAGTGTGTTCCCGAAACCCGTGGGAATCGGGTACGTCTTCGGACGGGGTTGCGGGAAGCCATTAAGTGTCCCGGGTACTAGCCTGCAAAGCTAGTAGAAGGTGTGCTAGATCACCAGGCGGCCCCACCGAGGTTTTTCGGTAGTCTTCACCTTGAGTGTTGACGCGCGTAAGTGGCGTATCCACTTCCATCCCGTCTTGACGTTGTGCTCAGCGGGGAGGGGGCTTTTTAGACTCCAGATATTGCCCTATGGAAAGAGCCCCGGAGTATCCATCGCTCCCGGGTAGCAGGAGGCCCGGGTTCTTGGTCCTACGGGTCCAGGACTAATGGGTGTAGATCCTCTGACCTTAACTGATGATGTGTATAAGGGCGCTCAACTACGGCGGTCATCAGCGCCCTTTAAAAAACTTGTCATGGAAAAAGCCAGATATAAAATTTCTAAAAAAAACTATACAACTGTAAATAAACCTATTAAAACTAAACGAACATTTAATAAAAATAAGTAAAAAAATCAATGAAAACCTACTAAATATTTCATTCACTAAATCCTAAAGCCTAACCTAGAAAAGAATCTAAAAATCTTCTGCACTACTGTGTCATCGTCCGCTAGCATTTCTGCAAAGCTGGCCGGCAGCTGCAGAGACGTCCTAAGGTCTGCTAGGTGAAAACACTCTAGCAGTACGTGTCGTACTTCATTGCAAAACGGACACAGTGGAGCAGACTCCTTTTTAAAAAGAAAACTATGAGTAAAAAAGCAGTGCCCAATACGTAACCGAGCCAAACTCACCTCCTCGCGACCAGATGACCGACAGGAGGTAACCCAGGGAATCGGAAGTTCTTTGACAGATCTAAGTTTATTATTGCGGAGAACGGACCACTCTTCCTGCCAGCAGGTTTGCACAGCTCTCCGCAATACGGCCCTAAAATCTTCCGATGTCACAGATGGTACTCGAACCCTGGGCTTCATGGTAGCCGTCTTGGCTGCCGAATCCGCCATTTCATTCCCCCGCAAGCCTATGTGACCAGGGATCCATGCACACACCACGTTAACGCCAGAAGCGTGTAAAACGTGGAGGGCATCCTGTATACGCTGCACAATAGGGTGGTAGTTGTACAGCTGCCGTAGGCTTTGAAGTGCACTGAGGGAATCAGTTTATGAGGATTAAGCAGTTCCCCAACTTTCGTTGACGTACGTGTAAAATGGCCCGGTATATTGCATAAAGCTCTGCAGTAAAAATGGAAGTGCTAGTGTGGAAACCGAATGTATAGGGTTCGGTTCCACACAAGTAAGAACAACCAACACCATTTGAGTTCTTGGACCCATCAGTATAAATTACAAAATGGTCCTCATATCGCGATAAAAATTCTAAAAAACATGTGCGGATACTAGACATAGACATGGTAGATTTATCATATTTTGGAGAAGAGAGTTAAGGAGGCTTTGACCATTTCCTCCGAGAGGATCACGCTTAATCGTGATGCTGGATAACAGTTCAGCTCATCTTGAAACCGACCTTAAAATGGAAGTCCGTCGACTTAAGGATCACATATGAATACAGCTTGATCATCAAGTTAAGTAGTTACGTTTCTTTGGCCCAATTAATTATCTATACTTACGCTATCACCTGTCCTGGCTTTTAATTTACTGAAAAGAGTCTTTTGTTAAATAATGCGAATATTGATAGTGTTTTGTCTTTGTTTATATTAGATTCATTTGTGGTTATAACATTTAATAAATATCCTGATGATGGGAGAGATGTACGCTCCCGAAAAGTCGATATATAATCGTCTTTTCGCCTGGCTTGCTTCCCAAGAAGAATTTGAAGTGCTTTTAATGATAGATTTGAGAAAGTCATGTGGCTTACAAGCGTTGGACTTTTATTGATGTATTGGATGCTACTAGTTTCCGGCCAACATAATTCAGATTTCTATGTCAACATAAACATTTTATTGCTAATGGTATCAAAGTCAGGTATTTTTGGAGGTTATAATGAAACCTCAGGACGGAATGGCTGCCAATCCTCCATCTTTGTGCTCTGGTTTTAAAATCTTGGGAGTAATTACTTGGAGCTACAGTTAGTTATGCCCGCCGTCTCTACTAAAACTTTATTTGACCGCAAGTGAAATCGTTAACAGTGTCTCCAACTGGCGACCGCGAAAGGCACTAAAACTTGACTAGACCGCGACCACCAAATGCCATGACCCCTGGACCTGTCAGGCGTGCCCTAGCGGCTCTGCTTTGCACTCTTCAACTTGTTAACGTTCGGCTTCTTTGTCATGAAAATATTCTACCTCTACGGCCATTACCAGACGAGTTTTATAGAAAATTGCTCCTGGCATTGAGAGGACTTTATTAAATTGCTTTTTAAGGGAAGTGCCTCAATTTAAACTAATGCGGATTATTATTATTTTTACCTTCTGTACTGCATACTCAAAGTATTCTAGGTTGGCAGAGAAGCTACTGATCGCACTGAAATGTGACAGCGATGTTTCTTTAAAAATACACGTTTTGAGTTCCTCTTGTAAACAGCATATCAGACACGAGATTTGGTGTTGAACCTCAGCATTTTCCACATTATTAAAAATGTTCCAAAATCCAGTGGAACACATGGAAACATAGAAACTCATTCCATTCACATGAAAACATTTTTAAAAATTATGTTTTTCAAAGTTCTCTAACGACTTTGATTAAAATACCATACTTACCGAGTAGGATGACAGACTTGGCGCCTGTGACACGCATTCGAAGGTTATGGGGCGGATTCATATGACCAATCTTCCTTACTCCTGGGCTTTTCCAGGGGTTCCCCAGGGTGCTAGCAAATGCTGGAAAGAATAGTTACTTCCTCCAAATTTCCTGTCTTATTCCACTTCAACTTCCCGCATTCGGGAGGCCCGGGTTCGATTCCCCTGGCCGACCTACCTAACCCATGGGTTTTTTCGGAGGTTTTCCTGGGTCGCTAGGCGAATGCTAATTACATTCCCCGTATTTCCTGTCCCTCCATTTTATCTTCAGTATCATTTTACATCATCTTTCATCTCGTGGTCCCTTTCAAGGTAGAAGTGTCGGCGGGAGTCTCGACGGAGCATGGCAGGATATGCTCTGAGGTAAATTACTGCCTCCTCCGGTAGATCGTTTGCCAATCTCCGCGCCTCTGCTGGGACCATTTCCTAACCGCCAGCCAGGGACCTATGGGGCTCGGCTGCTGCGCTCGTTGCCGTCCCGCAATAGGTGAGCCAGTCCGTTGTCCTGACCTGTCGGCGGAGGTCTCTATCCAAGTAAACTGTAGGAACCCTGCCATCTGTACTGTCGTGGCTCTTTGAGTCGGCTGCCCTCGTATCCTCTCGCCTCATCCTTCCTTCCGGGACTTGAAGGCATAGGCACACTGGGCCCAGCATGATGGCCTACGTACTGAATACCGTCCGTAGTGAAATCCTAATCCACTTCAACTTTTACCCTGGTTGATTTTTTCAGGATTCTAAGAGTAGGCTTGGGTTACAACGTGCATAGTTGGTGCATTTCTCACTGTAAATCTTCGTTAACCCTATCCTGGGAGTACTCCGAATCCTGGTCCCCCCAGGGGAGGTGTAGCCTCCTAGGTAGTAAGGGGAACAGCTTGTTCGAACCGACAGGGGGAAGTTTCAGTACAGCTGTTCGACTCTACCCTCTGCAGTCGCCTTTTCTCAGGTAAGGCACTCTTACTATCGCCTCTCCTCACCCCTTCCTCCCAGTGGCATCCCTTCAGGAGCTAGGCACGACAAATGTTCCAGGTTGACGTGAAGTCCCGCCTCTGGACCATATTCATGACCAGAATGTTCAGCTCATTGTGCATTTTGATAATAGAAATCTCGCTGATTTTGTGTAAAGCAAACTGTACCTATACATTACCACAATTAGATTGAATTATTCGCAGCAATATTTACGATCCATAAAAGTTGAAACGAGCAAATATGAGCTGTTTACTCCAATAATTGTGGATATAATTTATATTACTCATCTGGACATAGTTAAGATATCTGGAATACCGCGTGCTTCTTCAATAATCATCAGCTACTTTCACATTCCAACAATGTTAGGTTAACTCCTCTTGCCTTAAGAGAATTTATTGTTGTCCCACAGAGTAAATGAAGATCCTAAAACTATCAGCTCAGCTCGGAATTTCAGTTTACGACTCTTTAAGGACCTGATGGCCTAACAAAGAATGTTAACTGCAACGTTCGAGTTAGCTCTATAATTAACGGCTTGTTCATTACACTTATGTAAATCAGGTAATTAGTAAGCATAATAGCTACACCACGGCTCACTCACTTTGTCTACTCGCACTAATTGATCGGATAAATGAAAAATCCACGCTTCGGAGCAAAATTATAATAAAAATATCGTAATTCTTAACCATTTCTTATGGAAAGGAAAGACAACCTGCTCTAAGGTCCAGCAAGGGTTCCCGTTATTATACAGACTTATGTCTACCACGTAAATTGTAGGCAGTGTTAATGAGGAGTTACAAAGTATTACCTGAGAGTTTAAATCAAATGTGTTACACCTTACAGTAGTTCTTATTTCTCTAAGCATTAAAAAGAAAAGTTCAGTGAATATGAAGGAGTTAAGAGTATTGACTTGTCTAATCTAAACGGGAATATAATTTAATTGTGCACGGTTCTATGCTCTCTAAGTGTCATATATCTACTACATTTTTTTAATAATTTACGTCCTTTAACTTTTTAAGTCTAATCGGACGCTGAATGAAATGGGTGAAATGACGCTCAAATGAGCCCAGGGTCCATGGAGCTTAGAGTTACCCGACATTCGTCTTTTAGGATAAGGGAAAACCCCGGAAAAGCCTTATTCAGTTAACTCATCCTGGCCTAGATTCGAACTCGGGACCTCTGAAACGTGAGGCAGATATGCTACCATCTATGCTACCGACGCGGGCTATCAACCACTTTGAAAGGGTAGAGCCAGACTGAAAAATTCAATGCCTTAGCCGGGATTTGAACCACGGATCCTTGGTTTCCGTCCGGCCGCTCTAAATCATTGAGCTGCTATGGCCAACGTACCAACATGACATTAAATTCTCCAACTGACTCGAGTTTTTCGCGGTAAACCACTAGGAGTTCTCATAAACACATGAGACAACTAACTTAATGACGACTTACTATGCTGTAAGTACTTTAAGGCCCGGGCTATATAGTTCGGACCACTATTAGGTACAATTAATAGAAATGAATTGTTATTTCACAAAACACGAGTCAGTTGTAGAATTTAATGCCATGCTGGCACGTTGGCCATAGTAGCTCAATGGTTTAGAGCGGCTGGACGGAGACCAGAAGATCCGTGGTTCAAATCCCGGCTATGGCATTGAATGTTTAAGTCTAGCTCTACCCTTTCATAGTGCATCCTACACACAGCTAGTGTGAAAGAACAATTAATATCTACTACTTGTTTGGAGAGGAGATACTAAACAATTTTCGAAAAAAAAGAAGAGGAAACTTTGTTAAGTTTTTAGTGTATCAGAATAATGAGACATTTTTGTGGTTTTATAGACTTATAAGTGGATACCCATGTTGCAATGACCAAAGAACTGCCACTGTAACGTGTACGAGGAGGGCCCCGAGTTAAATCTCTTGCGTCTTTCTTGGTTTGCCCTCTCCATTTAGGTAAATTTTGAATTTCCTTTATTTCTCTTAATTTCATTTCCCTACCATATTTCACGTGGGACACATTCGGCACTTCGGAGTGTTGACGGCTGAGCAGCGAATTCTGCCGCTTCTGGTGTCCCTGTGGATTCCAGAGGTTGCCTGACTTCATCCCTTCCTACTGGGGGTGTTACCATGTGAGGTGGTAGTGCGCAGGGTGTCTCTCTGTTGTCTGCCCTTTATACTTACGTTACGATATCCCAACAATAGACCAGTAGAGTTGGACATTAAATACAGCCGTCCTGGCTTCGTAATCTAAAACTTGATTCCTGACACTAATACCAGAATTGTATTTTTCTCTTATTAGTCTTCCACAGTCGTTTTCTTTGAAGTGCAATGCATTTCGGTCATGCTCATCCTCTGACTCCACAGGGTGGTAGTGGATAAGCCACTGACGCTCCTCAGCCCCGCACGGAAGACTACCGAAAACCTCGGTGGGGCCACCGGTGATCTAGCACACCTTCTACTAGCTCTGTAGGATAGTACCCGGGACTTCTTAGGCAACCCTCTGCCCCCTCCGTGCTGCCGAAGCCTGGCCGGAGGCGCCCAATCTCCCATGGGTATCGTGAATCACTGCCGCCTCGAGGCCTACTCAATCCGAAGTGATCCCACATGGTAGGGGCTGGAACGTTCGGCCCGAAGTTCCTCTAATAACGTCAGAGGTACCACGAGTGTTCGGGGTCCCCAGCGCCCACATCACGGCAACTCCGCCTACGTGGAGTAGAGTTGCACAGGTAAGCTGTAGTATTGAATATCTAAAGATATATTTTTAATTCCTATGCTTTATGCTTACACTAGCTGGAGGAAGTGTATTCACTCGCAAAATTTAATATCGAAGATTTCTGTTTGTTTATTTATTATTACTATGAAAGAAATTTGGCACCGAAATTGTTTATTGTACCTAAGCCCAAAGTAGGGCATCCCCGGAAGGAAGGGTGAGGCGAGAGGAGCCAAACGGCGGCCGTCCCATAACAGTGCAGAGGACCGGGTCCTGCTATTTATAGTTTGAAACACGTCCAGTAGCCCAGCACGATCGGCCTGCTACCCGCCGTGGCACGAAAACGGCCCACCAGGTCGGCCCGGAGACCGGAAACCGTGCTACCAAAGGAGGAAGTGTTTACCAGAAGCATATAATCCTGCTGTGCACCGCCGAGGCACACGCCGACACTTCTACCCTGAAAGAGATCACCAGATGAGAGACGACGTTAAAGATAATGGAGATAAAATGAAGTGACAAGAAGTTCGGATATGTAATTAACTTACCCGGCATTCGCTTGGCGATCCGAGGAAAAACACCGAAAAAACTCATGGGTCAAGTAGGCTGGCCGACTTTGAAAAATGTTGATTAAATTGTCATACAGTATAAGATACTTAAAAGACAAACGAAATCTAAGTCAAGCATATCTTGAAATTTCTGCGAAAATCTTTTGAAGTCCTCTTCATTCTGGATGTGTTTGCATAACTGGTATTTCACCCCCCCCCCTTGTTCCATTTATACCTGGCCTTTAACTGCTATGGTCATATCGGCGGCCGTTTGGAACATACCGAAGGTGTTAACTCGTCATCTTTGGTTTTTAATCATTAGATCACGCACACATTCATACTTCCAGACTCTGTGGAAGATGGGGAGTTATCTTGGTCGGAGAAAAATCGCCATCACCCCCGCCGGGAATTGAACCCGGGACCCATAGCACGGCAGGCAGGTGCTCTACCACCTGAGCTACGGAGCCAGCCATACTTGGTATTATCGTGCTGTTCGAATGCTTTCCCTGGCTTTGTCTTCGTTAGTAAAAACCTCGCAGATAAAGCAATTATTATTCTTGTTAAGAGTGAGAGGGAACTGCCGCGCTTCTCGGACTGTGCTGAACACAACTGAACGCATCACTTCAGCCAATGGAATGCGCAGGAATCACAAATGACAGATAGAAGTTATGTCCACGTGGAGGAATCACTGCGTTATCTGAGATAAATCCATGGTAACCATTCAACCAGCACAACATTAAAACGTAAGCTATAAACAGAACTTGCCATGTAAAAATGTAGATCCAAGGCACATATATTTTTCTATAAAAAATGTTTGTGATTCAGAGGGTCTCAAAGCATAATCATGATATGGAATTGTTGGGTATTACAATACTTCCTCTTATCTATAAATACGTACCTATTGAAACAAAAAAGCCACTTAAAAGATCTGAGGCATGAGTGGCTTATAAAGAGAAGGGAAAAACGTCCACAAAAATACAGAGGTCATGACTACTTGGAAAATATCCAGCAGGATCAAAAGTAATAAGAGATTGCAACTGTAAAACAGCTATCAGATAATGAAGTTTCTCTAGTAATGCAGTCAGTTTTGGCAAGAAGTGCAGGTCATTGAACTCCCGTGTTAATTACTACTGAAGTAGGTGACTTTATTACTCAAAGCATGAGGATCTTATCTTAGCGTAGGCGTCAACGGAAATGACCCATAGCAGGGACCGAGAGTAAGAGGTGTAATGAGAACTTAATTTTGATAAGATTGCTGACGGCGGTTGTAACAGCTCCTTTAAATATAGCTGCAGTAATACTGACTGTCTCAAAATACATACACAGTTTTTAATTCCTCTTACCAGGTTTTTAAAATTATGTTTCATTCTTGTATCGATTATATAACTTTTTTTTATTTCTCCCTTGCTCACCAATTCTGGTGTTAGAAGTCGCTCGGGTTCCCTCAGATCGAGGGAGCCGAAGCATTTGACCTGAGATATCACGGTTGGGGGTCGGCTCAACGCCTTGGATGATGAAGTAATTAATCTGGGAGCAGTTTGTAGAATGATGTTGGGGGAAACCGGAGAACCCGGAGGAAACCCACCCAGCGTCATGTTGTACACCACAAATCCCACTTTGCGGTCACCTGAGATTAAACCCCAGCCACCTTGTTGAGAGTCAAGCGGTCTAACCACTAAGCCATGGCGCGGCCACGTTTATTATTTTTGTTGCTAGTCCTAACATGTGCTTATGGTAAGTAATATTATAGTAATACTTATTCAGCATAGTTGTTTACGTTCTAAATTCCGTATATAGTCGGCATGTGTCAAAATGTAGCTACCAAATTAATATTAAATCGACTTTTATTGTAATTTACGTTCTTTTAACTTTTTAAGTCATATCGGACGATGAATGGAATGGGTGAAATCAAGGCAACTAGAGTACTCAGGTAGGCCATTCCGGAGAGTCGCGGTGCCATTGGCTAACGCGCATGACGTCACTGAGAATACAGTTCAACCGCGAGAGTTAAACACTAGCCCCTCAGTATGTGTTATTTAAGCTCTGCTACGTGTAAAATCGGAAGAAATAAACATCCACTTGTGTATTATAATGAAGGTTCTTTCTAGCAGTTGTATTAAGAGTTTAAAACATGTTACTATTCATATGTACTTAATCAGTGTAGCTCAAGAAAATGACGAAGCAACCCATTGAAGATTTTTCTTTGCTGCAAGTTTCCTGATCATTTCTGCCTTCGCTCTTTTGTTTAAGTGCCTAATTCTAATGAAGGTTCTTGTCCTCACATTAAGAGAGATCACTTTGTGATGAATTTCGGGAAACTTGGAACTTATTATAGAAATTAAGTTTTGCATCACTCCATTACACTTCGCAGCACTTTGTCCATGGAAGCTACAAAATATTACTTCTGTACCTTGTTCTGCCGTTTCAAAACACTGTTTTCTTTCTTCAGGGCTTGCATCTGAGTCTTTAGTCTAATTATTTCCTCTTCAACAACAACAGAGTGGTCAGGAGCTACCTCCGTGCTGGTCGACGGGTCAAATTTTGCTTTTTTGGGAGATAAAGATACTATAGTAGACAGCGCCCTCTTTCGCACGGTCCTAACTTCGCACCGGCGATCTCTTGCTGATATTGTCTATTAATAAAAACTGTTTTATTATTATTATTATTATTATTATTATTATTATTATTATTATTATTATTATTATTATTATTATTATTATTATTATTATTATTATTATTATTATTATTATTATTATTATTATTATTATTATTATTATTATTATTATTATTATTATTATTATTATTATTATTATTATTATTATTATTATTATTATTATTATTATTATTATTGTTATTATTATTATTATTATTATTATTATTATTATTATTATTATTATTATTATTATTATTATTATTATTATTATTATTATTATTATTATTATTATTATTATTATTATTATTATTATTATTATTCCACGCATCAAACTTTTCTTATAAAAAAGGAGCGAATAAACTCAGTGTACACATAGAAACAAATACATAAATGGAATGTGTATCTGATAATTACCTGCAAATTGGTTTTGTTGGTACTTGCTACTACCGCCTCAAATACATTCCCATGCCAATTAGGAATTTTCTATGACGCTACAGCGTCGCCCTTTAAATTTCTTTTCAGCGGCAAACCTAACAGCTCGTTTTTTAAATCCCGTTCATAGTTTTCGGGCAGGAAGTGATCGGAACAAATCCTTGCATTATTCACATTAACCGGATCAGCCCTTTTACAGCGTAAAACCCACTTGCGCTGTAGTTCTCGATCTTTAGGCAAACAATGGAAAATCACATTCGTAGTTTTATACGAAGCATGTTTGCTTTCAGCAACAGCGCAATGGTTTTCATAATGTTACGACAAAAAACACAGCCAATAACTACAATAGCTCATAAGCAACTGCATCTCGTTTATTTCATCAGAAGGATTGTGGAATTTGCATGCATCAGCGCCTTATCTTATAATGTGCAATCATAATATTGCATTACGCACATTCACGTGTAAGCGATCTTGCGTTGTATTCTCAGTGACGTCACGCCCCTCAGTCAGCAGTGAGTGTTTTGCGCGGGAAGGCGGGAATGGCCTCCCCTGGGGTGAAATGGTGCTCAAATGGGCCCAGGATCCATGGAGCTTAAAGTTACCTGACACTCGTCTTTTAGGATACGGAAAACCTCGGAAAAAGCTTTATCCAGGTAACTCACCACTTGCCCGCCTAGATAACGTAGATGGTAGCATGTCTGCCTCACGTTCAAGAGGTCCCGAGTTCGAATCTCGGTCAGGGTGAGTCGCTGAAGGCGACTATTTTGTTTCTACTGAATACCCTGTCACAAATGTAAGATTTCTGCACAGCCTATTTACATAAATAACATTCTACACCTATATTAGCATGATGCTTGCTCGCAACTAGCAAGTCTTTGCCTCCTCTTTTTTACTGCTTTTATCAAACATTTACTTCTTTTTAGCCCGCCTCGGTGGCGTAGATGGTAGAGTGTCTGCCTCACGTTCGAGAGATCCCGAAATCGAATGTGTGGTAACTCTAATCTCTATGGACTCCGGGCTCATTTCAGCATATAATCCATTTCATTCATCGTCCGATATGACTTGACGTTAGAGGACGTACAAATTCTTCTTTTGTTTTTAGAATTACTATTCATCAGGTGATTACTACTTATCAGAGTATGTTAGTAAAATCCATGAGTCCAGATGCGATAATAATTACGATGACTAATGTAAAGTTTAAAAGGATTAAATATTCACAGATTGCTGTGTATTATATTATTTATTATTTTTAATTAACTAGAAAGAAAATGAATATGAAGTACTAATAATAGTTTAAAGGTAAACAAAGAGGGACTTCCACAGCACCGAGGCATAGCTTTCTATGTAGGTATAGACGAGACGAGCTTCCTAACGCATCTGATGCCGCTCTACTCGAGAGGCCCTCACCGCTTGAAGGTACCACTAAGGGAAATGTTGGGCAGAGAAGCTCTTGTACCCAGCAACGGAAAGAAGGTCTCTGAAAGGAATGTGCTGCCTTGCACAGTGGGACGAGGACAGCGAATGTGTGTGGAAGAGAACGCATGCTACACAAGGAGCAGAACCGTTAAAACATACGCCCTATTTGCTCTGTACACTTAAACCGAGAAAATTCATTCTCAAAAGTAGAAGACGTTTGAATGGTCTGTAACTGTACTGATATGGGGTGTCACCATCCTGTCCAGGGAGGGTGTGGGATCCTTCGCCAACCCCTCCTGCGTCTCAGGCCTCGGAGACTTTCTGTTCTGTGGAGGACAGTAAGAACCCCAACATCAACCTTTAACATAGGAGAAATCACGGAGTGTGCGCAGAAGGTGGGGTTCGAACCCACGATATTCTCAATGCTGCGGCATCTCGCTCGGTCAAAATAGCCTTACTGAGGGGCATATCAAAACTAGCCCTAAATAGTTAACAATTTGATTTTGATGCAACTTCAACGTTGCCTCTATTCTTTCATTTAGCAAACAATTGTACTCATTGAGCACTGAAGAGTACCAAGGCAGTATGATGCAATTTGGCGGGATACATCATGTATGAACATGCAAATCATCAAGTATCTCAAGGACGATCTCTCTACGCCTTTGTAAACACACTATAAGGCCTTTAAGCTCTGAAAACGACGTTACTATTTTTATCAGGCTGCCCTCCAAGTAAACGTGATATTCCCACGAGGTTATTAACCACGTGAACGCACAGAATGCAAGATTCGAGCGCATTTCACTCGTTCAATTAATTTTTTAATTCTCTTCCCATCCCCTGGACAGAGAGTAAGTAATCAGGTTCCTATCAAGCTAGGGGCGTAGAAATTAAGGTGATAATTAAGCGCAGTTTAGGATCACGTAGGTGTAGTATGTCTCGGTAATTAAAAGTTAATCACTCGATCGAATTGAGGAACGCGCCATTATAGTTTTCGTCACATAGTTTTTATCCCGGAGGTAGGGGGCAGCTGTGCGCCGCCGCCGCCGTGGCCAGGCAGGCAGGCAGGCAGCCGTTTGATTTATACAAGCAAGATTACATTAACGCCTGACCTCCTACTTTCTTGTCTGCGAAGATCGCGTGTTGTGGCGTTTATTGGGAGTATAAATTGTTTAAGGAGATTTTTACTCACGATTCTTTAAGTACTTCCCCTCTGTTTTCGTTTTTACGCTGTCAAGAGGTATCGAAACTGTAGTGAATATTACCGGGTGTTTACTACAGAAAATCCTGTTCCCAATTCACTTATTTACTTCTGTTGAACGTTATCACATCTCTTAACATAACAAAACAGTTGAGTAATGACTCATATTTCTCTCAGAGCGAGAGAGAGAATGAAAGCTTATAAACTACGGCTTAGATTGATAGAGTCGACATGAAAAATTCAATGCCATGTCCGGGATTTGAACCACGGACCTACTGCTTTCTGTCCAGTCGCTCTTACCTATTGAGCTACCATGGCCAATTTGCCGTCATGACATTAAATTCTCCAATCGACTCATATTTTCTCAGTAAACCACTATGGGCTCTCGCATCCGAGATAAACCGTTTGTGGCGACTTACTGTTGTAAGTACTGGAGTCCCAGGCTTCTTGATTAAACTCTTATTATTTACGTTAATTAGATAGTGTAAAGAAATGAATAATTTCCATCAATTAACTTAGGCTTAATCTCTGTTTCATATAACCCAGCCACGCTGACATGTACCACTCCGCGTGCAACTACCTTCCCTTCACAATAATTGCCAGGAAGATAAAATCATACAAATAAGAATATGAAGGCATGCAAAAATACAAGTTTATAATGAAACAGAGCAAGTTGAAACTGAATGAATGAGCAATGAAACTGAAACACGCTAATAATGAAAGGCCTTCGGCCTTTTCCACTAGGAGTTTTTTAAACTAGCACACATACCTTACAAAAATGCTTGTCTTTCAGTCTTAAAAGTCGTGTCATGCCATACTTGTCGTGTGTCCTTTATTCACCCAAGTCTCGTCATATTTTGCGACTTGTATCCCGGCACAGTCTGATTGTCCTTAAATAACATCTTCGCCAAACAGCAATATCGCCCCTGGAGTGGTAAGTTTTCCTGTTGTCTCAATTTCATGTCGCGATGTTCCTACGCATCTAACACACCTGTAACTTCAGAGCACAGCTTTCTGACTTCTCTCTCTCTCTCTCTCTCTCTCTCTCTCTCTCTCTCTCTCTCTCTCTCTCTCTCTCTCTCTCTCTCTCTCTCTCTCTCTCTCTCTCTCTCTCTCTCTCTCTCTCTCTCTCTCTCTCTCTCTCTCTCTCTCTCTCTCTCTCTCTCTCTCTCTCTCTCTCTCTCTCTCTCTCTGACAAACACGGATTCTTCTCTATGAGTGCATTAAACACATGCACCACAATTCTTTTTTCGTCGGTTTGTAAAGGTTTTCCTTGCAATACTTCAGCGAAAAACTGGCGGTAGACTCTGCCATTATACATATAATAAGTACACGCGCAATAAACGATCAATAAACTAATTTAGCCCTAGGCACTTGGCACAACACACCTTTGAATGGCGATATATGACTAATCCAGTTCAAAACAAGGTCAGTGATAAGACATATAAACAAATAAGTCATCGCTACCGCTAAAGCACGTGTTATCGTGTCATATGAAAGGCGGGCTTGAGATCAAAGGAATCCCCTCTTTACTTCGTTTATGAATTAACATGCATTTCAGGTAAATCAACTCTGTTGCGTAATATATGTAATTCAAACAGTCACGAAAATATAAATTTGACAATTCTCTTCCAACATATAAAGATATATCACCATTTTAAATAACGAACTAATTTTTACCGCACAACAGCCAACGAGAGGTGATTAGGGCACGTGAACCGTAACGGGACCTGCTGCATCGCAATATGGTGCCGAACTTATTCCTTCTCGCTATGAACACCATTTCTGAAAAACTTTGAGGCAGACGATTCCCTCATGTTGGAAGATTCCGCGCACATTGTAGGGTGTGCAATGAATGAACAGCAAAGTATGGAACTAATATTTGCACAGTCTCATGAGCGAAATACAATACCCTTCTCATTCGCTTTCTGTCAAAGAAATGGTCACTCTCGTGGATGGACCTGTTTACCATGCAGAGTAAATTTATTTTTCAGACAAGCCTCTCTTGACAGTACGCATGCGCTGGCTGTTACTACGTAGGTTTTGCAAAACTATGTGTTACTAATATATCTCACTAGGTAGCAGTGTTTGGACTATATGCCCAAACTAAGTAAATATTATGCGTCGGAAGCAAACGTCTCTGATTACATCTTGAGCAGGAGTGCCATTGGAACGGTCATCACAAGGCCACCAATGGCTTGGTGATCTTCCATCATTCTGCGTCTACATCTGCACATACAGGGCACGCGAAATTTCTTTGACAAAGTCGTAATCTTGCGCTGATTTATTTGATAACTGCACCTTTTTGGGTCACATTACTCTGTAATCTGACGAGTCTGTATTGCCGTAACATTGTACCATTTTGCTGGCGGAAGGTGATGGATATTTTGTGACATATAAATACTCAATTTTATTTCTCTACCGGTTAATTGCTTATCAAGTATTACTTTAGTGGGTTGATATTTCAACATTAAACATATCGCCAAATGACGCGATATTTCCACAAATCTTGTTAAATTAATGTCACCGTATGGCATTGTGCTGCTGCCGAAAGCCGGAGCCGGGTGCCTAGCTTGTCCATATCACAAAACATCACACTATTATTCACATGGAACGCAGAACACTAAAATAACCTGACAGCATTCAGAACTTCATCTTGCCAGCCATAGAGGGCAGTGCACAATTTATTTGCCTTTCACGGGGGATATAAAGCAAAAATATAGCCTTAAAGTCTCCAATTGAAAATAAAATGTATTCAGATTGTAAAATTAATATTCTTCATAGGTTTAACAAACTCGAGTTCCAAAATTTCTCGTTCTTTTCTCAATAATCCTAACATTTAGTATTATGTATCTTTGTTAAAGTCTTCATTATGTGTTTCTTATTGATGTCACCTCGTGCCAGCAACTACGTCCTTATTATAGTGTGCTATGGAACCTTAATAAATTTTGAAACGGACTGAAATACTAAGTTAATTCGATGTACACTGTTATATGCATTAATATTGGACCATAGTGTTCCCAAACAGTGCTCAGCACTGATGACAACAAAGTAGCTAAATAATCGTAAACGAATCGAAGCTGAATAATCTCCCTACGTCCAGTGGAAATACCCTTTTGAGGTTCACTACATTTCAAAAGAGAATTTTAAGGAATAATTTTTATGTTTTTCAGTCTGAACAGCATAACTCAGAAACAAAAAATAAGCAACAATGCGCCGAAGGTACTTACATATTTAATTATGCCCTGTAACGTTACTCACTGAAGGATCTTTATTCAATTCACTTGGAAAAATTTTATTACTTGGGCTGTAATGCAACCTTCAAATTTAATAACGAATAAATAAGTAATAAAGTGAATAAGTTCATATATTCTAGTGGAACAATGGCTTATAGCTGAAAAGAAAGG
Source organism: Mantis religiosa (assembly GCA_030765055.1). Lineage (NCBI taxonomy): Eukaryota > Metazoa > Arthropoda > Insecta > Mantodea > Mantidae > Mantis > Mantis religiosa. The sequence goes on along the minus strand of CM060955.1, from coordinate 138,517,483 downwards.
CCCGAAAAGATATCAATCTACAATTCTATAAGGGTTACTATGGAGACATGGACTAATAAAAAGAAAGATTTGAGCCAATACAAGAGGCAGAAATGAAATATCTCCGAGCAGTGTTAGAAATCAATAAATAAAGAATCAGATATACTTTCGTTAAAAGAAAAGATACAAATAAATAGAGAAAAATGTAGTCACTTGCAAAGAATTGATGACTCTCGCATTCTATTACAGTCATACTGACCCTCGGGTACTAGACCAATAGGAAGACCAAAAAAGATGGGAAGAAAGAGAAATGATGCATTGATCAACCAAATAAATGTGTTAGTTAGCCAACTTATTATGCCACTGAAAAAACAAATTAGAAATTAGCACTAAAGCGTGCAGAATAGCGCTTTTAAGTCAACATTTTCTTGTTGTGGCATCTATCCCTTCAACCGCAACATTTTTAGCGATTTCACGCACAAAGAGTTGATAAAGCATTTAGCTTTGAATAGAAACGACTGCATAATCTTTGGTGAAAATTTCATAAAGGTTGGATCCAGAGCCGCATATGCAAGGTTTCGGCCCATGAAAAATGTTCGAGGTCTTGAAGATCTTACCTTTATTATAAATGTGAACATTTGTCTTAAAAAGTAATACAAAGATACACTAAAATAACAAAGCGGTCTTACAATATTTGGATTGTCGATATGGGTTCCTTGTTTTCAAATTGGGGAAAGAGATTTATAAAATAAGACTGAAGATTTCTTGGCGACGAATATGTTCTAAATCTTCCCGGGAAACAAGCCAGGGGAAAAGACGATTAGAAATCGACGTTCCGATAGCGTACATCTCTCCCATCATCAGGATATTTTAAGAAATGTAATAACCACAAATGTATAAGTGAATGTATCACAAATAGCAACAAAGACAAAGCACTATAAATACTCGAATCATGAACAAAAGACTGTTTTCAGTAAATTAAATGCCAGGTCATGAGATGGCGTGAGTATAGAAAATTAATTGGGTCAAAGAAACGTAACTACTTAACTTGATGATCAATCTCTATAGATCTGTGCTTCTTATTTCGACGGATTCCCATTTTAAGGCCGGTTTTCAGTAGGAGCTGAACTGAAATCCAGCATCACGATTAAGCGTGTTCCTCTCTCCTATCAGTACGTACTGTGGATAATGTATTAGCTACAATTAAATACATTCAAAACAGGCGTTAAAAACAATTTTTAATATTGACTGTGCCCATTTTCAAAGTCATTATGGCACAAAAGTTCACGTGTCCGATACTGGGTACCCTTCCCTTACTTCTTTAAATATCTTAAGTATTGGGTTCTATAGCGGAATGCTAGGGTGGTTACACATAGTAATTTCCCTTTCATTTGTTTCCTTTTCAGCCTTTCGATGTTCTTCCAGATTTCATAAGTATCTCGATGCCGGTTAGGTGACGGGGATATTTTCTCAAAGCAAGAGGTACTTATTGCGGACAGCAGAGGATTGTTTCGTTCACAGATTGTGAATCGCCTTCTTTAGACAGCTCCAGCAGAGGGACTTCGAGCCTCGAACCTTTAGGTATTTCTGCTCGTCTTTGTCTGCGTATGGAACCTTTCTTTAGGAATTGCTAGTCACAATTATTTCATGTCGCAGCACACGGGGTTCCCCCCTTCGATCTGTGAAATATTCTTGGAAAGTACACAATGAGCAACACTAAATGTCATTAAACAAAACTGTTTGTACAATCTGTTCCCACACCCAACCAATCAAATTTCTGAACGATAGTTTATCTCTCAACTTCGATTGTGTTTCAACTTCCGTATAGCAGCACGCAAATAACATTGTATCAACAAAGGCTAGGGACACTCCTAAGGATACAAAGTACATACCATCTGAATAAAACGTTGTCTTTGTCTCAGGAGGACTTTATCACAGATTCAGATTTTGCTCTCTGGGTTTGCCGAACAAACAGCGGTCGGTGTCACTATGTCCACTTCAAGTTACGTCAGTGACTGACAGGCAAGATTAAACACTATAACCCGAGAAAACAAAGGTAGCTTAACTACATATGATAATTCACACCACTACAGGAAGAAGAGCCGATTAAAATCCGTAAAACTCGAGGGTCATTTAAGGTGCGTAGAAATGAAAGATTCGCTGCTAATACTGACATTTTAGTTAGCTCGGTAGTAGTGACCCTCACCCATTTATCTCTGCTGCAGGTCGACTTTTAGGGTTAAACTTCTGCTCTTAATGCAAAAGATCCTATATTTCCTTAGATTAAAATATCCTTGCCAATTGTATTAAGGATAGGTTTCATCAACCATATTTTAAATGTTCTAACACTTTTTTCGTTAGCATCTGGATGGACCGGACTTCGCAAAAGACGGGATTTAGCACGGAGGTCCAAACTTGGTCTATTGTACCCAAATGGGGCATCCTGGGAGGAAAAATGAGAGGTGAAGGTCGCAGGTGTTATTACTGGCGTACATTTTGTCAAACGAGGTCGACATGGAGGGAAAAGTTCCATAGGTAAAGGTATAGTACTTGCTTAATCATCGCACAAATTTCTATAATACTGTACATCTTTAAAATGCTAGCATTTATCATTCTCACATCATAGAGCACCTCAAGTATTTTTCAACCCTTACATATAGAATGTACCAATACAATCCAACCTCTTAAAGTTTGCTACACAGAAACAAACCGTCTATGCACTTGTTTCCAGTATGGTAAATTCGCCATTTCCATGCAATGCTTCCCTAGAGCCTCTTAGCCATGTCAAATTGAAAATTAATAACATAACTGGAATAAAACAACTATTGCAATTTCCATGCTACGAATGTGCCCAAACTCTCCTCAAACTTCTTTAGCCCTGCAAAGCCGATGCTATTCTCGATTTCTTCCTGCACGAAAGAGGCCATAATGAAGCAAACATCCGATCTTCGGAACCGATCAAGGTCGTCCACGCCGTAATTGGAAGGCAGGAGGATTGGTTTCCTAATAACAACAATAACAGCACCAGTAGCAGCGTGGTTCATTTGTTTGGACACTAATCAGCTTGTTCCCAAGATCTTCTGAGAAACTAGTTGCGATTTCATCAAGTTGTCCTGGTGGAGCGAAAATTTGCGTACACTTTCAATATTGGGATAATTTTTACATGCATGTATTCTCTTTCAGGTTTGTTTATAGTTATTGGACACATCGTTCTCTTTCCACTTCACTATCATGCTGGACAACTTTTAGTTTGTATAAATTATTCCTAATGGCTGAATTTGTTGACGCCAAATAGTAAATAAAGGACCAGACCCTGAAATATGGTACTTATTTCTTTTACCTGACAAGATTTTGTGGCTGGTATTTATGTGTATGGGTATGTGGTCCGTGTGCATGTGTGTATATGAGTGCCTATGATTGTTTACAGCAAAACTCTAAAAAATATTAGTACTTTATCCTTGTCGGCATTTATTATTAAAACATATTTAAAACATGACAAAATGTATATACTAATTTTTCTGCGAATAACCTTAAAATACTCTTCATTAGATAAGAATTGTATGTGAGGGAAAATAAAACCTTACTCCACAAAATATAGGGCTCTTTCAACACAATTTATCTGAACGCTAGTTAGGTCTCTATGGGATTATGACCCAAGAAGATTTCGAGTATCCGGCACGTCATGCGGGCACCAGAGCAATTCTAAACACTAAAAGCTGAGCTCCATATTTTCCATACAGAGTATTAATAAATAATACAGAAATGTAAGCCCGCCTCGGTATCGGAGATGATAGAGTGTCTGCCTTAAGTTCAAGAGGTCCCGAGTTTGAATCTCAGTTAGGGTGAGTTACCTGGATAAGGTCTTTTCCAGGGTTTTCCCTTATCCTGAAAGACGAATGTCGGGTAACTCTAAGCTCTGTGGAACCCGAACTCGTTTGAGCATTACTTCACCCATTCCATTCATCGCCCGATATGACAACGTTGGAGTACTAAACTAAAAAAACAGTAATGTACACTAAAGTTTGAGCATTAGGTCTTTCACATTTCAGTTTTTGCTATAGTTTTTAATTGTCTAGTCCTTTTCGAGTATGTTATGATGTGATACCTACTACAATTCTGCCCGCACAATATACACTTGCAGCCTTCGTCTGGCTCTTGGAACTTCTCACATATCTTGTGGTAAAATCCGTGGATGGAGAGTCGTGTTGTGACGTGGCATTGCGTATTGCACTCTCTAGTCCATCTGTCGTCCATTATTATCGCTGGTGAGGTGTAAAAGTCAAAGTCGATTTTACTTTTCTTATTTTCCCTGATGTTTACTAGGGCCCTGCTTGGTTCTGTTGATTGTAGGTAGTATTATGATCGTATGTCTTTTTTGAAGTATGTCTCCCTCATCATTTCTTATACCATCTAGAATGGCGCTGTTTTTCCAACTCGGGTAACAGTATTGGCCTCCAAATTTTACCAACAGAATGTAATACTGGGTGCAGCGGCACCGCGTTCTAGAACAATAGCATTGAGAGGAGACTTGCTCCCTCTTTTCACTTCCTACATGAATTCAGTCACCCTATAAAAGCCCATCAAAATTCCTACCTGCAGCTAAGCGCACTATGAGGGTGGGCACCCAGGAAAATATTTCAGGCTGACCACAGCCAGCCAGCAGCGATGGACAGACGGATTTGTCTGAAATATTTCGTGGCATCAGCTGTTGCTATTAGTTTGAATTTTACAATGCCTATTGATTGAAGTGCTCTTCATTCAATTATTTTTCGCTACATAAATGACAGCGAGTAGAACTTTAAAGCCTGATTTTAATTTCAATTGATCATAGCATATGAAGGATTTGGATTAATAATGAAAGTGAAGGATTTTAGGATCTTTAAGAGAAAATGTCCCTTTGAAAGACAGACTGAAGTACACTCTGGATTTAGTGATAGCACCATTCAAGAAGTCATAAGGATTACTAATACAGAGCTAAGATGAGTGAACGAGAAAATTTTTACGAAATATGCTGAAGGTCAAAATTTTCTAGTAGCTAGTGTAAGTTATTAGCGCATCTTTGCTGGCAACACTTTCGCGGAGATTTTTTGCTCCCTAGCTGAGTATAAAGAGCGCGAGAGTGGTTTACTTTGTATGAGAGCTGTTCAATAAAGAATGATCACAATTTTTTTTAACAACGTACCTTTACTCATTATCATAATTTTGATGATCCTTCTCAAAATAGTCTCCTCTGAATGCAATGCACTTGTCCCAGCGGTTCTGCCAGTCTTCAGAGACATGCTGGAAAACATTTTTGAGACATCCTTCAAAATCGCCTCCGCAGCCTTCACCACTGCTTCTGATGATGGATAATGCCTCCCACGAAGGCGTTTCTTCAAGATAGGGAATAGTAAAAAGTCACATGGGGCTAAATCCGGACTATAGGGAGGGGGAGGGATGCACATCACGTTCTTATTTGCAAGATATTCAGCAAAAACATTGGCAATATGCGGCCGCACATTATCGTGGTGCAGCATCCAGCCTGCTTGACGGAAATATGGTCTTTTGCACCTGATATGTACTTGAAATGTTTTCAGGACATCCCTGTAGTATTGTAGAGTTACTGATGTGTGTGCAGGTACAACATGCTGATAAACCATTCCATGAACATCAAAGAATGAGATGACCATAACTTTCCCAGGAGAAGCAACCACTTTTGCTTTTTGAGGGTTGGTGATGAAGATTTCCACACTGAGCTTTGCTGTTTGCTCTCAGGATCAAAATGGTGTAGCTAAGTTTCATCAGCAGTGATTACGTTTGAAAGATACTGCAGATCTTCCTCTAACATCAACTTTAACTGCATACAGATCTGCATGCGAGTGTCCTTTTGTTCGGGAATCAACTATCTTGGAACCCATCACGCACAAACACGTCTCATCTGTAATGTTTCTGTCACCAACTTGTGGGTGGCACCCGATGAAATGTTCAGTATTTCAGAAAGTGATGTTAAGGTAATTTGTCGATCCTCTCTCACAATGCCAGCCGCAGTGTTGATATTTTCTTCCGTAAGAGCAGTAATTGGAGCACCGGGTCCACCTTCCTTTGAAATTGTCTCCCCTCTTTAAACGTTTTAAACCACCTTCGAACTGTGCTGTAGGGAAGAACATATTCTCCATAGGCCTCCTGTAACATTGTATAGGCCGCAACTGAAGATTTGTAGAGAATTTCAAAGCCGGATATTGTTACTCGCGTGTTACCTCCATTGCAGCGGTAGGCGATACTGAACATATCTGAACTTGCCTGATTCTCACAGGCGGGAACCAGGAGTACCAACAATGAAACTATGACAGCACGTTTGTTTCACGTTAAGCTAACAGAATATAATAAGACTGACTTTTAGTGCGAAAAATTATGACCGTAAAAAATTATGATCATTCTTTATTGAACAGCCCTCGTATAATAATGAACCTATTATTCGGGGCGTATTTTTAAAAGCACTGGTACAAAGTCTGGACCTTAGTGACTTACAAAGGAAGTATTTTCAACAAAGGTGCAGGATAATGCAACGATCGTGACATACAATGTGACCCGAGGGAGTAATGGGTGCTGAAGTCATGGCACACCATGTATATGCGATGTTACAAGCGATACATGGAAACAAACGGCTCTTTTGGGGTTAAATGGGAAGCAGGAGCCTGTGGCGATAACAGATAAACTGTCGGTGCTCCATTCATCACTCCATTGGAACAATATTGGCTTTATCTCCGAACGGCAGATAACTGGACGTTTGTTCAACCTCAATTTTATTGCCTGGGTAAATATACGGTTTGTGTGCGGGAACTGCCATTAAAACACCTGGCGCTTCCGGTAACGTCTTCTCACTTCAGAGCATCTTTTATCTTCTCCTTAAACTTTTATTCTTTCCTTCACTGCGTTAACTTTGGAGGCATTAAACGTAAAAGTAATCTATTGCAATTAAACATGCCCCATAAAAGCAACATGGTTTTCCTGGTATTCAATTTCTTAGAATTTACGTACACTCAGAAGCAAAAACTTTACAATTACCTCAAAAATCTAACAGAGGTTTACGTAAAGCTTGCAGTAATTTCGTCCACCCATTAGAACTGCGATTATTGGCTAAATATTGCATCAGAAAACAATTAAGACTAGTGAATTTAAATAAACAGCACCTAACACCGAGTGTTTAATCTCTGTTTCATATAACGTTGTCCCGCTGACATAAATCACTCCGCGTGCAACTACCTCCCCCCTCACACTAATTGGCTAATGCTTTCGCGCCATAGGCCATAGGCGGTGCCTTCCCGTCACATTCAAACCTGCAGTAAACGTCATAATAATTGCCAGGAAGATGGATAAAATCATACAAATAAGGATATGAAGGCATGCAAAAATACAAGTTTATAATGAAACTCAGCAAGTTGAAACTGAATGAATGAGCAATGAAACTGAAACAAGTTTATAATGAAAGGACTTCGGCTTTTTCCACTGGGACTTTTTTAAACCAGCACACATACCATGAAAAAATGCTTGTCTTTCAGTCTTAAAAGTCGTGTCACGCCATACTTTTCGTGTATCCTTCCTTCACCCAAGTATCGTGAAGGTAGTATATTTTGCGACTTGTATCCTGGTACGGTCTGATTGTCCTTAAATAACGTCTTCGCCACACAGGAATATCGCCCCTGGAGTGGTAAGTTTTCCTGTTGTCTTAATTTCATGTCGGGATGTTCCTACGCATCTTAACACACCTGTAAGTTCAGAGCACAGCTGTTCGACTTCTCTCACTGACAAAGACGGAGTGCATTAAACATATGCACCACAATTCATTTTTCGCCGCTTTGTAAAGATTTTCCCTTGCGATGCTTCAGCACAAAACTGGCGGTAGACTCTGCCATTATACATATAAGTACACGCGCAATAAACGATCAATAAAATAATTTAGCTCTCGCACTCGGCACAACACACCTTCGCATGGCGATATAAAACTAATCCAGTTCAAAACAAGGTCAGTGATAAAAGTCATATAAACAAATATGTCATCACTACCGATAATCACGTGCTGTCGTGCCATGTGCTTGAGAACAAAGGAACCTCCTCTTTACTTCGTTTAAAAATTAACATGCATATCAGATAAATCAACTCTGTTGCGTAATATATTTAATTCAAACAGTTACGAAAATATAAATTTGACAATTCTCTTCCAACATATAAAGATATATCACCATGTTAAATAACAAACTAATTTTTACCGCACAACAGCGTATACTATACTAGCAGCCAATGAGAGGTGATAAGGTCACGTGACCGTTAAGAGATACGGGGCAAGTTATGTGAAACAAGGATTAAGCACCTACTCTATTGGGACGTAGTCTGTCATTTCATTTTACTAACAAATAAAAGCAGCTAGAATTCTGGTTTTGCAGATGAAATATTTTTCCCTGCTAGACTATTGTACTCTAAACTTCTAGATACGGCGGAGAATCGCTATGTTGGCAACACTGTTCATTAAATGCATTCACTCACCGCCTGTAATGACCTGTCCAATGAAAGATTTAAACTGAAGGATGACAGATTGGCCTGATTCGGAGAATAAATAAACCATCAACTCCTGAAACGTCCCTTCAAATTTCTTGTTAATGACACGTGCGTTTTATAAGGCGAATAATAAAATGAGTGAACAGAACTTTTACTTTCTCTATCTACCTCTAGTCTGTCGAGGATATTGTATTACACTCAAAATACGAGGATAGCCTGATAATTCCTGGGCCTCACAATAATGAAAAAAACATATTGACCTTTTTTCATTTCTCAACATAATCTCAAAAAAGTCCAATGTATTTGTTATATCGGTGTCCTAATTTAATTAAATCATCTCTGTATTGCGATTTATCATTGTGCTTAAAATGTCTGTTTAGGGCATCAATGACTTTGTTACTGTGAAATTTTCGTCTTCCAAGAAAATGTTTGAGGTTCGGGAACAAGTGATAGTTGCTAGGTGCTAGATCTGGCGAATAGGGAATTCGAACTTCAATTCACACATGTTTCCCATTATGACTGAACGCTGGGCCGGAGGATTCTGAAGAAACAAAATTTTTCTTTCTGTGCCAAAAGAGTATTTTTCTGTTCACCTCATCACTCAAACGTCGCAGTAAGATTGCGCAATAGTCACGAGTAATATTTTTACCCTTTTCCAAGTAATCAATACTAATAATTTCCTATGCATCCCAGAAAACACTTGCCATAACCTTGTTAGCTGACAAACTTGACGTTTTTGGAGTTGGTTTACCTGGCGCAATGCACACTTTCTTGATTGCAGTGATCTATCCAAGTTTCATAAGATGTCTCAAAAATTTAGTTGGATGTTTACGGTATAGATCCAAGTTCTTAACAGAAACAGTTTTTCTTTCCAACTTTTGATCAGGTGTCAACAAATACGGCACCTATCTTGCACAGACCTTGTGAAAGCCCAAAATGCTACTTAAAATATTACCTGCACGTACTTTTGATATGTTTACAGTCCCTGCTATCTCAAACAACTTTAATCTGCGGTCTTCCAGCACTAAATGATTAAAATTTTCAATGATCTCTGGAGTTGTGACTTCCACAGGGCGTCTAGGACGAGATTCATCATTAGTGCTCGTATGTCCCATTTTAAACCCTGCAGCCCATCTTTCAATCATTATATAAAGGGGTAGAGTCTTTTAATGTATTGCCATTTCCTCCTTGATTTCTTTAGGCACTAAGCATTTCAAATGGAAGTATTTAATCACTGCCCATTTTGCAAATTCCACCATTTTCGTGAAACCTCTACACTTTTCTTGTTTAAATTGCTGTCATTCAAAAAATAAACAAGCTATTGGACTATAACTATGGATACAAGCTAGTCTAGAGTTAGAAAACATGTTATCCGTCAAACTGGCCGAGTGGCGCCATCTCTATCTGAGACCCGCGACTTTATCAGCCGACTCTCGTATATCGCAAATACTCGGTGTGAGGTCCACTGAACTTTGTGAATACAAAACTCATTTCAAATTTTAATAGGACACTCTTCCAACATGCTATCGACGATTTTTAAGAAAACCACACCACCCCCAACGATGATCTACATAGAAAACCCTTTATTTCTTTCCATTTCTCAAAACCAACAAAACAATTTGATTAAAATAACATATTTTAATTAAATTTACGTCCTTCAACATTTTCATATCGGACGATGAATGAAATGGGTGAAATGATGCTCAAATGAGTCCAGGATACATAGAGCTTAGACTTACCCAACATTCGTCTTTCAGCATAAGGGAAAAACCTTATCTAGGTAACTCACCCTGACCGAAATTCGAACTCGGGACCTCTTAAACGTGAGGCAGACACGCTAAACTGGACATATTGTATATTCCGCGAATTATATGTGAAGTCCTCTTCACTCGAAATACAGCTTTAATAACCATTATTGCAAAAATATATATATATATATATATATATATATATATATATATATATATATATATTAACCTCTTTGAAACTTAATTTATTTCAAATATCTTTTGTGGCATTCACCGTTTTCGAGATATTCGTTCTTGGCTTCAATATTGTCATTTTTAAAGTGGTATTGTCATTTCTTGCAATGAAGTCGAGGGAATATGGACTTGCACAGGAACTTGCTTTTTAAACATTTTGAGCACAGCAAGATGGCGCTACGGTAGCTTGAGCGACTTGCATTTGGATTATGGATTCAAAATCCCTGAACCGATCAATCTGAACAGAGTTTTTCATTACTAAAATCCGCTATATGACCTTTCATCTTTGGTTTACAGTTCATTTCCTTCTTTCGGTACATTGAACGTCGAAGACCTGTGTTTCAAATCCCGACTATAGCATTGAATTTTTCATTGATTCTACCCATTCAATGATAGCATAGGTTCCAGCCAACGAAACCTTTCCCCCTCAACCGACTCGGAAAAGCAATCATGATTTCCGACATGGTATGTTCCATTATTTACAAGTGACCTTTAAGTTGCTTCACTCTTCGATTACTTTTAAACTTCTGCTTTAAAATTGTATGGCGACCTGCTTTTTAAAGAATCTGAGTGTAGCTTCACCGAGCAAGGTGGCGCTACGGCAACCTGAGCAGCTGCATAAGGGAGGTTTGATATTCAAAAACCTGGAACCGACCAACCTGACCTAAGTTTTTTTTTAACTTTGGTTTTTTTAATCCGCGATGCTACCTATCATCCCGTTCATTCATATTTTATATTTCATTTCCTCCTTCTTCGCCATCATTCTGAATATGCTATGCTCCAAAGTTTCTTTGACCCTTGGCAGGCTACTGAACAAAGCATTGGCTAATAATTCCTTCAAGGTGCGAGTCCTCCAAAGGGGTGGATAATCCAAAAAAGAGCAGTGTTGCCAACCAAATGTGTGATGAAAACATTTTTGCCACAGTTTGCCTTGTTGAAGTACATAAAGGATAAGCCAGATACAGTCAACATAAAAATTCAATATTGTGGCCGGGATTTGAACTACGGTTCTCCTGGTTTCTGTCTAGTCGCTCCTATGCACCGAGCTACCATGGCTAATGTGCCGTCCTGACATTAAATTCTCCAATTGACTCATATATATTTTCCCAATAAATGACTAGGGGCTCTCGTATCTAAGATACACAGTTTGTGGCGACTTACTATTGTATGGACTTACATCCCAGGCTACATAATTAAACCTTTATTAAGTTAATTTATGGAAATTAGATAGAGTCCATCTGAAATATTCAATGCCATAGCCGGGATTTGAGCCATGAACCTCCCGGTCTCCAACAGGTTGCTCTTAACCACTTAGCTACCATGGCGAATATGTCATAATGCCATTAAATTTTCCAACTGACTCATAGTTTCCGGTAAACCACTAAGAGTTCTCATGTACGAGGGCTGTTCAATAAAGAATGATCACAATTTTTTTTTTTTTTTTTTTTTTTTTTTTTGTTTTGACAACGTACCTTTACTCATCCTCATAATTGGGATGGTTCTTCTCAAAATAGTCTCTCCTGAATGCGATACAGTTGTTCCAGCGTTTCTGCTAGTCTTCAAAAACATGCTGGAAACCATTTCTGAGAGCTCCTTCAAAATCGCCTCCGCAGCCTTCACCACTGCTTCTGATCATGGATAATGCCTCCCACGAAGGCGTTTCTTCAAGTTACGGAATAGAAAAAAGTCACATGCGGCTAAAACCGGACGATAGGGAGGGAGAGGGATGCACTTCACGTTGATTTTTGCAAGATATTCAGCAACAACATTGGCAATATGCGGCCGCGCATTATCGTGGTGCAGCATCCAGCCTGCTTCATGGAAATGTGGTCTTTTGCGCCTGATATGGACTTGCAATGTTTTCAGGATATCCCTGTAGTATTGTCCAGTTACTGATGTGTGTGCAGGTACAACATGCTGTTTAATCATTTCATGAATATCAAAGAATGAGATGACTATAACTTTCCCAGCAGAATCAACCACTTTTGCTTTTTAGGGGGTTGGTGATGAAGGAGATTTCCACACTGAGCTTTGCTGTTTGCTCTCAGGATAAAAATGATGTAGCCAAGTTTCATCAGCAGTGATTACATTTGATAGAAACTCCGGATCTTCCTCTAACATCAACTTTAACTGCATTGCAGCGGTAGGCAATACTGAACATGTCTGAACTTGCATGGTTCTCACAGGCGGGAACCAGGAGTGCCAAGAATGAAACTACTACGGCGTGTTTGTTTCACATTAAAGCAAAAGAATATAAGGCGAAAAATTATGTCCGTAAAAAATTATGACCATTCTTTCTTGAACAGCCTTCGTACAAAGAGATACGTCCTGTATGTGTCGACTTACTATGCCGTAGGTACTTAAGTCCCAGGATTTACAGTTAAACAACTATTAGATCAATTGATGGCACACTAGCCGTAGGCAGGCTAAAGTCCATATCTCATTGTATATGAGAAACCTGGTGGTTTACCGGGAAACTACGAGTCAGTTGGTGAATTAATACTGGCATGTTGGCCATGATAGCTCAATGGTTGACGGCAAAAGGACGGAGTCCGGGAAATCCGTGGTAAAAGTCCCGGCTGTGGCATTAAATTTTTTTTTTCAGTCTGACTCTACTTACGTAAAATTCCTTTCTTGTTTATGTTTATTTCTTTGTTGTTTTTATCCACTTATTTAGTGTAGTTACAGTAACTTTCATCTAAGAAAAGTCAAACCACTAGTTTGGTATCCTGCGGTCACATCTGATAGAAAATCTACTTCTAACAAATGCCACACGTAGTAAACCTGTCTTCGAGGATACTCACCCGACTAACCTCAATGTTAACTTCACGAAGGCCACTTTATTTCCACGGAAATAAGATCTTCAGCGTTCAGTTCATAAGGTCGTTCTTCATGAACGAATTTGGCGTATGCTGTTGATACTAATGCGAGCTGACGGAGTAGGGCCGTTGAGGTCATCGATCAGTCGCCCTCGCCTTAAACGGTTCGAGGAGTGACTCCACCACATTAAATCAGGGACCCCGTTATTTGATACCGAAAAGGGCGCAAGGTCGCTATGTCTAGCCATTTCGTACTATCTTATTATAACTGAAAGGGACTGTCCATATTGGGTGAAACAAATGACATTGTTACTTTTAGCAAACATTTAAATTTCTACGCACCATTTGGTTCTGCATATTTTTCATTGGGCGTAAGGAACATTACTTTTGCTCAGAGGTCTCTTTACTGGGTTTGGGGTTCCTTTATTTGCCATAAATCTACGACACGGGCCCACTTATATTCCCTTTCGAAGGAGATCTGATTTTTACCTCGAAAAATATTTTATCACCATTCGCCGTTTGAACCCGCGACCTCAGAGGTCGACGTTACATTTAGCAGGCAACACACATGGTAAATGACCCCCTTTCAATCTTTCTAGAATCACGTAAAAATTAAATGTTATATTCTAAACCATGTTTGAATCATGTCTCCATATTTTTTTAGGATTTATGCTCTCAAAGTGATTTAACAATAAACCGGACTTCTAGATATTATATATAGGCAGTTTTGCTTTAAAACATATGAACCTATAAAACAATTTTTAAAAAAATCGTCTGGAAAAAACCTACATCACACTTTCTAAACAAATCACTATATATTTTGAAAAAATTAGCATTTATTTATGTGTGTGTGCTTTTCTCCTCGTTTCAGGATACTCGTAGGTGAGATGTCAGTATCTTGCCGTTTTTATTACATGTTTTCAAAGTAGTTTTGAAGATAAATCGGTATTTCACACGATGCAGATATTCTAATTTTGAGAAATCCTACCATATCGTGCAAATACTGCTGAACAAAATAAACTATATATAGAATTTTATTCACTTTTCATTTTATAATTTTACATACAAAAATGTATGCTCGGTGATCGAATAAAATATATCAGTACAAAAATGTAGGAAAAAGAGAAGCTAATTTAATTTTTTCTTAATTAATTTTGGAAAATTTTAACAAGATAGGTTAAAGTACGTATATCAAAGAGAAAAATTTTAATGTGCAAATGTGTAACGAAAATCAAAGTAGAATGAAAGGCATTGGAAGTAAACGTAGGCCAACAGGCCCTGTTTTCTTGGTCATTTAAAGGGACACGTTTTGAACCTTCAAAGGAAACTAAGAACCTCACTGTGTAATTGAAGCTTAAGGTTCAAAGTAATTGTTGGATATATAAACCTAATTTTTTTTTTTCAAATCTTTGAGCACATTTCAGCGTTGTTTAACTTTGGAAAAGGACAGATCTCTCAACCCCATATAATATTTTGTATTTCAGTTTGTTTTATTTAACATGGAAAAATGTTTAATACCTATTGCTTTTAAGTAACGACATACCTTGCTTCTAACCCATAACAAGACGACGACTTAAAATGCATGTACTTTTCATAATATGAAGGGAAAGAATTCACTATATTTTTACATTTTGGCAAGCTATGCTTCATGTTTTGCATGTCCCTAATTATGAGGCAGTGCTCTTTGATAACTTGTTATTTTAGCCAAAAATAAAAAAGTACAGGTTTTAAATTATAATGGACAGCAAGATAAAACTTTCACTGAATTCCTCCCTCCTCCATGCAGTGCTTTATATGAAAATGTTATTTGAATGAATGCTGGCGAGCATTTTATCATAACAGAGAAAAAAACTCAATACTAATCAATTTGCCCATAGTAAACAGAATCAAAGTGTGGTATAACAGTCATTTTGGTATCTGTAAGGCCCATCTAAAGTACCAGGAGATCCTAAGTTTTCTACAGAAAAATAAAATGACAATTTTGACATTTCATGTATCCCAATTACGACACAGATTTTTTTAAAGTTAGCTAACCTCAGAAAGGATGAATTGTAACTAACATAGTAGATCGAAATAGCAAATTAATTAATCCCTTTAGACCCTTAAGTTTAAGTTTTACCCTTCGATTACACTTTTAAAAAGTTGGCTTAAAATGGTGCATGCGCATACTTTGTATATTCTAAAAGTTAAGATTACATAGTTATACTTCTGTATTTTTGGTAATCCACTTTGGCTTCCTCATTAGTTGCAGAAAATCTTACAATTAATCAATTTACCTGCTGATCGCCATGGCAACAGACGTTGATCAAGCTCAGAAGGAATCCGAGCGTGTTGTCGACCATTGTACTTGATTATTTTGAGGACAAGGAATTAAGGTGATAAGGTGTAATGGATTACACGTATTTGTATTACGAGATAAATATGTGTTGAACACGATACATACCCATTATCTTGTTTCCCTGGCAATATAATATCTTACATAACAGTTTAATTGAATCTAAGGATCTATCATTCAAGATGTTTATACTTAGTATCACTGTACTTTCATAACCTCGAATTATGTCCCAATCTTGTATTTATGTTTCGCATTTGCATCAGAGGCATGCTGGGGGGAAATTTGACCGTTGCCTGGTCCTCTTTTATTTGACTTGACAGGCGGCGCCTCGGTTCCTATTTTGGCTATTATAGATACCTAGCTAAAGGACTAATTCTCTAGTCTTTTACCCGTGTGTGCGTCGATTAATAATCCTGGTGAATTCTTACTGAACACAGTCGTTTCTGCCTATAATATTGCTGCTTCAGATGATTCCAGCTTTCACTGTGCGTATCTTAATATTTTATGGGACCACAGAGAGAACTGGGGTTCTTTCTTGATTTTTATTAATATTAATATTTGGGGAGAACCCCGAATGGCGACCGGGGTTAAAGATAGTCCCAACTTAGTTCATGCGTGTCGTAGAAGGCGACTAAAATGGATACTCAATGCTTGGAGTCATAGCTAGTCACCCGACTCCGGGGACATAATTGGGCGCTGAGTAACAGCCTAATCTCGTAAAAATTATTGTTAAAACCCTCAGATAAGCCTCGTGTTGGAAAGAATAATGACAAATGTGGAGACGAAAAGCAAAATATAGAGATGAATGGAGGCAAAAATAGAGAGAGACTGAGGCACAGAAGGAGCCGTGAAAGTCATGTAGTAGTAATAGTAGTAGTAGTAGTAGCGTAGTAGTTGTTGTTAAAGTGGTGGTAGCAGCAGTAGTAGTAATAGTAGTAGTAGTAGTAGTAGTAGTAGTAGTAGTAGTAGTAGTAGTAGTAGTAGTAGTAGTAGTAGTAGTAGTAGTAGTAGTAGTAGTAGTAGTAGTTGAAGGTAGTAAGAGAAAGTTCTTAATCTTTAACGTGTGTTTTTTTTATTGTTTCTCTTACTGAAGAAATTAGAACTAGGCAGGCATTCTACTAAAATTAAAATCTTGTCAAGGGCAATGAAATATTTATACAGAATCACTAACTTGGAAGATGGCAATATAATTAAAGAATGTTTTCATATTCAAAAGAGAAGTAACTGGGGTGGGTCTTGGGCACATAAAATATATGACTTGTTGAAGCAGATAGGTATGGGTCATTCTTGGATAAATGCAAAGTATGAGTATAGAGGCTTCTGGAAAGAAGTTAAGCTAAGATTAGAAGATATTGACAGACAAGAAATTTTGCCAATACAAGTGACAAAAGCTCACTGAGATTATATAGAGAAATAAAAACAACCTGGGGGAGTGAAGGATATATAAGATATATGTAGTAAGTTAGGGCGAGAAGGTTTTGCTTGGGCGAGAACAGGAGTGAGAAACTTGAAAGGTATAGGTCAAGAGAGGGAACTAGATAAATGTCCATTGTGTGGAGAAGAGAATGCAGATTTCCATTGTATATTAAGTTGTAGTCAAACAAAGATATGGAGAGAGCAGGCTTGGTTACGTAAATGGGACAGTTTGGGGGGTGAAGTAGTAATTAGAAAAATGTTGTCAGTAAAAGGAGAAAAGAACAGGAGAAATATAGGGAATTATTTATGGAAAGTTAAAGAGAGACGGCTAAGACAATTAAGAGAAAAATGTAGAGTGGGATAGGTGAAATGGCAGAAAGTGTAAAAAGGAGCAGAGGGCCCAATACACAAAAACCTAGAGTTAGGTGTATGGGGACTGAATTACTATTCAATGGTGGGCAACATGATAGGATTTTCGGGATTTAGGAAAATATGGCATATTTAAGTATGGATTTTATAATTGTAATCTTGATTTTGTATTTCCATTTGTTGATGTAAAAGGAAATAAATTACTATTACTACTAATACTGAAGAAATTAAGTTTACAACCCTTTCAAAGAAGTAAGAGATAGAGATAGTTTATGCATAAATATAATAGTTTGTTTTATACACCAAGAGTAGAGAGAAATCCCATAACCATATCCTTAAAGGACTCCGAAATGTATGAAATTTAATTTTAAATTCTCAAACTTTATTCACCATCTACTGAACATCCACTCATAATTAAACACCTACACGTTAATTTCCCGAAAGCAGATGTTATTTCTTTCCGGGGGGGATTATAAAGTAATCCAATTATAAATATAATGTTGCTGGCATGCTAGAATATTCAATTATATAATCTAAATGCAATTTCCTATCTACATCTCGGAAGGTTTAGAACCTATATTTTTTTTCAAGTGTGTCAACTTCTTAGTTCAAAAGATAACTGAATCTTTGTATCATCTATAAAGATATGTAGTTAGAGTTTCAAAGAACAGAAAGAAAAAAATCCAGTTAAATACTCTCAGCCAAAATTTCTACACATTGTGTGGAATTCACTCCTCTAATAAACTGAATTTTCTAGCAATTATTAACTCACGTACATCTGCGATAAATATAGTATTCATAGAAATACTATATTTAAGTAAATTATTTCATGTTTAGTTGAGGTGCTCCCCTGTAACTTATCCAAGTTACATTTTGGTTTCAGCTTTGTTCTAATAGTTTTGAGGAACATAAATGTTATCTATACTGATTATTAATGCCTTGGTTGGCCTACTTTTGCATCGTGATAAGGATACACGTTGGTCCACATCACAAAGTCGCCTTCTATGCAAAGAAGATGGCCATTAAAGTGAGGTTATAGCTTCTCATACACGCTGATAAACTTGACTAGGCAGGATAAAACGTCCAGCGAGGTCCTTATAAAACAATGAATGCGTTGTAGGTTGCCAAACGTGTCTTAGTGACGTGATTTCTTGTGACATAAAGACAGAACCTCTGTTACCATTCTTCCAGTAAGGTGTGCTGTAGAAATAAATTATCTTACGTGCAAATTTAAATCAAAATAAAACAGTATTAAAATTGGAGGCGATTTGTACAGGACGGTGAACGTCTTTCATATCTCCTGTGATTGATTACTGCTGCTCGGGAACGTGTGATGAATAGCAGAGATAAAAGTCATTAGTTTACCAAGCGGATTATCGACCAAGTTCAAACAAATGTTTTTCCTTCCTTTTAAGTTTTCCTGTTTACACTTCCAAGGGACACAAACACCGAACTACTAGAACGCTTTAATTCTCACATCTCAAATGACGAGAGTCAATTCTCCTTGTTACGAGTCATGGATCGTCACTCTCATGTTATTGTTCTGAAGATTATTCTCCCAACCATTTTTTCTCATGAAGATCAGACAGCCCCCTTTGTAATATTGAAAAAAAGTTTTCTCGCTAATTCTTAAAAACATAACTGTTTAACTAGGGATGGACCAATATCAGTTTTATCGATTCTCGATACCCATATAGGATATTTTCTACGATAACCGATACTTCGATGCTCCTTACTTCTAGTTTCAATACAAAGTAGAATGTTGGGAGGGCTGTAATGCCAATAAAATTAAATAGGTGCAAATATTTAATGAGAAAAGGCTTAAAATCTCCAGTGTTCTCATTTTTAAACTCTACATTAGATAGAGGTAACATGCAAAGTTCAATGCCATGGCCAGGATTTGAATCACGGAACTCCTGGTTTCCGTCCAGTCACTCCAACCCATTGAGTTACCATGGTCAACTTGCCATCATGACATTAAATTCTCCATTTGACTCGTATATTTCCCCGGTAGACCACTAGGGGCTCTCGTATTCGAGATACACCATTTGTCCCAGGCTTCATCATTTAACTCTATTATTTTGGTTAATTGATAGAAATTAATCATTTCTTCACACTAGCCGGATATAGACAAAAGTTTTTGATAGATTCAACATGAAAAATTCAATGCCATGGCCGGGATTTGAACCACTGGTCGCCTGGTTTACGTCCAGTCGCTCTAACCCATAGCGAGCCGGAATTCTGTTGATCTCTGACTGTAGTCTAGCCGTGGCTCCATAATTACATCACCTCCTCCTGGAGGTAGGTAGCTTGGATAAGTCTATGTACATCTTAAATGTACGAGATATCCCTCTCTGTTGCATAGCCTATGCTGCATCATTTTTCGATACAAAGTGTTGAAGACAGTAACATACTGCTCTGTTCCGTGACGATATATAAACATACAAAATGGGAATTACCCAGATTCGATAAGATAGCACACAGGAAGGTATGACAAGAATTACTTCGAAGGACTTTTTCTATTTATTTATATCCATTAAGGCCATCGTCAGCTTCAAGTATGCAAACAAAGAACTGTTTGACAGATTATTCTCGTCGCTTCTAAGAACATTCTTTCCTCTAACTGTTCGATAAGTTAGTCTGAAGGTACTTTAAAACGCCACTATGTTTGATAAGATTAACATTTACAGGACTACTCTGCGGGATGTGCATACATCTAGACCTACAGGTAAGCATTTACATTTAGTTTACAATAAACTAGCAATTTGTTCATGGCAATTTGCATGCATTCTAAACTGCAGTAAAGTCACGTCTTTACGTGATTTGCACTAACGTGCAAATTGTATATTATAGGTATTACGTAAGAACCCAAGCTGCTTTATATATTTCTAACATACAGTGCTTCTCCCTTATATAACTCTAGCCATTTGAATGGCAAGTTGGTTACGACATCCCAAAAGGTGAGTAGAGCTTCCTCGCACAGTGCAATTTAGTTTTAAAAGTGTTAGTAATATGGCCGATGATATTGAATCGTTTATTTAACAATGTTTTAATACTAATCAAGCATACAATAATAATATTATATAATTTCTTCTTTTCTTTTTATCCACTTAGGGGTACGATGAATCAGTTATAACCTATGTGTTGTTCTTTTGTTAGTTTCCAGTATTTCTTCATTCTATCTGATGGTTTCTTTTTTTCCGTTCCTCTGCCGAGATAATGGGTTTGGATTTTAATGCAGATTTATCTTTGAACCATATATTTTCGTTTTTAGTTATTACTTTCGCTGTCCCGTCAAGTAATGAATTTTTTGTGACTTTTAATTCTGCTAAGTCTTTTTTAGTTTCTTTAAACCAGTTAGGTTTTGTTTTGCGTTTACGGAAGAAATCAATGATTTGTTTAGTTAATCTGCTATAGTTCATTCTAATAAGATAGCCATAAAAATTTATCCTCCTTTTTCGTATAGTACCTGAGAGTTTTTCAATTTTCTTGTAGAGAGTTTCATGCTTTATGTGTACTATATTATTATCTTGAAATTTGAGTCTTATAATCTTTCTTAATATTTTCCGTTCCTTTAATTCGAGCTTCTCTATCTGACCCTTGAAATTCATGTTTTAGTGCTTCTAATGCGTACAGTGCTTCTGGTTTAATCACTGTTTTATAATGTTTAATTTTGGATCCCCAAATAATATTCTAATAATAATTTATAATAATTACATACCACTGGCTGTGGCGAGAGTAATTTTAGACTTTCATTCAATGTATGCTTCAAATGAAATACCCAGAAAAATATTATGGCTGTTGTGTCTGCAGGTAGCACATTTCTTAACCAAACTTTCCTGCATAAGGTTCAGTCGCTGCTCAAGTTATTTTGGAAAGGATATATGTAGTATTTAACGCTCGCTTTTACTAAACAAGGCACCGCAGGTGGTGACACTGATGAGATGAAAAAGCTACTGTAAAAGTTTAAGAAAGTTTAAGAAAGGTACGATGTTTCAAAAATGCTCGTAGTTTCCGATATATCTTATTACTGGATTGAATTTTTCAAAAGTGCCAATAATGAAACAATGTTATGGAATAATTATAGAGTCCATGATTTTAAACATCTGACTACCAAAGGAAAAGAGTATAAAATAAATATAAGACTAAACAACAATGGGTATAAAAAGCAATGGAAATGTGGCACAAACATACGAGATTTCAAAATTTATAAGATATATGCATTTTGTTTAGTTTATCATCTGTCACGATATTGGCCTTCAAACTGTTTAACGGTTTGCCAGCGGACTTTCGCTGTTACAAAATATGACATCTCAACGTTGGTGGAGAGGAAATGTTGATACTGGGTTATATAATAATTGTGAACAGACGCACAGTCTGCTCCCACTCTGGAGCACTTACTTGAGCAAATAAACAGTAACTCGATAACTTGAGTTAAAAGTGTCTTGTTCTTGGTTCACAGTACCTGTGTAAAATGTAGGCCCTCTTCCTAAACAAACGTCCTCACGTGCGATGCTAATTGCTGTGTTGCCGATTCATGCTGCAGCCCTGCACCTACGGGATACAAAGCACCGCGGCAGGATATGCCCATTGCTGAGGTAGGTAATCCCTACAGCTCGTCCCAATTGGCGCTAAGATCTTTAAAATAAATACTGTCGTAATAATAAGCAACGGGATACACACAATCATTTACTCCTTTAACTTTAAAAACAAAGATCAGCACCTAGGGAAGTGCTTTAGCAGAATTAGGAAGGACAAGAAGAAATGGAATAATAATGGAAAGAATAATAAAATTTTGGTATAGGTGCTTGGGCAAACAAGAAGGGGAAATTATGAAATTATGCATGAGACAGCAAAAAGATTAGAAACAGTTGGTGGGCAGAGATAGCAGGAGTTATGGAAAAAATAGGAATGTGAGATATGTGGAGATTGAAGGAAAGGAATAAAGCGATGTGGGCAAATTGGTAAAATGCAGAATAGAAGCTATAGAAAGACAAGAAATATGTGGAAGTCTAGAAAATATGAAATCGTTACAATTTAACAAACAAATAAAAAGAAACTTGGGACGAGAAGCATACGCAGATCACTGCAATAGGCAAGAGAGAGAAGGGCTAGCTTGGATGAGGAACAATATTCTTAAGAGGAATAAGAGGTAGGGAAAAGGGAATTTGTGAATTGTTTGGGGAAAAATAAAGCGTAGAGCACTATGTGACAGAATGCGAGTAGGTGGCAATGGAAAAATGGGAGAAAGTAAAGAAGAGGATAGTAGCTATAAAAATATTAACAGGAAAGGAGGAAAAGGAGGTAAAAAGTATTGGTGAGTTCTTACAGAAAGTGTAAGAAAAATGAGCAAGAGATGTAAAGAATTTAAGGAAGATTGCGGGGAGGGGGTGAAAGGGTTTAATTAAGTAACAAAGAGGCATGGAGGTTAAGAGCTATCTGGTAGAGCAGAAGACCAGGGTGTTATGTAAGCCAAGGTAGCAACAAGGTAAAGACAAATAAATGTAGCCTAAAGTTGCAAATTGTAAAAGTTTCGAATATGCACAATAATTCATTCACTCATATTAACAGAGAGAAAGCAAAGAAATATCAAAGAGTCAGTAACTTTTAAAAAATTACTAAATTCCACAAATGATTTACGGAATTATAAACTGTAAATATTTCTTTAAATTGCATTGCGTTTTTATGACAAACCCTATTAGCGGTTTTTAAGTAATTTCTCTTTTAGATATGTTTACAGTCCCACTCTGTTTTGTAATTATTATTACTAATCTGCTATTCATTACTAGCTAAAATAATACTGAAATAGTACACACCACAACACAGTGATCACTTTTAGTGCAGTTTATGTACCAAAAACAATTTACTGCTAACAAGCCAGCTGAAAAGACGATTAGAAATCGACGTTTCGGGAGAGTACATGTCTGCCATCATAAGGATATTTTAAGAAATGTTATAACCACGAATGTATCACTGGATATAAACAAAGACAAAACACTATCAATACTCGCATCACTGAACAAAAGACTGTTTACAGTAAATTTAATGTCAGGTCAGGAGATGGCGTGAGTATAGAAAATTAATTGGGTCAAAGAAACGTAAATACTTAATGGAAATAATCATTTCTTTCACACTGGCCGTGTGTAGGCTAAGTAAGATTTGAATGAGTAGAGCCCGACTGGGAAACTTAATGCCATAGCCGGGATTTAAACCATGGATCTCCCGCTGTCTGTGCGATTGCTCTAACCCACTGAGCTACTATGGCCAACCTGCCGACATGACATTAAATTCTCCAACTGACTCGTATGTTTCCTGGTATACCACTAGGGGTTCTCATATGCTATGAGACACGCACCTTTTATGGCGACTTACTATGCTATAAGTACTTAAGTCCCAGGCTTCATAGTTAAACCACTGTTATTCAGGTAAATTGATAGAAATATTTATTTCACACTAGCCGTGTGTAGGTGTAGATTTGAATGAGTAGAGCCAGACTGAAAAATTCAATGCCATAGCCGGGATTTGAACCAGGGATGTGCTGCTCTCCATGTGGTTGCTCTAACACATTGAGCTACTATGGCCAGCCTGCCGACATTACATTAAATTCTCCAACTGACTCATATGTTTCCTGGTAGACCACTAGGGGTTCTCATATACTACGAGACACTCGCCTTTCGTGGCGACTTACTATGCTGTAAGTACTTAAGTCCCAGGCTTCATAATGAATGAATGAATGTGTAGTGTTTAACGCCCGCTTTTACTACATACGGCACCGCAGGCGGTGCCACTGATGATACATGAGATGAAGATGGAGCACCGGTGGAATGAGATGGCGGGGGAAACCGGAGGTCCCGGAGAAAACCAGCCCCAGCGCCGTGCTGTCCACAACAAATCTCACTTTGCGGTCGCCTGGGATCGAACCCGGGCCGCCTTCATGAGAGCCAAGAGGTTTAACTACTGAGCCACGGCGCGGCCACCCAGGCTTCATAGTTAAACCACTATGTTCACGTAAATTGATGGAAATAACCACTTCTTTCACACTAGCCGTGTGCAGGCTAAGATTTGAATGAGTAGATCCAGACTAAAAAGTCAATGCCATAGCCGGGATTTGAACCAGGAATGTCCCGCTCTCCGTGCGGTTGCTCTAACACATTGAGCTACTATGGCCAACATGCCGACATGACATTAAATTCTCCAACTGTTTCGTATGTTTCCCGGTAAACCACTAGGAGTTCTCATATGCTATGAGACACGCGCCTTTTGTGGCGACTTACTGTGCTGGAAGTACTTAAGTGCCAGGCTTCATAGTGAAATCCAGCATCACGATTAATGCAACCTGAGTAGTCCGGACTGGCAGAGCATTGTTTTGATAACGACTATAGAGCCAACTTTCGGGAGACGGCCATCTTGGCAAAATGCAACAGTTACTGGAAACGGAGAATTAAGAAGGAGAAAACAGTATGAGCTGCTCAATACATCGCAGTGTACACCCAGCATTGAAGAGAAAGAGAATAGAGAATGGAAACTTATATGGAAGAATCTCTTCAATAAAGTTGTTCCTACTGATTGGCAAGAGACAGCATATGAAGTATTAAACGAGACCATACCAACAGCGGAGAAATTATGGCGACATGGCCGTACAACATGTAACATATGCCAAATTTGTTCACAAATAGACACCTTGGAACATATGATTGCCTCTTGCAAACAGGTGCATCATATCTGGATGGTGCTCAGAGACTTTATTGGAAAATGGTGCCCGCCGGAGTTTCCACCATGTCTTCGAAGGCTACAGCGACTGGAATTCAGTTTTAAAGACACGGCGCTCTACAGATGTGCGATCTGGTTGGTAATGGGAAAATTACACTGGATAATTAAGAAAAATCCTGGAAATGTGGCATTACAGAGGGAATGGTTTGAATTCCTGCGAAGAGAACGCTGGAAGCTAATCACAGCGGGGCTCAGTGATTCTATGGAGCCTTATATCATCCGATTTGAGCTCCATTACACTGGTTCCGAAGTCAACTTCCATCCCAACATCTAGACTGGCTGCTTTCACGGAGCGCAGACAATCTTTAGCAAGAACATTTTGCTCGCCACAAGTTTCTTAGAACAGTGTTCCTTGAGATAGTTGTAAATATTAAAAAAAAAATAGACTGGCTATAGAAGCTCAATACTATAGCCTCAAATACTTCAAACAAAAGTTGAAAAATTGGCACCTTCTTAATCCATTTTATCATATTTCTGAGTGTTCTAATTGCAATCTTAACACTGTACTTTTAACTGTATTAGCTTGACTTATGTTGCACACAACAGTTGATTGTAGTTTCTATAAAAAAAATCTCGGTCACGGTGAGTTACCTGAATAAAGTTTTTCCGGGGTTTTCCCTTATCCTCTAAGACGAATGTCGCGTGACTCTAAGCTCCATGGACCAAAGAAAAAAAGGAGGAGGAGAGCAGAGGAACACGCTTAATCGTGATGCTGGATTTCTGTTCAGCTCCTCTTGGAAACCAGCCTTAAAAACGGAAATCCGTCGGCTTAAGAAGCACAGATCTATACAGCTTGATAATCAAGTTAAGTAGTTACCTTTCTTTCGCCCAATTAATTTCCTATACTTACGCCATCTCCTGACCTGGCAATTAATTTACTAAAAACAGTCTTTTGTTCAGCGATGTTTTGCCTTTGTTTATGTTTGTGTTATATTCAGTGATACATTTGCGGTTATAACATTTATTAAAATACACTGATGATGGGAGAGATGTAGACTCCCGAAACGTGGATTTCTAATCTTCAACTGGCTTGCTCCCCAAGATCTCCAACATAGTCGTCGCCAGGAAAGCCTTAGATCCTATTAAACCTTAACTTCATAATACATGAATGAGTCCAATCGGCACGCAGCTAATGTGCTCATAATACTCGACTGACATCGGAAAGTTTATCTCATTTTTATGTCATTTTTAGAAGTTGTAACTTTTTGGTAAGCATAACATTTAGCACACCTTGCAGCAGGTAACTTTCGTTTCAACATGAGTAAACATTTTATCGAGGTTAAACAAAGATTGTACGTTTTATTGTGAGATTATTGTGGCCCTGGTCACTGTTCCTACAGCCATGAACCGAAGTTTTCAACTGTCAGCTTGGTACATATTTGCCTATTTTGTTACTTTACTTGGAATCGCGGACCTTATATGCATAAATATGTGCATGCTTACTAGGGTAAAATAGATTAACCTAATAATGGCAAAAATTATGTACAATGTGAAGTTAACCTTAGTAAAGCTATTAATATTTCGCTCTCTATGGCAAACAATACTAAATCGTTATTTACAGAAAACAACTGAAGTTCACAACTGGGAGATCGGTCCTTCTGGTATTAACTCATAGATTTCTTCATTAATCCTTCCATTCTTTGATTTGGGTGTGCGTATTTTCCTAGAAACTGCGGTACGAGGTAATGTCACGGAGATTTGAGTGGATAAGTTAAAAAGTCGGATGCCACAGTTCAAGACGGGAGTTTGAACTCGTAGGTAACACACGTGGAATGTATTTGTGCTGTTAAGCAACATGTAAACAGAAGGCGATAAGGAGCTGAAGAGAGCGTAGAGTAGGCTGCCTGCCACATTCCCAAGGTGAAAATACCCAAGTGCCTGCCACGCGCGTGCGTACAAGATAACATTACCCATGTAGCGGCATGCACAGTTCAAAAAGGTGTCAGTGACATCCATCCCGTTAAGGCATTTCATTAAATAATAAATGAGAGGAACCAAACTCCAAACTGCAGTTTTATAGAACATTCAGTGAATGGCTTCTGCGAATCTCATTGCTTTATTTTAATTGTGCTATTTTTATAAATATGTTAATTATTTTCACAAGAGTTAACGAATAAAAATGTACCATCTGCAGCGACAAGTTAATAGATTAATTTCGTAAGGTTTGTTCCGGTCTCATCCAATCTTATTTTTGGTCTACCATATCTTTTATTCCTCTTTACTGCTCGTTTCCCTCTTTTTTCATATCTAAAACTTTGAGGCCTTACACCAACATTCAACTGCCATTACTTTGTAAAATATGGTATAGTTTCCTTTTTATTTTTCGCCACATACATTACTGAATAGAAATACCTTAATGATAATAAATATATAGAAATTAATGTTCTGTCTTAAGTTTGTGGAGCATTCTATTTAGATAATAATTTATAATATATCTAGCACAAAGCTGTATGTATGTTTTCTCTACAGAGGATTTCGGCATACGAGACTTTCTGCTGCACCTTTTTTTGTTGGTAATTTATGTCTTCCAACGTTAAGTTGGAGAAAACCCCGAAAAACCCTTATCCAGATCGAGAGTCATCCTGGCCTTATTCGAACCTTATTATCCTTATCATCCTGACCGAGATTCGAACTCGGGACATCTTGAACGTGAGGCAAATATGCTACCATCTACGCTATCGATGCGGGCTCTGCTGCACATGAAGGTGAAGGAGATACATACAATGAAATATTTGGGAAAGAAAGTTTGGGAAGGAAACTCCCCAAACAAAAAGTTATTAACTTTTTATTACATTAATTTGAAACTTTAATGAATCCTTATATTTTTAGAGATATGGTCTTGAAACTTAAAAACATTTGTAAGCATTTTATTCTATATAGCATTCCACATTGAGCCTTACTTCTATTACTTCTTGTCCACCATGGTTGCGAGTTCCGTAAATTGAGTCCCTTTAGAATATTACAAGGTAAATTCAGTTCCCAAAAACTTTCAAGATAGGTAAATTGTGTCCCCCGACCCTCGACCCGTGAGGTAAATTCAGTCCTTCCTAAACTTACAAGGTTGGCAAATTGAGTCTCTCGACCTCTGAACCGTGAAGTAAATTGAGTCCTTCCTAACCTTTCAAGTTAGGCAAATTAAGTATCTCGACCTCTGACCTATGAGGTAAATTGAGTCCTATAAACTTACAAGGTAGGCATATTGAGTCCTTCGACCCG
Organism: Mantis religiosa; assembly: GCA_030765055.1. NCBI lineage: Eukaryota > Metazoa > Arthropoda > Insecta > Mantodea > Mantidae > Mantis > Mantis religiosa. Next base: position 138,489,065 of record CM060955.1, on the reverse strand, counting down.
TGAGGTAAATTCAGTCCACCCTAAACTTTCAAGGTTGGCAAATTGAGTCTCTCGACCTCTGAACCGTGAAGTAAATTGAGTCCTTCCTAACCTTTCAAGTTAGGCAAATTAAGTATCTCGACCTCTGACCTATGAGGTAAATTGAGTCCTATAAACTTACAAGGTAGGCATATTGAGTCCTTCGACCCGTGAGGTAAATTCAGTCCACCCTAAACTTTCAAGGTTGGCAAATTGAGTCTCTCGACCTCTGAACCGTGAAGTAAATTGAGTCCTTCCTAACCTTTCAAGTTAGGCAAATTAAGTATCTCGGCCTCTGACCTATGAGGTAAATTGAGTCCTATAAACTTTCAAGGTAGGCAAATTGAGTCCCTCGACCCGTGAGGTAAATTAAGTCCTTCCTAAACTTTCAGGTGGGCAAAATGAGTCTATTGACCTCTGACCCGTGAGGTAAATTGAGTCCTTCCTAAACTTTCAGGTGGGCAAATTGAGTTCCTCGACCTCTGACCCGTGAGGTAAATTGAGTCCTTCCTAAACTTTCAAGGTGGGCAAATTGAGTTCCTCAACCTGACCCGTGAGGTAAATTGAGTCCTTCCTAAACTTTCAAGGTGGGCAAAATGAGTCTATTGACCTCTGACCCGTGAGGTAAATCGAGTAATTCCTAAACCTTCAAGGTAGGCAAATTGAGCCTCTCGAACTCTGACCCGTGAGGTAAATCGAGTCCTTCCTAAACCTTCAAGGTAGGTTAATTGAGTCCCTCGACGGGTGAGGTAAATTAAGTCCTTCCTAAACTTTCAAGGTAGGTAAATTGAGTCCCTAGACCTGCAACTGTGACAAAAGTTCCCCTCCCAATTTGTTCAGACTTGGGACTTTTCAACCATTCAGCAGGTCGGTGTGGTTAAAAATGTTGTCTTGTTAAAAGCGTTTGTACGAGCAACTTGCAATAGTTTGGTCACGCAGGTAAAAAATTTAAAAGAAACACCTTTCACAAAGTCTTAGTATGTCGTTATTAGTAAACTTCACCATGTGCCCCCTCAAAAACGTTTCTTTTTCCAATGTTTTCTTTTTCCCTGTACTATGTAACTGAACATACACAACTGACTGAATGCTGTTCAAAACGTCAACGAAGTTATAAATATTTGGGTGTGAAGTTAAAATAAGTCATTTAATTTGGCATGGAAGGGTTCACAGCTATTAGTTGTACGACTTGTGGTAGCTGTGTAATCAGTCCAAATAGCAGACTCCATCTACATTATGGATTAAAAAGCTTGGTACACTCAACTTACTGCTTAGAGCATCGTAAACAACTAATTATGGACAGAATTTACCTATCCCCTATGTTTGTTTCCTCCAGTTATTTCCCATTAATGAGAAGTGAAGAAAATGTGGTGCAAATTTCGACAAGGAAGACGGTGCTGACCAGTTCTGAACCAAGGAGCTCTCTTAACTCTGTCGCTTAAGGGAAGTGTCAGTATAAATATAAATATTTTTTATTTTTCACAAAGTCACTGCATCATTTCTCACCGTCACCAGCTATAATGCAATATTGTTAATTTTCATCATGGCCAGTAAAGCAATGGTGGTGATAGGTCAATAAATGAAAAAAATGACAATAGTTTGCATTAAGTTATCAGTTGTTTTAAACAAAAGCATATTTTAATAACGCTTTTATTTCCTCTTTCAAATTTTCACTAAAAAGCATTTGTTTTAAAATGACATCCTAGCGTTTGACTGTAGATTCTCTTTAAATACAAAAGCCGACATTTTTGATCGAGCGTTTACACAAATTACATGATCACCGAAGATCGTCTTCGTGTATTTAGTTAATGATGTGTGTTGCTGTCTCGGATATATCGATGAATTAATCACTTCTCCTGTAAAATTACAGATTAAGTAGCGGATGCTGGACAGCCAACATGTAAGCGATTAGTTAGCTTTCATCAGGTTGGAAATATCGATACAGGACTGGATGTCTTCAGCTATGTAAATCAAATTAAAATGTCATTAACACTGCTATGATCATTGTCAGCAAACATTAATACATTTCTAGTTGGACATGCAATGTTTCTTACTAGCGAAAACGTTAGGTGCAAAGATACCTTAAACACTGAAAGTAAATGAGTCACAATATTTCAACATGTGTAATGGAAAGTGTTTGTTCCAAATATTGCACCACATCCCAAAGTGTAGGAAAACAGACAATAAGAAAAATTTTAGTAGCGATGTAAACAATTAACTTGAGAAGTACGGAAAGGTAAACAGAGAAGGCCAGAATTTTTTCTGTTGGAAAGCACATGCTCATGCAGAGGTCCCGCGTTCGATTCTCGATCTGAGGTTTTTTTTTATTTGTAGTTAAGTCTATTCCCTATCCGCGAGATTTTTACAATTTTCGTATAGGCTATCATTAGAATTGCTACCAAAACGTTAAGGAAATATTTAGAAAGCGTACACGTAATAATAGATTTCTCCAGTGGTACAAGATAAACCCACAAAATATTTTTTGGTAAAAACGGTTTAATATATTTTGTAAATGAAGCCAATCATACTGTACATTCTGCTTCGATTACCTCCAACCTAGAAAATATAACATCTGTAAAATCAACTTAATTGTTTCCTGAAAAGAAATTAGTAAAGTTCAACATGAAAAATTCAATGTCATGGCCGGGATTTGAACATGGATCTCCTTACATAAGACGTGAAGCTTTCCTGGCGACGAATACGCTCTCTTTCTTCTCGGGCCAGCCAGCTAGGTGAAAAGATGATTAGATATCAATGTTTCGGGAGTGTGCATCTCTCCCATCATCAGGATATTTATAAAATGTTATAACAACAGATGAAACACTGGATTTAACATCAATATAAACAAAAACAAAACACTATCAAAATTCGCATTACTGACCGTTTTCATTAAATTAAATGCGAGGTCAGGAGATGGCGTGAGTATAGAAAATTGTGTCAAAGAAACGTAACTACTTAACTTGATTATCAAGCTCTATTGATATTTGCTTCTTAAATCGACGGATTTCCATTTTAAGGCCGGTTTCCAGTCAGAGCTGAACTGAAATTCAGCATCACGACTAAGCGTGCTCCTTTCAGAGGAAATCACCAAAGTTTCCTTAATTCTCCGCTCCCAGTAACTGTTGCATTTTGCCAAGATGGTCGTCTCCCGAAAATTGGCTCTATGGCCGTTATCAAAACAATGCTCTGCCAGCCCAGACTTCTCAGGTTGCTTTAAACTAATGCTCCGTTCATGTTCGATTATTCTAGTAGCGATGCTCCTTCCGGTTTGTCCTATATACGGTGTCCCACATTCACAGGGAATGCGGTACACTCCCGGAACTTGGAAGTCCAGTTTGTCTTTCATTGGTCTCAACATGGGATGCCTGCATCCCATTTGCTGGGAATCTATCCGGCAGAATCAGCAGAATTCTCGCCAAATACATCAGGACCATCCACGAGTCACCCCCGAAGATTAAACATCTGTTGAAACCGGTGAAAGGCAAACTGGACTTCCAAGTTCCGGGAGTGTACCGCATTCCCTGTGAATGTGGGACACCGTATATAGGACAAACCGGAAGGACCATCGCTACTAGAATAAACGAACATGAACGGAGCATTCGTTTAATGCAACCTGAGAAGTCTGGGCTGGCAGAACATTGTTTTGATAACGACCATAGAGCCAATTTTCGGGAGGCGACCATCTTGGTAATATGCAGCAATTACTGGGAGCGGAGAATTAAGGAAGCTTTAGCGATTTCCTCTGAAAGGAGCACGCTTAATCGTGATGCTGAATTTCATTTCAGCTCTTACTGAAAACCGGCCTTAAAAAGGAAATCCGTCGATTTAAGAAGCAAAGATCAACAGAGCTTGATAATCAAGTTAAGTAGTTACGTTTCTTTGACACAATTTTCTATACTCACGCCATCTCCTGACCTGGCATTTAATTTACTGAAAACAGTCTTTTGTTCAATAATGTGAATTTTGATAGTGTTTTTTTTCTTTGTTTTTAGTTGTGTTAAACCCAGTTTTTCATCTGTGGTTATAACATTTTTTAAATATCCTGATGATGGGAGAGATGCACGTTGATATCTAATCATCTTTTCACCTAGCCGGCCCGAGAAGAAAGTGAACGGATCTCCTATTTCCGTCCAGTCGCTCTTAGCATTGAGCTACCAGGAGATCCGTGGTTCAAATCCCGGCCATGGCACTGATATTCAAAAATCAATAGCCAGAGACAAATTACTCTTGTATTCCAAATCGAAAGCTAGAAGAGGTTACATCACTTCATAATTTTTGAAACTTCTAAGAAATATGAAACTGAAGGAGTGGAAAACGATGTTTGTATTTGTGTTGTAGGGTTTATGTAGAAAAAACGGCTACTAAATAAATCAACCATGTCTCGACAGCAAGAGTCTCCTACATTTGTTCATCTGTTATTCTCCCTGGCTGGTGGTCATAAAACTCGTCGTATACCGGTTTACATTCGATGTCTGTCTAAAATCGATTAAATACGATACACGTCGTGTAGACCTGGTCATCATCGATCTACATCTGTGAAACCCGACACCAGTGGCTAGTGTGGTCTCTCAGACGTCCACATATAATGTATGCGTATACAATTGCGCAAGTGTTTCAGCGGTCATCAATCAATAAATGATACGTAATAGTTTTTGCGCTTCCTTTCTGTAGCCGTTACATAAATCATGTGGTAGATTAGACGTCAGGCGCAGGTAGTTTCAATTACAACGCAATGCCGGCTTCATTTGGTTTTGTGTAAGGACCACGTCTTCCTGTGGAATCTAAGGTGTAGCTACTGACAGAGTAACCCATATTGTTTTCTGACAAAGGAAAGGCCGAAAAAAGTGATACCGCCTCAACTATCACCACATTAACTCTTTTATTGATAGATCTATCCGAAGTACGCTAATTTCCTCATGGTTGTCTCCCTATATTTGTTTACAGCGGTTTCACAACTTATCCCCCGAAGTGTCTTCCTTTGAATGGTCTGATTTATGTCTTTGGCCCAATTTCCGTTCTCATTTTGGATACCAATACACCTTCAGGTTTTGGTATTTGCCCAATAAAGTGCTCATACGTTTCTGCCATTCCATATTCTGCATTTAATACAGTAATAACTCATATTTAAGGTCAGGATTTTAATATAAATGTATGTTTCTTCTCAGCTGTCAGAAAAGCTGTGCCCACTTATGGTCGGTGAGAAATTGGTTAATGGTTAATGCTCGTGGGGCCTGCTGGGCAGGGGCTACTCAGATTGCTGACCAATCATGTACTCTGGTTACATTACCATCAGTGGCACGGCGTAATCATCGTTAAAACAGCTACGGTTTCAGTATAAATTTGCGTGCATATTGATTGTATGCAAACGCTTCAACCGGTGAAGTATTCGATCGTCTTACAGTCACGACTCCTTAGGATTTAATCATTCTGTCATTTTATATTTTCCCGTAGGGGCGGGGATCCGTCCCCTTCAGCTGCCGAGGTGCGGGCGCTGCGGACCTTTAGCACTCGTGGTACCTCTGACGTTACTAGACGAACCTCGGGCCGAGCTGCCGAGCCCCTCCCGTCGGGAAGTTGTTCGGATTGGGTTGGACTCGATGGGGGCAGTGTGTTCCCGACACCCACGGATAATTGGGTACCTCCGGTCTGGCTACAGTCGCCCGGAGGGGGTAGAGGGTTGCCTCATAAGTCCCGGGTACTAGCCTGCAGAGCTGGTAGAAGGTTTGCTAGATCACCAGGCGGTCCCACCGAGGTGTTCGGTAGTCTTCCCTGAGGGGTTGACGCGCGTAAGTGGCGTATCCACTTCCATCCCGTCCTGACGTTGTACTCAGCGGGGGGGGGTAGCTTTTTAAGAAAGCAGGTATTGCCCTATGGAAAGAGCCCCGGAGGCCCGGGTCCTTGGACCTACGAGTCCAGGACAAATGGGAGTAAAACCTCTGCACTTAGCACTTGACACACTTAACTGTCATTTCATATTCACAACTTAATCTTGCGGACATAGGGTGATCTGAGGGTGCAGACTGGCAGTGAGTATATATGGCAACAGCGTATAAAGATATCATTCGCGAGCTAATTCCGCACCTAGGTAATATAAGACCTAATAATCCGTTTGTATTTTACATATATAATTCATATTACCTTCACCTTTAATTTATCTACACAGTATTTCCGAATAATATGTGCAATGGAGTCAGTTTTGCAGCTTCTAAACACGTGCATACATCACAAACAACAGGTCACAACCTAGATCGTCTCCCGGTTTGCTAAGTAGCTGCGCTATCATCATGCTAAGGAAACAACCAAAATCAGTGCAGAAAGTAGATCTCAATAAAGGTATAAATGTTAACTAACAGGGCAGTATTTTCAGCATTATATTCAGCGGAACTGTACGTGAAAATATGGCAGCCGTTTCGTAGTTTATAGGTTAACTAGTCCGAATTTCGGTGTCGCAGTTTCGAAATTCTCTTAGGTATAATTTTATGCAGCATTAAATATTACATTATTTTGTGTTTAGGCAGCGCAGGAACTCTGGTGTGCGAACCTCAAAAGTTGTTATTGGGACGCACCGGTCACGAAAACAAAAACATTACTCCTTGCTCTTTGTCAGTGACCCTAGCCTACCTTTCAGGTAATTGGACAAAAGGCAGTTACTTGTGAAAAAGTCGATAATGACTCGGACGGTTACAAGATTGCTAATTTGGCTATGATCTTAATTGTACAGTACTCTCAACCAGTTACTGTAAAATCAACAGCTTCCTTTTAAATTACAAATGCTTTATTTGGTATTATTAAACACAGCGAAATAAAATGATTGTCTCATTGCATAAGGCATTTAGTTTTGGTTACATTTATCCACAATTCTTTGATATTGTTCTGTTTTTTATTATTATTTAATCCTTCCATCCTCAATCTCACTAACATCAAATTCCCGCTAAAAGGTTTAAGTTGTATATATCCACCAACTTATTTGCCATCATTGACTGTTATAACGGAATGTTGGAACCGTTAAACACCCATAAACAAATAACTAAAGAATAGCGTATTTAAGGCGGTTTCACATGCCAAAGAAATATATTAGTACCAAGCTACTTTTTGTGTAATTTTACGTCCTCCAACGTTATGTCATATCGTACGGTAAATGAAATGGGCGAAATGATGCTCAAATGTGTCCAGGGTCCATGGAGCTTAGAGCTAACCGACTTTCGTCTGTAAGGATAAGGGAAAACACAGGAAATACCCTCATTCAGGTAACTCACTCTGACCGAGATTCGAACTCGGGACTTCTTGAACGTGAGGCAGACATGCTACCATCTACGCTACCGAGGCGGGCACAAGCTACCGTGGAGTACTATAGTCGCGCTGCTGGAACGGTTACCAAGGATTTATCTTTGGTAATAGAAACCTCGAAGATAACGCACTGATTCTTCTGTAAAAGTTAGAAGGGTACCGACGCGCCTCCCGGCAGTGTGGTAAGCACCAATAAAATCATCGCTTCAGCCGATGGAATTTGCAGGAATCACAAATGACAGATTTTCACTCCACAGATTTTCAATCAGTGCGTTATCCGAGGTAACTATTACCAAAGATAAATCCATGTGACTATACGTGGCAAAGGGAGAAGACGTATCGGAAAAAATCCGCAACACAGAGATGTATACCTGAGCTTATCGCACATACACGGTGAGTCCAATGTATGTATACTCTGTTCACATATATAATCATGTCTTCTGGACAGCAACGTGTCTTTCATCGGCAGGCGCGGTGATGATGATGATGATGATGATGATGATGATGATGATGATGATGATGATGATGATGATGATGATGATGATGATGATGATGATGATGATGATGATGATGATGATGATGATGATGATGATGATGATGATGATGATGATGATGATGATGATGATGATGATGATGATGATGATGATGATGATGATGATGATGATGATGATGATGATGATGATGATGATGATGAGACGATGATTTGGTTTAAGGGTGCTCAACTTCTACGTCATCAGCGCCCTTAAAAAGCCAATTGTGGTAACACTGATTAAAAGACTAACACGCTAAAAGACAAATATATTAAACAAAATAGAGATAAAACCAACGCAGGACGGAGTGGCAAAGACTAAAAAGGACACTTAAAAACATAAACAGGGTAAAACAGTTAAATACCCAATTTCTGAGGCCTAGATTCTAAAATTGAGAGCTAAGACGAACGCTAAAACTTTGCCTACTGCCGTCTCGTCATCCGCGAGTATCTCTGCCAAGCTGGCCGGCAGCTGGAGAGATCTGCGGAGACGTTCTAGGTTAACGGCAGGCGCGAGAAAACATATACAGAGACACTCAGCTTCCAATCGATCTATTTGTGTTTCGTAACTTACTGTACGTCAACTTACTAATCTTTCACTCTTCTATTTGACCAGATAAGACACGATAAGGGACGATCACAGCGCTGGTCAGCCGAGGGTCAATACCCCTCAACGCTCTGTCGAGAAATATGTCGGTATGTTTAAAAACAACTACAGGAAACGGTACGCTGTGTCACCTACCTGCGAACTTCGATAGCATGAGGCACGCGGCACGCGCCGGTGTTCCTGTAACTGCCTAATTCACACTCCTTTTGAAGCGCTTTATGCGGCTCTATTGGCGATAAAACTATATGTGTCACATAGCTGAGCTTCGAAACACCCTGTATATATTCCGTTGTACAAGAATTCTTGAAGACCTAGTAGTGGTATTAGGTCTGCAATAACTCTAAGCTATGCACAGTTTCTATATCATATTTGACGTCTCATAACGTAAACTGTTAACAAAAATACTGGACTATATTAGCAGACAAACTTCGAATAAGATATATTTTGCATGTGAGAATTTACAATTCATGTCATCTTTTACAAGAATGTTGCAGACATTTACTGCTGTTTAGTATGTCATTTGTCATGCAATCAAATTCTATCGTAGCCCAATGAAGTGGGACTATGAAACACACAACTCTGGTCTGTCATGGCATTATACACTAATTAATGCGGTACCAAAGTTACAGTTCAAAGAATCGAATTTAGTGCTTTGTCAGGTCTGTAGTGAAAACCTGCAACACTTTGAATCTGCCCACGAAGCTATAAAATGTCTCCTTTTCCATGAAGTGGTAAAAAGTCCTCCGCTCCCGTACATTTTACGGGCAGACTGTAAAGTTAGCAAGTATGCAATAATATTAGGTAACGCTTGGTACTTCTAAACGGAAGCGTGTTTTAGAAAGTAACCTGCTTCAAACAGGTTGCCCCACGTCACAAAGCTTGTGATCCATAAAATGTATCCAATATTCTCCTTTATGCAGTGGTGAGGGGTGGGGAACTTCATTTTACTGACTATAAGAAAGACATAGTTCAATGTTTTTTGCACACCTTGTAGGGATATAAAAATTCATTCCAAAATGTGTTTCTGATTGCCTAACACTCGATTTCCTGAGGATCAAATGAACGTTCACCACACAGCTAAACAAGCAAAGTAGACAACTAATATGTTTATGGACTGTTAATAAGGATGCAACAACTGTATGTGTGTGCATGGGGAAAACGGAGGGGGAAAATCCCGTCAAGATGGGAGGGGGTGCTCGCCTGGAAAACGGATATGAAAAGATTGCCTGTTGGCTGGGGTTTAAACAACTGTGGAAACATTACTTCACAACAGATGTATAGACATTTCTCTTCCACACATACTTGTTCAGTTATTGATAAACCTTTATATACTTTTATTCCTGTTCTGGTGCAAAGTTAGCGGATGGGTCGGTTCCCATATTCGATCTCCCTCTTCAACTGCCTGTCGACCTTATGATCAATTTTGTATTAAGTCTCTTTCGCGACCATTTTATGTGCTCGTTCTCTGATTTAGGTGCTTCTTCTTGTTGAGTCTTGACATAGTTCAACCTCTAATGCACTTACATGTATTGAACGTTGAGACTTCTTACTAAACAAAAAATTACACTCCATCTATAAGGATTAGAATTACTGTTTAGTGGATTAGGCAAGGCGATCAGTCTTGATTTATTGTACCTATGCCCCTAAGTGGGGCTCCCTGGGTGGAACGATGAGGCGAGAGGCAGAAGGCAAAGTCCATACGTTTTACTTAGATGGAACCTCCACCTGGTAGGCCAGGACAACAGACAGTGCCCCCTACCTTGGTTGGAAGCGGTCCCAGCAGACGTTTCGTAGACTGGCAACCGAAGGAAGTGATTCACTCAGAGCATATCATCCTGTCATGCACCGCCGAGGCACCGCCGACACTTCTGCCCTGAAAGCGACCACCAGTTGATAGATGTGAAATAATAATGGTGACGAAATGGACGGACAGGAATTTCGGGAGATGTGATTAACCTACCCAGTATTCGCGATTCGGGAAACCCCCGAAAAACCCATGGGTCAGTAAGTTCGGCCACGGGAATCGAACCCGGGACTCCCGAATGCGGGCTACAGAGGGAACCGCCTGAGCGTCCCGCTTGGTGATCTATAATAAAACGCAATCAAAATGTTTTCTTAATTTGGAATTTTAGATACCTTGTTTATTGTCCTGCGCCATGGCGAAGTGGGTTAGAGCGTTTTGTTTTGGTTCCCTGCCACGGAATGCACCCGGGTTCGAACTCACACTGGGCATGCCGATTTTAAGTATAGAACCGGTGTTCACTCAGCACAGTGAGAACATTGAGGAACGTGGCGAACCTTGGTGAGAGAGCCAACTTTCAAGAGCTCCCGAGTTCGAATCTTGGTCAGGGTGAGTTACCTGGATAAGGTTTTGCCGGGGTTTCCCTTATCCTAAAAGACGAATGTCGGGTAACTCTAAGCTCCGTGGACTCCGGACTCATTTGAGCATCATTTCACCCATTTCATTCATCGTCCGATATGACTTAACGTTGAAGGACGTAACTTTTTTTTAAAAAGCCAACTTTCTGGCAGGGGGTGCCGTGTTGCTGACCACATCTCCCCGTATCGGTTGGCTGCCTTGTATATGTGGGCGTGAGGCCGGCAGTCGGCTTGGCAGGCTCTGGCTTGCTAGTGGACTGTTACCCATGGGTTACGTTTACGTTACCTTGTTTATAAGTATAGACAGGCTTGTCTTAACAAAAATATCGTATTTAAGATTTTTTTTTCTCCGGTATTATGAGGGGCAGTTATCCATCGATGGTTATAAAACTAAGGAAGAGAGTAACTATCAGTTACCTTAAAATAACCGGATTACTAAGTTTAATGTTCGTGACACCTAAATTAATATATTAAACCTCTCAAATTCTGCCTTTTCTAGATCTAAAGATAATCATAAGTAACATCAAACCATATTTATGTATTTACAAGAAATTTACTCATATTAATAATTACATAAAAATAAACGTTTTACATAAATTCGCTATTTTGAATAGTTTGACTTATAGGTTAATAAATATACCCCAAAATAAACAGTAGTTTAACAGCGAATATAAACACATTAATACTGGTTTAACTAATGTTTTAATAACGACTTTATACGTAAAAGTTTGAAAATTTACATATCAAAAAATATAAATTATATTTCTATCCATAAAAAATAAAAGACGATTACAATTTTAAAAATTGTGCTTACTATCCTTGGGTTAATACACATTTTCCAGATTTTTTTAAATGTGGTATAATTTTGTTTCCTGAAAATAAATATAATATTACAAATTTGCTACATTTCTCTAAAAGTAGGTTTCCGATCATAAAAATATCTAGCATTTCTCAACTTTATTCTTTAGATTGGGAGCAGCTTTACATTGGAACGACCAAACCTACTTTAGAAACCACAACGAAAGAACATATTGAAAATATTAGGTATAAACATACTGATAAACAGGCCGTGGCAGATCATTTTTGGCCATTTAACCACGAAATAAATCCAATTAAAGTAATTAAATGGTCCATTAGATTTAATGGGTTGGGAAAAAATATTTATTTTAGAAAATATAAATCGCGTTATGAATTTTGAAACATCGCTAATCGATTCTGTCCATAAGTTTATATCATTGGAAAAGCAAACTTTCAAGTTTTTAAAAAAATTGCGCTGGGATGTCCGCTGTAAAACTCTGAAGGCAGTTCTGAATGGCTGAATGTTGGAGTATGGAATGACGACAGCCATTGCTTGGAGCTTTATTGGAATTTAATTTAGCGTGCCACTCTGAGTTTGGAAGACTGCCAGTCAACGGAAAGCGTGGTGACGAACGACTTCGCCGATATGATTTAGTACTGCACGGCTTTCAAATTGTCCCTGGGTTTAGTACCCACCACCACCGTATCGTGTTCCTCGAGATTATATGTTACATACGCCCCAGCCTGTCGCGACCATCTGGTTCTCGTCGTAGATGCTAATAATGCGAGAACCCACCTGTTCAAAGACAATTCATTCCTATCAGCGCCATTATCTATTTAAACAAAATAAAACAATAAGGTTATCTTACACAAAATTTACATTTTTAACACGTTCGTGTTTCGCCTTCTTTGATTCAATCAGAAGTTTCAACGCCCTACGTATCCATTAAATCTTCAATATGTAGGTTTGGGAAGGGTTTCGCAATGGGTTTACGGCATCAGCAAATAAAACTACAATGTTTTCTTTTAGGTGACCGTTGAAATGAATGAAGATATGTTACATAAATAATCAAATTTGCCTTAAAAATGTAAAAATACAAATGTTTTAGTTTTACGAAAAATTCTTAAGGAAAGATCTAACCTGCTGATATGAACCTTATATTGAAGGTATACTCTTCAACATTTCGGTGTTTCTTGCTTCTTAAAATCTAGAAGAAAGCTTACATAAATTTCAATATACTATCCCATAGTTCTTGGAGGAATCCCTATACCCACCGCTCAGTTAGTAAGTTACCTCGGCCTCATACTGGACAGTAAACTAACCTGGAATCTCCACATCAGGTATCTTCTGTCAAGACACCGAATCCAAAACAAACACATAATACAGTTAAAATCGCCTCTTGCAATGCAATATAAACGCATTCTATACAACTCACTGATCAAACCTATTTGGCAATATGGTTTCTCCATATAGAGCTCTGCTGCAGCGTCACAAGTAAAAAAAAAAAAAAATTCAAGTAATCCAAAATAGATACCTGATTGGCCACAGGTACTGCATGGCATGTTTAGCAACACCACACTTCACAGGGACCTGAACATACTAGAAGTGATGGATGTCATCAGCACAAGCTACATCAGACTACACCAAACTTTTACCAATCATCCAAATCCACTGCTACAAGACATTTTCCTACACCTCCTCCACAATCGCAAAATAGAAGACTAAAAAGAAAACAACACAACGAACTGCTCATTTAATATCATGTGTTTTGTAAGTATGATAAAGTGATTTTTGTTTTGTGATTATATGTTTGTTAATATTTAATGTAACTGATGTAGGACTCTTATTGAACAGCATCCTAACACACGCTTCAAGTGATGTAACATTACTATTGATCACAACTATAAGTAACATAATGTATTTGGATACAATAAAAATTATCGACAATTAAAAAAAAACATAAATTTCGGCTAATAATGGCACAATTCTTCGGAAAACTTTTATCCTCTATAACCGTTTCCCATTATGTACTTAAAGTACTGTACTCCACCCAAATATTTGAAAAATGTGTATTTTGAAACTTGTTGCACCCAAAGAATAGTTTTTAAAAACAGTTAAATGTGTGTATGTGAAAAACTTAACGCAAAAATGAAAATTTGGATAAAATATTAAACTTTACTAACTTCGTATCTTTCCAGGATGTCATATGAAAATTTTCAACAGCAAAAATCCCCCAAAACTATTCTAACATGGACTTTTTTAAATTGTTAGTTTGTTACGCAATAAGCGGAAATGTACCGCAGAGAAAAACGTATATTTTCATAATCTGCAATTTATTTTAAGTAACATTTTATGACATAAATTATTTCAACATATTCTTTAACAATAATTCGATTTGTTCGACACTTTTGCCATTATTTTAATTCATTTGAAATTGTAGAAAACTATAGAATTGTGGTGTCCGGTTTTTAAAAATGTTATTACTAATATTCCCTTTGAATCTATAGTGCGATCCATATAGCTCTGAACCATTTCAATAGGTCATAACTTTTGAACCAATAATAGGACACATGTGCAACTCTGGGAAAATATAATACACAATTGGGAGATTACATTACACTATTTACATCTCAGAGAAAATGTTGGAAGTGTCCTCCACCAGCATCTATACATGTTTGCACTCGTCTCACCATATTCTCTGAAGTTTTACGCAGATGATATCGAATTGAGAGAAGGTTATTTCCAGCAAGATGGAGCAACGTGCCATACATCTAATGACACCATGGAACTTGTAACCAGTTTCTTTGATAATCGAATAATCTCAAAAGGTCTGTGGTCCCCCAGATCTCCTGACCTAACCTCACCTGATTTTTTCCTGTGGGGGTATCTAACATTAGAGTGTACAAAAATAGGCTTCGGTCAGTTGATGTTCTCAAGGAATCCATTCGAGCCGAAATAAGTAACATTGGCGAGGATACTCTCCGTAAAACTTAAGAGAATATGATGATACGAGTACAAATATGTATAGATGCTGGTGGAGGACACTTCCAACATTTTCTCTGAGATGTAAATAGCGTAATGTAATGGCTTATTGAAGTGGTTCAGTTTTATATGGATTGCACTAAATAACAAAATGAGACTATTCCAGCAAATGTTTAGCACAAATAAAATTAAGCAGGCGGAAATTAACTTCAAAAACAGTTTGTATAGCAGCTAGATTTTTGTTTAATAAAGACTTAATTCATTAAATTGTATGAAATATATTCATTTCTAAGATAAATGTATGGATAGGAACGATAACGTAACCCGATTGTCTGCAGATAACGGAAGTGAGAGAGTAGAGCAATATTCGGGCGGATACTCCCTGCTATTTTCAGTTCTGGTTGAGCGAGGCCTTATGGAACGAATTAATTTTCCATGAGGTGCACTTTTAAGAGTCGAAGTAACTTTTCGCCTACGCACACAAGAAGCATGTCTTCCTGGAGTTAACACTTTGAAGAGCAGATCGTCTTTGCTTGGCGGATCATTCCGCCAGATATCTTGTGCGTTCTTCCGCGCCATTCCCGTAACCCTAATAGATCGATTATTTCTGGTCTGAATGACTGAACAACAAAGGGATTAGAGCACCCCAAACTTCTAGAGCCAGGCCGTGGGAGCCTCAGAATGTCCAGTGGGAAACACCCTTTCTCAGGGTGAGAAGATTTGCTTTCATTAAGAATACATATGCAGAATAGCACGTTGGGGAAATTTGACGCAGTAAAACTTGTGATCTAGTGACCGTAGAGTATCATACAGTTCTGTGGTAGATACTTCGTTCCACTTTCAAACAATTTCTTTTGCTGTGCTGATTTGCTATACGACAATATTATAAATCTTATCACATGACTATCTTCACCCAATATTCATTTTATGCAGCTTCTACCAACAATACTTAATAACAGTCCACTTCAACTGACAGGGTAAATCTTTACAAAAATAATTTGGTTTATTACAGATTTCTTTGTAGACATAGAGAATGATTGCCCGCCTCGGTAGCGTAGATGGTGGCGCATCTGCCTCACGTTCAAGGGGTTCCGTGTTCGAATTTCCGTCAGATAAGGATAAGGATTTTTTCGGGGGTTTCCCTTATCCTGAAAGACGAATGCCGGGTAACTATAAGCTCCTTTGACCCTGGTCTCATTTGAGCATCATTTCATCCATTTCATTCATCGTCTGCTATGGCTTATCGTTGGAGAACGTAAATATAAAAAAAAAAAAAAAAGATCGAAGATACTGAATCAACGTTCAGATGTTTAAAATAGAGTCACATTTGCACGCTTTCTATGACGTCACGTAAAACAACTGAATGGCGACAAAACTTTACAACAATCATCGAGTTCAAAAATCCGAATATTAATACCTACGGATGGGTCCGTACAATTTTTCTCGATACTCGCTTCTGATACTGATACACGATATTTTCCAAGATACTTCGAGTATCGAAGTAATTTCTACTTCTAGTTTCAATATAATATAGAATGTTGGTAGAACTCTGTAATGTCAATAAAATTAAATAGTTGCACTTATTAAATGAGACAAAAATTAAAACCATCAGTGTTCTTGCCCGCCTCGATTGCGTGGTGGTAGCGTACCTGCCTCATGTTCAAGAGGTCCCGAGTTCGAATCTCGGTCAGGGTTAGTTAACTGGATAAGGTTTTACCCTGGTCTCATTTGGCATCACTTCACCCAATTCATGTATCGTTCGATATGACTTAACGTTGGAGGACGTAAAATTAGAAAAAAATTCTGTTTTCTTTATTTTTAAACTCTGTATTACACATTTAAAAGCAAAACAGTCCATTTTTATAAGTTTTTGTTCAAAAATACTAGCATTTTCACTCTTTCAGGGTCAAGTCTACTTCTTTATATGCCATATGAATCCTGCTGTGCTAAATACTCTTTCAGAGAAAACTGTTACAGACGGAATACACAAATGCTTATTCTTTTTTTTTTTTTTTTTTAGTTCCTGAAATTTTGAATTTCGTTTCCAGTAATTCAGTGCACTAGAAAGAGGTAACAAATTGTCGTTGAGTTATGCAGGATTTCTTCATAGGATTTAATTTGACACCCGATTATTTTCTTGCATTATGATACTGTACCACATTCCTGGTAATTTCTAGGCCTTTGCAATGTTCTATATGCGACAATAATAGTTTGTTATTCTAAAATAAAATAAAAGTTGCAGAATCACCACCAAAGTATCGAAAAAGTACCGAGAGAATTTTCAGAATTATCGTATCGAGGTATTTCAAGTATCAATGACCCGTCCCTAATCATAACCTAGATCAGTTTTACGAAAGCATACAACATTTCCTCCCAGTGAAGAGGACTTCATAGGCTATTCGTAGAAAATTCGAGATATGTATACTCACAATTCATCAAGAAGGCCTTCAACGTTCCATGAATAAAAATATATTTACTGGGGAAAAATATTATCTAAATATATCCACAAAGAAAACGAAGATAATGGAACATCGAGGAAAATATCCTATAAAATCAAAAATAAGCATTGAAAATAAATGCCTGGAACAGTTCTCGAATTTCAGCTGTTTGGGCTGTGATGTAAGCTTTGACTTCGACAAAGACATAGAAAACAAAACAAACAAATTTCAGCAGATGTGTGGAGCTATAGCAAGATAATTTAAAAACAAAGCAAGGAAAGAAACAAAGTTAAAATGTTATAAAACGATGGAGGTTGCAGTGCTCATGTATGTGAGTCCCGGATGTTAAAAGAAAGACATACAAGGCGGCTGAAATGAGGTTCTTAAAAAGAGTTAAACAATATACTAGAGGAGATTTAATAAGAAATGAAACTATTCGAGAGCAACTTAAAAGTTAAGCACTGGCGCGACAGCCCTAAAAGGGCCAAGGCCTACCAACCCGACTGCCGGCCTCACGCCCACTTACGCACGGCAGAGGTGGACGATCATCCAACCGATACCTGGAGGAGATGTGGTCAGCCTCCAGCCGGAATGTTGGTATTCGTGACCTAGCGTAAGCTCCTCACTTTCCTCACGATGCTGAGTGGACACCGGTCCTATACCCGGGGCCGAAAATCCACACCCCATGGGTGGGATCGAACCCGGACCGCTTATTCGAGAGGAACTAGGCATATATAAATAACAGGACAAAATAGAAGAACATATATAGAACTGGAAAGAACATATGAATAGAGTAGGCGAAAAAAAGAGTACCAGTTTTAATAACATATAATTCTTATGGAGGAAGAGATGTAGGACGCCCTAGAAATAGATGAGAATAACTGATAGAATGCGAAGACTGAACAGGCAGAAATGCCTAATCCCTGAAGTGAAGAAGAAGACAGCTCATGTACCGAACGGGATGGCTTAGGCGGTTTTGTCTGTGCTCCGCATTCCGGAGGCCCAGGTTCGATTCCCGTGGCCGACGTACCTGACCCATGGGTATTTTCGAGGGGTTTCCAGGGTCGCTAGGCGAATACTGGGTGTGTTAATTACATCCCCCGAATTTCTTGTCCCTCCATTCCATCTCCATTATCATTTCACATCATCTCTCATCTGGGGGTCTCTTTCAGGATAGAAGTGTCGGCGGGTGTCTCGGCGGTGCATGGAAAACTACTTCTTCCTCCGTTAGGTCGGCTGTCGGTCTCAGTTCCTCTGCTGGGACCATTTTGGAAACGCCAGCCAGGAATCTTTGGAGCTCTGATCACCCACCTGGGTCCATTAGGCCTCAGCTACTGGGCTCGTTGCCATCCCGCTGCAGGGGAGCAGGTTCGTTGTCCTGGCCTGACGGGGGAGGTCTCTATCCAAATAAACTGTAGGGACCCTCCCTCTGTACTGTCGTGGCTCCTTGGGTCGTCCGCCTGTCTCCTTCACCTCATCCTTCCTCCCGGGCGTGGCCCCACTTGGGGGCAAGGGAACAATGGGGCCAAGCATGGTGGACTACGCACTGAATCCCCTCCATAATGAAATCCCAATCCCCAATCCCAGCTCATCAGGTAAATATATAAAATATGTGACATTTCAAACAAAACCATTAAGAGACACTTAAAAATAATAAAAAAAAATGCAAAGCTTTCCATGTAAAGGAAGGTTGAGGGTGCCTATTTTCTTGAAAATATTCCTGTTGTATCCTTGGAATATACCAACTTAAGTACCACGTTTGGTATTTAGTGCATAATTTTTTTCTTTTCTTTCAGGTTTCTCAAAAGGTGCATCTCCTTGAAATACACTTCGGTGGAATACAGATTTTGCTCTATTTCTGTACGTACACAAAACAGAATGTAAAAACGATCTTTTAATTATTTATTTTAGGAGTTCACGTGTTCTAATAAGGTTTAATTTAACTTCAATGAAAGCTTCATATGGAAGGAAACACAGCCTTTTGTAAAAAAAATATATGTATAAGAACTAATATCAATAATAAAACGCATAATTCTGTTTATTTGCACGTAATCTATGAAGAAAGCATTGTCTGTAGCGTCCTGAGAACAGAATAAAGACCTCTGGCATTTCGTGCTTATTCGCTGTTCATTCCCTAGCGAGTCTTCAACTCAACTGTCATTTCGCGGTTTGCTTGTGAGTCATCTTAGTATTTTATGCTCCAGCTGGCAAATCAGAACACGCGAACGTTTCAGAGTATCAGGTTTTCTCATCTAAACCTTACAAGGAAATATGCAGGTCGTTTTTAAACTAACAAATATCTGTTTCATAAAACATAGCTCTGTATGTTGATTTCTAGATAATTAGGACTTGGCTACCGGCTGGGCAAGAGTTGCATAGTTAGGAGTTTCAACTGTTTCAAAGCAATAAACAAATAAAAACGATGTAAAGACTCAATCCAAGTTAAGGAACTTTTTCTAAGCAATTTTTTCTGAGGTCAAAAGACTCGGTATGACCCATTATTAGTAAAATAGGCTACATATAAATGAAACCATTTTAAAAGTTGCATCCCTAACTAGACATTTATTAAAGTCGAGAAGTAATCATGTACTTATCTTTCAAATCGTGTTTTCTCTATAATCTGCTGTAAAATAAGGAAATGTTAGATCTTATATCTGCATTTAAGTCCACAGTAAACAAAATGGTTGACATTTGGCAAACATAGCGGGAATTCGGGAGGCCAGGTTCGATTCCCGTGGCCGACCTATCTGACCCACTGGTTTTCTGGAGCTTTTCCAGGGTAGACAAGTGAATGCTGGGTAGGTTAATTACATTCCCCGGCATTCTTGTCCTCATTTCACTTCCATTATCATTTCTCATCAACTGTGGTGGTGTCTTTCAGGGTGTAAGTGTCGGCAGGTGTCTCGGAGTTGCATGGCAGGATGATATGAGACGGTCGCCGATCTCCGTACGCGGTATAATGGAGCCGTTTCCGGACCATGTACGGTATTCCGGTTGTTCCGGCCTACCGGGGAGTTTCCAAGTGCTAAGTTGTAGGGACCCTGCTCTCTGCACTGTCGTGGCTTTTTGGGACGGCCCTCCTGTGTCCTCTCACCTCATCCTTCCTCCCAGAGGTGTCCCACTTGGGGCATAGGTACAATAGACCAGGTTTGGACCTCCGTGTCAAATCTCCCCCTTAATACAGTCCAGTCCAGACATTTGTCAAAGTAGTGGAGAATGGGCAAAAATATTTTTACTTTATATATATGTGTATATATATATATATATATATATATTACATCTAAGGACGATTTAAAAAACATTTGCCTGCTCCGTAGCTCAGTCGGTAGAGCACCTGCCGTGAGAGGGGTCCCGGGTTCGATTCCCAGCTGGGGGTAGGGCTTTTCTGCAACCAAGGTGATTCTCCATCTTCTACCAAGTCCGATGGAACGTCCGCCGATATGATCATTTCAGTTAAAGGCAGGGTATAAATGGAACAACAACAAAAAGTTATCACTATTTTGCACTAAATTCCTGACAAGAAACCTTTATTTATCCAAAGGCCTTATATTTAGTTTCGTAACACATCTAAAAAAAAGTTTTATCTTTTTGTATCCAATCCTCGTACTGACATATTTAAGAGTAATTGATCTCTAGCAATAAAAGGCCTAATTTATTGACTAAATTTTCAGAACACTGTCACAGTGCTTGTACATGCAAATAAAAAGTCAGGAATTCAATTTTTTAAGAATATAAAATATATCAAAATATATTAGGTTTCAATACTCAGCATTCAAAGTTTCGGTTTTATTTCATCCATGATTTGACAATAATCTAAAATAGTGTAAAGGAGTAAATAATAAATACCACATTTAACTTTGTGGACCTGTGATAATATATCGATTGCTTCATGGTCAAGTCAGCTTTCTGGTTTCTCAACCCACAGGTTCAAGGTTTGATTCCCGGACTGTTGGGGGTAATCAGTCCCTACCCTCCATGAGTACAGAAGTATGAATGTGTGTTTCACGTAAAATTTCATACAAGTAAAGCAAAGTCTACATCTGAAGGACCACCAGGAGCTCCCACATTACTACAGATGTTAATGGCAAGTATAAAAGGAAACAAAAGAATAAATAGATCGTCATTTCACATATAGGAAATAACCTTCACGAAGAGAATGAGAAGAAAGCATATAGAACAGGAAAGTATTTGTTCCGGGCGTAAAAACTGATTCCTAAATGTTTATTATATATGTATTTTAAGGCTAAAGGAATGTCAGCCATACTTTATGGAGAGAGGTTTCCAATTCTTAGGTCTATGACAACATTTATAATTGGTATCATTACTTATAGGCGTTAACATCTTACCGATTGTAAGGTTGTTTCAACAGACAGTGCTGGGAGAGGGGGGTGGGGAATTAGTCCTCGGATTCCGAAGTTGTCAGTACTGATTGTCCAATATTACCTCTCAGACAAATGGTCCATACACTTATGACCACACGCCTTCAATAAAGTATGTAGTACGATATTGGCAACGTCGGTCCACAGTTTGATAACAACCCTTCACCGTAGTAGGCACGTCTGCAGCAGTGTTTTGTCTGCACCCTACTGGACGTAAACCGGTTACAAATGGCCGTGGGAGGTGAGATAGGGGAACAGTAAATGATATTTCCATTCTCTAATAAACACTTAATAACGTTGGGACAAGCTCCCTCCAGGGCATTTGTGGTCAGCTGCAGGCAACTGCCAATAGCTTCCCAGCTTTCCCTGACCCCCCCCCCTCCCAAAATGTGGCCGTGCTACATGTTCGCTTCCAGTGTTTACATCGTAACAGACACCGGGTTTGCAAGTGGTACGAGATGCTCGCCAGTGAAGCAGTGAACTCTCAACACTCCGATTTCGATACCTTTAGTGGCTGTACTGCAGCTCTACCATGTGGTGAACTTGACAATGACCCTGAAACTAACGTAGCAGATGATGCAATAAAAGTATTTCACAAAATTTAAATCGTTATGTGGTTGTCAGTGCATTTTATGGCTGGACCGAAGATGTTTTTCCAAGTTCTAACTTGAGTGAACCTGAGTTATCTTTCTGAAGAACAATGTAGAGAATCTGTTATAACAGACCACTTCATTTACACCTTATTTACTAAACTGAACAGTACCAAGAGTAATTACACCATACGTAATGCTGCATTATGTAGTCATTATAGCTAATAAGTTTTAAAGCTTGTAATTTGAGATAAAATTCTTTTCTTTTCAATGCCCAAAGACATATGTAGCACGTATTTTCATAGTGTCATCGCAGACCAGAAAATGGTGGTGTTGCTATTTCTTTCTCCTTTTGTACTGGATCCTTTTTAACCTCATTTTTGGGTCTTTTAATGCTTTTTATTCAACGTCACCAGTCCATTATATTTACTGCTTGTTCACTATTCGAACAGACCAATGTTTTATAAGTTTAGCACTCTAAACAATGATTAAAAGAAAAATTATTTTATTCTTAAAGTTGGCGCACTATACATTTTTCAAGCCAAAATGCATAACTTAATTTCAAACAATAACAATTTTATTTTACATTATGACTTCAGTTCCTCGTAGCAATGTGCATATTGTCACCGATCGCATTTTTTTTGGAGCCGCCACAAGCCAGTGCCCGGCGCGTGCGCAGTAAAGAAAGAGACAGGTAGTGGCGCGTAGAGCTAGACGCTTGCCGAGAGAGAGAAAGAGACAGATGTCTGGATAGTTCCGCCTTTCTCCCGCAGCGTTGCGATTCCCATCGAACGATCGACTGCATTTTAGAACATGACTGGAGGTATAAAAGCCCTGCAAAGTGTTAGAGTGGGGTCATTTGCTGGTTGAGTTGAGTTGAGTGTTGTGCAGCTGTGCTGTAACCGTGCGTTTGAACTGTACCGCAGCTAATTCCTTTATGTGTGGCGCGAACGAGACGACCTTGAAGACCTCTGCTGTGTGTCACGTCTTTTTACTGCAGCAAGGGGTGTACAACGTTACTGTTTTCTGCAATAAAGAGCATTTTAAATTTCAGCAAACAAGACTTTTAATTCTATGAACTCACAAAGTCACATTATTAATGTATATCAAGAGTCCATAAAGAATAGGATTTGGGGGAGGTTATACATATTCCCTTATAATGATTAATATAATGCTATTTACATATAATGCCTGGCATTATTTAATGTTTAAATATATGATAGAAACTAAAATAATGAAAAATATTAATTATCATAACATTTTATATGTTTTCCATATTATCTTCTTTAAGATATTTTAGATAATTTTAGGTCAAAAGTTCTACTCACATCACAAGGCATAGGAATTCTTAAGCACTGCGTTCAAATTATCAACATTCCAAAAAAAAATGGCAATACAAAAGTGTTCCAAATATATGTATAATTGTTTCAGTGTAGATGACAAGGTTCAGTGTCAGGCAGTTAGGAACCAATTCGAGTGCTGTCTACAAATGGTTATTCTGATGGTTCTTGGCATAACATTTTCATATACTCGACAAGAGCAGTACAGAGTACTTATACCACAGTAAAATTTCATATTAGTTGATTCAGATAGGTTTATATGAACTAAGAACAAAGGTACACTCATGTAGTGCTCCACAGTTAAGGGTTACTTAAAATACCGAGCAATTCAAATAAATAATGAATATTTAAGGAACAATTAATGCTGGCAAGAAATAATTTTGAGGTTTACAGTTTACACTAAGTTTGAAAAGTCAGAGCTCTTCACAGAAAAATCGAGATATATGTAAGTTTTATCTCATACCAATGACTGAAATATATCTATGGATTGTAGTAAAAATTTGGGCAAATGTTAAGAAACTAAAAACAAATTCATGGGACTTATGAGATCCTTATTTTGGAAATTTTCTTGAATAACTGCAGCATTTAGACAAATGTGAAAATTTCTATTTCTTCGAGTCTTCCTACTAGAGTGAATCTAACCTTAGTTGTATTTGGAAGACCTCAAAGCATGTATCTCCGGCAATACATCAATAAATGAATTTTAATTAAATACTACTTTATTATAAGAAAGAAATAAATATCACAAAGGATACATAGGTTTTATATGGCGTAATATAATATTCTAGTTGTACCTGCCACAAATATTTCGACTCCTGTATTTTGAATACTGCGATAGCTTTTCGCCCTCTTTTCTTCGTGTATTAGGATTTTATTGCACCTCATGTGCAGATTGGAGTATTTACTGATAGGAGGCTTGTTGATCCCCTCTCAATTAGGGTATAAGCAACTATTGTAAGCAATATTTGTCTTTTTTACATCTTGAGACAGCATTAGAAAAATATAAACATAATTCTTTATTAACCTTTTATAAACGTCACCATTTCGATCAAGTTTGTTATTCAGAGCACACAAGTCTAGTCCCTCGTATTGCTAATCCATTTGCTAATCTGTTCAATTAAATTTATGTCGCCTTAGTCCGATCACCCTCAACACAAGAAGTTATAGGAGGAAAATAGAAGAATGATACCCTTCGTCATTCTACAGAGAATGTGTAAAAAGCAAAAGCCAGTTACATTTTATTCTGCTCAAAACATAGAGATGGACATGAGATGAGCAAACAAATGCAGAGTGAAACAAATGGTAATCGGTACGTAATAGCGGCACGATATTCAATTTGTTATTTTTTTAAATGACTGCACATATATTTAGCGATGTTTCAACTTCTTAAACGAATAAAACCTAAATAAAGAGAGAAAACCGTACCTGTCAAACATAAGTAGTTATGCAATCTTGTTTTACAATTAACCAGAATTCTTTACTGACTCTGTGTACCTAACCTCTAAAGTGGAGCATCCCCGGGAGGAAAGATGAGGGGAGAGGAGACAGAGTGAGGCCGACTCCAAGGAGTCACGACAGTGCAGAGGGCAGATTCCCTACTATTTACCAGTTTAGATTCTTCGGCAGTATAGTACAACCAACATCAGATCTACCGTGGCCCGAAACAGTCCACCAGGCCAGCTCATAGTCCAGAGGCCGCCATACCGGAGCTCAGAAACTCTGACAGTCTTGCACAGCCCACATCCCTCCTACCGTGTTCCTGAAAGGGCCCAGTAGGCCGATTCGGAGACTGTCATACCAGAGGACAAAAGCATTTACCAAGATCATATCATCCTGCCATGCAACGCCGAGACACACACCAACACTTACCCTGTAAGAGACCACCAGATGAGAGATTATGTGAAATGGCAATGGAGATGATATGAAGGGACAGAAAATTAGAGGGATGTAATTAACCTACCAGCATTCGCCTGGCGACTTGGGGAATCCCCGTAAAAACCCATGGGTCAGGTTAATGCAGATCAAGTGCATGTTAATATATCAGTTTTTGTCCCCAACACTTCTAATGGATGAAAACATTTTCAGTGCACATTTCCGTACATTTTAAACAATATTATGTTTAATATTAAGGCAAGATGGCTCCTCGATAACGTGCCAGGGAACTCCTGGATTCGGTTTTGTTCACCGTCCACACTTACCTTGAGCTTTTTCATGCTTTAGCCTGGTTGATAGACAAATGATATGTTGTTCCTCATCTACCACGATTCCATCTCCTTTTCATTCCGTTTCTTTTCTCGTACTTCATTGGGTATAACGGTTTAGGACAAATGGTGCGGTTGCTTTCTCAGAGAAAATAGTATAACCGTGGGTACCGAGTTAAAACTGCAGGAAATATGGATAATTATTTATTAGAAAAACTGTAACAAAAAAGTTGAAATTTTAAGACTTCAGTGGAAAATTACTGCATTTGTAATCTCACCTCTGTAACACATATTACCTTGTCTGCCTTACGTTTAAGTGGTCCCGAGTTCGAATCTTGGCCATTGTGAGTTACCAGAATAAGGTACTTACCAGGATTTTCCCTTATCCTGAGATGTGAATGTCGGATAACTCTAGCTAAGACCTGAGCTCATTTGAGCATCATTTTACCCATTTCATTCATCGTCTGGTATGACTCAACTTGACGGAGTTAAAAAAAATCCTGATTTTAGCTCGCAAATTCACAGCCCAATAGTTATGCTCCTCTGAGTCAATATTTTGCTTTTGTTAAAATGTTTTAGAATAAGGAGAATTTAAAACTACGAGGGCTATCCAGAAAGTAGATTACGTTTTCGTCTGTTTCCGCTAGGGGCGGGGCTAGCGCGGCCATCTTGGGGTCAGAGCGTTGCGCAGCTCAGTCGGCATCTAGCCGTGCTAGTGAGAGGTTCGTGCTGTGCTCCGTTCAGATACTGTGACGGTTTGAAATGTCTGCGTTAATTGAGAATCCCGCGAGCTGCGAGGTGCGTGCAGTAATAAGGTTTCTGACTGCAAAAAACTGTAAACCGATAGAAATCTATCGGCAGCTTTGTGAAGTGTATGGGGACAACATTATCACTGAAGGTGGAGTGCGTCAGTGGGTCATCAGATTTAAAAATGGCCGAACCAATGTTCACGACGAAGATCGAAGTGGGAGACCCAGCATAGTGACTGCCGAACTTGTCGAAAAAGTCGATGCTAAAGTCCGTGAAAATAGAAGGTTCACAATAACGGAACTTTCTTTGAGCTTTCCACAAATTTCGCGAAGTTTGTTGCACGAAATCATCAGCGAAAAGCTTGGTTACCACAAGTTTTGTGCAAGATGGATTCCAAAAATCTTGACAGAGGACCACAAAAATCAGCGAATGGCTGCAGCGTTGAACTTTTTGGACGTTTACCATAAGGATGGTGACTCTTTACACGATCGCATCGTTACTGGTGACGAAACATGGGTGAAACACGTGAACTGTGAAACGAAATTGCAATCAATGCAGTGGGGGCACACAAGTTCTCCCCAAAAAACCCCAGAAATGCATGCAAACAATGTCGGCAAGGAAGATGATGGCGACTGTTTTTTGGGACAGAAAAGGTGTGATTTTGGTGGACTTCCTGGAAAGAGGCACTACAATAAACTCTCAAAGGTATTGCCAAACTCTCCAAAAACTCAGAAGAGCCATTCAAAACAAGCGCAGAGGAATGTTGAGCTCTAAGACCTTGTTGATTCACGACAACGCCCGGCCCCACACGGCAAATGTCACTCGTGAAGTTCTTGAATCTTTTAAGTGGGAGTTGTTTCCTCATCCGCCGTACAGTCCCGACCTGGCACCGAGCGACTTCCACCTATTCCCAGCAATGAAGAAGTGGCTGGCTATGCAGCGTTTTGATGACGACGCACAGCTGCAAGAAGAGGTAACGAAGTGGTTGAAGGCGCAGGCGGCCGAATTTTTCGACGAAGGAATTTCCAAGCTCGTACATCGCTACGATAAATGCCTTAATTTGAATGGTGACTATGTCGAAAAGTAGTATTTGAGTGTGGCTTTCATCTGTATATAATAAAATTTGTTTCCTATACTTTGTTTACTTTTTATTCCAAAACGTAATCTACTTTCTGGATAGCCCTCGTATATTATAAAACTGTTCTTGTTTAAGATCTACCACCTTCTCGAGGTATTATTATTCTGCTTAAAAGGTTACCATGGCTTTATCTTTGTTAGTAAAATCTTCTTAGATAACGCACTGATTATTCTCGAAAGACAGAGGGGTTCTGGCGCGCTTCTCGGATGTTTGCTAAGCACCAATGAACGCACCACTTCAGCCAGTGGAAAGCGCAGGTACCACAGATGACAGTGCGACATCTGAGAGGTTTTATTACAAGATAAAGCCAGGGCAGTTATTTGAGCAGCGCGAAAATAGTATCCGTACTCTAAGTGCCCGAGGTGTACCCTATATATTTATCGTGATTATATGTAATATATTTTATAACTAAAGACATCGCAGATACTTTCGTTAACAATCTTAAAACCCTAGAAATCGAATACCCTAAGTGCAGTTGTACGGCGCGCGAGTGTCAAGTGATCTACCGCGGTGGTCTACTGGTTGCAGACATTTTTACTGTCCAACGATGACATCAACCCGGTGTGTCGAATTCATCCGCCATGCCTGGTCCTCCAGCTCTTGGGATATAACCCATTTGAATAATCTTCCAATGTAACACTTCGCAGAGATAATACCTGCCTAGGTCGAGGTTAAAGGAGGAATTTTGTGTGCCTGCCAGGTGTACAGCGTTATGCCCGTGTGAATGGATTTTGCGGTGAGCCTTCTATCTCGTCGACAGCGTTGCCACATGATTTTAAATCAAAAGAATTTCCCACGTTAACTCACAATGAAGACTTGTAGAGAATTAATAAGCAATACTTTCAGTCTTGAAATAAAAATACCAGCTAAGCGACAATATATGTAATATATTTCTTAATATGAAGATAAGGATACAAAAAAGGATGTATGGGATTCTTATATCTTTTTCTACTCTCTTTTTCACAAATTATACTTTCAAAAAGCTGTTGTTTCATTTC
The DNA here is from genome assembly GCA_030765055.1 of Mantis religiosa. NCBI lineage: Eukaryota > Metazoa > Arthropoda > Insecta > Mantodea > Mantidae > Mantis > Mantis religiosa. Next base: position 138,460,633 of record CM060955.1, on the reverse strand, counting down.
ATTTTTAATCCAGATAAAGTTGTTGTACAATACTTTATGTAAAGATAGATTTTAAAGAATGTGTTGCTAGGAGATGACTTTGAAATGCTGTGCTATTTTAAAAGTCACGAGAAGAACAAAACAGTAACGATTTACTAGTTGACAAAACCATACATATTTGAAACCTCACAGCAATAAGTTATCAAAGTATAGAGCCAGAATGAAAAATTCAATGCCATAGCCGGGATTTGAACCACGGATCTTCTGGTTTCCGTCCAGCCGCTCTAACCATTTGAGCTACTATGGCCAACGTGCTAACATGACATTAAATTCTCCAACTGACTCGTGTTTCTCCCGGTAAACCACTAGGAGTTCTCATAAACACATGAGACAACTACCTTAATGACGACTTACTATGCTGTAAGTACTTTAAGGCCCGGACTTTATAGTTGGAACGTGAGGCAGACACTCGACCACGTACAGAGACGGGCGCACCGTTACTGGCAATCGAAAATGCAAACAATATATTTTAATTTAATTAATTATGAAACTCAAAATTTTATCACACTTTATGTGGTACAAGTTTGTACTTTATATATTCGAGTATTTCTGATAGTTCATTAGTTATACGGTCATTCCGAATCAAGATTAATTCGTAAGCTATTCCACTAAAGAGTAGAGCCAGACTGACTTCTAGTGTGGAAGAAATGATTATTTCAATTAATTTATTCCTAGAGATTTCGAGATACGCATTTAATTTGTGTTGAATATATAATGACATGATATTTTAATAAAAAAAAATTAGAGTCATTCTTGAGAAAATATATAGCGTCTACATTTCTATATCAAGATTTCTAGGTGTATTTCCGGTAATATATCTGTATCAATTTTTTTTACGAAATGCACGTGGAAGAAAGAACAAAATTTGAAAGATTTTTGTTTTAGGTACACAGTGAAAGTAAAAGTGACCGCTGTCTGAAAGAGCATGTTACCGTGGCAACGATGAGCTGCCCACGCTTATCGATAGTGATACAGTTTCCATCCACAACGGGCACTAATTGGAAGAATACCCACTCCCAGGGTCGCTTGTGAAACGTCATAGCTCCGGGTGTCGGGAAAACGCACACAAACAACATTCCGTGGGAAGAGAATACTCTGCGCGCACCTAACAGGCTCCGGGAAATGAATAACGAAATCTGGTGCTTTTCTCTTAAAATTCATCAGATTATAGGTCACAAACGTGCTTCAGCTGTGCTATTCTTTATAGTATTTCATAAATTAATCAACGTATAAGAATAATATTGTTTTAAGCGGAAATTAGAAGACTTATCCTGCCAATGATACATCTGCTAAATGGATGACAATCTCAGATATTAAATATTTCATATATAAGCTAAAATTGCATTTTTCCCAACAGCTTACTTTTATTCAATGAGTTTGTTTGTTAGGGAAGATGCTCTATTTTGGTCGTATCTTCAGCGCGGTGTGTGCGACTTACCAAACAGGAGATCCCGGTTCAATGCCCGGTATCGACTTGCCGAGAGACCTGATCCGGAGTGTTCCCACCCTCGTTAAGATCCTTAGGTACCATCTGAGGAGCTACTTGCTTGGAAAGTAGCAGTTAAGACCGTATTAACCTAATCACGTTCCACCCGTCAATACTGCATCCCTCTCACAACGCCTGTGTTAGTAGAGAAGGAGGACTCAACGACAGGGCACCGAAGGGGATGGCTCGGGCACTTTCGCCTGTAGCCCACAGTTGGGAAGCCGATCTACCTGAACCATGACTTTCGGGGTTTTCCCGGATCGCCAAATGAATGCTGGGTAGGTTAATGACACCCCCGAATGTCCTCCACCTCCATTTCATCTCCATTGTCGTTTCATATCATATTTCATCTGGTTGTCTCTGACAGGATAGAAATGTCAGCGGATGTCTCGGCGGTGCATGGCAAGATGATAGGCTCATTACGAGCATGGTCTACACAGGCAGCCGTCGCTGACCGTCCTCTTGTACCAGGGAGTTACAAGTCCTCGAAGGGCGCCTGGGCCTCTGTGGGGCTTTGCAGTAGGGTAAGACCTAAAGATTAACAAGCCCCCATCTGGTCAGAAAACACAAGATGGATGGAAGTGGATACACCAATTACGCGCGCCAACCCCAAAAGGGAAGACTACCGATTAACCTCAGTAAGGCCGCAGGGTGATCTAGCACACCTTATGCTAGCTATGCAGGCTAGTACGCGGGAATATATGGCTTCCTTCAACCCCGTCCGAAGACGTACCCGATCTCCCAAGAGTATCGGGAACCGCTGCCCCCTCGAGTCCAACCCAATCCGAACAACTTCCATTCAGGGAGGGGCTCGAATGTTCGGCCCGAGGTTCCTCTAGTAACTTCAGAGGTAACAAGAGTGCTAGGGGTCCGCAGCGCCTGCACCACGGCAGCTGAAGGGGACGGATCCCCCCCCTAAGGGGGATGATAGGCTCAGGTAAACTTCCTCAGGTAGGACGGTTGCTGCTCTCCTCGTGGAGGGCCTGTTTCTGTACCACAGTAGGATGAGATGTCCGTTGTCCTGGCTTTCCGGGGGAAGTTTCCAAGTTAAATGTAGGGACATGCCCTCTGCACTGTCATGGCTCCTTGGGAAGGCCGCCCTACGTCTCTTCTCGCCTCACCCCGGGAATGCCACACTTGGTACAATAGACCAAGTGCCGAGTCCCCTCCGAAACAATCCAGTCCCGGTTCCAGCGATCGGGCGGTAGGCCTTAACCCGGAAAGAACTGCTGCACTTCAGGGTTAGTTGATTAGCATTCATGAATGATTATTTTTAGATATCTTGACGCCAAATGAGATTCTAAATAGCACTTAGAGGTGCTTATCGTTACAAAATTTAATTTAGCAATCTTAAATAGTTAACGAGAAAAGGGTCATTTAGGTGCACAGGAAGTTTTCATTGTTCAAACTAAAAATGGAGAAAACCTATATACATAAATTGTCAAAAATTACATAAGTTACCATATTAAACATTAGTATCGATTTGTAGATCAAACCTTTCTAAAATGTGTGCTAAAATTTACCTCTCTACTACAAAGTGTGTAACGTTTTGGCTTTTCTTCTTCTGTGAAGTGATGCAGAATTCGTAGTACAGCACGTCAACGGTAGTAACATTTAAAATATATATTTAAAATATAATTTGTGTGCCTACAACTATATTCTATGTCATACAAACGAACAAAACAGCAACGTTTTGGCAGTCTTTGGCATTGACTTCCCTTTAAGAGAAAAAAAGAAAGCCGCTGAAATTATTATCAAAAGTATTCTAGTAAAGACGCTGTTAAACTTAGATGGTGAACCAACACGGATTAATTGTTGAGCAGTCACATCAGGAAACACCTACAGATGGCGGGACTTTGTGCCAAGTTTGGGAGGAAATCGCAGCACATATCCTCTTTCTGTGGGAAACTATTTTGTTAGAGGATTCATCAGTGATGTCATTGCAGTGGGTAGTCCAAGCAACAGTCGAGAATTAGGAGCACAGACAACGGTTTCAGGCTTCCAAATTTTAATGTTGCAGCAAAGGAAATGGATTGGCCTTTGTGGAGGTCGTGGAGTTTAATTGCACATTTAAGGATGCAAAATACTGTCAAGCTTCTGCCACTGCAAAGCTTCTACTTTAGATCTATGCAGCTTTATACTGGAATTTTATAAATTATTTCATGTATGGATTACGTCTGCCCATTGTATAAAATTGTACTAAAATTTATTTAATCAAATCCACATTAAAAATCACATTTTCTCTCGATCATCAATAAGATATTTCAAAACTTTTTAAGAGTATAAAACAAATTACACAGCTAACCACTACCCTTTAAGGCTGCATTAAAATTAAGAATTATTTAAGATGGCCATGAGAATGTTCAAATATTACGTTTGCTGAAAATGAGCTGCAAAAGTAATAATAGGGGGTGTATATACGTTAAATTATTTCTAAACAGCACAGAGTCAAAATGAATGTTTTCAAGTTGGTTTGCAGGCAATTGTTTTTAATTGTTTTATTGTAACAAAGAAATTAATAAACATTAATGTAATAATAAAAAGTTATACGAAATTCATATGAATTTAACCCATCAAACTTTTACTTTGAAGACTAGTTCCACTCTTCTCCGTACAACATATCTTTTCAAAGAGTCTCATCCAGGATTTAATGATAAGCTTCTTTCCAGAAAAACGGAAGCTTAAGCACCGAATTAAGTGTTACTAACGATGCAATTGTTTTCGAGAATCTTTACACGGCATAAGGAGAGTTTTTTGTTCAGACATTCATGCCTGCTTTGGTTTTACAGTCGACAGGTGCATAACTTGTATATACCAAGTTTTGGCATATTTCTGTATCAGAAAAAAACTTATTCTCCTTTTGTTATTTGTTAATCTTTGTTACACTTTATCTTTATCTTTCTCAATCTGTCATCTCGGTGAAGCTTGCATCTTATGCAATACCTTGGAAACTGAAGTATTAATAAAAATTAAAGCATCAAAAATTAAATGACACAATACATGCTTCACTATGCTTCCGATGCAATAAACTGGCAATATAAATATGAAATGCGTAGTGTTTAACGCCCGCTTTTACTACATACGGCACCGCAGGCGATGACACTGATGATACATGAGATGAAGCAGGAGCACCGGTGGAATGACATGGCGGGGGAAACCGGAGATCCTGGAGAAAACCCGCCCCAGCGCCATGTTGTCCACCACAAATCTCACTTTTCTGTCTCCTGGGATCGAACCCGGGCCGCCTTGGTGAGAGCCAAGCGTTCTAACCACTGAGCCACGGAGCGGCCATAAATTGGCAACAGTTTGTGTACACAAATAATACTTATTTGGATTTCGTTGATTTTAAATTCGATTAGAATCCCTCTTTTCGACAAATAATTGAAATGCTGTGTAACTTTTTTTTTTTTTTTGAATGGAACTTCAAAAATACTGACAATTGCTTAAGACAAAATTTTCACGTGGTAAGAAAATGCCACACACACAAGACATTTAAAATGTGTATTTTATGCTTTAACGATTTCCCACTATTCACTTTACTATTAGATATTCATCCAGAAGCAAATAACTTTCCGTTGTAACTTCATTAAATATATCCATCATTCGTAAATATAGCAGATTTTAACTATCAAAGCACAGAAAATATTGTAATAGATTCCAAGTTTAGATTATTTAATCTTTTCTACTCAACACTGATTTATGGTATACTAAGAAAAAGATATTACTGTCAAAAATATAATCTAGTCTTGCTTATTCGTGTTTTTAATATTGGGCGAAATTTTTCAAGTGCTTCTAATAAATTTCAGCATTATAGAACTTCTGTGTTAAAGTGCCTTCCAAAAATTTGTTCAACATAAGTAATTCTACTTTTTTTTCAATCCAAAAGGCTTAAGGTATATTATTCCGATAAATTGTTACCAGTTCGGGAAAAAAATATTGTCAATAAGTCATTAAGTCTTCGGAGACTTTTAGTTACTTGTGCTTTCTAAGTAATTGGAACTCCTTATTTGTTTGTATTTATGCTTCAATAATATACCTAAATTTGTCATGCTTGTGATTAACATAATTAGTAAATAAATTAATCGTAAAATGTTCTTCAAATGAACCTACGTAATGTGGAAACCTAAACTGAAAAATACTGCAAATAAATAAAGCATTACTTAAATTAATTTTGAAAACTATGTGTAATAATAAACTTAATTTAAGTAATAGCACTCAATTCATATTACACTGTTATCTTTGTTACGCATTGGCAGATCTCTGAAGATGAGGTGTGTGCAACGCCGGTCTTCCTATGCTACTACCGCTACGAGAATGTTCTGCGGTCTGCCTACATGAACCTTCACGAAGCGGCGAAAAAAGACTCCCGTTAGTTACGCTTATTTTCCGGAGGTACTTCAACGAAATTACAAAGAAAACTTACAACGAAATTTGCATACGTGTGGAGTTTTTATGTATGAACCCGAGCATTTACAGTGACTCTAAAAATGTACTCGTCTCTGCCATAAAATGTTGGTAGAGAGATAAGAGGAGGGAGAGGTCTACTTTTTAATATGCAAAAAGAACAATCTACATATAGTATTAACTGCACCAATGTTTCAACTTCCTCGTGTATAATTTTTACAAAATAATTTGATATATGTTTATTGGAAATAGGCTTTGGTGTAATACGTGAAATTGCAGTGATCATTGTTTTATCTGCGAAGGAAAAATCATTAAAATTTTCAGCTTACTTCCACCTATTCCTCAGTAATACCCGGTTATTTATTGACTATCTTTTAGTTTAAATCATACATCTATTACATTTTATGGTTAAATGAAATACACTTTTAAATACCAGATACAATAAAGCTCGAAAGTCCCAACAGCTTTTGCTCTTTCTGCACATTAACAAATATAATGTTATTAGATATAAATGTGTAGTGTTTAACGCCCGCTTTTACTACATACGGCACCGCAGGCGGTGACACTGATGATACATGAGATGAAGATGGAGCACCGGTGGAATGAGATGGCGGGGGAAACCGGAGGTCCCGGAGTAAACCCAACCCAGCGCCGTGTTGTCCACTACAAATCTCACTTTGCGGTCGCCTGGGATCGAACCCAGGCCACCTTGGTGAGAGCCAAGCGGTCTAACCACTGAGCCACGGCGCGGCCATACGCTATAGGTTACTAGTGCAGTGATATACTGATTATCAAAAGTTTGTGTAAAACATCAGATTAAGTTAAAATAGAAAAGGGGTAAGGCAAGGACACGGGTTATGTCTCATTGTTTAAGTTGCTGATAAGGTAATGTAAGATTGGAAGATGTTCAACACCAAGGAATGAGGTTGTTTCTGCTTTGTTATGTCAACAACATTGTTATTGGGCTGGCCCTGCAGCACAGTCGCGTTTTTTTTTTTTTTTTTTTTTTTTTTTGGTAATTTACGTCCTCCAACTTTAAGTCATATCGGACGATGAATGGAACGGGTGAAATGAAGCTCAAATGAGCCCAGGGTCCATAGAGCTTAGAGTTAAACGACATTCGCCTTTGAGGATAAGGGAAAATCCCGGAAAAAGCCTTATCCAGGTAGCTCACCCTGACCGAGATTCGAACTCGGGACCCCTTGAACGTGAGGCAGACATGCTACCACCACGCTATTGAGGCGGGCAGCTCAGTCGGTAGAGCACCTGCCTGACGTGCTAAGGGTCTCGGGTTTGATTCCCGGCCGTGGGGGTGGGGATTTTTCTCTGACCAAGATAATTCCTCATGTTCCCCAGAGTCTGGAAGAATGAATGAGAGTGCGAATGTGTGTGTGATCTAATGTTAAAATTCAACGAATACGAGTTAACACCTTCGATATGTTCCAAAGGAGAACGGCAGCCGATATGAACATTGCAGTTAAAGGCGGAGTATAAATGAAAAAAAAAAATGTTATTCTAAGCAAAAGGCAATATATTCTACAGGTCTCTTATTAAAAAAAGTCCACAAAAAACAGCTGGATGACTCAATCAAAGAACATGGAAATGAAAGAAAAATGATCATTTGAATTAAACTTTTGATTGATGATAAACAGTTGAACAGATTAGAATATTTCTTATGTAGTGTAATATGCCAGTCTTTGAGAATGATGTAGATACAAAAGTAAATAAGTCCAATAAAATAAATGGGCAGTTAAAGAGGAAAGCTGGAAAAATATATCAAGAAATGTACTATTAGTATTACACAAAATTGATAGCAAACCAATGAGAATGCGGTTCCGAAACTTGGATTTTAGAAAGGCAATATGCGAAATGGCTAGAAGCCCAAAAGATGAAGTTCGCGAGGCCCTTGACGGGAGTTACTGTTACAAATCGGTACTCCCGATCATACTGTAAGGGAGGAGTTGAGTTTCACACATTGAGAAAACAGAGCAGTCTTATAACAATAAAATATAGGTCAGTGAGAATGAGAGATGTGGGTAAATGACACACGGCACAAGTCCTGGTGGCGTATATAAATCGATTTTGTAGACTTTGTAATGACTTTCGTTCGAGTTCTGAAATCCGGAATTAACTTTGAAACTACATACATTTGCATTATGTTCTTTTTCGAAAACGTTGGGCTAGCTGCACCTATACTTAAAATAGCCAATTCCATAGCAATAGAAATATGAGTCGGTCGAGGAAAGTACCCAGAACTGCTCTGAATCATTATCTCTATCTCATCACTGACAACTGCGGTTTCATAAAGTCTAAGCTAATCTCTGTAAACGTTATCTGCGATCTGTCTGTCGCCTGTTGTGATAAATGTTTAGCAAAAACAACAATACCCGTCCTTAACAGATCACTATTACACCGCTCCAAGTTACGTAAACATATCAGATTGCAGTTGTTTTTGGCACGTGAATAAACGGCACTGAGTTTCGTGTACTAAAGATAATACATCCACTTCAGAAGTGGAAGAATTCTGCTTTTCTATTGTTAAGTTTCACAAATATCGAATCCCCCCGTAAGGGGGCTTGAGATTAGCATTTGGTAAGTCCCGGGTTCGATTACTGTCGAGTCGCCGACTCCTGACCGGAATTTCTTTACAGTTTCTCCAGGTCAGTAGGTGAAATCCGGATTGATTCCCCTTTTACCACAAATATCCTGTCCTCTTCAATTTTCTTTCATGTTTTACGTAATATATCTCAGGGATATTATAAAGGCGGTTGGTCTGTTGCGGCATGGCGGTGGAACTTGTGCTTTGGAAAGAATTCTTTCCTCCTAATTGTCTCGTCTTGTTCGAGGATTCTCAGTCTGCGGATGGCTAAGACAGATCTAGCCGGCATCACAACTGTGTCAAATTTAACCGTTAGAAACCCAGTCCTTGGTAACCCATACCGTCCGGATCTACAGTCTTCGCAAAAACTAAAGTAATATGGAGGCTGGCCATACTGCAGACTCCAGCAAATTATAAGCTTGTCCCGCCTAGCAGCGCTGCCGAAATGGTAAAGTCGCGCGGTTGGAACGGTTACCATGGATTTATCTTTAACAGATACCTTTCAGATAACGCACTGGTTATTGTGGTAAGAGTGAGATGGGTACTGATGCGCTCCCCTTTCATGTGCTAAGCACCAATGAACGCATCACTTCAGCCAATGGAATTCGAAGGAATCACAAATGACAGATATATATGTTCACTCCACGTGGAGTAATCAGTACGTTAACTGAGAGGTATCTATTACCAAAGATAAATGCATGGTAATGAAATGAAATGTGTAGTGTTTAACGCCCGCTTTTACTACATTCGTCACCGCAGGCGGTGACACTGATGATACATGAGATGAAGATGGAGCACCGGTGGAATGAGATGGCGGGGGAAACCAGAGGTCCCGGAGAAAAACCCGCCCCAGCGCCGTGTTGTCCACCACAAATCTCACTTTGCGGTCGTCTGGGACCGAACGCGGGCCGCCTTGGTGAGAGCCAAGCAGTCTAACCACTGAGCCACGGCGCGGCCAATGCATGGTAACCGTTCGAACAGCGCCGTTATACACGCATCTCGCGCGCCTGAAATGAGAACATTATATTAATGACCCTCGGATAAGTGTTTGAAAAATTACAGATGCTAATCTTATAATGAGAAAGAATTTTATTTTCTGATCATGACCGTACAAAAATACTGTCTCTACGATGCGATGCACGTTTTATCTTCACATGTTATGCTTAAATGTTGCGGATAAATATGTAAAAATTACAGATCCAAACTTAAAATAAGAAAGAATTTTACTTTCTGATCATGACCGTACAAAAATCCAGTCTCTACGATACTTACAACACGAGCGATGCACTTTTTATTATCTTCACATGGTTATGAATACACCCAACATTTATCCATTCAATACAGATAAGCCTGAAAAACGACACATTTCTTTCCTCATAACATTTATCTCAAGCATAAATAAATAATGCATCTACTATTAAAACAGAAGTCAGGCAGTTTGAAACAAGAGTCAATTTTCAGTTCGTTTTCAGAGTAGAGGTGTTGTTTTGTTAAAGTAAATAGCATCGTTAAGTCGTGTGTTGAACTCGAGTTGAAATATTAAATTATTGTTATACACATGTCTTTGTTTCATTGTTTGTGATCCGAGTGCGTGAACATGTCTCTCGAAACTGGGACAAGTGATTTTTCGATCAACAAGCGTGAAGTGATCCATTCTCAGGGCAGAAAAGTTATATTTAATATGAACTAGTCTTCACAAAAGCTCTCCAGTCCAGGATATAGGGAAATTGTAGATTTTTCAAAATCCTAGCAATTAATTCTGTAACCTTGTGGTGTAGGTAATGTGCACACAGTGTCACGAATTTGTACTGAAGCAGCTTTATCCTTAGAAAAAGGAAGCGTACCTGTGTTTCAATCTGTGGGAAAGATCGTTGAAGTTGGAAAGCGAGTTACTGGATTGGAAAGCGAGTTACTGGCTTGGAAACCGCACTTGAAGTGACGTGGGTCAAGATAAGATCTTAATGTTTTAGGAATATTTTATGTGTTTTTTAATTACGGGAAGAATAGCCAAAGCCTTTGCTGGGAGGTGAAACTGCTCTTATGTACACAGAACCTCTGCAGGTGCACGTCCTACGCTTGACAACAGCGCTCTGCTTGAGCACTGGCCGGCGTTCATATGCCTTTAACTTTTGAGAGCAGTATAGTAACTCTTCGAGTCGATCTCCATCACTTCTCTCCATGGGCCAAGGAGGCACAACGGGTAAAATACCATTTCCAGCCATCCTACCAGGAACAGTTACTATCATTTATCTGGCTTCTGGCTTGCTCATACTTACGCACAGCGTTCCTGGACTGACAGATTCTTGGATCCAGCACCGATGCTCTTGTCTAACCACGCTTTACGAAGTCATGAGCTCCACATTCCTTGCCAAGAGGCTCGCGACCCACCGTTTACAAACTGATGGAGCGCGTGCCAGCCCCATTGTCAAATAACGAATGCCTTTGGCGTACTGCCGCGCTTTTGTCTCTCATTGTTGTGCGGAACTTCTACAAAGAAGATGACATTATTTCCATCACAACGTTGCCGATGCGTATTATTTTGTTTGCGGACGGGTCACAAGGGTAATTTTAACTAAACTGTGCTTGCTAAAGCCAGGAAAGAATCTGAGGAACGTCAAGGATTGAACGCAGTGGCAATGTATCATTCCGCGCCATTGTGCTGGCAAAACAAACCTTGGCAACAAGTTACCACAAAACAACATGTAGAGGCATTATGTGACGAGGCGAGAAACATATTTATTGTTGCCTTGCAACTTGTTTCACACTGTTGTACTTAAGTGGCGGAACAAATGCTTATTGACAAATCACTGACCTCAGAAACTATTTCTCTCCATTTTAAAAAGCGTCTGGAAAATTATCATTTTAATGCTAAAAAAATACTTTGCCGATCCGACGTTTTTCCAGATGATTTTTTACTTTATTATTTATAGAAACATTTGAAAATTGCACCGACATTTCAATAGTGTTTTGGTATATTCGCAAAATTATTTTACATGTATTTTCTAAAACATACTTGTTGAAAATTCCATGCGAAAATCCCTGATCAATGAGAGGATAAAATAGTATTAAAATAACTTAACTTTATTTCGACGGCTTAAAAATACTTCTCCGTGAATTAAAATTCACTGGAAAGGTACAGTCAGACTGAAATATTCAATGCCATAGCCAGGATTTGAACCACGGATCTCCAGCCTCTGTCCGGATGCTCTAACTATTCAGCTATCACGCAACCTGACAGAATGGCATTAAATTCTCCAACTTATTCGTAAAGCACTAGGAGTTCTCATAAGTACTTCATGGCGATTTGCAATGTGTAAGTACTTAAAAGACTGGGCTTTATAGTTCAGGCTACTATTAGGTCAATTAATGAAAATTAATTGTTCTTTCAGCTAGCCTAGGTAGAGAAAAATTTGGAAAGAGAGAGCAAAACTGAAAAATTCAATGCCATAGCTGGGGTTTGAACCACGGGTCTCCCGGTCTCCGTAAAACTTCAGAGAAAATGGAGGCCCACCTCGGTGGCATAGATGTTAGCATGTCTGCCTCACGTTCAAAATGTCCCGGGTTGTAATCTCGGTTAGGGTAAGTTACCTAGATAAGGTTTCTTCCAGGGTTTCCCCTTATTCTGAGAGACGAATGTCTGGTAGCTCTAAGCTCCATGGACCCCGGACTCACTTGAGCATTATTTCACCAATTTCATTCATCGTCCGATATGACTTAGGGTTGGAGGAAGTAAAAAAAAAATGGAGAGACGACTGCAAGCTGGTGCAGTACACGTCCAAAGTTTTCTCTGAGATGTAAATAGTGTAATGTAATCTCCCAAAGTTGCACGTATGTCCTATTATTGACTGAAATGGTTCAGGTTTGTATGGATAGCATTATAGTTACGATTTCTGAATTCTAACCCTATCATGCTTCAGATATAAGTAATTTAATGTTGTTTCTATATGTTGAAAGTAAAAAGTGCTTATCTGTTGCTTATTATGAAATAATTGTTACGCCAACGGCGTATCGTGAGTGAAGAATTAATGGTATTATAATATCAGTTATACTGCATAGTTTGAGAAATTTTAAAGGGCAGAGAAAATAATATGATTGTACCTCACTGGATTTTTCCATGTGAATATTTCCAGTTTGTGTTCACTTTGTGTTGGATCGACAAAATCAAATGGCGCTCATACAGTGCGAAAGGATTGGCCCAAGTCAATTACTTGTTCAGGTTTGGGACCCTGTAACAGTAGAAGCAATTATGGAAGAAAATAGCCACACCATCTCAAGATACCGAAATTTGGGCGTTGACCGGGAGAAGAAATAACGATCAAGAAACGCAAATAAGATTACAAGCGCTAAATGGCATCACAACGAAAGATCACATTAAAAGGCGAAGTTGGAGGAACAAGCAAAAAAGCTACAATAAATGACCAGTTTAAAATGCAGAAACGATTAACAGCATCGTGTTTACAGAGCTCTCAATTTAAACTACCTAAATTAAGAATCTCAGACAAAAAGGATGATAGAGTTAAGAACAAGTTTGTATATTTGAAATTCTGTATACGTTAAAAACATAATATTTCTGTCCTATTTAGAACTCACTCATTTTGCGTCAGAGTGCTACAAGGAATCTCAATTGTGTATGTCGGCAATAATAAAGCTACTAAGGTGAGATGACAAAATGCGGTTGCCATTCAAGAGGTACGGGCTTAAACCCCGGGATCAACCAACCTCAAAACTACATTATATTTCTGGCTGAACAGACTTTAGAAAGCTTTCTCTACTACGTAATATGGGAAAATGTGTTCATTCCAAAAATTTCAAAACATATTTTTGAGAAAATAGAAATTTGTAAAATAATTTTCAATCAAAGCGGACTTTGGGGTGAGTGAATTTTCTTGAAAAGATGAATATGCTGAACCTAAATTTTATATCACAGAGGCTAACGTGCATTTCAAATGTAATATATATTTTAATTGTTAATTTGTATATTCTCTGAGCCATTTCAATAATGGGTCAGATGTGTAACTTTGGGAAAATATAATACGCAATTGGAATATTACATTACAATATTTACATCTTAGAGAAAATGTTGGAAGTGTCCTACACCAGCGTCTATACATGTTTGCACCCGTCTCACCATATTCTCTAAAGTTTTACGGATATCGAATTGAGAGAAGGTTATTTCCAGCAAGATGGAGCAACACGCCATACATCTAATGACACCATGGAACTTGTAACCAGTTTCTTTGATAATCGAATAATCTCAAAAGGTCTGTGGGCCCCCAGATCCCGACCTAACCTCACCGGATTTTTTCTTGTGGGGGTATCTAAAGATAGAGTGTACAAGAATAGGCCACGGACAAATAATGTTCTCAAGGAATCTATTCTAACCGAAATAAGTAACATTGGCGAGGATACTCTCCGTAAAACTTCAGAGAATATGGTGGGACGAGTGCAAATATGTACTATAGATGCTGGTGGAGGACACTTCCAACATTTTCTCTAAGATGTAAATAGTGTAATGTAATCTCCCAATTGTGTATTATATTCTCCCAAAGTTACACGTGTATCCCATTATTGGTTCAAAGGTTATGGCCTACTGAAATGGTTCAGGTTTATCTGGATCACACTGTAGTTCACGTGAAGGGGAAGCAAACCGAATACTCGTAAACTTTCAAACATTGCGCTAGATCATACACTCACTTCTGGCAAGATATATACTCCTTAGGTATTTTGGAAATGGCTAAAGATACGAAAAATGCTGTTTCATAGTTACTTCATTGTGATGTTATTTTATAACATTGGGTATCCTATGCTTTATTTTCTTTACAAAATAGAGCTAATCTGTGCGACTTCAGCTATCACATTTTACTTCTACAAGTTAGCAATTCTCCTTTATGATGACATCACGACGAACTTTACTTAATGTGATGGGACTAACATGAAGTTAAGAAATTCAACAAACTAAAACTGTAATTAGCATGTAAGTAATATAACTTAACGTGAACGACTGCTGATCTACATTTCTTTTTATTATTTCATGCTACGTTTCATATATCATATAATAGTACCTAATATATGACATTTGCAAGAAAATCAATGCATGTCAAAATCCAAAAATCGTGTGAGTGTTTGAAGTTTCTTACCATAATCCCATAACATAAAAAATTCATACAATTTTAACGAGCTAGTTCCAGTGGTAGAATATTTTATTCTGAATTAATCACTTTTTGATATAGTATCCTCCTTGAATTCTACAGCTTACTGTATCTTTTCCAAATCCTTAATTTGAAATTATTATACAAAGATATTTATTGACATTTATAAATTTTAAATATTTTAGTAGAAAACATAATCGTGTTATATTTTAAACGTGTAATATATGGAAAATAATAAAAGCTGAACTGTTTAATATATTTAATAAATGCACAACTTTTTTTTCTTAATTTACGTCCTCCAAAGTTGTCATATCGGACGATGAATGAAATGGTGTTCAAATGAGCCCGGGGTTGATGGAGTTTAGAGTTACCCGACATTCGTCTCTCAGGATAAGGGATACGGTAACTCACCCTGAGCGAGATTCGAACTCGGGACCTCTTGAACGTGAGGCAGACACGTTAACATCTACGCTACCGAGGCAGGCGTGAACAACTTTTAAATCTTCAATTCCCTAAGATGTTCTGAAGGTTCAAAGTTCATAAGGTATAAACTGTGTCCCATTTAACATAGCAAACAAGTGAAAATGGTGAAAAATTGAAGGAAACTGAGTTAAAATTCAACATAGTGTAAAATAATTTAGGAACACTTATCCTCGTCCATTTGTTGATAAATTCCCAGTGTGTTACATGAATGTAAGAATATTAAGAGATAGACTTAACTTGGCTTACCAGAGGAATTTACCTATGAAAATGTAATCAAATCATTTCTACAAATTTATCTGGATTAATGACATGAAAGTCCTGCGCCGTGGAGTAGTGGGCTAAAGCGTCATGCTTTGATTGTCTGCCCACGGAATGGGGCCCAGGATCGATCCCACCTCTGGGGTGCGGATTTCAAGTCCCGGGTATAGGACCAGTGCCCACTCAGCTTTCGTGAGCCATTTGAGGAGCTTACGATAGGTAAGCGGCCCTGGGGTGTCCAGATCCTGACCACATCTACTCCCCGTATCGGTTGATTGATCGCCCACCTCTACTTGTGTATGTGGGCGTGCGGTCGGCAGTTGGTTGTCGTGCCATGGGTTATGTTTTAGACATGAAATGTGTAGTGTTTTTTTTTTTTTTTTTGTAATTTACGTCCTCCAACGTTAAGTCATATCGGACGATGAATGGAATAGATGCTCAAATGAGTCCGGGGTCCATGGAGCTTAGAGTTACACGACATTCGTCTTACAGGATAAGGGAAAACCCCGGAAAAAGCCTTATCCAGGTAACTCACCCTGGCCGAGATTCGAACTCGGGACCTCTTGAACATGAGGCGGACATGCTACCATCTACGCTACCAAGGCGGGCTTGTAGTGTTTAACGTCCGCTTGTTATATGCGACACCGCAGGCGGTGACACTGATGATATATGAGATGAAGATCGAGCACCGATGGAATGAGATGGCGGGGGAAACCGGAGGTTGCGGAGAAAACCCGCCCCAGTGCCGTGCTGTCCATCACAAATCTCACTTTGCGGTCGCCTGGGACCGAACCCGGGCCGTTATCTGAAGTAACATGAAGCAGATGGTAAGATGAGATTTTAATAATAATTTGTACAGAAGTAAGCAAAAGTCATGTGAGTGCACATAATTTATACCATATTTCACCGATAATTTAGCATGAGTGGTTCGAGATTGCCAAAATAAACTTAAAATAGCTCTATGTAATACAGTGCTAAGATACGTTATGCTGCACAACAATGTACTTCAGGATTTTAAGTTTATGTGCAAATGCGTATCCCAATTTCGCCGCGATATTGCATCATAAACGTAAAAAATAAAATGTTAGGTTAATTAAGCCATAGAAGTTTTAACAACCCCAAATAATTAAATATAAATGCTATGAAGGATAGTCGATGACACAGGCGTACTTGATACCGCGAAAGCGTGCACGAAAGAAGTAGAGGCTCAAGTTGACCGATTTCACAAGTGCGCGTGTGCCACACAGAAGTTATACTGTAGCGCTGAGGCACTTCTCATGTACCTAGCTACTTCAACACTTGTGTACACAATAAGAAGAAACATTAACAATCTACTAGGAAGTCCAGTTAGGAATTCGAAGGTTTCAGCCAACTTCACTGCCACTGTAAACAAAATATTGAAAGTAACATACACTCCTGCTGGGTTTTTACATCCATACAAGCCTCAATTCACATAACTTAACACTGGGAATTACTATACGTACGTCAAATCAAGCTATTACTAAATTTCACTTCCATGAACGACAAATTTTAACTGAAATGAGTGAAACCCCGTGACCTACTGCCTCAGATAAACAATATATGCCTCCATTACTTATCTGTACATCATAATATATCTCATTTTCTTTCTCGTAAATAAAATAGCTACATACGATCAATCTCCGATAATTCAAAGCTTGAAGGGACCAACAAAAATTTTTTAAAAATCTTATTCATATTCATTGCAACTTAATACAGTGTTTGAACACAATTAAGCCATTCCATTTGTAATACATACTCTCTCATAAAAGTAAACGAATATAAATGAAAAAAATTGTCATTCATCCTCTCTCTCTCTCTCTCTCTCACACACACACACACACACACACACACACACACACACACACACACACACACACACACACACACACATCAGTCAACATTATTCAACATCATCGAAGCTATATTCATCTATACTGCAGTAGGCTCTGCTTAACAAGAATTTAGTCAGTTTAGATTTAAACTTAGCAGCTGACAGTACTTTTTAGGCTTTCCGGAAGCTTATTAAGTAGATTTGAACCAAATTATTGGCGCTTATGTTCAAAAAGTTTTAGCCTGTGACCTTTAACTTACGTAGTTATTTCTTACGCTTGCTCAATATGTGTGAACATCGGAATTTGTGGAGGTTATATTCCTGTTATGTACAAAAGGTATTGTTCGCAGAATAAATATGTAGGGAAGAGTAAGAATGCTTAATTTTTTAAAATACGGCCTGCATGAGCTCGTACGTGTTATTATTTCAACATTTCGAATTAGAAACATTCAAATGCTTTAAGAAAAATGTGGTATGCCTTCTGTTCTATATCATATAATCTTGAACACACCGCAATATTCTAATAAACGATTGGAGAATTGTTTCGTCAAATGTGCATTTCTGGATTTAACAAACAAGGTTGATTGACCTAAATTTATTTCACTCAATCTCGTCCAAATTTACACCGATTTCCCCCGAAGAATAATCAAATTACGGAATATAATTGAACACTGCTTTGTCTATGAACGGACGAAATGGTTCAACTCGTTTACAATTTCTAATAGTTCAAAATATTAATTTTATTGTATTTTATTTTAAGATATAGTGATATATTTACGTTATACCTAGAAGTTTTCCAAGAAAACAATGTGCTTTTACAGTTACAATCCTTAATGTGCTTACTCGATAGTGTGCATTGTTTTCGGCTCCTTTTGAGTATGCCGCGCTTTAGCAACCGTTATTGGAGCTATAAAATCACAAGGTTGGTATCTTTGAACTAAAGAATTTAACAACCTTCCTTTGAAAAAGAACGCAAATATTCCAATTGGCGCGGTGCACATAAAATAAGTTGGCGCCCAAACTTAAATGCTAAAAATGATGTTTCACTCAGAAAGGTCCGATTTTTTTTCTTATTTCGCCATATATGATTTATTCGCTTACAGAGAGTTTAACATTTTTCCCTGGCGTATCTACATATTATGAACTCTGCGTACCCAGGTTCCGATACCTGACGGTTTTTTCTTTTTATATGATGGAACTCAAAATATAAACAATTGAACATCCCTACTGGTGATCACTTGTTTTTCCTGTATCAAAAATGTTCGTAAGACTTTCAAATCTGCACTTATTGAAAAGCTGTGTTTATCATTTCACATTATGTATTAAAACCGCTACACACCAATTCAAAAGCATCAAAATTAATAAAGAACACACTGGTATAAGCATCATGTGTTACACACTACGATATATTCTAATGATGAGCGACTGTCAGAAGGCGTAAAAAGAAATCCCCTCTATAAAATAAAAAACTTAATTTGACTTACGTGCGCACAGTGAGGAGCATCCAGCACGTTAAACGCGCGTGGTGCTACGGAGAGCAGCAGCCACTAAATCCAACACCATGATCTTCTTCCCTTCCAGCCTTCTTCTGCTTCTTCGTCTTTCCTCAAGCGAAACCACATCACATTCAACACGTCACACTGTGGAGTTAAACTCCAGGGCTGCACACACTTTATGGGGACCACATAGAACAAGAATGCACCACCGCACGAGACATGACTGTCGCTTCAGTTCCTAGCGCGCACACCTTTGCTCTGCCAACGCTGATAATGCACTGAGAGTAGAAGTGGCTGGCGTACGGAGCCAGGCAGACCAAGAGGGCAGCACGCTGCCGCTCCTAACCGCTAGGCAGCCCGTCTCGCACACCTGACGAACCGCGTAACTGTAATAAAACTTGCGTTTAACACCCGGCAGGTCGTGAACCGAGGTCACTGTGCCTCAAGCTGGCGGGGAAATTTCAGAGAAACAGCACATCCAAACTGCCACTGTCAGTGCAAAACCGCAAAGTTCCAAGTTCCTAACTTCATGACCACTGGAGCCATGGCAGCCCCTCTGCGGTCAGTATGTTGGCTATAAAACCCAAAAATCTAGGCTTTGATTCCCTGATGGTACAAGAACTTTTCGTAAAACTACATTGAACTGTGTGCTCTTCCCTCCATGAAAACAAAAATTTTGAAGATGAATTTGTATACTCAATAATTAAGAAAGAATGAATAACTGCCAGAATTTACGTGCAGTACAACCTATACATTTATTTTGGTTAAAACCCTCTAGGAGGAAGTGAAGGAACCTCAGCCCGCCTCGGCAGCGCGTAGATGGCAGCGTGTCTGCCTCACGTTCAAGAGGTCCCGAGTTCGAATCTCGGTAATGGTGAGTTATCTGGATAAGGTTTTTTCCGGGGTTTTCCCTTATCCTTGCAGGTGAATGTCGGGTAACTCTAAGCTCCATGGACCCTGGACTCATTTGAGCATCATTTCACACAATTCATTCACCGTCCGATATGACTTAACGTTGGAGGACGTAAATTAAAAAGGGGGGAACCACAGGAAATAGAGACGTCCCTCATAATTCCAAGCATAAGTACTACATGGCAAAGCGCTTAGGCATACCGGGAAAAATTCCAAACAGAGAGATTTTCTTCTTTTTCTTCTTCTTCTACTCCACTCCATGATTCGGGCATATCACCCGTTCCGGCTTCATACATCTCTCCATCGTTTCCTGGGTCGCCTCTGTCTCTTCTTCCTTTTGGATTATAGTTTAATACTGCATTTGGATATCTTCCATCCTCCAGTCTTAACAAATGTTCGTGCCATTGTTGCCTTCGTCTTGATATTTTTTCATGGATTGGCTCCATTTCTAATTCCTTTTCTAATATCCTCATTTCTTATTTGGTCCAAGATTGCACAACCTTTTAACACTTCTTAAACATTTCATTTCTGCAGTCTGTATTTTATTTAAATACTTTTGTGTTGGCACCAGGTTTCGCTTCCATATAGTAAAGTTGGAATAGCTATTACCTTATACATTTTCATTTTTGTATCCTTCCTTACTCTGTTTTTAAAAGTTCTTTGGATTGTCCCACATATTGCTCCGAATTTGTTAATTTTTCTTCTATATCAGCATTTTTTCTGAAACTTCTGTTACATCCTAAATATTTAAAACTCGATATTTGTTCTAAAATCTGATTTCCTAAAACAAGTTTTGATCTTACATTATAATTTCTTTTAAAAGCCATAATTTTTGTTTTTTCTTCTATTTTAAAATTATACTTTTGTACTATATTATTTAGAATATACATTGATTTTTGCAGTTGATTTTCATTCCGATGAATCAATATTTGGTCATCCGCAAACAGCAGGGTATTAATATAAATATTTTATTTTATTTTGATTCCTGGGTCGACTAAAACCTTCCATTCATTTAGAATATCGTCCATATATAAGAGATAACAGAGAGATGTTTACGTGAAGTTATCGCACATACACGGTGAGCCCAGTGTATGCACACTCGGTTCAGATGCAATCTGTCTTCTGGACAGCAACGTGAATCATATTAAGACGTGATTGAAAATTGTAAAAAAGACAAAGAAGAGGGAATCAAAATCACTTTGTGATTCCTCAATAGATACTGCTGAAGTATTGTCTGTACCTATAGTACTCTAATCCTCCAGGTAGATCAATGTCCGTGGCATGTTTTGCACAACGTAGCTATGTCGGGAAGGAGCAATGCATTAAAAATAATGTGATATAAACCAAAACTATGAAGATGTCGTCACTTTTATTTATATTTACATTCAGATTCATCATTATTAAACAAGTATGAGATTATGTTTCATTAGTAGTTGTAATAATAGTACTTAAAATTATTATATTACGTGATCAGTATGTACAAACAGGCCATTATCGTAATATAAGCAATGATTTAAATGCATCACAATGTGAAGCTGTACAAAATTATGTATATATAATTTTAAGTACTATTATTACACGCTTCAGAAAATTAATTCTATTACCATATACTACCTATAATTACGTAATCTATTTAATATCAAAATCTTTCTGTTAACGCCAGAGCTTTTTTTAAACCAAAAGACTAAACAAATTGATAATTGGAAATTAATTGTTCTTTCACACTGGCCGTGAGTAGGCTAAAATATGGAAAGATAGAGTCAGACTGAAAAATTCAATGCCATAGCCGGGATTTGAACCTCGGATCTACTAGTTGCCGTCCAGCCGCTCTAACCCTTGAGCTACTGTGGCCAACGTACCGACATGACATTAACCAGTAGATCCGTGGTTCAAATCCCGGCTATGCCATTGAATTTTTCAGTCTGACTCTATCTTTCCATACTTTAGCCTACACACGGCCAGTGTGAAAGAACAATTAATTTCAATTAATTGGCCTAATAGTGGTTAACTATAAAGCCCGGGTCTTAAAATACTTACATGTTGTTAAGTCGCCATTAACGTAGTTGTCTCATGTGTTTATGAGAACTCATAGTGGTTTACCGGGAAAAGCACGAATCAGTTGGAGAATTTAATGTCATATCGGCACGTTGCCCATAGTAGCTCAATGGTTAGAGCGGCTCGACGTAGACTACAACATCCATGGTTCAAATCCCGGCTATGGCACTGAATTTTTCAGTCTGACTCTATCTTTCCATACTTTAGAATACACACGGCCAGTGTGAAAGAACAATTAATATCCATTATTTGACCTAATAGTGGTTAACTATAAAGCATGAGCCTTAAAGTACTTACATGTTGTTAAGTCGCCATTAAGGTAGTTGTCTCATGTGTTTATGAGAACTCCTAAGTGGTTTACCGGGAAAAACACTGGTCAGTTTTAAACAAAATATTCAAATGTGGGGTGTTGAAAGAAGTTGGGTGATGATGGACTTCTTCGAAGTTCTCGGAATTCGATCTAGTCGTTCCTCGGCTGCTCTGGTATCAGGGTTGGTTGCGGATATGGAAGGATAATGTTGTTTTAAATAAAAGATTATTTATAATTTCCCCAACGAATCTCCAAACTGTGAGATTTATTAAGAATGAAACTTTTTAAACATAAATTAATCTATATCAATATTCTCTGGTGCAATTTTACCTGTTCACCAATAATCACTTTTCTGTTGCACCAAGTAAAATATACTGATACATATATTCTTAAACACAAAAATTGCCTTTGCACATGAGCGTCTATTTGCGGACTTACTACACGTCCTTTCACCATGGAAGTCAAATGAAGAAGAAAAATCACCTCCAGTCCAGGTGCTTATATAGTCTTTCTGCCGTTGCCATAACAACAAATAAACATCATTCAACTTTTATACATTTCTTCATACATTTTGTATAACTTTTTCATACAATTATTCAATATTCTAAACAATTATTTTTACTTATTTAAATTATTAAATATATTTAAATAACCATTTAAATTGTTTAAAGTTGGATAATTTAATATCATGTTGGCACGTTGGCCATAGTAGCTCAAAGGTTAGAGCGGCTGGAAGACAACCAGTAGATCTGTGGTTCAAATCTCGGCTATGGCATTGAATTTTTCAGTCTGACTCTATCTTTCCAAATTGATAATTATTGTGAAAAGGGTTGGAATACTGAAACAAGAAGTTCGACGTTGATGATTTGTATATGATAATGGTGACAATGACAGTGACACATCTTTCAGTGAGGAACATTGTTGATATGTTTGACATTACGCCTTTGTCAGTTCAGTAAATCACCTTTTTTGAATTACGTAGAAAATGTGAAGCATTAAGTATCATACAAATATAAATATATGTAACAAAACATTGAAACATTTAAATATCAAGAAACTGTTAATGATATTTCTACCCTTAAAAATAAAAGACGATTATTATTTTAAAAATTTACTTACCATCCTTGGTTTAATAAACAATTTCAAAAAGTTTTTAAAGACTTTGGTATAGCTTTGGTTCCTCAAAACAAATATGGTATTAAAAATTTACTATATTTCTCTAAAAAAAGATGAAATTCCTAATAAGAAAAATCTAGCATTTATCAATTTGATTGTTTAGATTGTGATCGGCTTTACATTGGTAGGACGAAACGTAATTTGGAAACCAGAACGAAAGAACATTTTTGAAACATTAAGTATAAAAAACTGATAAATCGGCCGTAACAGATCATTCTTGGTCATTTAACCATAATATAAATCCAGAAGTTAAATGATTAAAACAATTAAATGTCCCGATAGATTTTATTAGTTTGGAAAAATATATTTATTTTAACAAATAAACATCGGGCAATGAATTTTGAAGTACCAACAGTTGATTCTGTTCTTAAATTTGTTTCGTTTTCAGATTTTGGTAATCCTGAGAAAACACAATAGTATAGTAACTTCCTTAACGACGAATGTGTTTTCTCTCTCTCACTCTTTTTTGTAATTTACGTCCTCCAACGTTAAGTCATATCGGACGATGAATTTAATGGGTGAAATGATACTCAAATGAGCCCAGGATCCATGGAGCTTAGAGTTACCTGACATTCGTGTTTCAGGATAAGGAAAAACCCCGAAGAAAACGTTATCCAGGTAACCCACCCTGACCGAGATTCGAACTCGGGACCTCTTGGACGTGAGGCAGACATGCTGCCACCACGCTACCGAGGCAGGCTGTGTTTTCTCTGACTGACGGCGCGAACATGAGTTCGTGAAATCTATTTCAACTTCAAATAAATCAACTGATAAGAAAAATCGACATATTTTTTTCTTAAGATAAGTGAAGGTTTCTTTGCTACAAATTGTTATATTTGTATAACACCCTTTCAGAAATTATTCCCGTTGTACAGGTTGATATCACTATAAAATTGATTATATTACCGTGCACTTCCTTCCTCCCCGTATCGGTTAGATGAATGCCCAACTACACATTGCGTATGTGGGCGTGAGGCCGGTAGTTGGATTGGCAGGTCCTGGCCCTATATGGGCTCTCGCACTTTGGGTTATTTAGGGTGCACTTCCTCTATTTGGAATAGAATTCTAGTAACTAATTTAGTTGGTTTTCTCTTTTTTTCAGTTATGAAAATTGCTCAAGATAGGGCTGTTTAACCTAAATATTATTTAAATATTACAATAAATAATTACGTGGCTGCATGCTTAGCTAATGCATTTATAATCATTAAAGTCATTTTTATGATTATGCACCTGTGTTGCGAATAATTGGCTAATCATAAATATAAGACACGCAGCTCGCAAATCCTACGTTTTTGTTTTGTCCCTTACTGTGCGCCAAATTACTAGTATTTCATTCTCCTAATCAGCAGATAAGAGACGATCGCAGCAATGGTCACTGAAGGTCAATACGCCTCAACTCCCACTGCTGTAGCCGACAGAGAACGAACAGACGACCCTTCGACCTCGCAGCCTTCTAGCCTCCGCGGGGAATGTTTTTACATCTGTCCGACAGCCCTATACGCTACGAACATAGAACCGCGTCTTAATATGAAAAAGAAATGGAATAAAGATAAAATGATGCAACCAAATACCGATATTGGAGTAAGCACCCAAGCATTCACATACTGATAAGAAAAAACCACAAAGAAGTTGCCAGAATGCACGATCGACAAGCAACCCTCGACCTTCTAAATCGAGTCACCACGCTCAATCAGAGTTTTGAATCACAGATCTTCAGTTTTCGTGGTGTTACGCTAACCAACTGACCTACCAAGGCAGCATACCGGCATGGCGCTAAATTTTCACATTCACTTGTCATTTTCTTGGTAATCCACAAGATGTTTATAGATAATATACTACAAATGTGGATTAAACTTGCAGCTTTGTTATTACGTCAATCGGTAATAGTCCAATAAATATAAATGCTTAACCTAATGAACATTAGTGGAGAAAATTTGAGTTACATTGACTTGACTTCCTCAAGCCTATCATACTTATCTCTTTTCCAAACCATTGTTACAAAAGCTGATTTTCTGTCTACTTGAGTTATCCAAGATAAGTTCTGTTTCTTCAAATATTTCACTTTAAATACTTTATGCGCGCAATAAGAAGAGCGATCGGGCTCCAAGTCTTCATTCGATAAGTTTCGTTAAACATCGTAAACATAGATGACAACTATGAAATTTGAAATGCGCTATACATTGACGTCTAGTGACACGCTCGGCCGCCCGCCTCGGTAGCGTAGATGGTAGCGTGTCTGCCTGACGTTCAAGAGGTTCCGGGTTCGAATCTTGGTTGGGGTGAGCTACCTAGATACGATTTTTCCGGGGTTTTCCCTTATCCTGGAGGACACATGTCGGGTAGCTCTAAGCTCCAAGGTCCCTGGACTCATTTTAGCATCATTTCACCAGTTTCATTCATCGTCCGATATGACAACGTCAGAGGGAAAAAATCTAGTGGCCAGTACGCTAAGCTTTATCATGTCCGCCATATTTCGTTTTGATCAATTTCGAGGTTAATTAGCTAACCAGTTTACAACAATCGTATGTTAGAATTAGAATTTTAGTTCGTCCTTGGTAACATATACATGTTATGAGACACGTCAAAATATATAAATACAGTATATACATAAAGTCAAATTGATTACATACAATAAACACAGTAAGCAGCTTTTCTATGGTTTCATGTGGTATTTGCATAGACTAATTTACTACAAGAAATGTCATAATATGAATATTACAGGTTTGTGAATGTACTATGCTCCCAGTGCTCATTTACATGGTTATAGTTCTAAAAATTCAGTAACGATATAAAAAGAATGTACATGCAAAAATTTCTTACACTTATTCTTAAAGTGTTTTAATGATACAGCTTGTTTAAATAAATTTGGAAGTTTATTATATAACATTATCACTTTGTAGGTAAAGCTTCCTTCATAAAGGCTCGTTTGTTGCGCTCGAATTGCCAGTTTATCCTTATTACGAGTGTGGTGGTAATGTACATCAGCATTTACTTTAAAATGATTTATATTTGTATAAACATTATTGGATGTTATGGCTCTCGAAAGGGGACACATTATTATTCGTCTACCTGCGTTAACTGTGATCTGAATGCAATTGAGCTGACGTGGGCAAAACTAAGGAATGTTTTCAGAGGATGCAACGTTACTTGTGATATCTTCGCTTATCTTACACGCTATTTTGCTGAACTGTGTTTTTCAAGGTTCACCACACTGCAGAAACAAAAGTGTTAGCTCTCGGTTCTTCCCCTCTGCCCGCACCAAACCGTAAATCCAGCGCTCTTCTTATCTTGCGCGTACTGTACAGAGAAGACAATCCAGGCGGAAACGATGACATTCAAATCTTTTAAAAAATGGTTTGCTATGAGCTGGCATTGCAATTCTACACTCTCAGCTACAGGTAGATAATCAGGAACAATCCAGGAACAGCCGGGCATGATGACGTTGATATGAAAGTAGAAGTAGTAAAGACGAACGGAGGAATAGGAAATTTGAGCATGGATTACTCCTAGCTACACAGAGAAGCACCCGAAGAAAACCATTGGATCAAGAAGATAGGCCACGGGAATGTAATTCCCAGCCTATTGATACGAATCACGCGCCAGGCTTTCAGCGCCACCACGCTTAAAAACATTTGCGTTTAATGGCACTAAAATGCACATATAATTCTGGCAGTTATTAAAAACAGCGTCACTGAATACACACCTAGCTATAATTCTTGCTTTGTAACACACAAGGTTCGGAATTTGTCTAAGAAACATAGAAGAGCATAGAAGTCTAACCAAAATGAAATTCATTTATTATACAATCTATATGAATGTGATACATAGAAACTTTGCAAACAAATTTTGGGCTTACCGTGAGGTTCACCAAATGGAGTGGCGCAAGCAGAATTGGGAAGACTGGGAACTAGAGGGATAGTGATGGAAAGAGTGTTAAAATATTGGACGAGAATTAGGAGTTTAGATGAGCAGAATATTCTGCGTCAATGTTTGATAGTACAGGAAAGACTAAATAAGAAATATTCATGGCTAAATAAGATAAAGGAAATGATGTTCAAAATAGGGTTGGGTGTCATGTGGGAAAACAGGGAATTATTGTATAGTGGATTTTGGAAAGAACTTAGGTTAAGAACGGAATATGTTGAAAGGCAAGAAATGTTAGGAAGCTTCAACTAGAAGAGCTCACTGGAAATTTGGGTATTGTGTTAGATAATCGACTAACTTGGGCTGATCACATTGAAAACATATTTACATTAGTAAATCTTTATATGTCTTAAGATATTTTAGCAAGTACAACAACACAAATATCCTAAACTTAATATACCATGGATGTATCTATCCATATCTAATCTATGGATTATGAATATGGGGTTCAGCAACCAAAACACACATGGATATACTGCTCATTTACCAAAAAAAGTGTGTTAGAGTCATGTATAATCTAAAAGTAAGAGAATCTTGCAGGGATAGCTTTATAAATAAAAAAAATAATCACCATCTACTCTCTGAATGCCTATACAGCTATAATGTTTATTGTGGACAAGTGCAATCCAGTTAAAAACAGTCAGGTACATGAACATAACACCAGAACCAATATGAATTACTATAGAGGTAGTGTAATTAAAACTGTCTCTCAAAAGGATGTACATATACTAGGAATTAAGCTTTACAATAAACTGCCATCTGATATTAAATCAATAGCTAGCATCACAAAACAGCAGTTTAAATGGAAGTTAAAGGCTTTCCTCATAAATAAATGTTTATATAACTTAAACGAATTATGAGATTGCAGCTTTACTTATACTTGAAAGTGATAAATTCATTAAGCTGATTAAGGGATCATGTGTATAATTAGTTTATAATGCTGTAATTGACTATTTAAATTAGTTTCTGTAAATTATATTCTAATGTTGTAGAATTGACTATGTACAATTAGTATTAATGATGAAAAATTGACTATGTCAGAAATTGTAACCAACAATCTATTGACAATATTTATTTGCTTTTTCTACTTTAGACTTTTGTTGTATCCTGTATCTGTTACAGTTTTTAGTATTATGTAACTTTTTATATTTATTTTTGTATCTTGAACTGACGTGTCCTATAACATATGTATTATGTTCCAAAGGATGAAATAAATACAATACAATACAATACAATTTATAGAGAGATAAAAGTGATCTGGAACAGGGAAAATAAAAATACATTGATATTTGTGATAAAGCAGCTTTGCATGGGCCAGAACAAGGGTGGTAAAACTGAAGGGTTTGGGAAGAGGGGGGGATTTGGAGTAATGCCCATTGTGTCACCAAAGGGATAAAGAATGGCACTTGCTTTTAGATTGTGAAGAAACTAGGTTGCTTAGGGAGAAGATAGGTAAAAAAGAATGGGCAAGGCTACCAAAAGAAATTCAAGCAATGAAGTTAATGAGTGTAAAAATTAGGAGAAATTTAACTGAAATTGGGAACTTTTTGGACAAGGTAAGAGCCAAATGGTTGAGGAAGATAAGTAGATATGACGGAAATGAAGATGAAGTTATTTTAGATAAGTTGCCAATAGGGACCCATTAGCTCGACAACCGCAGAATTTGAGTCTATTAGGCCCAAGGGTAACCAGCAACTCAGTGTATGTAAATGTATAATAATTTGTAATTGAAATGGAACTAAAGATTACTTACTTAATTATATTGTATAACCTAAATAATAAGTATAATTTCATCTACTAAAATTTAGTATTCATGCAAAAGCTAAGTAAATGAATTCAAATCAGATCCTAAAAAAATTGCACATATTAATATGCTGACCTTCCAAACTTATAGTTTGGTTAATCATGAATGTTTGCCGGGCAGCCTACGATTATATGAGATAGGTAACTGAAGCTAACTGCTATGTTGAAACACAGAATATATTTTACCGTGAAACATATTTGCAATTAAACAAATAGAATTACGCAAATGGTATGATACTTCGTGGAAGGTTACCGCATTTTGAAAAGGCGACAGTGTGTTGTATTTTTATACTTCGAATCTTCATAGGTCTTCACTAGTTTTAATATGAAAATAAATACTACGCTGAAAGTGTCAAAAGGTATCAACAAATGTTACAGGCATTAAGAGAAACGTTTAACAGGAATTTCAGTTGGTTTCTGGCATATACTGCCAGATACAATTGCAGTTTTTTATAAATATTTCCTAATTTCCCTGTTAGTTTATATCAGCGGTCACCAAGTGGATCGATTTTGTGCTAGAGCAATTGACGTAGCACTGTGCACTGCCACGAGTGCGGTGCGACTTCAGTTTGAGACAAGACGTGGAATTGGACAGCAGTGTTGTCTCGTCTCTTGAGGTTTGTTTTCATAAACATAATTTCGGTTGGAGAATGTAATGTGACACGTACGACATCTACTTCTACATGTCTTCCTTAATGGGAAGAATGGTTTTATAGAAGGTGATTGTATCAGAGCATTTAAAATGAAACTATCGTTATGTGAAAGGCAGTTAACCTCAAAGAACTTGGTACATCTCCCATAGCTCTCAACAGTTCAGCAGTTTGTTCAGGTCATGAACTTGCAAGAATATGTTCAAATATTAAGAGAGTTGAACCAAGAATTTCAGAAAAGGTTTCAAGACGTGGTGCAATTAGAGCCAATTTTCCAAATATTTGCTGAGCCTTACTCTAAAGATGTTGATAATATTCCATCTGAATTGCAACTTGAACTTATCGATTTGCAATGCAATCGTCATATTAAAAGTAAAGTCCAAAATAGAATTAGTTTGAGTGATTTCTATTCACATTTTCCAAGAAATACATTTCCTTGACTACATAGTGTCACCTAATTATCGGAAGGCCAAACCAGCTAGCAGCCGGGTAGGCGACAGGAGACATTCAGGCCATGCCTACCCATTTATCTTGTAGCGCTAACGAGGGGGATGGTTGGAAAAACATCACTAGCCATCTCTTTCCCTCTCCGTGACGTCTGGAACAGTCGGGAAGATTCACTGAACCGCGATACTTCCAGAAACGGCGATCTTCCTTATATAAAGGCCTGCAGTTGGCGAGTGAGTTCAGTTCTTGGCGAGCAGCGTGAGGAGCGCCGAGTAAGTGAACGGACTGGAAGACTGTGCACGTGTATCAGAGGAATTGTACCTAATTGTGAGTGTAGAGTGGACCTGTGACAGACGAACTGGTGAATTATAATTATGTGCTACCTAATTCTGTGTAATCGGCAAGTGTTCCAACTGTAATTCGGTGGAAATAAAGAACATTTTGAGTTTGTGCAATTGGAATTTTGATTTCACGAACCCACAAAGTCACAATAGAAATTCCGCTCGTTTTCTGAGTATGTCCGGATCCACATATATATGCCAAAAAATGTTTCGCTAATGAATTTAAACAAAAGCCGCTGCAGAATTCAATTGTCGGATGAGAACTTGAAATGTGAACTTAGACTAGCTGCTGCACAAACATTGATACCTAATTTTGAAAAATCAGTGTGTCAAAAGAGAAAACAAAAATCTAGAAAACTAGGTTCCATTTCTGAGTAATATGTTGTGCTTATTGCTTTTCTTCGAGCTGTTATTTAATACTGCTGTATTGTAAGTAGATTGTCGATAATTTTCATTTTGTTTAAACTATAAATTTATTGTTCATTTGTTTTTGTTTTTTATTAAAATAAAGGTACATAATTGAATGATAAAGAAAGAATTAAAACAATGTATATAACAATTATATCCTTCATATTACAATTCGATTATTGTTGCTGTCAGTTGTGCATTTAAATTGCAAGATCGACATTCCGACACTGCTCTGAAGGCTACGGAGAGCACGGTAGACTATTCCGGCGTGCAACGGGTAAACTTGCACGACCTAAGGTGCACACTGTGAATGAGATGGTGGCCACTGGTTTATATTAAAAGGTAGGCTCGGTCCTCAGACCTGTTGACTTATTTTTGTACTTTTATCTGAAAGCAAGCAGATTACATATCCAACCACATTTATCCAAAATCTGAAGAACAGAGTACAAGCTAAATCCAAGAAATCAATGAAACTTCAGTTATGCTGCAAAGTTGTTATTATAAAAATTGGGGTTAGAAGGGAGATATTTTTTCGAAAATGTTCCTATGGCATCCTTGCAAGACTTTTATATTTTAACTGGCTACTCGATTATGAGTTATGCTGTTAAAAAAAGAAAAAAAAAACTCTCTGTAGGTTAGGTGTCCGCCTCGCGTTAAAGAAGTCTCGAGTTCAATTCCTGGTCAGTGATAGATATCTGGATAAAGTTTCTCTGGGTTTTTACCCTATCCTGAAAGATGAATGTAAGATAGCTCTAAGTTGCAGGCACCCTGGGCTCATTTGAGTGTCGTTTCATGCATCGTCCGATATTACTTAACGTGGAGGACGTTTATTAAAGGAAACACCAACATAAACACATACACATTCAGTCACACTCTCGTACACGGGCACACACCTTTCACAAAATCCCCCCATATAGGTATTTCAAAAAGTGTATCTCCAATCAGTCTTGAAGTAGATAGTGGAATAAGTATTTGTAAGAAGATTTTACAAGAGTTAATAATCATAACTAAACGACCCTCAGTAATATAGCCTTCTGTGTAAACATTTATACCAGTATATAAGAGTTTGTTAAATAATATTGATTATTTGAACATATCTGAGGGAATTCCCAGGAGAATTGAACTGGTTTTGTTACGGGTGGGAACCACCCACTGTGAAATGTTCATTTTTAAGTCAAAAATCTTACAAGCTTTTTTATTTTTATTATCTTTTTTATTTTATTTTTTTGTGAATTTGCAGGAAGAGCAGTGGATGTTCGGAAGCATGAAGGGAGTTGGGTCAAGGTCAGGAGATGCATCTGGAAGGTGGCGTTTTTTTTTTTTATGTTTTTCTTTTTTCATTTTTGTTTAAATCTCTCAGAAATTTAAGTCCATATCTGAGGCTGTCGTCTCATTTCGGAATTTTTCTGCCTTTGGCCATAGTTTAAATAAAGTCTCTTAAAGTAGGTCACTTGACAGTGAGTTTGCGAGGCCCGGGTTTGATTCTTATTACAGACCTACATGTCTTATGGGCTATTTTCTGGGGTTTACCTGGGTCGTCAGGCGAATGCTGGGTAGGTTTATTGCATCTTGATCTGACTTGACTTTCTCTCGTGGCTTTTTCCATTATTAGGTGTTTACTGTCATGTCAGATTTCCTTTGTTTCACTTTCCTTTATCCCATTTCCTTACTATCCTTCAGATTCACTTAGGCACGTATGAAGATGTGCACTTAGGCTCGTGATCTGTGGCAGTACCGGAGAAATGACGCAGATGCTTGCACATTTTAAATGCTATTCTCAATGCTGGACGCCGCTTATGTAGTCTGTTCTAATCGGCCCTTCAGATCCTAGCCTCGAGTTTAAGCACTCTTAGAAGTTGATGAGGACTTCCCCGAGTGGATAAGGGCTGTGGTGTCCTGCGACTCCCTCATTTCCTCCCGCCTTCCTGATGCTTTATAGCCTCCAAAGATCATAGTGGCTGGCCCGGTAGGTCAGCCGGTGGAGAACCTGCCTGCCGTGCTATCGGTCGTGGGTTCGATTCCCGGCTGTGGGGGTGGGGATTTTTCTCCGTCCAAGATAATTCCTCATCCTCCGTAGAGTATGGAAGTATGAATGAGAGTGCTTGATCTAAGGAGTGAAACCCAACACCTACTATACGTTCTAAAGGAGAACAGCTGCCGATATGACCATTGGAGTTATAAATGAAATAAAAAATCATAGTGTGCGAGTTGTTTCTTTGTACTGTCTACCCTTTGCCCTTTACAAAGTATGTGGGAGAGACAGCAAAAAGGCGTAATTTAATTTAGGGCTCTAACCAAATTCAAATGAACCTAAAAGCAAGACAAATGTGCTAAATATATATTTTTTGCGGAACATATTCCTGCTAATATTATTCAGGTGCCGCAGCCAAAGTAGATGCAGAAATGGAAAGGCTCTTGGAAGATATAACGTAATTCATTATTCATTAAATGGATAATTTACAGTTGCCAGGCAATGCATACTTACAACATGAATAAGAAATGCGTTCTTTTGCAAGTTTCCTTATGGTCGCTTTCGTCTGAAATGACTAATGATAATATCGCAGAATTTTCAATGAGGAACTGCGGCAAAGAAATCGTGCAAAGCATAAAGCATGCCGTAAACGTCTGATCTACACACGCCTTTCTGTTTGTCATGCTTTATTTCTTGGAAATGAGACTTTTGCTTCTGTGTGAGTTGACTCTACAGCTACTCCGTAAATTCCAGTTAAGTTTCAATTTTATATTAATTTTCAAACCTAGAAACACATAATCTCTGCATATGAAACACTACCTTGAATACCAGCACTTAATAAGGGCCTCTAAAAGGCATTCTAAAATTTTCTTTTAATTATTTCTTATGAATTTAAATATAAATAAATATCCTCTTACCGAGCCGGATGGCTCAGTCGGTTTCGTCTGTGGCCCGCATCCGGGAGGCCAAGGTTTTACTCCTTTGGCTGACCTACCTGTTCCATGGGGTTTTCTCGGGCATTTTCTTGGTTGCTAGGCGAATGCTGGGTAGGTCAATTACATCCCCCGAGTTTCCTGTCGCTCCATTTCAGCTCCATTATCATTTCACATCATCTCTCATCTGGTGGCCTCTTTCAGGGTAGAAGTGTCGGCGGGAGTCTCGGCGGTGCATGGCAGGTTGATATGCTCTGAGATAAACTACTTCCTCCTCCGGTAGGGGAATGGCCGGTCTTTGCGCCTCTGCTGAGACCAGCCAGGGACCTCGGGGGCTCGGCTGCCCGGTAAGTTGCCATCCCGCAGTAGGGGAACGTGTCCGTTGTCCTAGCCTGACGGGGCAAGTCTCTATCTAAGTAAACTGTAGGGACCTGCCCTCTGTACTTCGTAGCTCCTTGGGTCAACCACCCTCTGTCGCCCCTCGCTTCATCCTTCCTCCCGGCGGTGCCCTCTTGGAGGCATAGGTACAATGGGCCCAATATTGTGGCCTACGTACCGAAGCCCCACCGTAGTGAAATGCTAATGCTAATAGCCTCTTGCCACGTCATTGGCGTACAGAGACACTGTAACGCTGCCTTCATTAATCAGGAAAATTTACACTTTTTCTTTTTTGGAATTTAAGTCCTCCATATAGAACGATGAATGGAAAGGGTTAAATAATGCTCAAATGAGCCCCGAGTCCATGGAGCTTGGAGCTACCCTACATTCGTCTTTTGGGATAAGGAAAAACCCAAAATAAAACCTTATCCAGGTAACTCACCCTGACCGAGATTCGAACTCGGGACCTCTTGAAAGGAGGCAGACATGCTACCATCTACGCTACCGAGGCGGTCTTTACGCTCATTGATTCTGCAACTTAAGAGTAGCAGAACGCTGCTGAGGGACCTTTTCTTTAAAGTTATTACTTTCTTTCATATTTAAATAAAGGTTTCACTGGACTAATTTCATTCTCGTAAGTGTTTTCCCGACCCCAATATATTAATTGCTCTCCACGTGGATTCAACCTGCGACCTTTTCAGGCTGAGTCATAGTTTCTGAACCTGTTTGGAGCTGCTCGATACCATGGATAGATGCTTCTATTCAACAGGGAATCCTCTAAGCTCATAAGAACTCTATTATCTTAATTTCTTCATGTTAGCTTGAAAGTTGAAGATTTAAATCAGTACTCAGATTCGATGTATAGATAAGATCTTTCTCTAATGTAATATTTACCTCCTTTACTTTTATTTTTTATAAATAAAGAAATTATTACACTGCACCTAAACATTTGATTCCAAGATATTACTGCAAAACAAGATTTGAGATCCGCTAATGCTAAGAAAGAATATTATGAAAAAGAATTCTTGCACATACAACGATCATGTGATATTTGCAACGCTGATCTGAAGATATGTTAACACTTTAAATTATACTAACGTGAAAAATCTGTCCCTCTTATGCTATATAAATTATGCACAAACTTTTATAACCGCCAAGCATTATAGGTACATAATAACTTACTAGAGACAATTTAAATTCAACTAAAATGCACAGTTATATCAATTGTATTATTATAAACAATTCTACTGGTTTCAATTTTACAATATTTTTATCATACATTTCAGTATACCTTTTTTCGTAATTTTTCGTAGTTTACACTACACTCTTTTAAAATAGTTTCCTTCGAAATGTACCTACACATAAATGCTAAGCCGTAGATTAAAATACTTTTATAATGTATGAATTATTAACAATATACTAAAATGGTTTAAGTTATAACATTTGTTATAAAACTAATGGAGGATATGATTCCACGTTTTTCCTAAAATACTTATCTAGATTAAAATAAATTTTAAATAAATTAAATATTTATAATTTATACTGTGCTTTATTGTTTTATATTATATAAAATAATTTGTACATAATTATTTGTGTATGGGAAGATTATTTTAACGTAAAGTAACTACTCTTCTAAGTGCAATGTCTTGTGAAATTTAAAAAAAAATCAATATTAATTAAATATAATACAGAAATAAGAGATCAATAAATTTGTAACAATGATAAGCTGTGAATTGAGAAGTGATGCACAAATTAAGTACAAAGTTTGCAATTTGTCCGATCTGCCTTATAACACCTGCCTATATTACCTGTTTAGAGGGGGGGAAATTTCCAGATAAGAGGCGGCGCATCCGTGTACAAAAGAAAGATATGTTTTATGAATCCGTTGTTAATCAGTTGGCCTGCGAAATACACATTTATACTAAAATATCTATGACAAACTAACTATATGAAGTTAAATGCTTGTTCTATTATAGGTAAGAGGTGTGGCAATTGAAAGGTAACATGCATAGAGAATGCTAGAAGACTGCGCTTCTTTCTCACAGAGTACAATAAATTCTTTTTTTTCCAATGGACTCAGAATATCAGGCTTAAAATACTATAGAGTCACATTGGTTCTAGAGTGATATAGCTCTTAAAACGGAAAAATTTATTTACATCAACGTAAAATTGTCTCCGGGAACTAGGAACTATGTGCTGGAGCTTTCGCCTGATGGGTAGGCATCACTTGTGATACGTCACTCTCGCAGGCAAACATGCTTTAGGCGCGCAAACTGTGTCAGTAATCCTAGGCAGATGTGATATTGCACGCAGCTCTTTGTATGGCGTATAATGGTAAATGATGCATTTGTGACCTTCAGTACGATTAACTTATTAATTTCTGATAGCTAAGAAAATGAATATTCTAACGATTCAGGGCAGATAGCGGAATGAGGTCAATTCAACGTATAGATTAAGAACAGAGCTTAACGTAGGTTTTCTTGTGGGATTACAATGGATTATGTAACGAAAACTTACGCAAACCCAAGAAAAGATAAATAATGTTGTATAATAGTATCTTACTATATTAGTTCTTGATCAATTTTTAACCATAAAACAAGTCTGCATATGTCCTATTTTAAAATATTGTAGAATAATTATATAGCATTTTACAGATTGTAATGTATCTATGTGAGAAGATGTCGTCAGTCTCTGTAGGGAATAACTTCACATAATGGACATTAAACATTGAAAAATAATACATTTACATGTTCTTTTCATGTGTTTATTGGATTACGTAGTTCTTTCCTCTTTCTCCCCTTAAAAATTAATAGATCTAATTCATACCTAGGTCTTCCATTCCTAATCCTAAAGAGTCTGGCATATACTCATATCCAAGTCAATTACTCATCCCTCCTAGTTATTTCTATAATTTTACTTAGTTATTTATATTTTTTATAGATTTCCTTGTACCTTTCCTTGTCTTTCCTCACAACCCTGATCCATGTTTCTGCTACTTTTCCTAAGTTATCTCCAAACATGTTAATCCTTTTTGTTTATATATCACTCAACAGTTTATTTACAACAAATTCCTCATGCAATTTGTTAGATTTTTTCCATATACCTTCTATCCAATTACTCCATCGCATTCTAATAAACATATATAACATGCCACATATCTCTCTTTATTGTCTCCTGTATAAACCTTTTCAAAACAATGCTCCTGATCGCAGTCCCGCTGGACCTTTGTTTTCAAATATTCTACAAAAATTCTTATATTTATCCTCTCATCAATCATTTTAAATTGTTCCATATAATTATAGAGAACTCATATGTTTAAAACCAGCCCAAATCTCTGGCCTCGCTATATCTTCAACTATTTACCTAACTTCCTTCCGATCTCCTATTCTACTTCAATCTCCGTTTTTCCTGAGCTCACCCATACGAATTTGTCGTAGAGTTTCTTAATTTTCACTTAAAATAACCGTTAAATTTGGTGACTACATATAATTTAATGCTTCTTTTATCATAGGTAAGTAGTAGGAAAATTAATTTAGGACTTTGTTTCTTAATTATACAATATTTGTTACAATGTTTTCGTCAATTCTTTAAATATAGCCAACCAACGGCAACATGCTTCTTTTTTGCCAAATCAAAGTTCGCATTATCTTATTACTGATGTTCTTGTAGGTGGGCTTTAAGTGATCGTCAAATGTTTAAATAGCACAGCTGGTCGTTGTGTGATCTCTTTGAAAATTCCACTTTCTTTATATCCAAAGATATAAAAAACGGAATAATGCATTTATATTTGAAAAAGGATAAGTATCGGAAGATGTGGGAATATATAAGAAATATATGACTGCAAAAACAATTATATGTCTCCTGGTCTGTGTGCTTTAACGAGATCCACAACTTTTATGGAGTGAGATATTGCATATGTCTTACAATTAGCAAAAGATATTCAGAACAAAGTTGACTTGAAGACATTTCCAGAAACTTTAATATATACGTTTTTATTTTATTAAATGTCTTAAACATAGAATATTTTAATCATGATCGTTTAAGGCTAACATTTTGGCAAGGTGTTTCATATAAGGGTTAGTCTGGAGTGGGAGGAATTTCTGGAAAATCTAAGTGTGGCATCCTTGGAACTTAAATACCAAGTTTGGTATTTCATCAATTATTCTGTTTTAGTCCCGCTGTTCACAG
Organism: Mantis religiosa; assembly: GCA_030765055.1. Taxonomy (NCBI): domain Eukaryota; kingdom Metazoa; phylum Arthropoda; class Insecta; order Mantodea; family Mantidae; genus Mantis; species Mantis religiosa. The sequence goes on along the minus strand of CM060955.1, from coordinate 138,422,371 downwards.
AGATACGCTTTTATAAAAGTATTTTTTTTAGGTTCAGGAAGTCTCTAACGTCAGCATCAAATGCTTGAAAGCCCCTGATAGTATCTGCTTTATTGTTTCTTATTTAAGTGAGAGATACCAATATGTGTTTATAAATTTAATTTAACAAGTATGGTGTCCCACAAAGCTCTGTTCTCGTCCCAGTTCCTTTTTAATTTATGTTAACGATCTACCTGACTATGTACAAGGTAATTTTATCGAACCATATTTGTTTTCCCATGACTTAGCCCTCAATATTTTCTTTAAACGTTCTGATAACATATAAGATGCCTACACAAAAGTAAGCACATGGTGTAGTGCCAAAAAATTAAGTATAAACCAAAACAAAGCAGTAAATATTCATTTTAATTTAAATCGTGTGCGAAATTCTTGGGTATTTTCCTTGATAAAGACCTGGGCTGGAAAATATATTGACTATGTTGGAAATAAAGTAGAGCAGTATTTATGTTACGTATTTAACCCTTTTCTGCACAAATTATGTTGCTACCTGTGCCAGTCATGCTGTACTTGCTAAACCGGTTCTCATATCACTTTCTGCGGTGTCTCAACGCCATCAATTCGAATAGCTATGATCGTTAAAGCGATACGTTTGGACCAGCCATCCATTCTAAGCTAAACATTGTGAGTTAGAATCTCGGCTACTGCAGTCAAATGTTTCTGTGGTAAAGGACGGGGATGGCCCAAGTAAAGTAATCGGTGTGATGGCATGCTTGAATGTTGACGGAGAATTATTTGACTGCAGTTTCTTGGATTTTGCCTATTTATAGTAAAAAATACCACAATGTAACTATAAAGAATAATATAATGTACGGTTATTATTGCAAAAAATGATATGTTTACAATTCAAAGGTCTTAAAATTTTGTGTGTATAACTGACCAAGGCCAGTACAATATTATAACAACAAAACAACCGCTAAATCATTCAAAGTGAATAAAGCCTAATATTGCCACCTTTGCAATTTTATTAACATGAATTGGTGCTCGTCCAGTTAAAGTTCCTTATATTTTAACAGGTCAAATCTTAACAGTTTTATATTTCCTGAAGCCAGCATGCTTTAAAGGGTTAAGAGAAAGTATAGATAGAGTATCATTAATGAAATCATATCTATAGAACTATATTCTTACAGTGAGGCAACGAACTACTCGTTTTACAAATGAGAGCTGTGAGGGACATGTGGAACTTCACCTACTGTGCATTGTAAACCACTATTTATTTAACTAGGGAGTAATACACTTTCTTATATTTATGTTTTCAACTGTCTTCTCTATGTGAAGGAAAATGTGCACGAATTTACCTACTGTTTGGCTAATCGCAACTATCTTATAAGGACTTCAAATAATTTATACTTAAGGATAAGTAAGTTTGCCAAGGCACAAAACAGCTTTGATAGTATATCATTATATTTATTTAATAGATTATCTCAAAACACTTCAAGTTGCTTCAAATGGAAGTTAGTCACTGTTTTAATATGTAATCCCCTCTATAAGGCCAAAGAATTTTATTATATTTTATGTTTTATTATTGATGTAGCTATACATGTAAATGTCCTTGGAAATAAATAAAATCAATCTACAATACTTTCCCTACTTACTGTAAGTACGTTTCAAATAAAGTAAAGAATAATTTCCAATTTAAAAATAGAACTAAAAATATGCGTTTAGTCTGGGCTAAAAAGGATGGAAAAACTGATAGGAAGTTCTGTTTCTGAGACTGCCATGTTACAAAATTGCACTAATTTAGATCTTAAGCTGTCACTGAAAACTTTCGATTTTATCGGCAGCGAAAAATTGCATTCCCCAGCGACATATACTGCGTAGTGTGAAAAGTTGGAAGCCATTTACCTGAAAGGAAATACTGGTCAGAGAGTGGCCAATGGAGCTTCTTTGGTGGCTCCCATCAGTCCAAGGAGAACCCGAAGACAGGGACCAATATTTCTCTGGGGTTCTAATTACGGTGGTGGAGGTCCCGGCCACTCCCTCGTGGTCGGTAAGGCAGCCGCCGACAAAAAAGACGAGGTTAGTTCACCGTTCTTGGAAACGGTCAAGGAAGTGACAACCGGTGAAAAGCACTTATTTACACCTTCCTGAGGAGTAGAGAAAGGTAACGGTTGGGGGTGGGGGTCTGAAAGCTAAGGAATTTATTTATTACTCATCCCCGTGTGTCCTTCAGGTAAGTGCGTACCGGTTGCAACTGCCATTGAGCCAAAACAGGTAGACTACAGTGTGGCGAAAACATCAATGGAAGCGTCAGTTCAAAAATCATATGTGACTTTCTCCATTCACTCAGGCACTAACTCTTCTTAAGAATTTATTCAGACAAACATTTACAAGCAGGATTTTGTTACATATGGGAATACCCAAGGTGTAAGCCAGAGCTTCTGATCTATATAAAGAATCTCTCACTTTATATCAAGCATTGTGAGTATAGTTTTTCCCCTGATGCCATTACTAAATCAGTATAAATTTAAATACGTGTATAATTAAATTTAATCATGTTTTGAAATATATGTCATGTTGGTTTAAAGCGAACAAATTATCTGTAAATCTAGACAAAACACTACGATAGAAATTGTGATTAATGATATGCTATTAGAAGAGAGTGACAACATCAAATTTCTTAGGCTTCAAATTGACACATCTTTAGATTGGACAGCTCACATAAAGTATAACTTACCTAAACTTAGCTCTGTCTGTCATGTTATCCGACCTAACGTTAATGTGAGTTCCATTGATACACCTAAATTGGTGTATAGTGCATATTTAAACTCTTATTTTTGGGGAACTCAGTAGAAAATAAATTATTATGCGAAAAGTTACGGGAATAATCATTACTAACACCCATGGCAAACTTTCCTGCACAGATCTTTTTAGAAGATCGAAGATTAACCCTTCCTTGCATGTATATTGTCAATCTTATATTCTTTGTATGCAATTGGGCTTAATTTATAACAAATGCCTAATGAAATTCATAGAATAAACCCTAGACAAAAATGTAACGTCCACCATCCCAGTGCTAAACTTTCTGGCTTCCAGAAAAGTGCGTATTATGAAACCAACAAACTATATTTGTCACTCTTACTAATGATCTTAAAGGAAAAATTGATTATTTCAGTGCTTTTAAAATGAAAACTTATCCTAATAATGCTTAGGTAGCTCTGTAGGTAAAATCTAACTGTACAACTGACAGATCTTTGCCATTTTACCTTTGATGCCTATTGAAAAGCTACTTAAATGTATACGTATTGAAGCAATGACAATAAATGGTATCCATTGCAAATTTAATATAAAATGCTGAGACGTGCTGGCAAAAGCAAAGTGAAGGTTAATTTTTAAATAAAAGAAGTTATTTGTGTATCATTTATAACTATCCCTGCCTTGTTTTTCATCTTGCTTTTCATACTGTCTATATACAGAGTGGTCCAAAAAAGAAATACACTGTTTAACAGTTCAAAACTTGCAAAATAATTGGCCGAAACATCTCATTTTTGGTAGTGTAATAGTTTGTAGTTCCGGCAATTGCCACAAAAGCGCTGTCAGATGACAGTTGCCAGATAAGCATTCTTTTGTTTGTAGTTCTGGCAATGGCCACACAAGCTTGAGACATCATTTTACCTGCCTTCCGAGACTTGTATGGAGACGAAAGCATTTATTTTCAACAAGATGGTGCACACGTCCACTATTATAATCGTGTTAGGGAGTATCTCGACGAAAATCTATCTACATGATGGATAGGCTAATGAGTGTTGTAGAGTATTCACAACGTTCCCCAAACTTAACACCTGTGTATTTTTATCTATGGGCAACACTAAAGGATGTCGCTTATGGACAAAAGTCGCGCACATTGGATGATCTACGAGAATGTTTCATACATTTGTGTGCTGATATCCAACTGAACACGGTGCAGACGGTAGTTCGTGCTGCAGTTCGGCGGCATCCTCTATGTATGGATGTTAATGCTGATCATTTCGAACACTTACAGTGATATATACGTAAGTTGGACCTTAAACCACACGTTCACAAAAAAAGAGACATTTCCGCAGATTAGTTTGAAAGTCATGGACTGTTAAACAGTGTGTACATTTTTTTGACCACTCTGTATAATGTATCTCTGATGTTCAATTTTCAAGTATATATTCCATTGGACTGTACACCCCTCTGACAGATTCAATGTTCACTTTGTGGCTACAAGTGAACTCACTGAACCAAAATCAATCTAATCTAATTCTTAGAATCTGGCCGTTACATAATCACTATCCGCTCTCTCTCCATAACCAGCTGAGAATATTTTTAATGATTTCCCACATAAGTGTTGGAAAATTCAAACAAATAACAAGGAATATTTCAGAAACGGTTAATTCCAGAACATGAAATATTTGTTCCTTCCCTCACTTCTTCGAGTTCTTAATAATGTAATAAAAAGTGCATCTGACCTAAATTGTATGCTTTAACAGTATCTACTTGTTTGGTGTAGTAAGTTTTTTTTTCTATCTCTTACTGTTGACCTATTACACAAACGTTATTTAGAATTAACAGCACATTATACGTTATTATCAAAAAAGTTAAAACATTCGTTTCATTTGACAGAAAAATCTTTTAAACGTACCTTAATTTAACTAAAATCAATAGAGCCATTTTTTCATAAATCAACATTTTCAAAAAATCTTCTAAGGGAGTTTAGGATAGGGACTTCCTTTTAGCTTCCTTAGAAGGATTAGGTATTTAATCGAATGTTCATATTTACGTTAAGATATTTACAGAGAGACGCGTGAGTTTTCTGATTTTTCCTGTGGATATAATTAAAGGAATTTCAAAGCATCAATTTCTGATGAGACCTTTGGAACCAATTTTTGGTTTGAGTACGTTACCTCTAATACTGTAAGCAGGTAGTAGACAAAATATAAAGAAAATGTCTCATTTATTTAAAATTCCAGAACTTCAGTTTTGTGTCTTATTTTCATAGCTACCTCATTTGTTATCGACAATAACTGTTACACTCATAATGATAAAGGTTTATCATATTGTGTTAGACACACCTATCATTACTTGAGACTAATATGACAATCGTTTGTTCAAAAATAACCTTGTAACTACATTCTTTACAAAAGAAACACTGAATAACGTTTTAGTTTGTTTATCCTTACACATTAAAATTCGCAAACAGGAAAATTTCAGAAATGATACCTGTCGTAAGGATTAACATATCACAAATTACTTTTAAACTATCTTCCAAGCATCATAGCTTGGCTTAAGAGGATAGTAAACAGTTGATATAGCCTTACCTAGAATGGAAAAATAACGAGAAAGGCGAGCAAGGACAAGTCTTGGTTTAAATAGCCAAGTGGTCATGCATATCTAATCTCTTGTGATTTCTGCCCAGTGCTCTGAATGTCAACGTGAAGAAATTCAAGCGAGCGCGGGTAAACGGCGGGAGTAACTATGACTCTTAAGACATAATGACGAAGACAGAGCGTTCTGAATTTGTACGTTTACAGATGATTAGAATGTCATCCGGGATGAAGAGACTAGAAAAATTATTTGTTCATTTGAATTTGTTTACTACCGTATGCCACTCTCTACACAACGGTATAGAGGCAAAATTCCAAATTTATTCCATTCATATGAAAGACAACTAAACTTAACCCACGGTTTTCAAGTCGATTGCAGTGGGAGCTGTACAATGTCACTGCCTATTCTCCACAGTCCTTCCTTTGAAGCGGAAATTATACCACAAACTATTTACAAAAATATCTGATTTTTTCATCGGTTTAAAATTCTGTAAAAAGGGGGAGGAGAAGGAATCCGAAAAGCAGTTGTAAAAATTTAAAAATCCATGAAAACAGCACTGAAACAGACATTCATTCATTTCTAGATCTTTTTTGCTGGAAATATCTCTTCTTACTTGATACTAATATGTTAATCACTTGCTTTAAAAGCATCTTGTGATTACATTCTTTACCATACAATTGCACCATTTACGGAAAATATCTACAGTATGATAATACAATAAATATAGATACCTTTGTTTGTCCAAGGCCGCGCCGTGGTCACTTGACTCTCACCAAGGTGGCCCGGGTTCGATTCGAGGCGACCGCATGAGAGATTTTTGGTGGACAACACATCGCTGTGGCGGGTTTTCTCCGGGATATCCGGTTTCCTACGCCATCATTCTACCAATTACTCCATTATCATCTTTCCTTTCATCTACTTCTCTCACTTCCATTTGAGGCATTGGGCTGATCACCCGTCCTCTGTTTCGGTTCCTCAATCCGACGCCTAAAGGTACAATACCAAGAATCCCCTAACGGTAGCGTGTCTGCCTCACGTTCAAGAGCTCCCGAGTTCGAATATCGGTCAGGGTAAGTTACCTGCATAAGGTGATTTTCCTCGGTTTTTCCTTTTCCTTAAAGACAGATATCTGGTAACTCTAAGCTCTATGAACTCATCGTCCGATATGACTTAACGTTGGAGGACGTAAAACTTATACTAAAAAAATCCCCTAACGCTACGATAGTGGTATAAGTAGGCAAATTAAAGAGGAAGAAGTGCTTGTACAAATAACAAAGTTAATAAAGAGAATTGCGTTTGACATCAAAAAGCTAAAAATGTGATGAAATCTATTATCATTATTATTTAATGTGTATTAAGCTTTACATTTTCAAGAAACCCTATATTTTATTGATTAAATGATTTCATCAGAATGCTGCATATTTTCCTTTCAAAATGCTTAAGTATTTTGAATATAATAAAAGCAAAGTTAAACTGAACTTCGTTATTATTGATAAATGACATTGTCATACTCTACGGTAACCTGCAGCTACATCGGCATATAAAATCAGGTAGTATTGCTAACAAGGTAGAACTAGTGAACCCTAGAGAGAGAGAGAGAGAGAGAGAGAGAGAGAGAGAGAGAGAGAGAGAGAGAGAGAGAGAGAGAGAGAGAGGGAGAGAGAGAGAAGCACCAGGCTAATGAGTTCCATATCACATAGCAAGGCACGGAAGCATCAGACCGTTCCAGCTATTACCATTGCATCTTGAAACTGGCACTGGAATTTTTTTTGTAATTTACGTCCTCCAACGTTAAGTCATACGGACGATGAATGGAATGGGCGAAATGATGCTCAAATGAGCCCAGGGTCCATAGAGCTTAGAAATACCCGAAATTTGTCTTTCAGGATAATGGGAAACCCCGGAAAAAACCTTATCCAGGTAACTTACCCTGACCGAGATTCAAACTCGGTACCTCTTGAACGTGAGGCAGACATTCTACCACCACACTATCGAGGCGGGCCACGGTTTTCTGATACAGGTTTCCTTCATTACTTCTATCATTGGACTTGAGCTTATCGTATTAGCTTAAATGCAGTAAAATATTGCCAGTGGTGCCCTAGACTAACTGATATGTGTACAAGGTATAATGTATTCTATGAGTCGGTTATGTGGCTGATAGTGATCAAAACAATTCTTCTCACTAATTGTGACTCTTTAAATATGTTTTATTTAATGAATACTCAAATAGTTCACGATAAAAACACACGGATAGTTCACTAAGAACATGTACTTTGTAATCGCAGTGAGGTGAAACTGCGAGATGAAATGCCACACAAGTATCTCTCTGTCTCAGTTTTATCTGCTATAAACGTTCAGTGGGAGGATAACCCGAGCGTCAGAAAAGCGCGGAGCTTGAGGCAACCAGGCGGTGCGTAACGCCTAATAACGCGTGACGTAATTTATGAACGGTGCACCAGGTAACTTTGGCGGGCGCTGTTTGGCGCCTATGTTCCTATCGCCTTTTATCTGTGTGTTCCGGTGGCTGACTTCGTCCTCAAATGCTAAAGAAGTCATTCCTGCCATTCTGTGCGACTTTACAAATACCCTGTCCCTCGGTTTCCACCCACCGTAGCAGGGGCGGAATGTGTCCAATGAAGCTTCGAGGGAACACAGTGCATGCACTCTTTGCAAATAAATCAATAGGTTGTGTAGCAATAAAGTGCCATAGCAAAATTATTAACTGGCAAGATTAGTAATTTTATAAAGCAGTCATAAATAAATAATTGTAACAAACATTTATGTATATTACAATCTATGTACTATTCAAGAATGCATTGAGACTTTATAAACCAAAATAGGAATGGCAATTAGGTGTTTCGGCGAACTAAGCAGCAAGCCATTAAGTTATGGTAATTATACTGGTCGCCAAGCTAGGATGTGATTGATAGTAACCACATGGAATAACGGTCTAAATAAATGGGAGGGGATGAGTACGTCAAAACGGTTGCCATAGTAACGATTAAAATGACCAAGTCGAGTCGAGACGTTTCCATGACAACGTTAGACCCTAAACCTTGGTTGCCAATATTCTAACACGTGCTTAGCATGACCCGGGCGAGTAAATTACGCAAACGCTGCAGTAAATACAATACCCAGGTTTTTATTTCTCTTCTGATAACGCTGCATAAACAGAATGCCCTCACAGTTAGAGATCCTGTACTGGCAAGTTACTTTGCATTTTATTTGTAGCAATTTGCCTTGGTTTACGTGTGCCTAAGTCCGTGTATCTGTGCGCATGTTGTGATCGTTTGCAATTGTGTTTAATGAATGTTTAATCATGTCTAAGTATAGTGACAAGCGAAAACCTGAACGTGCTCTGGAACCAAATAAAACTGTATTTGGTAAAGGTATTCCAAATAAAGGACATACACGGGAAATAATATGCTCTGTGAGAGAATACTTCGATGATAAATTGAAAGGGGATTCTAGTATTCCATTCTCCAAGGTGCTTGATAGAACTTCACGTGCTGTAGGTATCAGTAAGGCCAATAAGGTTAAGATTGGGAAAGAAAAGTATTTCAAAGAAGAAAGTTAGCCATTGGGGTATAAATTAGAAACTCCCGGGAAAAAATTATCTAAGCGGTGTTTTCCCACTTATATAAGCATCAAAATGTCACAGGTATGCCTCTTTTGTTACGATTATCTTTACATTTATGTGTTCTTGCATGCTCCAGCGTTTGCATGTAGATCCACGACTCCACTATTGTCTTTGTGTAGAACATTATAAATAATTAATAATAACAATAATAATAAAATACCCATTGCAGTCGCAACTGAATCACCCTCGCACGCGTAGTGCTATCGCGCTCTCCACGTGGCAGCAATAAGTGGCAACGTCGCCTCTCTCTCCGGACGAAATGTCAATCACTTTCTAGATTGGCGACCAGTATAGAACTGAAAGCGTTGTTTAAAGACAACTCCAAGTTATAATATAAAGTGTCAACCGGGTTTGTGGGCCGTGGTCTACTGGGATCCTTCTTGATCTTCCCAGACGTTTCGTCTATGGCTGCGGCAGACATCTTCAGTGGCAGTGCGATCGAAGTGTCATGGCGGAAACATCTGGGAAGATGAAGGAGTCCAATAGACCACGGCCCACAAGCCCGGTTGGCACTTTATATTATACTGACACCGGCCGTGAAAGCTTACGAATTTTAATGAACCCCTAGTTATGCTCACTTTCTTATCGGGCAACAAGCCAGGTGAAAAGACGATTAGATATCGACGTTTCGGGAGTGTGCACCACTCCCAATTTATAAAATGTCATAACTACAAATGAAACACTGGATATAACACAACTATAAACAAAGACAAAACACTATCAAAATTCGCATTACTGAACAAAAGACTGTTTTCAGTAAATTAAATGCCAGACCAGGAGGTGGCATGAGTATAGAAAATTGTGTCAAAGGAACGTAACTACTTAACTTGATTATCAAAGCTGTATTGATCTTTACTTCTTAAATCGACGGACTTCCATTTTAAGGCCGGTTTCCAAAAGGAGCTGAACTGAAAGCCAGCATCATGATTAAGTGTGCTCCTTTCAGAGGAAATCGCCAAAGCCTCCTTAATTCTTCGCTCCCAGTAACTGTTGCATATTGCCAAGATGGTCGTTTCCCGAAAATTGGCTCTATGGTCGCTATCAAAACAATACTCTGCCAGCCCAGACTTCTCAGGTTGCATTAAACGAATGCTCCGGTCATGTTCGATTATTCTGGTAACGATGGTCCTTGCGGTTTGTCCTATATACGGTGTCCCGCATTCACAGGGAATGCGGTACACTCTCGGAACTCGGAAGTCCAGTTTGTCTTTCACTGATCTCAACAGATGTTTAATCTTCGGAGGTGGCTTGTGGATGGTCCTGATGTTGTATTTGGCGAGAATTCTGCTGATTCTGCCGGATAGATTGCCGGTAAACGGGATGCAGGCTGTAGCGGTAGACTTATCTGACGCTTGCTGTATTACAGGTTTCCCTTTCCTAGCTTTGGCGATCGAGACTTCAACGTCATATTCGGAGTAGCCGTTTTGAAGCAAAGTGAGTCTCAGGTGCTGTAATTCTTGTTTTAAGTGGCTGGGATCAGAGATAGACAAAGCTCTGTGGGCCAGTGTATTGAGAACTCCTAGTTGATGGAAACTATGAGCGTTCAGTTAGAGATCGGTATGTGTAGGCTTGCGATATACAGCATGCCCCAATGTACCGTTGCTGTAACAGTGAGCATAAGAAAGTGAGCATATACGACGCCAGGAAAGCTTCAGAACTTATTTTAACCCCAAGTTAGTACTTTGTTAATTTTAAAATATTAATTAAAATTTAATCCCCTAACACCATGATAGTAGTACAAATAGATAAGTTAAAGAAGCAGAATTAAAATTTAATAAATGTTAGAATAGTTATTGGTATAAACAAAAGAGACCCGCAGTTAAAGAACCTTGCACCTATTCTAATTTTTAGAATTTTATGTACGTGACATAAAACATACTGAATTCCAGGAATATCTTGAGCTAATGATATTCTGGTTGACTAAGTTTTCACGTGGCCTTAATTACACTGGCCTAACCATAACCTATTTGAAACTAGAACGACTCCCTTGTAAATATAAAAGAGACAGGGATACTTGGCTGCTAACAGCGTTCCACTAAAACATGTCTCTCTCTTTCTAGCCTCCCACACGTTTACAACAGGATCATTCTAATTTGAGACAGAATATAACTGCCTTTACCCGCCTGTCAATTGCTTCTCTAATTAATGTAAATGATGTTTATTACATTATGCATTAACTTTATGCTATTTACCATTCATTTTTTTTAAATTATAAATCCGAAACGTCAATAATTGAATCGGAATATTGAGAAGCCCCACATGTCCAAAAAACTAAATTTTTCAGGAGATAAAAAAAACATTCCAGATCTTAAATTTTATGCTTAAACTCATTTTATTTCCTTATTTTTCGTTGAAATGAAAGTAAAGGGAAGCATGTCATTAAACTGTAGACATTCTTGATCCATTTGCTTGAAATTATTTTCAAATAAATATACATTAATTGCTACCTAACCGATACTATATAGCTGACAAGAACAAAAATGAAACAAGTTGTGCCAAAGAGAACTCTTTGGTATTATTACTGCAATAGGCAAGAGAGAGAAGGGTTAGCTTGGATGAGAACAGGAGCAATATTCCTAAGAGGGATAAGAGGTAGGGAAAAGGGAATTTGTGAATTGTGTGGTGGAAAAGAAAACATAGAACACTATGTAAGCCCGCCTCGGTAGCGTAGATGGTAGCATGTCTGCCTCGCGTTCAAAAGGTCTCGAGTTCGAATCTCGGTCAGGGTGAGTTACCTGGATAAGGTTTTTCCGGGGGTTTCCCTTATCCTGAAAGACCAATGCCGGGTAGTTCTAAGCTCCATGGACCCTGGACACATTTGATCACCCATTTCATTCACCGTTCGATATGACTTAACGTTGGAAGGACGTAAAATTACAAAAAAAAAAAACAAAAAAATAAAACAGTATGTAACAGAATGCGAGGAGGTTGCAATGTGGGATGTAAAATGGGAGAAAGTAGAAAAGGGATTGTAGCTATAAAAATGTTAACAGGAAAGGAGGAAAATAAGGTAAGAAATGTAGGTGAGTTCTTAGAGAAAGTAAAAGAAAAATGGGCAAGAAATGTAAAGAATATAAGAAATGAAGGTGAGGGGGAAGAAAGGGGCTAATTAAGTAACAAGGAGGCATGGAGCTTAAGAGCTACCTGGCAGAGCAGAAGACCAGGGTGTCATGTAAGCCAAGGTAGCAACAAGGTAAAGACAAATAAATGTGGCCTAAAGTTGTAAACTGTAAAAATTGTAAAATTTTGGAGTATGCACAATAAATAATTCATTAATTAATATTCTACACAAGGTCCATTCTTTAATACATGTTGCCTAATTGTATATATTGTCGTAGAAGCTCTGAATGTTTTCATTTTCTGTTAAGAATGACACAATTTGTCTTAGGTCTTGCATTTTCTTCTGATTAATAGGCATATTATCTTAATAAGCCTGACTCATAGGGTTTGGTTGAATTATAAATGGTTCAGCCATTTGGAATGTGTGCTCTTCCTCACATTCTGCACTAACATCACTATTGTCTGACATTTTATCAATAATAACAATCGATTAAATCAAAGAGTAGGAGACCGATTATTATTTTCTCTGTTTGAAATGTACTGGCAATTTAAAATTCTGATAAAGCCCATTTCATTTGTACATGTGCGGATTCTCTTCTGTTTCGGTGACACAACGAGTGCGTAACAGCACAGAAAATGTCAGAACATCATTGGTTTCTCTACATTATGATTGGCCTATATATTTAAAGTAAAATCTAATAGATAACTCAGTTTTGTAAAACAAAATGGACATGTGGGATTTCTCAATATTCCCATTCAATTATGATTTCAGATGGAAGTAAAGTGAAGAGTGGGATAACAGAACTGGTGGGGTACCTAATGCTTGAGGCAAAGAAGAAGAAGATACAAATAGAATAAAGGGAAGTTACACTTACATTAATCTTTAAAGGGAATCCCGAAATATCTTATAAAGCATTAGTATTCATCCAGAGAGCTGAATAGAAATCCATAATAATTAAACATAAGTCATCCGGATTTTAAGTTGAAAGTTGGCATAAGGAAAAGGATGGACTACGGAAGTATATCAGCTCCAAGGTCCTTGCTTGAGTATCACACACATGCAATTGATCAATGACAAGTATTATCACTTAAAACTCGTATTCGATTAGGCGCCGGCCTTGACAGATTTAGATACAAGGCGGCGTTCACGAATATAAGCGCTGATCCACCCAGAATAAACAGAGGTGGGGCCGATATCCACACAGACTAAGATGGGCTTACCACAAATGCTCTGTCAGATTTTTAGCGGCTTCAGTAATATCCTGAGGTATTTGATTCAATGAATTAATATTAAAAAGGGAAGGAGTTAATGTGCGTAGAGAAAACTGGACCCCCCAAAAGCTCTAGTTATTTCCTTGTTACCCTTTAAGAGCTTACTATAGCAAGAAGAGGAAATAGAAGTTTTGACAGTAACAGAATCAAAACTAAGATTTATAGAAAAAAAAACTTGACAGATCTGTTCCCAGTATGTCCAGGCAGAAAGGGAATTGCCTCTGTTCCCACACATTTACGAGCAAACATAGGCGGATCTTTGTCTAAAAGTGCTTCTTTTTGAAACAGAATGGAAACTTTGTCGGTCTGGGTGGCTCACTTGTTTAACTATTGCTCTGCTGATTCCAAGGTGCTGGGTTGAAATCCTTCCATGATAGATGGTTTTTAAGTACCTATGTTTAAAAGCGGAAACTATATGACAATAAATTCAGTAAATAAATAAACTCAAATGAAAAGTAAATTTACATTATTGAGAAACGTAAAATTAAAATGAATAAAAAGAGAGAGAAGCAGGAGGATAAGGAGGATACAAAATGGGGAGGAATATACTGTATACTAACATTTATTTCAAAGTGCTCCTTTTGCTCAAATAACTCATTATCTCAATGACAAAAATGAATAATTTGTCACATGCCAGTTAGAAAGTTTATTTAACAGCGGGTGATTAAAAGGTATATGTGCGACCTCCATTCCATTTTGTATATGAATTTATAGTGTAGCAGATTACATGTGAAATTGTTTTTCGTATTCTTTCCGCCTGCTTTTATTTTTTATTATATTATTCGAAGTTCTCCTTTGTGGTTCTTATTTATATTTTAAGCTGCAGCCTGACATATCATTTCTACTACTTCAGTTCGTTGAATATCGCTTTTCGTTTCAAGCTTTCCGAACCATATCTTAGTACTGTTGTATCAGTCTTATAGGACTCTAAAACACATATAAATGAATGAATTGACGTTTGTTAGTCTCACAAAAACTCGAGAATGGCTGAACCTTTTTGCCTAATTTTGCTTTTTAAATATTTATAAGTCCAAGAAAGGTTTAAAAGGCGAGAAAAGAGCCTGAAATGATAATGGGCCGGGTTATTAACTTAATATAAAAGTACGACATACATAAAATTTTACGGAACACATACCTGCACCTTCCTTTATTTTCGACAAACAAAACATTACAAAGTAGAAAGATATTCCACTTCTTTCTAAAGATTTCTAAGTTATTTCACTTAACGTATTTTATTAAATAATGTTTATCGTGTGTGATCAAGACTAAATTTTTTATGTAGCATGATGATATACCTTTCGAAAATTGGACAAAAAATTAATTTCTGAACGCAGTATAATACTATAAATATTTGACAAGACACAAAATCAATTGATTTCCTTTGTGAGTTTGTGAATTTCGCGGAAGCTTTTCTACCATGCCAAGGAGAAGACGACCTAGCTTAGGTCGTAGATTTACCTTTTGATTTAAGCGTCTACACTTTCCCGTGCGTTCGGCCTTTGCGTTGAACATAAATACATCGCAAGGGCAGTCGTTATAATTTTACGGAATCAACTTTGGGTTTCCTTGTTTCTCTAATGCACAATTGTACGTCGAAAACCATCATCTTAAACATTTACTCACCATAAAAAGACAAAAAATATCACTAAGCTTTAAATTGATTAACTTAATTGTAACTTTGTTATATTTAAACTTTACCCCCAATTGCAGAATAAATAATAACTAACCCAAATTTGCTTTATTTATAAAGATAAGTGCAGACAACTTTTAACGGCGATACGAAATTCGCCGGGTCAACTAGTATATATATTTGAAGTTAAAGCTTTTGATGGTAAACAAATATCAAATTAAAGCGATAGTTACAATTCATAAACTTCTAAAAGGAAGTAAAATTTAATTTTTATAAATTATGTCTGTTAATCTCCCCTTAAAGATACCAGGTAGAGAGAACTTTCGAGAAAACTGCTGAACTTCAAGTTATTGTTATATGGAATTTTGTTTATTTGTTTATTTCTTCTTCGTATGTACAAGAACATTCAGATTAATAAATAATATAGGTATGTGACAATTATTTTTCAGAAAAAAACGTTTTACGTTTCTGAGTAAGGTCTGTCTGAAGTTCTGCGATCTAATTTACTTTCATATAAACTTATGTACTTGGAATTCACAAGAGGCCACACAAGAAATAAATAAAGCAACAAACAAACAAAGAGGGAAGGAAGGAAAGAACGGAATAATCGGAGAAAATACAGACCTGGTTAAAGAATACAATTGGGTAAGTCATTTCCGAAACATATGACTGTCAGGATTAAGCAATTTTCTCTCAAGTACCTTCCTTTTATTTATATAGTATCAAGATACTCAATTACAAAACAATTGACTATCGTATCAACTTCCTGTATGTTCTGGAGTACCCACTAGAAAATGTGCACTGAAACTGTATGAGTCAACAGTTATCACGATCAACAGGAAATAGAAATCCAAGTCATGTGATTTTTAACAATATGTTTATGGTTTGTATACATCCGGTGAATCATCGTACTATTAGATACAGATGATTTCAATAAAGACATTGAGGACGCATACAAGGGCGATAGGCAGCTGTTCCAAAAGCAAGAAGTTAGTCATTAGAGATATTCCTTGCATTAGCTGAGGAGGAACGAACGACTGCAGAAGTCTTAAATAACAGTTGAAATACTCAAATGGTTGTCATGACAAAAATATATAATTATTATAAAGAGTAAAAATTTGTGTGAGTGTAGGGGGCATGTAGAGTAATATTAAAAACTGCTCAAAAGAGTTTGCTAAGCATTTCATCATTGGAAAGCGAGAATATTTCAGATGGGCAGATGTTTATACTAAAACAATTTGAAAACTGAGGTTAGGGGATACTTTTTCACATTCATGCCACCAAATTTTAATATTGATTCGTTGAATTTGGACATCAGAGGTCACTTTTGCATTTTATTTCATTTTATTGTAGCTTTAATAATATCGATCTCAAAAAATAAATACGTTTAGTGGGTTAGGAAATTATAAGTATATAATTTTATAAACAGTATAAATCAGTAAACCGACATTTTTAATTAAGAAGTCAATGTGCCTGTTGATGACACACTGTGTCTTTTTAGAAACTTTAATTTTGCGGTAGTATGTGACCTACATATTCACTAGTTTCATTTATGTTTTGTTATATGTACATGTTATGGGTTTATGTATTTTGTGAAAGTCGTGCAATTTTTGTTATGGAATGACAACAGGAGCAAAGAGAAGCACGATTTTTAAAATTCCATCTCTTATAGTTAACTTAAAACCTCTTTTAAGCTTCTGACTAATGATTTATGCAGTGCTAAAAGATACTTATAGACTATGTAGCATTTGAAGATCTAAAAAGACTATCGCGAGAAGGTTAAATAAGTTAGACGTTCCCCTGTTTCACATCTTTTGTGTGTGTGTGTGTGTGTGTGTGTGTGTGTGTGTGTGTGTGTGTGTGTGTGTGTGTGTGTGTGTGTGTGTGTGTGTGTGTGTGTGTTTGTGTGTAAGGAATTTGAAACTTAGATGCACAAATCAAACTTTTACAGATACATCTTTAATTGCTAGTAATTTTTATGCAACAAAATTATATATGTAATTAAAGTATTTTATAAAGTCATTCTTATCACTTCTCTGTTCCTTTAAAGTTAAGGAAAGCTGTAGCAACCAACAACTTTTAATCCCTGTGTGAGTATATTTTAAAATAGGTTGGAGCAGGAAAGACAGACTGACCCCTCTTGACCAGTCCACCCCTGGAGTATATTGTTAACCCTCTGATTTACACAAAGGAACACCTAGCACAATGGACATCAGACGGTAGTTTGTCGAGGGTCCAGAATTGGGGAGGTGGACCACGCAGGTAACGAAGGGGGGGGGGAGGAATAGTGCAATTGTGTTTCAGTGCAGTACTTGGTCATGTCAAATTCAGAAACTGTAAACACTATATATACTTGCTGAACGTTGGTTAATTGTTAGCTTTCCCATACCACTGTCTTGCGAAAAGAGAGTCATATTTTTTTAACTTAAAACACTTTCTATAAATGATAGAGGTTTATTATTTTATTATTTTTGGAACATAATAAATGTCATTACGTATGGAAGAGAACGTGAGTTAAATGACGGCTTTGTTTCGTTGGGTTGCGTGAATACGGTCGACACAGTTTTCAAGACAGAAGAACGTAAATTAGGCCCAACTTCACGAATAACACGTGTCATGTTATTCATAAGATCATTTACTGTTTCTGGCTTGTTGGCATAAACTCGAGATTTAACGTAACCCCACAAGAAGTATCCAACGGCGTTAAATCATATGATCTCGGGGGCCAGTTAACATCACCAGCACGGGAAACGATGACACGTCTGAATTTCTCCTTAAAAAGATAGATTGTTTCGAGAGTAGTATGACATTTGGCCAGGGCCGTATTCCTAACAAAAATAGTGGGGGGACGTACACCCAAAAAAAATCCCAGATGCTGGAGAACCGATCAAAATTCTGCACCTGTAGATTTTCCTTCCTGCTTTGGTTGTTCTCAGCATGCGTACGACTTTTTATCATTCTTTAACGTAATCCTCTGGGTTCCACATAGTACTAGAGATCCGTCAATAGCCATAAACATTATTTGAATAATTTTGAATGTAAATATATATTTTATATTTTGGCGGTATTCTGAATGTTGAATTAAGAAAGGTAATGAATTAAAAAATTATAAGTAATATTATTAGTAAGGAGACTGCGTCTCCCTCCAAAAATAGTGGGGGAACGGCGTACATCCGCGTTCCCCTTCCATACGGCCCTGAATGTGGCACCATCTTGCTGGAACCAGGTATTTCTCAGATCCCTGCCATCCAGTTGAGAACAAAGTTGTACCTTATAAGAGCCCGGTACCTTTCTCTATTGACAGAGCTTCTTCATCTTCGTCTTGGAAAAAATAGTTCTATCATACCAAAATTCAGATTTCACAGTATCCTTTTAGGGATGAAATAGCCGTTCTTTAACCTGCATTGGATTGTGATTGCTCTAATAATAGCAATTTTGTTTGTTAACAAAACCATCCATCCAAAAGTGGGCTTCGTCACTGAATACGATTTTTCAACAATATTCCTGGTCAGTTCTTAATTGCTCCATAGCCTAATCAGCGAATACTCGGCGCGAACTATGATCGCTGGGCTTTAGTTCTTGTGTTAATACCGTTTTGTAAGCGTGCATCTTCAAATCTATATGTAGAATTCGACAAGATGTGGTCAGCGAAACCCAAATTCATGCGCTCGATAAAGCAATGAGTTGTCGCGTACATTCTCACAAACGGCGCCTATATTTTCGTTGGAGCGCTCACGTCGATTACGTTCAGGCGTTCTTTGATCGCTGACAGAACTACTTCTTTCAAATTTATCGATCGAACGCCGAATCGTTCTCTCGTAGGGACGATTATACACACCGTAAACTTCACGCAATACAGGGAAGGTTTGGCGAACAGATGATCAATTTTGGTAATATATTTTCATAATTTCTACATGCTGAATGCTGTAATGTTCCATGGCTATTTGTCAATAACAATTGTAACCACGTAAAACAAATGACTGCTGTAACTCAATAACAACGGCAGCTATCACAATATGATAAATATAGGACTCTTGTTGAAGGACTGGACAGCATGTTTCAAAAATACTTTTACAAACTTCAAATATGGGTTTCTCACACCAAACGAAGGCAAAAAGTTCATATGAACATATGTCCCATAATCATTTGTTTTCTCGTTGGGAGGTGTTCAACACTGTGGTACATTAATAAAACACAAAACTCATAATAAATGCTCGAAATGTCCTCCTCTTGCTTCTATGCATGCCTGTACTCGTCGAATCATGGAATGCCGTACTCTTTCGAAAAGTCCGGGATGGTGATGAATGGTTTCGCAGGCTTTCATGACAGGTCGATGAAGCGCAGTTCTTGACCTTCTTCGATCAATAGTCCGTAGTGCAATGATTTCGGTCTCAGCAAGGTAACGATAAACAGCAACAAAGGTTGGATGACTCGGTTGTCTTTGGTCTGAAAACTCCAGACCGAGAGAGAAACGTAAACAAGTCTCCATGGCAACACTTCGCCATCTACTTCATGCCTTCTATGAGTGCATAGAGAAATGAAATTTTGAGATTGGACCCCGAACGCTGCTAAATTTACGTTTTCATTGTGACAGGAATAACGCGCATGTTCATGGGAACATTTTGTCTTCTTTTGGTGTGAGGAGCCCATACTTGAAATTTGTAAAAGTATTTATGAAACATTCTGTATATTTAAGTCGTTCTTAAATGAAATTTACATCTTGAATTTTTTGTGAAGTTTGCTCTAAATTCCTCTTAATTCTGAATGACTTTGCATAATTGGTAGACCATAAGAAATATTATTTATTTATTGATTGCAATTTACGTCCTCCAACGTTAAGTCACATCGGACGATGAGTGAAATGGTTGAAATGATGCTCAAATGAATCCGAGGTCCATGGAGCTAAGAATTACCCGACATTCGTCTATCAGGATAAGGGAAAATCCCGGAAAAACCTTATCCGGGTAACTCACCATGACCGAGATTCGAACTCGGGACCTCTTGAATGTGAGGCAGAAACATCCGGTGAGGTTAGGTCAGGGTATCCGGGGGCCACAGCTTTTTGAGATTATTCGATTATCAAAGAAACTGCTTACAAGTTCCATGGTATAATTAGATGTATGGCACATTGCTCCATCTTGCTGGAAATAACCTTGCCCTAAAACCCAATGTCAATTCAATATCATCCATCTGCTCTACAAATGTCTTGAAGATACCCATATGAACTTCAGTGTCTACAGTCGAATCAAATAAAATCAAGACATTTAAGACTGTCAACTGTCAGCAATTGTCAGTGCTGTCAATTTTCCCAGAGCCACTGAGATCATTGTACATTCTACGAGCTTTCAAAGGGAAATAATGGCCTAATGAAGTGGTTCAAATTTATATGGATCACACTATATAAAAATAATATAAAATCTAAAGAGAAACGTATACAATTACTGTAAAATCTACCCTTATTGTTTATTGCCGTAGATTACATATCTTAGCTTTTACTCTTTGTGAAAATATTGTATAGGAATTATATTGTATAGGTTGTAATGTGCTGCCCGCTAGCCCATGTTGCATTATACGTTCGGCAGGTGGCTGGTTTCGTTTTATAAACACTCGAAAATCGAGAAGCACTTAAAGTGCGCCTGGAGGTCAGTAACACCTTCCAGAAATGAAAAATGAGAGTGTAAGGAATGGGCAGTGCTCAGGTATCTATAACCCAATTATTGGAAAGTTTCTCAGTCCGAACAAAGATTATGAAGCGAGATTAACCCGGCTGGAAATGAATTCGGTACGCATGCTTCTTTTGATGGATGGTGTGTGTACACACACTGCGCACTGCGCGGTGACAGATACAAATTAAGCAATTTATCCTCAACTGAGCGACACACCGTCTTCTAGAATATGCAATGAATATCATTTCAGAATCATATTGTGTTTCATTTGAATACAGAAAAAAAGGATGGATGGGAAAAATTTACACTAGAAAAATATCTGTCTTGTTTATTCACAAGACTTTCTTTTGCCTTCTATGATTTATTAATGTGTATACACACTGTACTTATTAAATTTTGTTTAAACTGAGACAGATGTTTGCAAAAATAAATGCATTAGATATCTTTAAAGACAGTGATAGTCAAACTCTTCAAAATTGAACAGGTTGTCAGCCTTAAAATGTTACATTCTTTCAATGCAATAGTGATAAACAACTGAAGATCTACTGATATTTAGAAGAATCAGGCACGTATTTAGAAGTCAATACCCGGGGGCCCAAAAATCTACGTTGAATTATTTGCTTTAAATAAACGATTAATTAGGGATGAGTTTTTATCATGAGCTTTTAGATTTATCATATCAAATAAAACACATGTAATATACAATATTATATTCACATGACTTTCTCCACCCAGGCTTCTACAAATTGTTCTTAGAAAAGTTTGTTTTTGTTTTGTTTCTTTGGATAAAGTCTGTAGAAAGGCCTTGTTCTTATACCTGGGATAAAGTGATATAAGCAGTAATCAGATATTTACAAAGGGAACCACTGATTGATGCATTTGAAGTATTAGTTCTCCTTGAATGAAAAAGGGAATAGGAACTTAGAAGTTAAAAATTGCATATCTTTAAGTAAGTATCTGGGAATTCTAATAAAAATTATAATATATCGAAATTGGTTAACTTTGTAATACATTATTTTTGTATTTTGACGAGTTCTACAGCTGCTGTGCAGTAAAGTTTCATTTATCTGTTACATAACTTCATGTCTGCCTGACAATGAATAGCTTGAATAAACTGTTTCGATTTATTTTAAACTAAGTCTTATTTCAACTATTTATTAAAAGTTTGAAATGATAATTCATTTGGGGCGTCCGGACTCCTTGGACCCCTTAAATGCGTTCCTGAGAAGAATGTAGTGTGTTGAATAATTCGATCCATTAATAAACAATGTCATAACATTGTTTTAATAGATGTGCTTTTTCAATAACCCTAATTTTTTGTGCAATTCCTTTTCACCTGTCTGTTAGGATTAACATATCAGCTGTAATAGATTATATAAAACTCTTTCCAAATGAAGAGGACTTTAAGGATATTACCAGAAAATTCAAGATACAGTAGAACTTTTTTTAACTCAGACCAGTTTTGGAAAACGTAGTAAAGGAAGAGCTGTTTTGAGACGATAAACCGTTATTGTCGCGAGGCATTGTTGCGACGGGCGCGGCCGGCGTGCGCAAAGAGACAGATAGTGCAGCGGTGATTTGAAAGTGAACTCTTTTGTTTGTGGTCTTATGGCAGACGACTTTGAAGTTTGTATTTGTGTATGTTGCGTAATTCTGTTTCTGCAAAGGGGTGTACAAACGTGTTTCTACGGAAATAAAGAACAGACTTTTAATTTTACGAACCCACAAAGTCACATTATTATCATTTAGGTACATTACTCGAATTCTTTTGCTAGCGGGCGAATTCACTGCACTCACCCCACCTGCTTGGGTCCAGGTTGGTACGGAAACCTTGATATAGTGACGAAAAAAATTGTGTGTGACTTGCCAGAAAACAAGATTGAAGAAGAAGGAAAAATAAATGTGGGAGAAGATTTTATAGACATTTTTAAAAATATTTCTGGTTGTTCTGATGTTTCGAGAATGACGAAGGTTATAAGCCCATTACATAGGAAGGCATTATTGCATCATGTAGTGTTACTGAAAATGATGAGTATTCTGATTCAGAAAGTGTTGACGAATCAGCTGTGGTTATTACTGTAGCGGTTCATTGAGGATGAAGGTGGTGATGATGGATTTCTCACCTTTGGTGAACTTCTAGCAGAATTTTTGAAGTTCTCCACGGCTGCTCTCGAGCGATGATCTCTGCATCCAGGAACGGAACTGAGGAATTAAGGGTTTTGGTACCAATTTAAGAATAATTCCAAATACTGTTCCAAAATATTTTTATTTCTTCTTGATGAATACGTATTTTTTTTTGGTTATTTACAGAATGTTGTATATTATAAGATGTTTAATTTCCTAAATTGTCAGATGATACAACTAGTGACGCGTCTTTAATGTATGCATCGTCAATAAATCTTTTGTGCATTTCACTGCTGTATTCGCTCAAAACTTTGCCTCTAATAAGCTTACACTGAACTATATCTCTTTACCACTGTCGCACGGCAAAAATATAAGATTAATATAACTTAAACATTTTCTGCAGACTAGCAGAGCGTCGCGAAAAAAAACCACGTCAGAAGACCTGTTTCTTGCAAAGATTCCAACTTCTTCCTTATTATGTTGCCATGGTTACACAAATTCTAAACTTTTATTGGTTAACGTCATAGGTTAATTAATCTCATTCTAAAAATTACCAATGCTTATAATCTTTAGCATCATTCTCATGGCCTGCTTTACTTTAAACTTATATTTTAACAGAAATTGCAATCTCTTCAGCTATATTTAATACATTAATTTTAAAAGAATTTAAAACAACATAAAATGTCGACCACATCACCCACGTACAAGCAGTAGCAAACATAGAGAAATTGATGTTTTATTTCGAGAGTCAATTCGAAGCATTGCCAAATGAACTTCTAATGCTACAGCGGATGCGAAATCGCGCTGCTCGTAACCGATACACTAAACAGAGACAACAGAAGCTCAATGCGAATACACAGGCTGTTACAGTACATACAATGTATGTGCTTTTAGGTGAAAGCTGTCTATAGTAATTTCTAAATTCCATTAAAAATATTTCGGTAATGTGTGTTTCGTTTATTGGTTTTTCGTTATTGTCTGTTTAACCGGATTTTCGTTAACTCGGATAAGCCCTGGTGCCTGTTAATGCCGGTAAACCAGGTTATTGTATGCATTTTTATTTTTCATATAATGATCTTTGATGATCTGTGATGTGTACTCTGAGGATATTGACCTTGTTTGACTGATATCAGTCTATATAATGACCCTGTAGGGATCTAATCTAGGATCTAGGATCTAAGGAGATATACCAGATATTATTTTTTTTTAATTTACATCCTCCAACCGTAAGTCATATCGGACGATGGGTGATACAATGTTCAAATGAGCCCGGGGTGCACAGTGCTTATAGTTACCCGACATTCATCCTTAAAGATAAGGGAAAACCCTGGAAGAAAACCGTATCCAGGTAACCCAACCTGATCGAGATTCGAACTCGAGACCTCTTGAACGTGAGGCAGACACACTACCATCTACACTACGAGGCGGGAACCAGATATTCAAATTGCGCTTAATGTAACTATCTTTAATAATGACTTTTTTAATAAAATTCTTTGAACCAATTTTTAGAAAATCAAAAACTGCGAAAAATATACCACATAAACTAGTTTGAGATCGTTAAATTATACAATTTGAATTAAGCCTTTCATAGCATTAACCACTTCCAAGAAATTCGCTTTATTTCTTGTTAATCTATATTTGAAAGATGTTCAACTTAACTACCATGTTTGGAATTTACTCGAGCTCACACAAAATGCCCGCCTCGGTAACGTAGATGGTAGCGCGTCTGCCTCACGTTCAAGAGGTCCCGAGTTCGAACCTCGGTCAGGGTGTGTTACCTGGACAAGGGTTTTTCCGGGGTTTTCCCTTATCCTTCAAGACGAATGTCGGGTAACTCTAAGCTCAATGGACCCCAGGCTCATTTGAACATCATTTCACCCATTTCATTCATCGTCCGATATGACAAAGTTGGAGGACGTAAATTACAAAAAACAAAAAACAAATCACACAAAATACACTTTTTTCTAAACGGGCTTTTAAATTTACAGACCTTCGAATCACGAGTTTCCTTTTACACCGTCACATCACATTTTGTTGTGGAATGCTATTTTTTCTTTAAGTACTGTATGTGGTAGGTAAAATAAAACTACATTATGATTATGTTCGAAGTTAACACAATTATGTATTATTATATGTAATTATCTCAGTAGTTTCGTACATATAAAACTGTATGATTGACAAGTGTTCCTTCTGACATTACGTTGGAATATCCACTTGGCATTAAAAGCCCATTGTTTATAGATTTTCGGAGTTTTCGGCCGATGTTCTACCGTTGAACTTATATGGCATTAAAACAAGTGTATGTTAGTACATGTTTATTTGTAGAATATGAATTAATTCTAATATTTACTTATCGTCTTCAAATTATTCGTAATTTAACACCAGAAATAACTGCTGACGTAACTATTTTACATCAGATGCACTTAGAGATTTTTTTTATCTTTCCAAATAATTCACTTGTTGCTACTTCAAGACTATAGATAATACAGAATCTTCACATTAGAGGAAAAATTACCTCGTACAGAAATCCAAGTAGTTAATGAATGACCGAGTGAGTTATCTCTGCGTAACTGATGGGCTTTGCAATGCAGCTGAAGAAAATAAACAAAGAAAGAAATAGGGGGGCAGGTCACAAAAAGATTAGTCAACGGTTACCTCATATTTCCCCGGTGCAATCGCACAACCGGTTTTCTACAGTCTTTTTTCTTATGTGTGGCTTTGAACACTTAAGATTATGCAATTTCTTCCATAACGGACGTAATTGTCCAAGGAATAAAAGGGATTATCCGCTTGAAGCTGCAAATGTTTCATGATTAGCACTTGCAAATTAGGTTTATAGATGCAAAGAACAGGAATGAACTTGTCAAGAAAGTTATCCTGCTATATTTCATGTGTCCAGTCTACATCTGTGGAGTCTTAAATCGCTACCTAAATACAGCTAATAGTGAATTAAAACAGAGTTCACTATAGAATAGTCTCAATTTCGGACTAAGATCCGAATTGACCAACATTTCTGATGTTTGTATAGATAGTATGACCATGAAAAGGTGCAATATTTTTCCTTAGATTACTGATGCCTAAACTCCAAGGAAAGGCGGGGGAGCCGCGGGAAATATGTGAAATGACGGGAGTTGTTTACGCGAGCCTATCGTACATACACGGCAAGTCATTGTGTATGCTATAGATGCAATCATACCTTTGGACAGCAGCGTATCACAGGGGCGAGAAATCATATATAGCGTGATGAAATATTGTCACAAGAAGAATTTTTGTCAAGCGACAAACGGTTGGTTGCACTAATAATTTTAATTTGTGCTTAATAATTAATCGGCTAACCTTCCACACCAAAAACACAAATAACACTAAATTACTGTGTAACAGGTTACTCATATTTCACTCCTCTAGCGAACAAAATAACAAGCGAATGCGGCGCTGTCATTGAAGGTTAATACCCTCAACGCTCTGCCATGCCTGTTACGCGGAGGAATTACGAATTTGTGTAGTAATGGCAGTGCAAACTTCTAATAGGCTGACCCCGTAGCTCAGATGGTAGGGTACCTGTCTGCCGTGCTAGGGGTCCCGGGTTCGATTCCAGACGGTGGGGATTTTTCTCCGACCAAGATAATTTCTCATCATCCCCAGAGTAGGAAGTACAAAGAGAGAGCGAATGTGTACGTGATCTAATGATTAAAACCCAACGAATACGAGTTAACCACCTCGGTATGTTCCAAAGGATAACGATCGCCGATATGACCATTGAAGTTAAAGCTAAGGTATAAATGGAACAATTAAAAAAACAACTTGTAATATTTCGCTACTATGAAACATGTAATTGCATTAATGTTTTGAACTACAAACGGAAAACAATGTAAGTGGGTTAAAGCGACAATGTTATATCTTAGTTCATAAGAAAAGATGTTGGGCTTTTTTGCTTAAAGCCTAGTCCACTATTTCATGCTAAGCCAACAAACTGAACACGAGGGATGCCCCCCCCCCTTTTGTTTTAATCGTCCAACATTGGACGATGAATGAAATGAGTCTGAAATGAGCTCAGGGCCCATTGAGCATGGAGCTATTATTCATTTTTAATGATAAGGGAAATCCCCGGACCGAGATTCGAACTTGGGATCTATTGAATATCAGGCAGACGCGCTACCTCTGCTGCAGAGGCGGGACCGTCAGGGACTGGACGCGCACACACATCCAAGGACTTTTCACTGTTATTTATTATTTATTTATTGTTTATTTATTATTTATTTATATATATTTAATTAATTGATTGATTTTTAAGGATTAGGCAGCCTCAAGGCATATATTTTAAACTGAAGTCGTAGAATGCAATTTCTGAGTGGAATGCAATTTTTTGTCCATTATTAGTTTTCAATGTTCTTTAACATTATATCTTTAAACCAAACCTTCATGACAGCTTTGCAGAGGAATATCACATCACACTAATATCGGAAACTAACACAACTATTATTTACCGAAGTGGTGACATAGGATGGGTATAACATTCTAATATCGAGGCTCCTGCCATGCGCCTTACTATTCAATTGTTTGGCATCAAAAGAACGTCATTACAAAAGCTTGGACGGTCTGAGCACGGGCCTTTAGAATAGACACTGAAGGGGATGGTGCCCCAGGTCCCACGCCGCGGGGGTGCCAGCCTATTATGTCGTACAAAATATGCATGCGGATACATTGTCCATATATCTTGCATTGTAATTGGTAGCTTCTGCCTGTAAAATCTGCTTTATATCAAGTGATTAATGTGGCGCAGTAAAGAAACTGCGTGGCAATTTGTTTGTGAACGCTGCATTTCAATCTCAAAGGAGATAAAGATATTATAATGTAGATGAATTCGATACACTCTGGTTAAAAGAATACTGGTCCATTAAGATGGATGCGTACTGCTTCAGTTGTACTTTGTCTTGTCAGATTCTGGTTGCAGCAGGAAGTTAAAACAACGTTTCGAGAATATAGAATGAGACTTGCGAATTTCTCAAAGCCTTTTGATGGGTGCATGTGTAAGTGTTTTTATGGAGTATGACAAGGTTCAGAGGGGGGATTAAACACCTCTACATTTTGTGTGTAGGCCTCTCAGATAGGAAGGATAAGATGAAAGGATTATTAAGGGTAGCAAGATAAGGGAGATACCACAGCATGTTAAAGTAATGCTTTATGTTTGTAACTTCTATTTTAACAAATAATATAATTACACAATTTACTGGCATATGCTCAAGAAAACTCAGACTAAATTACAAAATAATGGTACCGAGGAAGATATATTCCAAATTTCATATAAATCTGACCACCACTGCATCAAAAGGGACCTTCTGTGTGAAGAAACATATTGTTTTGGGAAAAGAAGATAACGTTTAATGGCTATACATTAAATAATGTGTACTTTTATTTTAAGTAGCCGCTGAGATATTTAAAAATGATTCACGTAAAAATTTGCCCTATTTTAAATAGAGAAATGAAGTTTTTTTAACTAATGAAAATAAAAATGCATTAATTTGTTTACTTGACCGTGCCGTTACTACGGAAGCAACTCACAGTCCTCGCTCCCCTCTCTTCTGGGCTTACATCTTCTGCTGGGCTCTGGAATCGGGTACCGCCCCGGATGCAGCGGACCAAAGTTTGCAGAGAGAGGATTCCGTATTATCCAAGTCAAAACTCCCGTTGAAATAACCGAGAAATGGCCAAGCAAGTGAAGTGAAAGGAGAGAAATTAAGTAAAATTAAAAGCGAGAGAAAGCCCGCCTCGGTAACGCGGTGGTAGTATGTCTGCCTCATGTTCAAAAGGTCCCGAGTTCGAATCTCAGTCAGGGTGAGTTACCTGGATAAGGTTTTTTCCGGGGTATAAACGAGGACATATCCTCCTGTTGCAAGCAGAATTGCTACGGAAAGCTGTGATGCCCGATATCACCAATAGATGTTAAGACTTAACACGAGTTTAGCAATAGTTATAACAAAAATTGCATTTCACCAACAACTGTTAGCTTAACACTCGTGTTAAATCTCTTGTTAAATTAACAAGCCAAATTTCTGATGTTAAGTCCTTAACAATTGTAAATAGTCCAGATGGCGTGCGTAAACTCAGTGTTGATGATTTGCTATATTTAAGACATTCTAAACGGTATTCGTAATAGAGTACGGCCTATGAGGAGAAATTATTTTGAGGAGCTATCAGAAGAATATTTTCTACAGAGGTATAGACTGTCGAAACAAGTTGCTATGAAGGTTTCTGCGGGAGTACAAGAGAGGTTAGAACATGTATCCAAAGGAATATACCGATCGCGCCTTTGCTTCAAGTATTAATAACTTAGCGATTTTATAATTAACTAAATTATGCAGCTAATATACTGTCCACCTCCCGTCTTGAAACGATCAAGTCACTTGTCCTTCGCACCTCGCTTTAAATTTTACGCAATACTGACGAAGTTGTTTCGAGCTTCTATTAGTGACACATGCATTTGAATTAAATTCGTTTCCAGTTTTTCCCACGTGACATCTTTCTCTTTTACATTCAGCGCATCCGTCCTCTTATTTTCCACGATATCCTTACACTTCGTCACCAATTTAACTAACAATTCCTTCTCCATCGATGAGAAATTTGTCCCACGACTTTAGTTCCGATTTTGTTTACCCACCATTTTTTCAGTTGTGTGCAGACGAAAATAAAAACAAAAGCGCATCGCAGTACGTTCAGAAAATAATACGACTCGCCAATAGCCTTCTATAGTTACTTACAAGTCTCTTGCGTTAACACGAATTTGTTAACATTGTCAGAAAACAGGTTGGTGAAATGCAATTAATTTAACAGTTTTGTTAGTGCTATGACAATTGTTACGTTACATTTGTAAACATCGATTTTAACATCTATTGGTGAAATAGGGCATGGTTGACTTCGAACGTCGAGAACAGCAAGTGGTGGTGAACATCTAAAAGACATCATACTCCAAATTTAAGAAGAGCTCTCCAATTTCCAAAAACTATACTGTCGCGAACCCGATCGGATAAGGCGGCTTGGCACACAATAGACGGATAGGTTTCACGGAGATAACGAGCTTGCATAAACAGATAACGCCGGCCAGCAAGATAACTGAGGCAAAGGCCTCGTCGGGTAGATTAAGTTACGTTTCTGGAAGGTGATAGAATGTTCGAATTATGTAACTAGATACCTTGTTTCCAGAAACTGCTAGTGATTGACAGGACAGTCTGGTAATCATGAATGGAGATATAAAAGGGATTGTGACACGCTAGCAGGACAGTTGTAGTTGTGAAGCAGCAGTTGTGTAACAGTCAGTGTTGTTGTAACGAGAGCTAATGTAATCAGCTGCAAGTGTTTGTTATTGTCCTCGACCTTGGAAGATTGTGTGATGTAATGTTGTTACGTGAGAATTGGACAGTGCATTGCTACGGAACTAAAGGAGAGTTTTAATTTCTGCAACTCGGCCTTTTAATTCTACGAACCCACAAAGTTACAATACTTTAAGTTTATGCAACACAAATATAAATAATTATTATGAGCTAAAATATTTTTTTCGCTTTAAAGCCGGCTTATTGTTTCTGCCGCATCCTGTCAAATCCTTGTATTACATTACATTTATTTTCAGACAGATGACGTTAAGTGTCCGGTTTCGGACATCTCTGAGTTGTGTTAAAAGAAGACAAACCTGCCACACAGAGTTAAAAAAAATTAATACGCCAATATAACCAACATTAATGTATGACTTGTTGAGGCAGATAGGTATGGGTCATTCTTGGATAAATGCAGAGTATGGGTGTAGAGGCTTCTGGAAAGAAGTTAAGCTAAGATTAGAAGATATTGACAGACAAGACATTTTTGCCAATACAAGTGACAAAAGCTCACTGTTCTATATAGAGAAATAAAAGCAACCTGGGGGAGGGAAGGATATATAGATATATGTAGTAAGTTAGGGCGAGAAGGTTTTGCTTGAGCAAGAACAGGAGTGAGAAACTTGAAAGGTATAGGTCAAGAGAGGGAGCTAGATAAATGTCCATTGCGTGGAGAAGAGAATGCAGATTTCCATTGTATATTAAATTGTAGTCAAACAAAGATATGGAGAGAGCAGGCTTGGCTACGTAAATGGGACAATTTGGGGGGTGAAGTAGTAATTAGAAATATGTTGTCAGTAAAAGGAGAAAAGAACAGGAGAAATATAGGGAATTATTTAGGGAAAGTTAAAGAGAGATGGCTAAGAACAATTAAGAGAAAAATATAGAGTGGGATAGGTGAAATGACAAAATGTGTGAAAAGGAGCAGAGGGCCTCCAATACACAAAAACCTAGGGTTAGGTGTATGGGGACCGAATTATTACTCAATGGTGGGCAACATGATAGGATTTCCAGGATTTAAGAATATATGGCATTTTTCAGTATGGATTTTATAATTGTAATCTTGATTTTGTATTTCCATTTGTTGATGTAAAAGGAAATAAATTACTATTACTATTAAAAAAACCAACATTAGTGTCTTGTGCAATGTAACAAATGGCTCAATCAGGTACGCCGTAAATAAATAGTAACTAATAAATAGTGTAAGTAGCACTTCAGTTCCTGCTTCCTCTACACAAAGAATAAGTATTTCGAATTGCAGTAATTTCACTATAAACATGATATTTCCTCAAATGAACAGTAGGTTAGTGAAACTTGTAACCTGTTAATAATTTAAAATTCTGTTTGTGGAGGTAGTGTTATTACATTATTTTCGTTTTATTAGTTTCATTACCTCCTTTATGTAAGATTTTATATAGAATGTTTCGTCATGTTACCAACACTGATGCTAAGCAAGGCAATAATTGAACATCGCAGCACGTTAAGTTTTAGAAATAGGTAAAACAAACTATCTCTTATCTACAATATATCTATAAATATTCAGAACTGTCTAAAAATACTATATGCCACTCGTGTTCAAAGTACTTTTATTCTCCTTTTGCCACTTGTATCATAAATAGCTATTTCTTCTATTTTAAAGAAGCATTAGTTTTACGTTTTTATCCGAATTTAATTATTTAATATTACCATATTAACATGGCAACACCATATCTTTCTTTTTCATTTTTTTCATTTTTTCTTTAAAGAAATATAAATATTTATGATTTATTATTTGACGAAATCATAACTTACATCTCCCAGAAATATTGTTAACAAAGTACGTTGTTGTCAAATTCATTCTGTAACTTTCCTGTATTATTTATGATTTCCACAGAAATAGCAGTTAGCATTTCCATTAGGGAGAGAATTAAAGAACTGTCAAATCACCAGAATAAATAAATGAAAGTGTGGACATACAAGCATTGCAGGTTGACAAATGAAAACTAGAATTTAAATATAAATCATAAAACAGTAATGCTATAAGTATATACAAAATTGAGTTATGACAACATAACATCATAAATATAAAATACTTTATCTCTCACAGAGATATATGTTGTTGGATGAGGGCGGACCAACATGATATCTCTTCTTGTTTCTTTAAGAAAATCCCGGGAGATTTATAGCTTATTCAAAAGTCAAGAAACATCTGAAACTTCTGTATCTTCGTTAAAAGTTTACAGAAAAATAACAACACTGTGTTACTTACAAAGAATGGAGCTTATTTAGGAAGGAAAACGCGTTATTAAATTTAAATATACCTGCCAGTTTTGCTTTACTCATTAACTACCTTCTTCTGGGAAATATACAGCATTTGGAGGAAGACTTTCCTCTGCTTCGTACCATATATACAGTGATTTTCTATTACATGCCTTGTCTGTGGTAGAATAAACCTCTTCAGATATAAAATTGCATCAAGTTTAAAGATATTCATCGAATTTCGTAGGTTCAATCTGTAAAATTCATAGAAGCCATGTTTTCTTATCCTTCATCGAAACTAGTGTTAGGTGATTAGGCCTTTACGTTACCTTGGTCAGTGATAATTCTGGTCACGGTTGGCGTAAAGCTAAATTTTAGCAGAATAATTTTGTTTCTTGGTTCACTTTCAGATGTTATCATTTCAGGTTACTTAATTCTATTTATAATTATATGGCTCTGAAACTTTAAATATATACATACCTTATTATGAGAAACATTTGGCTGACTTTGATTTGAGGACACTGTATCTAAGAAAATTAATTTCTCGCTTTTCAAATGTTAATAAAACACAAATAATATGTGACAGTGACACTGTTACGCTAGGACCAAAGATCAATGAATAAAGTCAACATGGTGAGACACAGGTTGTGCCCTATCTTTGTGCCCTATATATATAAGTTAAAACTCATATTGGAAGGGTAAAATCAGGATATGCTGTTAATCACAGCAAGACATTAAATTCCCGAAATGACCTGAACTTTTCCCGCTAAACAGCAAACAAATATCAAATGCATTTCAGAATAATGCAATGGCAATTTACAATATCGTAAGTATTTTAAGTCCCAACCTTCATAGTTTAACCAACTATTACGTCAATTGGTAGTAATTAATTGTTATTTCAGAAAAAGCATGTGTACCATAAAGTTGGAAAGTTAGAATCAGAGCTAAAAGGTTGATATGCTGCCAGGATTTAACAAGGAAAACTGCCCGCCTTGGTAGCGTAGATGGTAGCGTGTCTGCCTCACGTTCAAGAAGTCCCGAGTTCAAATCTCGGTCAGCATAAGTTACCTGGATAAGGTTTTTGCAGGGTTTTCCCTTATTCTGAAAGGCGAATGTTTGGTAACTCTGAGCTCTATGGACCTTGGGTTCATTTGACTAGTTTCTGTACTGTTTTTTGTTCCATTTGTACCCCACCTTTAACTACTATGGTCATATCGGCAGCCGTTCTCCTTTGGAACACAGCGACGGTGTTAACTCGTTATCTTTGGTTTTAATCATTACATCACGCACACATTCACACTCTCATTCATACTTCCAGATTCTGGGGAAGATGGGGAATTATCTTGGTCGGCAATCGAACCCGGGACCCCTAGAACGGTAGGTAGATGCTCTACCAACTGAGCTACGGGGCCAGCCTTCTGTACTGTTATTATAAATTCATGTTCTTTAATTTTATAAACATTCCTAAAAAGTTGTTTTATTGCCGGTTTTCAAAACATAGATGGCAGTTAACGTACTCAGAGAGATGCAGAAAGAGGAGTGAGTGAAGAGATAGAAGGAGAGAGTGAAAAAGGAGAGAGACGAAAAGCAGTAAAGGAAGAAACTTTGCCTTGAACCTGACTACAGGCCTCAGAACTCACGCAAGTACGGTAGAGTTGGACAATGTGGGAAGAATATGGCAGCCTAGGACCGGTGCCTACCGCAGCTCCAATTTATTCATGATGCAGGGTAGGAACGAATTACATAACCAGGGCTTAAAATCCACAACCCCATGGGTGTGAACAAGAGGACCACTTTTGAGCTAACTGCATCGCTATGCAGGAATAAACGTCCCTCTTCTTGATGGGATTGGAACTTGGAGTTCTAGGTTGAGAGGCGAGGGAGCTGATCCCTACAATACAGAGGTAAGGATACGAAAATAAATAGAGGGAGGTACTCGGATTAAGTGTGAGGTAAAGGGACACTGGGAGAGAGACTGAGTGTGAGAAGAAAAGCTAAAGATACACACTACTTAGGGGCCATCGAAACGGAGCCACAGCATCGTACGTATGCACTGTTTGCTTCGAACGCAACCCTGCACGAGGGGCATGAATCGTTAATCGTTTTCAAGGACATCTGGCTTTTAAGAAATGAATTTAATTAGGTGAATCTTATTTGTTTAATATTTTATTATTAAGACAATGTATGATCTTAATTTTAGAGAAATTACATCTTGTAAATTATAATTAAAGAAAATTTGTGTAGTGGAAGTTTTAATTAATGGATGAATTTTGCTTTAGGGCTTATTCATTATATACCAGGTGAGTAAGCTGTACATTTTTTTTTTTTTTTTTTTTTTTTTTTAAGTTAGGCCAACCATCAAACGGCATGTGAGACTAGGTCCAGTTTTCCGCTTACTGAACTGCATTGCTTGACGTTCTTAGAAAGAGAAATGCTCGCTAAAATACACCTCAAAAACATACGACTACTTTACTGACAGCGAATTCCGGTTACTAGGTGATTTTACAATGTTTTCATTAGAGTATACATGGCAACGTAATTCAGTGTGCTTAAACAACTACCTACTTGTAGTTTACCAATAAAGAAACATCAAATAAAGTCACAAAACATAAAAAAATCAATTAAAACTAAAAATAATAACAGTTTGCAGAATAATTGTAACTTTTTCAGTATTACATGGTAAAATAAAATCGTATACCTATGTAGAGGATTCGAACCACCGTCACAGCAGACAAATAAGATTATAGTTCGATCTACTTAGTAACGTGTGAGATAAACATTCCCTCTAACATATAATACTCGCTGGTTCCAGTGAACATCTGCAGACGTGCAAACGTCAGCTTTCTAATAACGAATATATTGCATGTGATTCGATAACATCTATAGTAGTACTAATTTCATAGAGTGTTTAACATCTATGTTAATGCACCGGTAGAACCTAGTAATGTGGTCAATGTTTTCATGTTGGAGTATAAAATGCGTATTGCATACAACTCGAGAATAAAGGGCAGCTGACTCACCTGGTATATACATATATAGGGGTCGTTAGTAACAAGAAGAGCACAAGCGTGAATGTGGTGGAAGGCCTATCACGCAGAGTTTGTCAATCAGTCAAGGTCAATGAGAAACCGAACACATCGCCCAGCCACAACTTGCTGACCACCGTCATCTGGTCCTTCAACCCCCAACAAATAATGGAAGGTTGGTTGGGTACCGGAGAGGATCTACGGGTAGAAGAGGAGTCGCCATCGCATTTATCTATTGATCCTGGTATGGGCGTTCGCTTGGAATCAAACCCAAGACCTGTCGAGTGTGAATCTCACAGTTACTATGGAGCACTCAGTAACTCACTGGAAAAACGAGAATTTCCACATTTGGGGCAATAGACTGAAGGGTCCTGTTTACTGTAATAAGTAGGTTCAATTCGGTAGCAATAAATGTGGTTAAGATATGTTCCCATCAAGCAACTTGAAGAACGATGGAACGTGCATGGCTCCACTTAAGTGCGCAATTACTGTTAAAGAGAAGCCTGTGTTCGAAGAACGTTTTAATTGTATTCAGGTTACGGCGACCCACACCTAATAGAAAACTCAACCTTGACAGATGACTCTAATAAATATTTCTGTGGACCGAGAAATTTCTTGCTCTCACCTCTACGTAGCTGTATAAATTAGCCGAGTGAAAGCTTACGCTGGATAATAATTATGATTTAAAGGGTGTGTGTGTTTATATTACACCAACACAAAACTCTAATAATAGCATTCCTAGTGCTGCTGTACGTAAACGTGTCAATCCAGATATTTCTCTTAAAACAAACACCAAAAGCTTCATATGTTGTAATCAAAGCATACCCTACTCCCGTACAAACCACACTTACAAACACTTATGCTTCTAAGTTCTTCATATTAATCTAGATTAATATCATTGTATTGCTAACTTTCTTGTAGGTGGAAAGGAAACATTGTAATACACTAGGTTTTATGTCATAGTTAAATCTTCAAAGATTTGGTAGCTAGTGATAGCTTTAGAAATTTCATGGAACGACAAGGAATGCCTCACAAATGGTTCACTCCTCAAAAAGATGTATTTGACGTAAATTGTGTGTTATAACCAGATTTACATTTTTTGCGTAGTAAAAGTTTATTCGAGGGTTGCTCAACAAAGAATGATCATAATTTTCTACGGTCATGATTTTTCACACTAAAATTCAAACTTATTATATTCTGTTAGCTTAATGTGAAACAAACACACCGTAGTTGTTTCATTGTTGGTACTCCTGTTTCCCACCTGTCAGAACCAGGGAAGTTCAGACTTGTTCAGTATCGCCTACCGCTACAATGGAGGTAACACGTGAGGAACAATATATGTCTTTGAAGTTCTGCTTTCTTCTCAACAAATCTTCAGTTGAGGCTTATACAATTTTACAGGAGGCCTATGGAGAGTCTGTTCTTCCCTACAACACAGCTCGAAAGTGGTTTAAAATGTTTAATGAGGGGAGACAATCAATTTCAAAGGA
The DNA here is from genome assembly GCA_030765055.1 of Mantis religiosa. Lineage (NCBI taxonomy): Eukaryota > Metazoa > Arthropoda > Insecta > Mantodea > Mantidae > Mantis > Mantis religiosa. The sequence goes on along the minus strand of CM060955.1, from coordinate 138,385,536 downwards.
CCCGGTGATCCAGTTACTGCACTTACGGAAGAAAACATCAACATTGCTGCTGCCATTGTGAGAGAGGACCGACGAATAACCTTAAGATCACTTTCTGAAACACTAAACATTTCAATGGGTGCCACCCACACGTTGGTGACAGAAACATTACACATGAGACGTGTTTGTGCGCGATGGGCTCCCGAACTAAAGGACATTCGCATGCAAGTTTGCATGCCGTTCAAGTTGAAGTTAGAGGAAGATCCGGAGTTTCTTTCAAACGTAATCACTGCTGATGAAACTGGGTACATCATTCTGATCCTGAGAGCATACAGCAAAGCTCAGTGTGGAAATCTCCTTCATCACCAACCCCCCAAAGAAGCAAAAGTGGTTGCTTCTGCTGAGAAAGTTATAGTCATCTCATTCTTTGATATTCATAGAGTGCTTTACCAGCATGTTGTACCTGCACACACATCAGTAACTGGACAATACTACAGGGATGTCCAGAAAACATTGCAAGTTCATATCAGGTGCAAAAAGGCCACATTTCCGTGAAGCAGACTGGATGCTGTACCACGATGCGTGGCCGCATATTGTCAATGTTGTTGCTGAATATCTTGCAAAAATCAACATGAAGTGCATCTCTCACCCTCCCTATAGTCCGGATTTAGCCTCATGTGACTTTTTCTATTCCCTAACTTGAAGAAACACCTTCGTGGGAGGCATTATCCGTCATCAGAAGCAGTGGTGAAGGCTGCGGAGGCGATTTTGAAGGATCTCTCAAAAATGGTTTCCAGCATGTCTTTGAAGACTGGCAGAAACGCTGGGACATGTGCATCGCATTCAGGGGAGATTATTTAGAGAAGGACCATCCAAATTACGAAGATGAGCACAGGTACGTTGTAAAAAAAGTATGATCAATTTTTATTGAACAACCCTTGTATATCTCTTATGGCTTGCCAGTTATACAAAAGTCATCCAAATTGAAGAGGAATTCCATAGACAGCTCCAGCAGTTCAAAACAAAAGGTAAGCGCGGGTAAATCCAATCAATATTTTGAAAATCTTTCACAAAAGTCCTATTTGTCACATAGATATGAAAGCTTTTACTTTAAATTAAAGGCTGGACATTCTAGATTATACTAAATGCTAAGTTTTTATGAAGAATTTTCTGTATAGTTCCGTTTGAAACAGTTGTTATTATGTCAAGTGCCAAAGCAATGTAGGATTGATGTATTTATTATTAATATTGATGTGTTTAAACTGATGAGAGTTTTGTTTTAAATTGGTATGAGTTATAGGTGGCCATGACCGAATAAAGTAGGTTACAAACAGGTGAAGATGAATGTTAATATCCAATCTAGATAAAAGGTAAACATGATAAATTAAATAGAAATATACAATTATAAAAGAAAATTGTTTCAGGACTTTATATTTGGAAAATAAGAATATTATGTAATTCAAAATTAATGTATTGGCCACAGGAAAAAGTGATGTAGAATAGAATACTTAGTTACCATGGTAATAAGGAAAAAGTCAATAAGTGAAGGGGGCAAGATAGCGTTTTTTGTGTCCTGATCGAAGAGCGAGCAGACGCGTGTGCTAACCATTACATGAACTGTGCTAATTATTCATCATCGATATAATGAAGTGTCGATATAGTGTTACCTTATTTTCAGAAAACTAATGTACGAAAAGCGAAGAAGTTGCATGTATGTAAAGACAACAGAAATGTAAGAAGATGATTGTATTAGGATTGTAATAGTCACAATTGTATTAGAATATGTTTGATCATCGTAGACGTTGTGAATTGCAGTGAGTTTAAATTAAAGAAACACTTGCAACCAATTTTTTATTTCCATAACATTGAGTTTCACAATCCAGAAGTCCGAGATCACGATGCAGAGATCTCATGCTAACCGGAGCTACAAAGGACGCCACAACAGCACATCATCACTGTGAGTAAATTTTCATCTCCCCACCATCAACATATTTGTAGTAATACTGCTACAAATAGAACTTCGACAACGTCATACCATCATCTTCCCATCGTCGGCCATAATTGCGGTTGCACGTTTTCATTTTTATATCTGCAGGCCTGCAGACCAGCAGAAGATGCGAGTCGCCCAGGTTTACCTGGGCGGAGGTTTGCTGCCCAGCAACTAGCCGCTTAGTGCGGCTTTATCTAGGCAGTATAAAAGAAATGTCGATTGTCGCAGGCGGTTGTCTTAGGCAGTGCGACATCTAGCCTTAAATGGGTGTTAGTGCCCTGTGGGGGTGTGCGCCCAGGGCTGGCTGCGCTCTTCCTCCTGCCTGGGAGGCATCTGAGCACAGTCCGCTTGACAGGTTAGAGGGAAAGGAACTAATGCTTGGGTATGGGACTTACCAGGTCCATTTCTGGGTTTAGGGTAATAGAGTCATGGGGAAAGTGGTCCTGTTTAGTTCAGGTTACCCAATGCATCTTTGGGCAACCGGTAACTTGGTCAGCGGCGAGGAACCCTGTGGTCGTAACGGCCAAGGGTGTTCACCAGATTATTGGGATGGGAGTCTAGCTTTCTCCCGCACCAAGTCCACAATGTATCGGAATCCGGAATAGGTATGAAGGATGTGGGACGGGAATCTATGTCCAGTATCATAGATAATTCGCAACGCCCAGTTCTGGACGCGCTGTAGTCTGCGAATAGTGGCCGGGATTTTTATATCTAATCTCCCGCAATTGGAAGATGAATAGGATTGGCATAGTGGACGCATCGGAAGGGAAAGAAAAGCAGGGGAACATTCACTTTCAGTGCGTAATCATGAGGACAAAATAACACATTTCTACTCTTGTATATTCATATCGTTATACCTCTCACACACATTTTCCACATACGAATTGCTTCTTCCTCCGCCCCCCCCCCCTCCAGCGTCCACACAGATTGGAAGATACCATTCTCCATTTTTCTGGGCACTTTTGAGAATAATTTCACCCATTTGATTCATTACCGGATATGACTTAACGGTGGAGAACGTCAATTTAAAAAAAAAAAAAAAAAAAAAAATTCCCCGCCTTCACTTACCCACTGTTGTAGCGCTATAAATTTTTGCACGTTTACAACACTGATTTAGTGACCATCATATAACAAGGAGAATTATGGACGTAAGAAAATTTGTATTTTCTGATTCTAGGAGTTTCTGGAGAAATTTCATTACACATTCTTTATAAATCTATCTTAAAAACTTATAAAATAATAAAATGTCAGAAATGGAGCAATTACGTACATCCTTTCCGGAAAGAAAGCTAGATTTCTCACTTAGAATGAAGAAACACATCGTATTACATACTTAACTGTCTAAGGTATTAACTTCTTCGCCTAAAATACGCTACGGTCCCCTAGCGAGCAGATTTTGTAAAGGGTAAAGCCAGACTGAAAAATTCCATGCCATAGCCGGGATTTGAAGCACGGATCTTCTGGTCTCCGTCCAACCGCTCTAAACCATTGAGCTACTATGGCCAACGTGCCGAAATGACATTAAATTCTCCAACTGAATCACGTTTCTCCCTGTAAACACTAGGAGTTCTCATAAACACCTGAGACAACTACCTTAATGGCGACTTTTGAAAAGATAATCGGTAGCATTGCATTCCGTAATATAACCTTTCATTTTTCATTTGTTGGTAGAACAATTTTTAAGAACACCAATATTGTATAAAAATGTTGTACTTAAAGGTTGTAGGGACTTTAGTAAGAATCTTCGTGTCGGTCCTCTAAGTTGCTGAACATTATCACCAAATTTGGTATTTGAAGACACCACTGCAAAATTCGCTTTCCAAGCCCTGAACATCATGGAAAATCCCATGGTGCCCCACCTGGGACCTCCAGAACGCGGCACCAATTCTCTTGGTCAAGGTTTGCTTTTGCTTTCAACCTGAAAGTCAGCATATAGCCAATAGAAGAAACAGTTGTAAACACATTTCATGTTCTCATAATGACCACTCGGTGGTAACAGGAACTTGAGTGGCTGTAGAAGCTTCTCTTCTATTGGCACTAAGTGGCAGTAATAACAGACACACTTTCATTGCCACCACGAGGCTAAAGTACTTCGGTATTGCTCCAGTGTTCGGAAATACCGCCTCCTTCCCCTTTAGCTAGTTGGTGGAGCCATCCGTTTAAATCTTCAACAAAAGAAATGCGTGTGTTTGTTTAATTTAGTGCAAAATTATTACAATTATTATTTATAAATTAGAAAGGATCATAATACGGGATTAATCGACTTTGCAGTGTGTTTAAACTCCAATGATATATTAATTTATTCTTCAGTGGTTCCATATACAGAAATATGTATCATAAAGGTAGTCCGAAGTTCCATACTGTGGCAGCCGGAAGAATTAGATATTGTCTTTTGTATTGTTTTTGTAACTGTTGGGTTTATTTGTTTGTTTTAGGGGAATTGTATTAGGCTCCTGTATGCCAGGTTGACGGTTAACTGGAATATTGGTTGTGTGTGGGCTAGTGAGTTGCCTTTGAACAGTAAAGGTGTAATGACGCTGGACGGATCTTTCACCAGTTTTGTTTATTTTAACATGATTTAGGCTAAACCTCCTTGAAACTTTTTGCGCATTTAGAGTAGATGCCACATTTGGTGAAGGCGCCGAGTATATCCCACCACATTATCTTACACATCTGATAATTAAAGAAACAAATATTGCCTTGTTTTGCTGAAATGTTACATCATGGCAATCTATATTTGTAGTTCTTAAAGTAAAATAATGACATTTTCATTTATGCCCCATGGAACGATGCAAATATTTATATTCTATAAGGTAAAACCATTATCAGCTAATAGTCAAGGGTTTCTTTGCAAGCATGTTGTTTTATAATTCCAGAGTATTCGGATACACGTAGAAGGGCATTGTACATCTTTTAGTTCTTTATAAAATTAATCAAAGCTTCACGACTGAAGCTCTAAGCTCCATGGCTTTTCCTCAAGAGTGGAATAGCCGAGATATTGACATTATTAACTTTGACACGTGAAACTTTGATGAATAACGCTCGGAGTGAAAATTTTGTCTTATTTTATGGAATTATTTTATAAATAGCCCCAGAATAAATGCATTTCAAAGCTGAAGGAACTATCAAACCTGGTTGGGTGGCTATTAAGGTTACTGCAACTATATAAACAGAAAAAATTCTATGTTTACAGTATTAATATATAGCAATCTTTATAAATTCAGATCAAACCGGTAAGAAAATAGCATCAAAATTATGGTTTTAGCATACTTTTGTAAGTTCTTGAAGCAAACAAGCTATGCTTGCATGTTCCGCAGCAAATAATGAAATTCTTTTTTGGTTTATACAGATTTTGATATTTTGATATTTTATAAAGTTATGCACACTGCACCATAGAGTCCTTGTTTGTTTATTTATATCTAACACAATTCCCTTATACTATATAAATATACTTTGTTTATATAAACATTGGAATTCAACTGTTAGGTGAAGAATTATCATCGATTTTGCGTTTTAACGGGATCGACCTTTTTGTAGAGAAATGTTTATCTATCGTTTACCAGTTATGCAAAATTCATTCAGAATTAAAAGATACATTCCAAGGCTGTTTACAGAAAATTCAAGTTGCATTTAATTATTCCATAAAAAGTATCTTAAACGTAAAGTAAGTTGGCGCCATAGCTCAGTATGTAGAGCACTTGCTTGCCGTACCAGGGGTCCCGGGTTTGGTTCCTGGCGGTGGGGGTGAGGGATGTTTCTCCGACCAAGATAATTCCTTACCTTCCCCAGAGTTTGGAAGTAGGAATGAGAGTGTGAATGTATGCGTAATCTAATGATTAAAAAGCCTACGTTAACATCTTCAATATGTTCCGACGGAGAACGGCCGCCGATATGATCATTGCAGTTAAAGACGGAGTATAAATGGAACATGAAAACTGTTAGATATTGTAGAAGGGATTCTTATGTGGTGTTTTATTCTGCCTCCGGTCGCGGCGTTCTTTAAAGAAGTTTTATGAATTGCGTGTTAAAATTTATTAATATTCGGAAATGTGTAAGAAATTTACTTCGTAACCTTTCAATTTAGGTTTATTAATTGTATTTTAAATTGATTTGGACAACAATTTCCCAGCCGGAGCATGAAAATTCACATTTCAAAGCGTCTTCTCGGACCGATATATTTCTCTTCCTCAAAATGGTTTACCAGAATAAAATAAATTACATGTTTACTTTTAATAGATTAAATTTAACTCTCGGCCACTTAACGCATGATGGTATAGCACAAATGAAATTAAAATCTCTGCAATGTATTCACTTTCTAAAATTACTCTCAGCAATCCATAAGCGCTCAGCTTCTTCGAAGATCAAACTTACATGTGCACGTCAATTTTCTGCGACGTCAAACTTATTCTTATGGTATCCCCCTAGAGATTATTGATTTTGTTTCCCATAGCAACCGTACGTTTCTTTATACGAGGTACGTCCAGAAAGTAAGTTCTGTTTGGTAATAAAATTCAATTGTAAACAGATAGAGACAAATTATTTATTGCAAAAAATTCTACAACTCTTAAAATACTTTTACACACAACTGCCGAAATTTTGCAAGCAAGGCACAAGTTCTTGTATACCTTCTTCATAGAAGTTTGCCGCCTGTCTCTTCAACCAGTTGGAAACATTTTCTTTCAGCTCTTCGTCATTGTTGAAGTGTTGACCGCCAAAGAAAGATTTGAGATGCAAAAACAGATGAAAGTTGCTAGGAGCGAGGTCAGGGCTGTACGGGGGGTGGTCTTACACGTCCCAGCCAAATCCCTGTAGGATGCTTTTCGTCGCATTTGCAGTGTGTGGTCATGCGTTGTCGTGAAGAAACACAACACCTTTTGACATCGCAAATTTGTCGATAAATTTCAATTGGTTTCACTTTCCTAGCATTCAGAAAAGGAGTCACAGATCTGATTTCACAAGCGGCGAGATTTTCAATCAACACATACATTGTAAAAAGGCACAACAAAGCATACGTGGCTGACAGCGATCTTACGATGGCGCACGTTTCTTCTCCTTGATACAGAGCGTCTACCGCGCATGTACGGAACTGCGGTTGCAGCGCTGCTGCGGAGATAAATTGAAACATAACTTACTTTGTGGACACCCCTTTTATTTACGTCACTCGTAGCAATCTATATACCGGTATCATTTATTTTTTACAATTTCATTTCAAAACTTAATTTAAATATATTTTCAAACATTCTTTAAACATTTTTAAACTTTTGACATTATAAAACAAATAAACAACATTTATTTTTACTTGGTCCAAATTGAAAATAACTGTTACAATATTTATGAGAAAATATAAATTTAGAAAACATTTCCTATAAAGAGTAGTTTTAGATCGGGGGATTTCTTCAATATCTCGTCGCATCCTAAGAAGTTGCTGAATTTAATATTAAATTGGTTCACAGACAAACAGAGAGACACAAGCAGACAAACATTTTTTGAAAGTTTATTTCAGTTTCAGGGAGGCTCAATGTACCTACGCTGAAAACTCGACAAAGAATATTTTGGGTAGAACACAATACTTCTTACTTTAAGTACATAAACAGAGAAGGTTAGAATGAATTATACCCATAATAGGAGTAATAATTATTATATAATGAGCGATACGTTATGGTTTGGAAATATCAGGCCATTAGAGTCCGCAGCCATCCATGGCTTACTTTCACTGTTTGCATCGCTTAGCAGTGGGACGGATTGCAAATAGGAGCAATTTGCGGTGACTATCCCCGTCGAACGCTCGATTTGCATGCAACGCCGTGCTTGGCTCGAGGGCCTTGCGTGGGAGAAGACTGGAGTCCGATCTCAAGACAGATATGCATATCGCATTATTGATCGTAACGGTGCCGAGGAAGCCTGCTAAAATAAATAAATTAACATTTACTTTATGGCAGGTTCCGACCCAATTAGTACCTATCCCTCCAAGTTGGTTAAGATATATCACTGTTGCCGTCATCAGCAGTAATATCGTAAATTCTGTCACATGCATTACCGCACCTTCAGTTTTCGATTTACATATTTCTGTCCAGAACTTCAAATGACTTCGCCTGACACGATGAAGTTGATTTTGTGTCATAATGTGTTGTAACGACCAGAAAATCAACCGCGAAATTTAGTGACATAATATATATCTTACACCTAGACAACCGGAATATCCTTAAAGATTTAGAATGTTTTAATATATCTTCCTCTGAAAGATAAATCATTTATTAATCTTATGCTAAACGGTACTTAAGAACATTTTAATAACGTTTTTAGAAAATATACGTAATGTTTACCAGTCACATGAGCTTCTTTACCTAATATTTCAAATTAGTCTTCATTGTTTACACTTTTACTACCATTTATTTAAAAGAGGCACCCCATTCTATTTAAAATGCGTTAGAAATGCCTGCTTAAGGTACCATAAATTCTCTCCTTGGAGTATAAATCTAAACTGAAAAGTGGAATGTATAAAAAACTGGTTATCTAGCTTCCTTCAAGGAATCGACACATATTTTCACCGTATCCTCTCCGAGCAATTATATTTGGGAAAATGCCATTAGTTTTCATTTAACAAAATTGATTAGGCTGGCCTCGTAGCTCAGTCAATAGAGCACCTGCTGCCCGTGTTTGATTCCCGGCTGGGGGTGTGGATTTTTCACCAACCAAGACAATTCCCCATCTTCGCCAGAGTCTAGAAGTATGAATGAGATTGCGAATGTATGTGTGATCTAATGATTAAAACCCAACGAATACGAATTAATACCTCCGATATGTTCTAAAGAAAACCGGCCGCCGAGATGACCACTGCAGCTTAAGGCAGGGTATAAATGAAAAAAAAAAAAAAATGATTGATGGTATATTATGAAAGAAATATATAAGCACTAATTTTGTAACATAAATAAAATTAGTATTACCTTGGAATTACCAGTGAGTGCGTGAATAAGTGTTTTATTTTTACGTTATCAGTGTGTGTATGGAGCTTATTGAGAGCCCGCTTCAGTAGCGTAGATGGTAGCGTGTCTGTCTCACGTTCAATACTTCCTGAGTTTAAATTTCGATAGAATGAGTTACCTGGAGAAGGTTCTTTTCCGGAGGTTTCCTTTATCCTGAGAGATAAATGTGGATAACTCTAAGCTCTATGAGCCCTGGCTCATTTGAGCATCATTTCACACATTTCATTCATCTTTTTTTTAATTTACGTCCTCCAACGTTGTCATATCGGACGATGAACGGAATGGGTGAAATGATGCTCAAATGAGCCCAGGGTTCATAGAGTTTAGAGTTACCCGACATTCGTCTTTCAGGATAAGGGAAAACCCCGGAAAAGCCTTATCCAGGTAACTCACGCTGACCGAGATTCGAACTCGGGACGTCTTGAAAGTGAGGCAGGCACGCTACAACCACGCTACCGAGGCGGGCATTTATCGTTCGATATGACCTAACGTTGGAGGAAGTAAATTAAAAAAAAGCACTTACTGAGGTTCATTTGTTTATGACATTAAAAGCATACATGAATTTATTGAAAGTAGGAGCTAAAAATGCATAATTGTTGGTAATACCAAGGAAACTATGCACTAGTTATGAGGTTTGTAATGTAAATCTGTTAATAGATATTTTGGACGCATTGATATTTTAATAGAAGAAGATTAACAGTATGAGCATTATTTCACCCATTTCATTCATCGACCTAGAGGACGAATATTAATAGGACGTCCCCAGAAAAGATGACTTCAAGGAACATGAGACAGAACAGGCTAGTGCCTAATCCGTGAGGGAAGAAGAAGAGATTCATCGTCCGATATGACTTAACGTTGGAGGACGTAAATAATAATAAAAAAAACATGTAGGGTAAAGGGAGGTATTTTTCTGACATAGGCAATTTCGTGATAATTGAAGCAAAAGGAGGATAGGCAATAAATGGGATAAGAATATGCAAATATAAGCTAGAAATGACGACCAAGTGGTTAGAAAGAATGTATGAAGCACTAGTTGAATCCAAAATGCTGTAAGCAGTAGAGATCTGGGAGGGGGGAAGGCACAGAGGTCAACTAAACGGTGGACCAAAACTACAGAAGATTTTGTAAAGAGCTACTAGGCTTACCAAAATCAGCGCCTAGGGAAGTAGCTTCATTATAATTAGGAAAGACAAGAAGAAATGGAATAATAATGAAAAGAATAATAAAATTTTGGTCAAAGTATTTGGCCAAAGAAGAAGGGGAAGTTATGAATTTATGCATGAGACAGCAAAAAAAAAAAAAAAAAAAAAAAAAAAATAGTGAACTCAAATACTTGGTGGGCAGAGATAGGAGGAATTATGGAAAAAAATAGGAATGGGAGATATATGAAGATTAGAGGAAAGGAATACAAGCGATGTGGGTAAATTGGTAAAATGAAGAATAGAAGATATAGAAAGACAGGATATATGGGGAAGTCTAGAAAATATGAAAGCATTACAGTTTTACAAGCAAATAAAAAAAATTGGGGACGAGAAGGATATGTAGATTACTGCAATAGGCAAGAGAGAGAAGGGTTAGCTTGGATGAGAACAGGAACAATATTTCTTAGAGGAATAAGGGGTAGGGAAAAGGGAATTTGTGAATTATGTGGAGGAAAAGAAAGCATAGAACAATATGTAACAGAATGCGAGGAGGTTGCAATGTGGAGAAAAAACGTTTGGGAGGAAAAATGGGACAAAGAGAGAAGAGGATAGTAGCTATAAAAATGTTAACGGGAAAGGAGGAAAATAAGGTAAGAAGTATAGGTGAGTTCTTGCAGAAAGTAAAAGAAAAATTGCCCAGAAATGTAAAGAATATAAGAAAGGAAGATGAGAGGGAAGAATGGGACTAATTAAGTAACAAGGAGGCATGGAGCTTAAGAGCTACCTGGCGGAGCAGAAGACCTGGGTGTAAGACAAGGTAGCAACAAGGTAAAGACAAATAAATGTAGCCTAAAGGTGTAAATTGTAAAATTTTCGAATATGCACAATAAAATCTAATCTAATCCAATGTCACAGAGAAATCAGTTGGTATTAACGCAACTGCCGATGGCTCCTGAGCTCTAGGAACAAATATGTCAACCACCAACAGTGAAAGACGAGTTAACACCAACTGGTTTCTCAGTGACATCCCTTCGAAGAAGTATCACGAAATTGCCTATGTCACGAAAATACCTGCATTTACCTATATTTTTCAACAGATTCGTTAGATATTTTTGAGAATTCGAATTTGACGATATTTTCCCCAAAATTAAAGGGTAATTTTATATATGAAGGTTGGAAAAAATATCCGTCCTATATCGAATGAAGGTGCTGAATATAAATATTTGACTTACCTTTCGTTTTTTAATTATGCTGTCTCTCTCAGTTTCTTCTTCTTCTTCTTCTTCTTCTTCTTCTTTTTCTTCTTCTTCTTCTTCTTCTTCTTCTTCTTCTTCTTCTTCTTCTTCTTCTTCTTCTTCTTCTTCTTCTTCTTCTTCTTCTTCTTCTTCTTCTTCTTCTTCTTCTTCTTCTTCTTCTTCTTCTTCTTCTTCTTCTTCTTCACTCATAGGGCTAGGCAATGTTGCCTGTTCCGGCTTAAAACATGTCTGACCATCGTTTTCGTGGTCTTCCCGGATGTCTCTTTCCTCTAGGTTTATAGTTTATAACTCTTCTTAGGATCCTATCTCTCGGCATTCTCTCAATATGCTCTCACCATTCATTTCTATAATGTATTATTTTTTCTTCTAAAGAACTTATCTCTAAATCTTCTCTTATTTTTTCATTTGGAATTTTATCTAAAAGAGTACATCCCTTTACTCCTCTTAAAAAATCTCATTTCGGCAGCCTGTATCTTGTTTATGTCTGCTTTTGTTAATGTCCATGTTTCAGAACCAAAAAGAAAAGCAGGCACAGCCATTACTTTATAACATTTCATCCGTGTTTCCTTTCTGGTTTTAGTTTTTAGGTTTCTATTTATTATGCCGCATATTTGTTGAAGCATTGGTAATTTATTTTTAAAATCATTTTCATATTTATAACTGACATATGTTCCCAAATATTTAAAACTCGTAACTTGCTCTAAGATAATATCATCAATTACTATTTTGGTTTAAATAGTGTATTTACCTTGAAACGCCATTGTTTTTGTTTTATTTGTGGAAATTTTGAAATTATAATTCTTACATAACTTCTGTAAAATATATACTGCTCTTTGCAGCTCGTCTTCAGTTTTACTTATAATTACTTATTTGGTCATCCGCAAATAGCATCGTCTTAAGAATAAAATTTGGTGCAAGATGAATGCCTCCGTTAATCTTAAACATCCACTCTCTAATCAGATCATCTATATAAATTATGAATAAGATAGGAGACAAACTGCAACCCTGTCTTACACCTTGATTTGTATGTATCCATTTACTATACATTCCATTTCCAATATGTATGCTGATTGTTGTATCTTTATATATAGATTTTATAACTTTAATGAGATGATTTAGGTAGCCTCTTCGAGTCATGATTTCCCACAAGTTTTTCCTATTTAGACGATCAAACGCTTTTTCATAATCAATAAAAGCTATATGTGTTTCCAGATTAAATTCTCTTCTTTTTTCTATTATCTGCTTAACTGTAAAGGTAGCATCTGTACAGGATCGTCTTTTCTAAAACAATTTTGTTCTTCTAAAAGTAGAACATCTGTAATGGTTTGTAACCTTTTACTTAAGATTCTTGCATATAATTTATATCCTGTGTTTAAAATACTTATTCCCCTATAATCCTTACATCTGTTTCGAGCACCTTTCTTAAAAATAGATATAATTCGAGCATGTGTCCAGGATCTTGGGATTTGGCATCCATTCCAACAACTATTAATTATGTTAGTTAATTGATGGAAATTAATCATTTCTCCACACTAGCCGTATATAGGCTAAGATGTTTGATGGATAGAGTCAACATGAAAAATTCAATGCCATGGCCGGGATTTGAACCACGGATCTCCTGGTTTCCGTCCAGTCGCTCTTAACCTTTGAGCTACCATGGCCAACGCACCGTCCTGACATTAAATTCTCCAGTTGACTCGTATATTTCCCCGGTAAACCACTAGGGGCTCTCGCATCCGAGATACACCGTTTGTGGCGACTTACTATTGTAAGTACTTAAGTCCCAGGCTTCATCATTTAACTCTAATTATGTTAGTTAATTGATGGAAATTAATCATTTCTCCACACTAGCCGTATATAGGCTAAGATGTTTGATGGATAGAGTCAACATGAAAAATTCAATGCCATGGCCGGGATTTGAACCACGGATCTCCTGGCTTCCGTCCAGTCGCTCTTAACCTTTGAGCTACCATGGCCAACGCACCGTCCTGACATTAAATTCTCCAGTTGACTCGTATATTTCCCCGGTAAACCACTAGGGGCTCTCGCATCCGAGATACACCGTTTGTGGCGACTTACTATTGTAAGTACTTAAGTCCCAGGCTTCATCATTTAACTCTAATTATGTTAGTTAATTGATGGAAATTAATCATTTCTCCACACTAGCCGTATATAGGCTAAGATGTTTGATGGATAGAGTCAACATGAGATCCGTGGTTCAAATCCCGGCCATGGCATTGAATTTTTCATGTTGACTCTATCCATCAAACTATTAATTAACTTCAAAATTCTTTGATTTAGTATTGGTCCACCATATTTCAATAATTCTGCATTTATTGCATCTTCTCCTGTGGCCTTCCTATTCTTCATTTCTTTTAATGCCGTTTCTAATTCTTCTAAAGTAATTGGATCTACATTTCCGCATATAAGGTCATCATTTTCTTCTTCCAAAGAGTTATTATACCACAAATCTCTGTAATGTAAATCTCAATTTGTTCTTTAGGTCTCAAGCCGCGTACTTGCTGTGACAACTTAGTGACGTATTTTTGGATGAAAAGCATTACTGCTTTCTATACGTAAGAAAGTTGTAGAGGAGATAAAAGGAATTATCTGCAACAGTTCCTAGCGTTCCTTCATGAAGTGTTTAAGTGTTAAAGCGCGTCTGAAATAAAAAAGCGTGTTTCTACAGCTATATTTTACAACCTGTCATCATTTATCGCATTCTGCTAGTCATAAATTCTTATCTGAGTATGCATTAAGTGCATAATGGTCATTGTAGTACAAGAAGTTGATTAAGTAGAAGCAAACACAGCACACACTACACAGTTTATAATGATATGGTGAATTCACATGGCAAGTTTTACTAGTTAACCAGAGGGCACTTGACCTTGTCACTGTATGGCAGTGGCCTTGACGGCGACCTACGGCAATGACGAGACTAGCTTTCTGCCAACTTCACACTGCACGTCGTCATGTCACCTTTTTTATTCGTACTCTTAGTAGAAGACGGTCGAAGGAAAATGTTAATGGAATATCTTAAGAGATGCAGAAAATTATGCATAATTAGAAAATATGTCTCATATAATATCCGCTAAGACGTTAGAGGAATATATGACCCACGACAAAATACTTCAGGAAAGAAATGTAGGAACATTTCAATCTATAATAATATTACTTAAGAGATCGTCGGAGGGAAATAGGATCAAGAGAAACTGAAGATATTGATTGACAGACTTGAAGACCTAATTTAAAACTCACAACCGATAAATGGAAGACGCCAATTATGGACATCAGAAAGAAGAGCAGAAATCATAGAAGGAAAGAGAATTCCAGGAGAGCAAGAAGAGGTGTATGGAGAGTATCAGAGCGGACAGATGTCACTGATTATGCAGAAGAGGAAAGATAACAACCAGGGTGTCTGGAACTGACGAACCAACTCCATCTACTGATGCCAGTCCCTTTAAGAGATGGATACCAGTAGGAGAAAGCTTTGGATACCAGTTGCAGAAGAGGAAATTTTAAAATTGTAGGAAACAGTCTTTCGTAACTTGTTACAACAATTAAAGCTGTATTAGAAATGTAGATTTGATTTTTATTGTTGGTGTAGAAGTAAAGTAGAAAGTAAAGTAAAGTAGTTTTATATAGATTAGATGAATAGATTTGTAAGGTTACTGGAAGCCAGTAATCTGTAGATTTAGTTAGTTCGTTAAGGTAGGAGGTAGATTATATCTGCTAAATTTGTAAATTGTTTTGTGTAATTTGATTTAAAAGTTAATAAAGTTAAAAATGACGTTTGCATAGTAAAGCCTGGTATACATTCCAGAAGTCGGACTATTAGATATGCAGATTTTTTTCTTCTCTATGTCGAGACAGACTGTAACGTCTATGGATAAGCTTCAGGAGGTCTTCGATCAGTTGGATGAGGTTCTTTATGTATGCGAAATAAATTCTGTGCTTTACTGAAATCTACATTTGTACCTACAGAGCGGAATGGTGGTCTGTGGCCCGCATTTCGGAGGCCTGGTTTCGATTCCTGTAGCCAAAATATCCGTGTCTTCTTTCAGGGGTTTTCTCGGGTCGCTGGGTAGTTTAATAACAACCCCCGAATTTCTTTTCCCTTCATTTCAAGTGTCGGCGTGTGTATCGGCGGTGCATGACAGAATTTTAACCTCTGAGTAAACTGCTTCCTCCTCCGCTATGACAATTGCCGGTCTCCGAAACACAGTAAGGTGGAATTTCTGTTTTCCTGGTCTGCCGAGGAAAATTTCCATCTAGGTAAAATGTAAGGATCCTGCCCTCTGTGGCCGCGCCGTGGCTCAGTGGTTAGACCGCTTGGCTCTCACCAAGGCGACCCGGGTTCGATCCCTTTTTTGTAATTTCCGTCCACCAACGTTAATTCATATCGGACGATGAGTGGAATGGGTGGAACGATGCTCAAATGAGCCCAGGGTCCATAGAGCTTAGAGTTACCCGGTTCGATCCCAGGCGACCGCAAAGTGAGATTTGTGGTGAGCAACACGGCGCTGGGGCGGGTTTTCTCCGGGATCTCCGGTTTCCCCCGCCATCTCATTCCACCGGTGCTCCATCTTCATCTCATGTATCATCAGTGTCACCACCTGCGGTGCCGTATTTCAATTCCCTGCCCTCTGCACCGCCTTGGCTCCTTACGACGGCCGCCATCTGTCTCTTTCCTCTCATCCCCCCCCGGCGAAGTCCCAGTTGGGGCAGAGGTAGAATAAGCCAACTTGGTTGCCATGCCAGGTTCCCTAAGAAACAATCCAGTTCCAGTTTTTTTTACAGTCTCTTTAGAGTTTTTACTATGCAAAAATAATTCAAAACGAAAATCACTTTAGACTTTATTTCCATAAATTTTAAAATTTACTGTAACGTTCCATAGTTACATCTGAGAATATTTGCAAAAAGATTAAAACAATTACTAAATTAAATCCTGGGGTTGCTGCGCGAGAGGAACTCGGGGTTTTGGATGCTCGAAATGTTCAAATTAAAAAGTATTCTTTGCCTACACACACATGACATCATGTTTTATTCCATCACGGCGTGTAACCATTCTTTAGGTTCTCACTTCACATTACAAAACAAATCACTTTATGTATACATTGCCATGACTCTGATCCTGCACCATAAGAGCGTCACCTTATATGCTTCTGACTCCTATGCTTGCATCTTGCAGACTGCAGAGATCAGACCCTTCCTTGAGCGGCATTCATGCACGGATTCTTCCACTACCATGCCAGTCGTTGAGCAATTAGACCCGAAAGCAAATATTAAAATATAATTATTAAGATTATAAGTATATATTATATATGCATTGCAATATTTACTTGTCATTAAAACAATCAAACTTACAGTATTTTAACCAAAATCTGTGGCGTAATTTTTGAGAAGACCAAAAATGTTGAAAATTTTAGTTATAAAAGTTGCTTTGGGATGTGAAACTTTTTTAATGTATTAGTGAGGCATTCAAGTTGCAAGACGTTAAACTTAAACACCTAATGTGGTATTTAATAAGTTTTTGTTGGTAAATTATGCTACTCATAGACAGACATGTGTCTACATGCATAGCCACCGTTTCTAAAAGAAACCTATTTTTACTCTGGTGACTCAAAACTTGCATCTCGGTTGAAATCTCCGTAATTAATTTTTGTGTAATACAATACTTCCTCTACTTAATTTGGAAACACGGCGCTATTTTGGAGGGAAAGAATAGAGACGAGGAAGTTAGCGCCATCAAGAAGAAGTAGGAATAGAGAAATAGCCTCGTTGTTTATTGGCTGGCAGGCTGGGAAGTTGCATACCTTCAAGACCAGTCACAAGCTGGCATCATTAGACCAGGGCGAAACTCTGTTGCTACTACGCAATATACCTTTCTAGACGATGTTTCGAGCAGGATTCATTTCCAGAAAGATCTACTAGGCCTGGAAGGTGGTATATAAAGCCGATGCAAGCTAGCGGAGTTGTAGAGAGAGCAGTGAGGTGCTTTGAGCTTAGTGTGGTATATTCCAAGCTCCACGCTAAGGGTCGGATCCAGCTAAGGGAGTGCCGAGCAGTGGAACTGGCAGCGAAAGAGTTTACGTGTGAATATCAGAGTTGTGTGTCAATAATTGTTGTGTAGCTCCGTGTTAGAGGTGGACCTGTGTATAGATCAGAAAGATTATAGCAGCAAACAGACTACTGCTGAAAGGAAACCTGTAGAGACGTTTCAAAGTGTTGTACTTTTATAGAAGAAAGACATTTTACGTTAGCAGAGCTAACGAATTAGTAACAAATAAAGCAGTATAAAGCGAACTTTGTCGTCTTTTGTTACTGTAACTGAGTAGTAGAGAACCCTAAAGAATAAAGGACAAAAGAGCATCACATAAAAGTAAAGAAATGGAAGATAGAAAAAGCCTCAGGCTAAAAAACATCGTAAACAAATAGTGAATCCCACGCGGAAATATCTACAACCAAGTTAATTGTTGTTGAACAACAAACTACAGCGCAGCCACAACATTGGAACTTGTACATGACGTCAGTACACAACAAAAACTATTTTGCCTAGAAAGGCTTGTCTCCCCTACGTTGTTATTGATCTTTGCTCCTTTCAAGTGTTTGGAATGACTGTGCTATTTACTAGGAATAGAGAATAACATTTGAAGAAATGTTTACGTTCCAAATTTAATTAGTACTTAAAGGTTGACATATGACCTGCCGAAATACGATATCAGAGAACCGAGGTGAAGTTAAAAATGTAGTTACGTAAAAGGTTCATGTTTGGAAACTCCAAGATTGAAACAAACAAATGCATTCTTTCAACATGCGTCTTCTTTATTTCCATAGAAAAACGTCTGTACATTTTCTTCGACAAAGTATTCCTAAAAAACTTATTTTTCTACATTGTGCGTATTATGCGAGTTAAAAATGATTAAAACTGATGGAAATTAATTGTTCCTTCATACTATTTGTGTGTAGGCCCAAGTCCAAAAAGTAATCAGATCGAAAAACACAGGGAAAAACATCAGTCGGTTGGAGAATTTAATGTTGTGCTAGCATGTTCGTCATAGTAGCTTAGTGGTTAAGAGCAGCCTTACGGAGACCGGAAGTTCCGTGGTTCAAGTCCTATTTATGGCGTTAAATTTTCCAGTCTGAATCGACCTTTACATTATTAAAAGTGATTTTATTACTTGTTTCCTAGAGCGACACGGGTAAGCTTAAGCGAGAGCAAATATATTAAGTTCTGGGCGCTATACGATGGCTTTGCACAGGATAGGATAGAATCGTACGGAAGGTTTCACCACTGTGACCAATCTTGATCTATTGTAACTATAACCAAGTGGGAGGAAGGATGAGGCGAGAGGAGACAGAGAGTGCCCTCACAAGGAGACAGGACAGTGCAGAGGGGAGGGTCCCTACAATTGATCAGTTGAAAACTTCTCGGCTTGCCAGTAAAACCGGTATCCCACCCAATGTGGTCTTTTTTCGGAGGGGATTCGCCACTCGGACCAGTCTTAGTCCATTGTACCTTGTGCCTCAAAGTGGGGCATCCCCGGGAGGAAGGATGAAGCGAGAGGAGACGGGATGGACGTCCCTAGGAGCCACTATAGTACGGAGGGCAGGTTCCCTACATTTTATTTAGATGAAAACCCCCCTTGGCAGGGCAGGACAACGGACATTCCCCCCTACTGTGGTTCGAAGACGGTCCCAGCAGTCGGTCCGGAGACCAGCAACCGACCTACTGGAGCATGAAGTGCTTCACTCAGAGCATATTATCCTGCCATGCACCGCCGAGGCTCCCGCCGACACTTCTAACCTGAAACAGACCACCAAGGAAAGTTGATGTGAAATGGTAATGGAGATGAAATGGAGGGACAGGAAATTCAGGGGATGTAATTAGCCTACCCAGCATTTCCCTACCGAGAAAACCCCGAAAAAAACATGAATCGGTTAGGCCAGGGTAATCGAACCCGGACTTCCCAAATGCGGGCCACAGACGACACCGACTGAGCCATCCTGCTCGGTTACGCGGCTCTGCATTCAGTTCTCTTTTAATAACCAGGAGAGGTGAAAATGAATAACGACTTCCCACTTGAAAAATTATATTGGAAAATATAAACCAATTACAAGGATCGGTTATCTCTATAATAAAATTTATTTTATATAAAGGAAATTGAATGTATAGCGACATGTTTGAAACTTCAGGTCGCTCGCTATATGTTGGACCAGAAATCCTATAATCTTTCCCTGATATGTCGAGAAACAATTGAGTAGCTTCCAGACTTAAAAGTAGAGAAAATCATGTTTGAATAACAACGGGTATCTAGCAAATGGCTGAGGTCACAGATGTGATTATTATTTAAAACAATGTGGGGTAAAATTATTGGGGGCAAATGTAATAAGTAAGAATGTAGAACATTCACATAAAATGTTTTGTAAATAGTTGTTAGGATTGAATAAATCAACAACCAAGGATGTAGCAAGAGTTGAAGTAGGAAGGGCTTGCAGAAAAGGGATAATGATAGAAAGATGTTTAAAATATTGGTACAACTGCATAAGAAAAGGAAAATATCAACATATTAAGCGTGTGTTTACAAGAACAGAAAAGTCTGGTATATAAGTATAGGCTGCTGGGCAATAGGGGAAAATAGGGATGGGGAATATATGGCAGAAAGGAGAACGAAATTTGATAGGATTTTGGTCAATGGTTATACTGGGAATAGAGGATATGGATAGACAATAGATGTGGGGTAATATGTTTGCAAGAGATCATTAGTTACATTTTCAGAAACGAAGAAAAATTGGGGAATAGAATATTATATAGATATATGTGATAGGAAGAGCCTGGTTGAGCACTGCGGCTAATTGAGAGGGGGGGGGGGGTTAAATAAGAATTGTGGAGAAGTAAGTGTGGAGCATTGCTTGGCGTATGCAAAGTGTTTAAAAATTGGAGAAAATAAATATGGGAGGAAAATGGAAGAAAGACACTAGAGATGCTTACAGTAAAACATGAAAACTATTAAGGAAATAGGGAAGCTTGCAAGGAGAGAATAAAGGAAAAATAGTTAATAAGTGAAAGGTATTAAGAGGGAGAGAGGTCAATATGGGCTAAAATTAGGGGTAAATGGCCAGAGAGCCCAAAAACTAAATAGCCCATAAGTGTGAGGTACTCCTAGTTGACAATATTTGTATTTTTTTTTTGTTGTATACATATGTTCTTATTTTCATGGTTTATCAGTTACATAAAACTCCGCAAAATTTCTCCCGAACAAAGGCCCATAACAAACCATTCCCAGCAACTTTAAGTTAAGCATTTTATTTCTCGTTTATATACTTTAAATACTATTGTAATCAAAATTAATAAGCCAGTTTTATAAAGGTATAAATTTTGAAAAGGCTGCCATGATAAGGTTAGATTGTCAAACGGAACTTTCTGGAACATCGTCTCGTATCTTTGGAAGATGTTGACCCTAAATATTGGTTTAATTTAGTTTAGTTGTTCACAAATGTACATATGAGTATGCATCTTCTTTTTTTTAAATACAGGAGAACCAAAATAAGAATTTCCAATTAAATATCGACTTTTAAACGTTGAATGGCATACAATGGTTCTACTTGCTTGCTTAGGAGGTGGCAGAGAAAGTAAGAATTGACGGATGCGTTCAGAAATCCATTTCCACTCTTTGCTAACTTCAGCTCTACTGTTTGACCTCAGGAGTTAAGTGAACCTTGTCGGAAACGAAAGTACGGTGAATATACTTCCGCGAGATCCGCTTTCAAAACATGACCCATAATGGTCCTTGCTTCACCGGCACCAGTTTGAATTGCCTATCTCAATTGTAGTAGTCGCTTGTTTCCTTAGGAGCTACCAGCATGCTTCTGTTTACCACAACTACTAGACCTTTGTCTTCCTACTTGTTTGGAGTGAGGGCAATGGTTCATACATAGGCATTTGAGCAAAAGTCGAAATCGCAAATCAAAACACTTTGTATTTAAATCCGAGCAGACCTCAGTGTTGCATCATGCTACTTTACGGAAGTTAACGCAAATCGTGTCTTCTGTTGGACATAATAGAAGCACTACATAATCAAGCATATTGTGTCAGATTAATTTTCTCATAAGTACAGCTCTGGTTCATTTTTAGATTTTTATATAATTTGTTGGCTGTGCCGTAGTTGAGTGTTTAGACCACTCGGCCCTCACCAAGGCGGCTCGGGTTCGATCTCAGGCGACCGCAAAGTGAGATTTGTGATGGACAACACGGCGCTGGGGCCCGTCTCCGTAGCGTAGACGGTAGCGTCTCTGCCTCGCGTTCAACAGGTACCAAGTTCCAATCTCGGTCAGGGTGAGCTACCTGGATAAAATTATTTCAGGCGTTTTCCCTTATTTTGAAAGACGAATGTCGCGTAACTCTAAGCTCCATGAACCCTGGACACATTTGAGCATCATTTCACCCATTCCATTCATCGTCCGATATGACTTAACGTTAGAGGAAGTAAATTACAAAAAAACGACTGTGGGGAGGGCTTTCTTTGGGGTCTCCGGTTTCCACCGCCATTATTCCACCCACCAACTGCACCATCAACATTCTTATCAATTCATCTCGCCCTCATACTAATATCCACTTCCCTCACTCTCATACCAGGCATCGGGCTGAACAACTATCCTGGGTTCTCTCTCTCTCTCTCATTGATCCAGAAATTCCGTTCCTCAACCCCAAAAGAATTAAGATGAACAATACCCTGCAACCACGTAGCGATATAAGAGGGTAGTTAAAGAACAGGTAAAATTTGTTGAGGAAAAAATTCATTTTACGAATTAAAATCTTTAATAAAATGTAACTAGGCCCCTAAAACTCCAATATCCCCATGGTTAAAACTATTAAATTCATGACCATATCCATAAACAACAGACGGTAGATGCATGTTTTTTCACTTGTCTAAAATTATCTGATATGTTATTTCCAACAGAAGACGTGATTTTCTTAATTGTGCCATATTTCAACTTTCTGTGTTTCATCCCCAAATCTGATAAATCAATGGTAATGTATGCTTTGAACCTCCCTGAATTAAAGTAAAATATGTTTAGGAGAAGCCTCTTTTTTTGTAATTTACGCCCTCCAACGTTAAATCATATCGGACGGTGAATGAATTGGGTGAAATGATGCTCAAATGAGTCCGGGGTCCATGGAGCTTAGAGCTACCCAACATTCGTCTTGAAGGATAAGGGAAAACCCCGGAAAAAACCGTATTCAGGTAACTCACCCTGACCGAGATTCGAACTCGGGACCTCTTGAACGTGAGGCAGACACGCTACCACCACGCTACCAAGGCGGGCTGAAGCCTCTTTGAGTGTGTATGTGTGAAACGAAAGTCGGACCATGCTCGGCATTATGTCCAGCATCTTTCAAGGAGTTACGCCCACATTTTCAACAAATTCGTCCCTCCACTACCTTCTAGACGGAAATCCTTTATAAGAATTTTAAATTTCTCAAAATGTTTCTAAATTTGGATTAAAATACCGTATTTGTGTATTATTTTCGTGTCAAATGAAATATACATTCTGTAAAGAAGGTATCACCTATAAGAGGGGATTCGAAATTGTTGTCGCTAAGTTGGTACATCCTTCCTCTCTACCCACGCGGAGATTGATTGTCATCTGTCATCTTGTTTGTTTACAGAGTGTCATTTTGTTAGTGTTTCTCAAAGGTATGTTGCGATTTTACTAAGAATAAAAATATTGAACAAAGGAGCTATCTCAAATTTTGCAATGAAAATGCCATTTGTTGTGTTGAATCGCTGAAAATGTTACAGAGGGCTTACGCGAATCGACTTTATCAAAATCACGTGCGTAAGTGTGGTACAGTGAATTCAAAGGTGGTCGAGATGTGGTGGAAGATTTGCTTCGCACTGGTCGGTCATCATCAGCTTTAACTGAATTGAACATCCTTAAAGTGAAGGAAATGGTGTCAGAAAATCGTCATTTAGGTCTGAGAGAGACTGCAACTGAACTTTCTGTGTCTAATGAATCGATTCGTGCCATTTTAAACGATTTATTGAGCGAGAAAGACCAGATTTGTGGAAAGATAACCCTGTACCACGATAACGCCCCCAGCTCCCAAAGCTATCATTGTGAACGAATTTCTGGCCCAAAACTCAACAAATCTCATCGAACAATCAACGTATTCAGCTGATCTGACTCCAACTGACTTCTTTCTCTTTCCAAAATTCAAGTTACCACTTCGAGGCACCCGTTTCTAGTCAATAGAAGACATATTGGATAATTGGCGCCGACATTTCCAAAATGTGCCTCCAAAAATGTTTTGATAATTGAATTACTACAATGTATAATTTCTTAAGGGTTCAAATTTGAAGACGATGAAATAAAATTGAATGAATAATGCGTATGTTGTGTTTTATTGACGAATTCCCAGAACTTTCCTCAAATACTTTTTCCAAAAATCTCCAACAATTTGAATGCGCAATTACAAACGGATCGCAAACGCTAAACTTATCTGTCCGATCTGCCTACCTCCACAACTGGTAAGCAAAGCTAAGATCGCTTTCTTTTCTATTTGTTAGTAATTCCCTATCCTCTTTGCTAATATACTTAAAACACATTTTCTGCTTCTAACATTCTGAACATATAAACCGCCCAAATAGTGGCAACAAACTCTCTAAAATCTGAAAAAACTTTATTTATTTTCCACGAAATCCAAAAAAGCGTGTCTATGACCAGTGAGGTGCGTTTTCTCAAATGCGTTGTAGATTACTTCATACTTCTGACGATTTCTACAAATCACAATCTAATCCAGAACTGTGCTGTCGTGCAGATCTTAAGGTTTCTAGAGAGACTACCTCGGCAATGAATACCATGGCTCATTATTCTGTTTCGCATGAGAGAAGCGGAATTATTATTTATTATAAAGCTAATCCGGGCTTTCTGTGCATTTGAATCCGATGTAAGGATTACGTCTGGGCCACAGGAAGTGCTTCCAGACAGTGATGACACGTACCACCTACAAGCAACATAACTACGTGGGAACGCTAATGGGCCAGCTACTGACTCAAGATCGCTTTAAGTAATAAAAGATACCATCTGCAGGTGGTTAAGTATATGCCAATGCAAAGGATAATCTCACAAGAGGTTGGCAAAGAATTTTAATTACAAACGGAAATACCTCGAGGTAACATTCCCATATGACATCCATAGGACTTCCTCGGCAAATTACCACTACACGAAGTTTACTATTCTATCATCTTCATGATAATTTAGATAAACATTTAAATATATACCTTTATGACGTATCTACCTGAGATGACAATGTAAGAGAATGTAATAGGCTTAAGGGATAATCACACATTTTAAGAAGTACTGGATATGTGATGACTTTAACAACCATACTCCTCTATATACAAATATAACAATTTGTAACTTAAAACTTCACTTATCTTATAAGAAATGATGTTAATATTTTTATAATTGTCCGGGATCACGATTTCATGTAAAACTTTTACACATCCTCAGCCGGAAACAACAAAGCTGTTGACTGTCATCTTTACGAACACTAGATGTTAATATGTTCTTGTTAGTACTACCAAAATATGAAAATAAAATAAATTTAAAAACAGAATCGACTGCCGGTATTTCAAAACTCATTACGCAATGTTTGTTTTTTTAAAATAAATATATTTTCCCAAAACATTAAATCTCTCGGACCCTTTAATTGTTTTAATAATTTAACTTCAGAATTTATTTCATGGTTAAATGATCAAAAATGATCTGCTACGGCCAATTTATCAGCCTGTTCATACTTAATGTTACGAAAATGTTCTCTCGTTCTGGTTTCTGCTCGCCTTGGCAGCGTGGTGGTAGCGTGTCTGCCTCACGTTCAAGAGGTCCCGAGTTCGAATCTCGGTCAGGATGAGTTAGCTGGATAAGGTTTTTCCGGGGTTTTCCTTTATCTTGAAAGACGAATGTTGGATAACTCTAAGCTCTATGGATCCTGGGCTCATTCGAGCATCATTTCACCCATTCCATTCATCGTCCGATATGACTTAACGTTGGACGTAAATTACATAAAAAAAGGTTTTGGCCTCTAAATTACGTTTTGTCTTTCCAATATAAACTTTATCACAATCGAAACAATTAAACTGATAGATACCAGATTTTTTATTATTGGAAATTATATATAATATTATTGTTCTCTCACATTAGCCGCGTGTAGGACGCACTATGAAAGGGTAGAGCCAGACGGAAAAATTCAATGCCATAGATGGGTTTTGAAGATCCGTGGTTCAAATCCCGGATCTGGCACTGAATTTTTCAATCTGGCTCTACCCTTTCATTTTTATTGTTGTTATATTTGTATATATTTGTTTGCTTCACTGTTAATAGCTTCAAAGTTTACATACCCTACTCTTCCTTTAATGAAAAAAAAAAAAAAAAACCAGCAATTTCCCACTTAAGAAACTTTCTTTAAATTCAAACCAATACTAAAGAATAACTCATAAGTAATTAACGACACAAGCAACTTTATTTGGTTAAGTTGTGTAGTGTAACAAAATCTATATTTTTGTGTAGGAATATTTTGTCCATTTTCTTTAAATATATTCTCTGTGACTACCACCGCACGAAAATGTTTTTCTAATATTTTATACGCAGCTTTGTTGTTATTATTCCTATCGTTTTCAAAATAGTTTTATTTACATTTCTCTCATGTTTTATTCAGTATTACTGTCGCAAATTTCTAAAACAAAATATTTATGGAAATTTGGGTACAGTATACGTTTTTAATTTACGTCCTCCAACATTAAGTCATAATTTTCCTTTATTTATTTAATGGACTTCATTTTTTAATTGGGAAGTTGGGTCAAAGTGAGAAGATGAATCAGGAAGGTAGCTTTTTAAATTTTTTATTGTATTTATTTACCTTTCTTTAAAATCTCTCATAAATTAAAGTCCAAATGCACACTCAGGAGCTTTCAACATCGTACAGTGAATGAAATGGGTGAAATGATGCTGAAATGAGCCCAGAATATATAGAGCTTAGAGTTATCTGACATTCACCTTTCAGGATAATGGAAAACTTGCATTAAACCATATCCAAATAACACCCTGACTGAAATTTGAACTGCAACTGGATTATTTCGGAGAGGACTCGGTATGGATGTCCAAACTTGGTCTGTTGTACCTATGCTCTCAAGTGTGGCATCCCATGGGAGGAAGGATGAGGAAAGGGGACACAGAGGGCGGCCGTCCCACGGAGCCACGCCAGTGCAGAGGGCAGGGTCCCTACATTTTTATTGGATGGCCAGGCAACGGATATGCCACCCTACTGTGATTCGGAAAACGTCCCACCACGAGACCTAGGTTGTGGAATTCGTTTGCTGAGAGCTTATCATTCTGCCATGGACTGCCGAGACTCCCGCCAACACTTCTACCCTAAAAGAGACCAATAGATGAAAGATGCCTGAAATGATAATGAAGATGAATTGTAGGGACAGGAAATTCCGGGGAGGTAATTACCCACTAACATTCACCTAGCGACCCAGGAAACTCCCGAAAAATCCAACCGAGATTCGAACACAGGACCTCTTGAACGAGAGGTACATACGCTACAACCTACGCATTAAATCGAGAATCGAACTGAGGACCTCTTGAACGTGAGGCAGATATGCTACCACCTACACATCAAATTGAGATTCGAATTCAGGACCTCTTGAACGAGAGGCATATATGCTACCAACCACGCTACAAAGGCGAGCCCAGTGCACGACCAAAGTATAGAAGGAAATAAATATTGCCAACCACTATATTATATCACATCTTAAGTTCTGAATTAGATTCTGCTGGATTCACAGATTTTGGTCACCAGAATAGGTAAATGTAAAGGCCGGATGTGAGTCACCAAGCCAGACAACTTGCAAACGCAATTGCGACAGCTTAATCAATTTCATTCACAACTCAGTTAACGTTACGTGTTATACATCTATTTCTTCCTCCATCATTTTGCATTGTTGTGATTTAGACATAATAATATATGGCATTTGTATTCATTTGCTTATAGGAAACTCACTCAAGTTCTCTCAAGGACATAGTAACTCTCTGGGAACACGTTCCTTATCTAACAGAGATTGAATAATGGAGAACTTAAAGATTTAAAAAAATATCGAAGATTCATTTCACGTAGGTACTTCTATACCATTCAATATCGAGAAAATCGAGGTTCGAAGGTATCGAAGTCCTGACTCTAACTTTATCCATTGTTAATGTACTGGAACACTCGATTGTCATTTTCTCACTTTGTATCAACTTTTTATATTCAAAATTACCTTTACCACATGGTGAGACCGATATGACTTAACGTTGGAGGACGTAAATTGGACATGATGGGGATGTGTTCACGTTGACAGTAGCTCGGGTTGTATTCTACTCATAGCTTTGCGCATCCAATCTATGGAACTGATGCCCTTACGAGGATTATTCTCGATTTAGGAGAACCAATACTGAATGTATTCAACCTTGTGAGATTCACAGGATCAAATGAGGAAATATGCACTTGTTTAAGAATAGCGATTGGTTGGATGAAGTCATCTGCCACTTTCTTTTAATGTCCTGTGTGGAAGGAGGTAGAAAAGGACTTCTAATACAGTCTGCAATAACTTTTTGAAATTTGAATACTATTACGTTAAATTTTTATATCAGCGGTAAAATTAAAAGAAATGTATTTTTAAAAGTTTCAAAATCTCCTTAAAGAATGAAAGTAGGCATTTATATGTTTATTTGTACCTCCGTTTCTTTTAGGTTCTCTGACCGGGCAAAGGTGATATTAAAAGTTGTAAAATTGCTAAAAAAAGAAGTCTTGGTATTTCAGCTG
Source organism: Mantis religiosa (assembly GCA_030765055.1). Classification (NCBI taxonomy): domain Eukaryota; kingdom Metazoa; phylum Arthropoda; class Insecta; order Mantodea; family Mantidae; genus Mantis; species Mantis religiosa. The sequence continues at coordinate 138,357,313 of CM060955.1, read as the reverse complement.
GTGAATAAAAAAGCATGGAGCTGACCAAAGGGTGATAAAGTTGGAGGCTCATTCACAGATTGAGCAATTCGCTTTTAGACAGATATAAACTTCTGGCGCTGGCAAAACAACGTACAAATTGGTGATTAGTCTATTATGAGAAAAGAAAAATATTAAGCTTAAAATATTCATGAGTCTTCGACTCGCTTCTCTCGTTCCTTCTTTTTGTCTTGTCTTTCACCAGAAGATTCTTAGTAACCTTTGCATTATAATCGTTTATTGAGTACAATACCTCCCTTTTTTGTGGCGAGTCAGCTCGTCTACACCCGAATCCTTTGATTAGAAGCCGCTACCTGTAAAGCCTAATTCACAGCCTCTCGAGCTACTGTCTGCACTAACAATACTGTAATAGCGAGAAAAATATCATAACATGCAAACACAAGTCCATAATATGCTTTCCAGTTTACTTTACTAGGACATAAATAACATGTATCGAATATATGTACTATTAATATGGTTTTATATACTGCGATCCTTATAAACTTGAACCTTTTCAATATGTGATATCTTCTGAACCAATAACTTAGGGAGAGTATTGGAAGATTACATTACACTATTTATATCTCAGAGAAAATGTAAGTGTCCTCCACCAGCATCTATACATGTTTGCACTCTCTTCTCTGAAGTTTTACGGAGAGTATACTTACCAATGTTACTTATTTCGGTTCGAATGGATTCCTTGGGAACACTAATTGACCGTGGTCTATTCTTGTACTCTCTATTTTCTAGATACCCACACAAGAAAAAAAATCTGGTGAGGTTGGTCAGGGGATCTAGGGAGCCATAGACCTTCTGAGATTATTCAATTATCAAAGAAACTAGTTACACGTTCCATGGTGTCATTAGATGTATGGCACGTTCCTCCATTTTGTTGGAAATAGCTTTCTCTCAATTTTATATCATCCAGCTGCTCCACAAAAGTCTTGAAGATACCCATATAAACTTCAGCGTCTACAGTCGTATCAAAGAAATTGTTACCAACGATCCATAGATGCTGGTTAAGGACACTTCCAACATTTTCTATGAGATGTAAATAGTGTAATGCAATCTCCCAATTGTGTATTATACTCTCCCAAAGTTGCACGTGTGTCCTATTGTTGATTCAGAAGTTATGACCTATTAAATGGTTCAGGTTTATATGGATCGCACTATATTTGACATAGCCTCCTGTAAGATGCAGATCCCAATATTGAAAGCAAATACAATATTTCAAAATGCTACCACATTGGCATATCCTATGCCTGCACTGCAATCTGGTTTTATTGTGAAAAAATATGAAGGTAAGGCAGATAAGGTTTGGATAATAATTTGTGAAAATTCCACATTTCTTAATAAAACAAAACGAAAATCTTACTTGAGTATCAAAACGCGAGGTGTTGTGTTTCTGTAGGTATCACGTTTGGATAAAAAAAGTAATTTTTGAGTTCTTTAATACACGAATGTAATTCGTAGTACGTAAAATATTTAATGTTTTGTTTTTTGTTTAGATAGTTTGTGATCTGAATTTTAAGAGGCTAACTTTTAAAAAAATAAATTGGTATAATTTTTATAATACATAGTAAACAAACTAAATACGTTAAAATATGATTCCATTCCTTCTCGTACATATTTTGAAGGAAACTTTAGAATTTTCCTACCTACTAGAACTAAAAAATTTTACCTCCTCTTTTTTAGCAGCAAAATGTTATATTCTATTAAACGTAATTCCAATTTTTAATTATTTTCTCTGTGAAGAAATAAAGTCTGAATAAAATATAGGTGCTATTAATTTGGTATAGTTATATTTCTCCGGATTTAAAATAAATTTACGCTGGCTGGCCCCGTAGCTCAATCGTTAGAGCACCTGCCTGCCGTGCTAGGGGTCCCGGATTTGATTCCCGGCTGTGGGAAGGGATTTTTCTCCAACCGAGATAATTCCTCATTTTCCCTAGACTCTGGAAGCATGAATAAGAATGTAAATGTGTGCGTGATCTAATGATTAAAATACAAAGTACAAGTAACCCAACGATTACGAGTTAACACCTTCGATATGTTCCAAAGAAGAACTGCCACCGAAATGACCACTGCAGTTAAACGCGGGGTCTAAGTGAAACATCAAAGGGAAAAAACCTTAAGTTCTAAGAAGCATCACCGGCTTTCGTAGTAATTATATATTGATTACAGTTCAATTATAATTTTCAACATAAAATTACGCATATATATGCAAAATTTTGAATATATGCCATCATAATTGCTCAAAGAAGAAACAAACAAAAGAGTATTTCCTTACGGGATAATAAAAAATAAAGTATAACTGAACTTAATTTATATAAATGTGTTAAGAAGTATAATGTAAGTGTATAGTATGGGAGCAGACAGCGAACAAGAAATAGAATGAAAAAAAATAAATATTGAAAAGTCTTTTAGTAGATATACATGGAACTGGAACCTATTTAAAAATATATTCCCAGTATTTCACCGAGAAAGATATATTTGTAATATATTTATAAACTAATAAGATGTAATTCTTTATATCTCATAAAGATATATATTATTTTCTGTATTTTCCGTTTACTTTAATTGCACATCAAGTTCTGCACAATCGGTGCATTATTAATGCTTTTAATCCAAATCCCAAACAAGAACTTTGCAGCTATTTTAAGCATAATGAGCTGTAAACAAAGTTTATATCAACATACTGGTTTAAACCGGTATATCCCATACAAAGTGTAATTCGTTATGGTATATGAAAATACAGTTCTGCTATATTACATGACATTCTATATGTGATTCCGTTATTACAAACACACAAGAGTATTACTTTTTTGAGAAGCTGTACTTAATCGGCGAGAAAATGGGGACAGTGCTTCATAAGTAAGGAAAATCAATCATATTTAAAAAGAAATTATTTAAAAAGGAATACTGGGAGATGTCATTTGCACCATTTTAAAATAAAAAGTACCAGTTTCAGTTATCATTCTCTAAATTTGACAACAATTTTAAATGAAAACGTTCATTTGTTTATATTTTATGAAAAATAGTGGCTTTCTTTAGTTGCAAAAGCTTTAGTTACTATAGGAACAGTTCTATTCTTCACTTGTATTTAATATTTTAATACCAGCCTAAAATAAAATGGTTTAATATAAAACTGAATTTGAATATCCAATGGTGGGGCTAATGATAGAAGTTCTGTATAAGAGATAATATAGATTCCTTTGAATAAAATGAACAAACGTCAAAGAATACAACATAGTAAATATACAAATGTTTAGAAGACTTCAAAATATTACGTGTCCTAAGTTTTAATAGATTACTTCATTTTAGTTTTATTAGTATTATGCAAATTCCACCCTGAATATCCAAAGACTCATGAATAGATTGTGTAACTGTCCATAAATATGTCAGAAATCATTACAAAAATCCGTCATCGCTTTTCATGAAAAGAACTTTAGAATAAAGTGCCATTACCTAAAATTTAGGACAAAGATACCCCGATGATAAAAGCGACCTTATCCCAAAATCCAACGAGACATTGATTCTTTAACCATGACTACTAATAAATATTTTCTCATTTCAAAAAATCTCTAAATTTTAGCTTTCTGTTACAAAAATGAAATTTGATCAAATTTGTCGTTATATGTTAAATTTAATTAAATTGTGCCATTTATTCCAATGTTTTTAAAGTGCGCTCAACTCGCTTCAAGCGCAGACTGCCAAAGATCTTTCCCTGAGTGACCTCTCCAGTACAGATGACCCAGACGAGTGGTACCTATCAAACTTAAAGTCCTCAATTTGTGTTATAGTAATCCTGCCATATTTAGCTAGAGGAGTCGTTCATGGCTACCTCAATTGTTATGTATACTGTTACCAAGTGTCTCAATAACAAACATCTGTAAAGCATATTTGCTGATCGATGTATAATAATAATAAAAAATAAAAAGATAAACGTTTCTTTTTGTTATATCGCTTTGTACTCGTATCAGAACCAGGTTCCATTAAGCACAAGTGTCAAGATATTACACCGCTCAGATGTTACTCTGCACAAGCGTAAGAAATATTTGCAATTGCGTCATTCATGTCAGATAGTAAACATAACGAAACAAAACTTCATATAACTTTATTCGTCTTCTTCTATTGATGATAGAAGGTAAAGTGTTACAATTTGGGAAATCAACAGACGGCGACACATAATTGTTTGCATTACAAAAGGCTCTACTGTTCAAACAGAATGCATCATTTATCATATTTGATCTGTTAGTGCGTCGAACTTATGTCGATGTAGGATGATAACAGATACGCTGATAATTCAAGAGTATATTTCCACGAAAATAAGTGTTTCTTTATCATTTTCCTCAATTCTGGGAAGTACTTAAAGTTTTGGAAGTTTGTTATTTATATTCTGTTTAGCGAATGATTTCATGTCTTTGCAGGACATAGAAAAGACGACGGTGTTGTTCTGATGGTGGTGTTCTGATTTTGCAGGATTTTGTGGGCATGGCCGAAGTTTAATTAATTCACAGATCTACGACATGGAACCACCGTGACTTCCTTTCCGCAGAAAGCCATATTGTGGATTCTTATGCCCGAAAAAAGTGCATCGCCCTCAACCGAGATTTCGAGTTGCCCTAGACTACGGATGACGACACTCTGGCTGCAGTAAAGTAACAAGAAATCAATAGTTACGTAAAGCTGTCATCACATCTCTTAAGGATTTCATCAGAAATAGGCGTGTTGATGCAGTTTAGTTAAATATTTCGTAGGAGGGAACTAATTACGATGTAAATTGTAGCGGATGGGAATTCCAAGCAACATCGAGCATAATATCAAGATTTGTTATTGTGTAATAATAATAATAATAATAATAATAATAATAATAATAATAATAATAATAATAATAATAATAATAATAATAATAATAATAATAATAATAATAATAATAATAATAATAATAATAATAATAATAATAATAATAATAATAATAATAATAATAATAATAATAATAATAATAATAATAATAATAATAATAATAATAATAATAATAATAATAATAATAATAATAATAATAATAATAATAATAATAATAATAATAATAATAATAATAATAATAATAATAATAATAATAATAATAATAATAATAATAATAATAATAATAATAATAATAATAATAATAATAATAATAATAATAATAATAATAATAATAATAATTGCATAAGACTGACGTGTACAATAGAAACGTGACCTTCATAATACGCATATGAGATTGTCTAAGAAAAGTATTTCATCAATTTAATTGCACTCTGCAGCGCTCTGCACCTTGCAGTGCGTAAAATTAGCAGTAGTTTAGAATGGACTGTTAAAACCTCAGGACTGTGGTTTTAGTAAATTTTGAGATTAGTTTTTGACCTTTTGGAGTGTTTGCCTTTCTTTTAATTGTAGAAGTATTTGCAAACGTATTTTTTTTTCTTTTCTTTTCTTATATCGTAGGCTCCCTGAAAAAATAGTCTGTTATTATTGTATGTGCCTTCATAATGTAGAAAATGACGAACCTATTGTCCTTACGTCATATGAGTATGCATTTTCTTTCTTTTTTTAATGCAGGAGACTCAAAATAACAGTTTCCAATTAAATATCGACATTTAAATTTTGAATGAAATACAATTCTTTCTCTTGCTTGCTTAGTTAGGTGGTAGAGAAAGTGGCAGAGAATTGATGAATGCGTTCAGAAATCCATTTCCACTCTTTGATAACTTGTTCTCACGTGATCACAATGTGATAACACAATGACTGGGTTGATCTTTTTCAAACAGAGGAATGCGGTAGTTTTCCACGTTGGTGGCTTCATCATAGCTGTCATTTTTTGATAGAATACGATCTGAAACGAACAACTTGGATAATGCGACACTATCCAGAACGGTATATGTGCAATGACTGAATTCTTTTGCTGGCCCTGTTCTTATGCGAAAATACCATGAACAACTAGTGGTACTTGAACGTTATGCCAAGATGTGTACCTGGCGATCTCCAGTTGAGGCAATTCTGACAATGTTATTTTCCAAAACGATGGGGGTCCTCCCCATTTCGTAATAATAATAATAATAATAATAATAATAATAATAATAATAATAATAATAATAATAATAATAATAATAATAATAATAATAATAATAATAATAATAATAATAATAATAATAATAATAATAATAATAATAATAATAATAATAATAATAATAATAATAATAATAATAATAATAATAATAATAATAATAATAATAATAATAATAATAATAATAATAATAATAATAATAATAATAATAATAATAATAATAATAATAATAATAATAATAATAATAATAATAATAATAATAATAATAATAATAATAGTAGTAGTAGTAGTAGTAGTAGTAGTAGTAGTAGTAGTAGTAGTGGTAGTAGAAACCATACTTCGCTAAAATTATTACTCCCTTTCTTATATCACGTCATGGCTGATAATATACTAGGACCTACGAACATCTACTTAGCATTATTCTCTTAAGTATTATGTTTTTTTTTCATATGTTAAGTATGTTTAATAATTAGGGAAAGTACTGTATTCCATTCAAAGAATTATCTATCACTGGAAGTAATTTTTGGGATCCTCTGAATCTAAAACAATAATTTTTGGAAAGGAGTGCAAGTATGTTTCGCGTGTGCGCCTTTAAGACATAACTCAAAAATTAAAAGGCAAGCTAAATAGCAAACTTAGTGTTTATATTTATTATCTCTTCCATGGATGCGACAGAAGGAGTTTTCAGAAAATTCCCCAAATCATTCTATACTTAGACAAATTTGCAAAAACTTGAACTTTCTAAAAAATGATAGTATCAATTTTTTTAAAAAAATCATATGTTTATCTTATTTTCGTGACAAATAAATGAAAATTCTGAATTTTCTGGGAATAGGCTCTGAAGTTCTCTTCATTCTGAATTACTTTTGCGTCTTTGGTAAACAGGAAGAGATAGACAAAATCTTACCGCACAAAATTTAGGTCTTGCTATGGCAAATACATCTTCTAGTCGATATAACTATTGTAGAGGTAAACACTTGTTGTCTTTGAATATTCAAAAGTTGTATACGGAACTTCCGAGGTAAGTTGATGTTTATTAGCGAGTGAAAAACTGTAACGCCGAGAGCATGATAAACATCTAAACCCATTAGTCCCATGCATACTTTTATCCGTTACGTAAGACAAAATCGACTTGAATTATGAATTGTAAAAAATTAAAAATTATACTACAACATATTTAGAATCCATGTTTTATTAGTTCTAAAATGATATTGGAGGCTTTGTATAGCGAAGAATCGTAACTATGGTGATGCAAATATAACAAATGACAAACTGTATGTCAAAATGAGTGATTCAGGCGACAGCAGTTTTATACCTGAAGAAATCCGACTAGAAGCTCGAATTGCTAACCTTCCTTTGTTGCCACAAAAGTTAGCTGTAATTTATGACAAGGAATATTTATGTTTTAATAAATGATCAGTTAAAAAGTGCTACGAATGTTTGTTTCTTGTTTTCCATACAACTAAAGAAAATCTGAGCATCGGACTGAGTCATCTACCAGGTAATCGATAGTCAAAGAGACTATAATGTCTTTGGCATTACATTTGAGTAGGCTTTCTGATGAACAATATGTTTTTGTCTCGCAAATTTTACCTGTATCCTTCTGCTTGACCTGCTATATTGACTCTGTTTGAGATAATTCGACTGTTTGTAGAGATTATTCATGTCCTACAGTAAAAGGCCAACGTTTCAGTAACAAAAGTATCGCGTAATGATGTGCTTATTCTTATGGTGATGGATAAAAAGGTTTATGTCGATTAAAATAAACATTATTTTTCATAACAGTTTATACAAAAGTGAATAGAACACGTCATTAGTAGAGGTGGTGATTTTTCTCAAATCCAATATAGTGCCATAAATTGCGAAATTGACTCAAAATGCTATATAAATGCGAAATCAAAGGTTTCCCCAAGTAATTATTTTTCCTCAATGCTCTTTGTTCTAGAAACTTTAACTGAAATCTGTAGAATCTTTGCATGTTTAGAAAGATATAAAGTAAGTGACCACTCTTATGGAATATGAAAGCAACTCTTCCCGCTGTATTAGCTTATTGTTCCATGTGTACCCATATTACGTGTTTGGTACATGAAGCGAATTCAATTGTTTCAAAAAGGAAACCACTCTTACCACGCCTAATGACTGTCATAAATCTATCTTCACAACCTAGTTAACGGAAATTTCAGTCCTTATCTCTGAAAACAAATAGCAACCCTAATTTTAAGGAAGTGATAAACACATGTTAGTTCCAGTCGGAGTTCCTAGTTGCCAAAGTTCCGATTTTCATTGTTCTGTTCGATTTTACGCGCAACTTTCATTCATTTCTATACGTAGGTCACGTCAGAAGATGGTAAGAGCGAAAATCAAATAGCGGGCAGAGGCGGAAAATATGACAAATATTTTCTCCAAGACGTTGCTAAGCCTTTTAACCCTGTCACTGCTGGCAGAGTAACTTCAATAAATTATACGATTTTAAGTGAAAGTAAAAAGTAAGGTCGTATTTTTTCGTGATGTTAAAATTCATAGTTTTGTTAAGTGATATGAATTTTCCCTTCACAGCTCATACAAACAATGCAGAATAATAAAGACGTAGACTGCCTGCAAATGCTGTTGGCTGTTAAGCTCAAATACCCAGAGTTTGCCCGAGCAGCTCAGCAATGCATTTGGGATCCTACTAACAGCGTAGCTGCTGAAAGATATTTCAGTAAATACGAGGGCTGTTCAATAAAGAATGATCACAACTTTTTTTTTGACAACGTACTTTTACTCATCCTCATAATGTTGATAGTCCTTCTCAAAATAGTCTCCCCTGAATGCGATGCACTTGTCCCAGCGTTTCTGCCTGTCTTCAAAGACATGCTGGAAACCATTTTTTGAGAGATCCTTCAAAATCGCCTCCGCAGTCTTCACCACTGCTTCTGATGATGGATAATGCCTCCCACGAAGGCTTTTCTTCAAGTTAGGGAATAGAAAAAAGTCATATGGCACGAAATCCGGACTATAGGGAGGGTGAGGTATGCACTTCATGTTGATTTTTGCAAGGTATTCAGCAACAACATTGGCAATATGCGGCCGCGTATTATCGTGGTGCAGCATCCAGCCTGGTCTTTTGCGCCTGATATGGACTTGCAATGTTTTCAGCACATTCTTGTAGTACTGTCCAGTTACTGATGTGTGTGCAGGTACAAAATGCTGATAAACCATTCCATGAATATCAAAGAATGAGATGACCATAACTTTCCCAGCAGAAGCAACCACTTTTGATTTTTGGGGGTTGGTGATGAAGGAGATTTCCACACTGAGCTTTGCTGTTTCCTCTCAGGATCAAAATGATGTAGCCAAGTTTCATCAGCAGTGATTACGTTTGAAAGAAACTCCGGATCTTCCTCTAACATCAATTTCAACTGCATGTTACCTCCATTGCAGCGGTAGGCGATACTGAACATGTCTGAACTTGCATGGTTCTCACAGGCGGGATCCAGGAGTACCAACAATTAAACTACTACAGCATGTTTGTTTTACATTAAGCTAACAGAATATAATAAGATTCAATTTTAGTGCGAAAAATTATGACTGTAAAAATATTATGATCATTCTTTATTGAACAGCCCTCGTATAATTTGATTGTGAGTGACACGAGGACTCAAATGACAGAGAAGAATGTTGAAATATGTTCAATGCTTTCGTTCAGCGGGGTTACTGAATCTTTAATCTATATTAATGTAAAATAAATTGATACTTTATGCACTTTTAACTCGCCGTCATTAGTAAACCTCCATAAATTTGTTTTAAATTTTTATATAAATAATATTAAGTAATACTCAACGTTTAACAAAATTAACTCAAACTTTCTTCAAAATGTTGTAAAATGTTAAATTGCTAAATGTATAAATGCTGCAAAATGCTAAATGTAAAAATAAAAATGCTAAATATCACTACTCCTAATCATTAGGCTTTTTATTAACATATTTTAAACCCACAACACAATAATAAAACTCCATAGTAACTTCATAAAATCCACAATTCACGCTTTCTCGCAGCTGTACAGTTGCTATAATTCATTTTAGCAGGTTCAGAACACGTAAGTTGTGATTATAGCATCAGCAGGAGTTTTGCAAGAGTTTACAGCCTGCCAGCAGAATCCGGAGATATCCACTTATCAGGAAGCGGTAGGTATGTGGAATGCCGATGGTTACTGATAAAGACCGGCGCCAACAATTATCGATGATACGGATATATTGAGCGTGGGAGGAGCTATTAACTCGCTCAGACAAGAGTCTCTTCACAGTATTAGGGTCACACCTAGCAACGTAACTGATAACACTACCTTCACAGAGCCATGACTTTCACAAACACTGTTGTTTAACAATTGTCGATTCGATTTCTGCCAGCAATTGCGGGATTATGTCACATGCTCTGGAAACATTTGACGTGTATTCTGATTAAATATTGTGTAACTTTTGCCCTAGAAAACTAACAAGAGTTGTGTACAGAGTGGACAGTCAATATCTACTGTTAAATGTCTTTTTTAGCTTTATTAAAACTTTATAAATTAACGCAAAATAAAAAGTATGGTAATTAATCGTCCTTCCACACTAGCTGTGTGTAGTCTAAGGTTAGCAAAGGTAGAGTCAGACTGAAAAATTAAGTGCCACAGCTGAGATTTGAACTACGGATCTCCCGATCTCCGTCCGGTTCCTCTTAATTCTAATCCTGCTATGGCGAGCAACGATTTGTTTCTATCAATTAAAATAATTTAACTATGAAGCCTGATACTTAATTACTCACACTAGTAAGTCGCCACAAATGATTCGAATCTCACTGTATATGAGAACTCCTAGTGATTTCCCGAGAAAAATGAGTCAGTTGGAGAATTTAATGTCATGTAGGTCATGGCAGCTCAGTGCTTAAAAGCAACTGGACGAAGACCAGAAGTTCCGTTGTTCAAATTCCGGCTAAGGCATTGAATTTTTCAGTCTGACTCTACCATTCCAAAGAAGTAGTATGTTTCCAAGGTCAAGGGATTCACCTTAGCATGCTATTCTCCCACAGTTTGACAACTAAGTTTTGAAGAAACTCTTGCAACATTTCCCAATACACCATCGATATGTTTCTCTATTTTTTTTTTTCCAGAGTTCTAGCTTTGTAGAATACATTTCGCCTTTTACCCACCTCCCCCGAATGTCATATGGCGTGAGATCAGGACTTCTGGCAGGCCATTCGTTTGCACCCGTTGACACAACTAACGTCCAGAAATGTCCATCAAGTCACTCAAACAACTCTTTACGGAATGGGGAAGAGCCTCATTCTATTGGAAAATAACTTTGTCAGCATGGCCTCAACTGGCTATACATCTTGGCGTAACGTTTAAGTACCGCTCATCCTTCACAGTATCTTCGCATGAGAACAGGACCAACAAATACAATCCAAAGTAATTCCAATATATCTATCTATTTGTTAATGTTGCATTTTCTCAGCTGTTCGATTCGGATCATTTTCTATCAAAAAATGACAGTTATGGTGAAGCCACCGACGTGGAAAACTACCCCTCATTCCTCTGTTCCAAAATATATCCGCCCAGTCATTGTATTATACAGTGATCACGTAAGGACAGTTCGTTCGTCATTTTCTACATTACTAATGATGATGGTACAATATACTGCACTTTTTTGGGAGCTTACAGTATAAGAAAGGGAAAAAAACACACATTTGCAAATGAGTTAACAAATAAAAGAAAGATAAAAGAATCCAAAACGTAACAAAATAACCTTAAAATGTACTAAACCCAGAATTCTCAGATTTAAAAAGTCCATTGTAAATACTCATGTTACACAATGTTACACACTGTAAGTTGCAGAATGCAATTAAATTACTAAAATGCATGTTTATTATTATTATTATTATTATTATTATTATTATTATTATTATTATTATTATTATTATTATTATTATTATTATTATTATTATTATTATTATTATTATTATTATTATTATTATTATTATTATTATTATTATTATTATTATTATTATTATTATTATTATTATTATTATTATTATTATTATTATTATTATTATTATTATTATTATTATTATTATTATTATTATTATTATTATTATTATTATTATTATTATTATTATTATTATTATTATTATTATTATTATTATTATTATTATTATTATTATTATTATTATTATTATTATTATTATTATTATTATTATTATTATTATTATTATTATTATTATTATTATTATTATTATTATTATTATTATTATTATTATTATTATTATTATTATTATTATTATTATTATTATTATTATTATTATTATTATTATTATTATTATTGCATGTTCCTGGATTTACTATTTTAATCAGAAATCATTCAGATACGAAGTAGGTAGCATATAAGGAGTTTCTATCTCTGGAATTCAGATATTGACATCTTTCTTGTAATAACAGGAAACAATAGTTGGTATGTCGCTATTGTGTAACCTTCCTTTGAGTTACTCATTTATGATATTTCTTTGAGAAAATTCTTCAGAACTGAATGACTGGAACATTTCTTATCACTATCTCAGTATGCTTGATATTTTTAACAATTTTTAACAATGAAATAAGAACGAGATTACTTTCCTCAGAAGTGAACGAGATAACTCCACTGTAACTAGTGAGACTCGCATTCTATATGTGCTAGGTTCGATATCCGGGACCGATGATTTTGACTCATGTGTTTTGTTCGGGGGCACTCCGGTTGCTAGGCGAATGCTTCGAAGAATAATTACATGCCGTAAATTTCCTGTGATTGCATTTCACCCTCCGTTCTCATTTCCTTCACATTTCTTCCTGGCTGAGTGTTTAAGTATTCTGTGCTGGCCACAGTCTCGGCCTGGATTCTTGCAAAAATATGCTAATCAATAAGTATATTATTTGTACACATGGACTCATTCACACATTTCACTACTGCTAGGTGCACTAGTCACAACAATAAACACTCTAGTCTTTGTAACTCCTTCTGAAGGCACCAACTAGCCCGCCTCGGTAGCGTAGATGGGAGCGTGACGGCTTCACGCTGAAGAGCTCCCGAGTAACTCAGGTAACTCACCCTGACCGAAATTCGAACTCGGGACCTCTTGAACGTGAGGCAGAGACGCTAATTTCCACGCTACCGAGGTGGGCTGCCATGAGTATTTAACAATAAGGTGAACGTAATGTCTGGTCCTTGGAACTGCTTGGAGTGTTTACGGAAGCTGTGAGGTGAATTACTCAAATGTTGTGGAAATAAGAGCAGAACGTTGACGTTAGAACAGTCTCGACAACAAATAAGTTTATAAAAATAAAAGGAGCACCTAATCAGAAGAGTGAGATTGTTCATACTTGCAAATTGTGACATGCAACAAACTCTAGCGAGATCAGTCGCCGACTGAAGGAATTAACAAGCGGATCAGTGTGAACTTCATTTCGTGCCATAAAAATTATTCTAAAAGGAGAGTGTGAACTATGGGAGAGAAGCAGAATAACTGAATAAATATGTTGGCACTGCAGTTATTGTTACAACACACAAGGATTTAGAAAAGGACGTTCCTGCAATGATTGTATTTTCACAATAACACAGATGTAGTAGGATTTAGAAGGAACAGTACAAAGTTTGTATATGAATTAAAAATTTATATTGGAGAAATCCATAGAAAAAGATAACCTAGTAGATATTAATTTAGGACTAAGACGGGGGTATCCATTGTCACCTACCCTATTTAATATATGGCGCAGTTGTACGATGGCAAACTATGCTCAGAACATATTTCAAAATATAGGTGAGAAATGTTGACACATTGCTATTTGCTGATGACCAGATTTTAATTGCGGAGACGGAAGACAACTTACAAAGAGATATACATGAATTAAATAATATTACAAGAGAATATAATCTTCAAATTTCATATGATAAAACAAAAATAATGGCTTTTATAGGAACGAACCATTTCAGAGAAAAAATTTGCATAAATGATAAACCCATCCAACAACAAAGTTATTTCAATTATCTTGGCTATATTGTGTCATATACCAGTAATAGAGATATACAAAACAAAATAAACAAATTCCAAACAATATGTGGCACAATAAAAAGAACTTTTAAATATTGTAATCGTCAAACTTTGTTAAAACTCTATAAAATAATGCTTTTATTTTATACCAACCCTGCTTTATGAGTGTGAAAACTGGGTCTTGACTATCTCACAACAGAAGAAAGTGGAGGCTGCTGAGATGAAATTTCTGAGACAGGTGCCAGGTTATAGACTCATAGACAAGAAAAGAAACGAGGATATTACAAGAGAATTGGAAATTCAGAGTCTAAATGAAACAATCATTGCATACAGGCCAAAATGGCAAGATCATGCGCAGAGAATGACCGAAGACCGTACACCACAAATAGTATACAAGTATAAACCTTTAGGTAGAAGAAATGTTGGCAGGCCACGAATGAGATGGTCCGATCAATTTCCTTGAAGTCGGAACGGGCCACAAGGCTTATACCGTGATGATGATGATGATGATGATGATGATGATGATGATGATGATGATGATGATGATGATGATGATGATGATGATGATGATGATGATGATGATGATGATGATGATGATGATGATGACGATGATGAAGTTTCATAAGATCCTTCTAACCCAGTACGGAGGACTATTGCATTTATATTTCAAGCCTGCTTACCTTGTACAAACTTGTAAGCTTTGCAGAAAATGTGTCACAGATTGGATATACGAAATGAAGTATCAGAAAGCACGAAGCCGCAAATCAATTGTTTGTGAGTGAGTTTTTAGAGTATGCAGAATGGATACATTAACACATATTCGTTGCTGATTGGTCCAAACAGAACATCCTAATCTCCTGAGATAGGGATATCATTGCTATATGTTTTTCTTACTTTACTGTGTCCTATATCGCACGTCTGGTAGGATTACAATTTCAACTCCTCTGCAATGTGTATTAATGCTTGCTTCTGTGGCTCGAGGAGAAAAAATATTCCTACAACTACGTCACAAACAGCTCATTCGTGGACCTGTATTTACTCATAACCTTTGATTTATATTGTCACCTGCTTTCAACTGTTACATTAGTTTGTATAGTGTGATCCATATAAAACTGGACCATTTCAATTGGCGATAACTTTTGAACCAATGATAGGACCCACGAACAACTTTGGGAGAATGTAATACACAATTGGGAGATTACATTACACTATTAACATCTCTGATAAAATGTTGTACGTGTCCACCAATATCTATACATGTTTGCACTCGTATCACCATATTCTCTGATGTACAGAGATGATATCAAAATGAGAGAAGGTTATTTCCAGCAAGATGGAGCAACGTGCCATACATCTAATGACACCATGAAACTTGTAACCAGTGTCTTTGATAATCTAATAATCTGAAAATGCCTGTGGCCCCCCAGATCCCCTGACCTAACCTCACCGAATTTTGTTGTTGTGGGAGTATCTAAAGAGTAGAGTGTATAATAATAGGTCACAGACAAATGATGTTCTCAAGGAACCCATTCGAACCGAAATAAGTAAAATTGGCGAGGATACTCTCCGTAAAACTTCAGAGAATAGGGCCAGACGAGTGCAAACATGTATAGATGCTGATGGATGATATTTACAACATTTCTTTGAGATTTAAATAGTGTAATATAATCTCCCAATTGTGTATTAATTCTCCCAAAGTTGCACGTGTGTCTTATTGACTCAAAAGTCATGGCCTATTGCAATGGTTCAGGTTTATTTGGATCGCACTGTACTATAAGTTTAACACTGTACACTATGTCTCAAGTAGATACCTATACCTATACCTATACCTATACCTGTAATTTTACTAACACTTCCAAGATTATAAAGTTCTCACCTGCAATAACTGCAATCTCAAGTCACACACACTTGCACGCATACACTAGTACACAAGTACACACATCATATGTTTTAACTCACCTTTGCACTGCACAATAGTAATGTAGTTCTTACCTGTAAAAGAAATAAAATATAAATGTAGGTATCTTGAATCTTTTAAGGAATATACCAAAATTCCAAATGAATACAGTTTTTCCTCCAATAGATTGATGATTTAGACAAGGAATCCCAATTCAAGCAAAATGTGTAAGGCATAAACAGAAGTTTCAAGGAGAATTACCTTCCATATAAATAATATATCCACTATTACTATTCCTTTACAATCGCATCATTTAATTTAATTGCGAATAATCTGATAATTATATTATCTATCAGATAGCTTTTAAACATCAAAGGAGCTCATTTTTAATGTGGAACATCATTTTCATTATCTTTAAAAAATGTTCAACAAAATGCATAACACTGGGATTTAAAATTGGCATGATAACATTCAAATATATACGCAGTTAACTCTATAAGGTATACTAACTTTTAATCAATCTTAAAACACTCTTGTTTGAATAAAAATAATTTGAGACCAAAATAATTAAATATTAAAATAGTTTAATTGCCAAAAATTTTAAATTTATAAAAGTCTATAGTATAATTATTATTATTATTATTATTATTATTATTATTATTATTATTATTATTATTATTATTATTATTATTATTATTATTATTATTATTATTATTATTATTATTATTATTATTATTATTATTATTATTATTATTATTATTATTATTATTATTATTATTATTATTATTATTATTATTATTATTATTATTATTATTATTATTATTATTATTATTATTATTATTATTATTATTATTATTATTATTATTATTATTATTATTATTATTATTATTATTATTATTATTATTATTATTATTATTATTATTATTATTATTATTATTATTATTATTATTATTATTATTATTATTATTATTATTATTATTATTATTATTATTATTATTATTATTATTATTATTATTATTATTATTATTATTATTATTATTATTATTATTATTATTATTATTATTATTATTATTATTATTATTATTGTGATTGTGATTGTGATTGTGATTGTGATTGTGATTGTTATTGTTGTTGTTGTTGTTGTTGTTGTTGTTGTTGTTGTTGTTGTTATTATTATTATTGTTATTGTTGTTATTATTATTATTATTATTATTATTATTATTATTATTATTATTATTATTATTATTATTATTATTATTATTATTATTATTATTATTATTATTATTATTATTATTATTATTATTATTATTATTATTATTATTATTATTATTATTATTATTATTATTATTATTATTATTATTATTATTATTATTATTATTATTATTATTATTATTATTATTATTATTATTATTATTATTATTATTATTATTATTATTATTATTATTATTATTATTATTATTATTATTATTATTATTATTATTATTATTATTATTATTATTATTATTATTATTATTATTATTATTATTATTATTATTATTATTAACTTAGCTTCTCCACCAGATGTGACGCAAGGCTTAAGGCGTCTAGCACTAAATGTGACGGAGATATAGACCCTGGGCATTTTCAGTAGAAGGTGGTCCACTAGGAATTGAAGTTACTTTCTAAGGGTGGCTGGAAATAGGTGAAGAATCACTCTAAAGGTGACATGTAGGTTTGATATAAAGAAGGTTAAGTGTGTATAAATAGAGTATTAATTTCTATGAATGAAGAGTAAAGATTATTCATTAATCGATAGCTATTATTGTAATGTTTGTTGATATTCTTGACGTCTCAATTTACATCGACTATATTACTCGAAGGAACTGTCGCAGATTCGTCCTAGCATGCGTAAGTGTCTTCTTTAAGTCCAGATTCCAGGAATTTAAACACTAAAATACTAGCTGATATATTGGCTGAATGAAGTTATTATCAGCACAGGTCAGACTCCACTGTGCTATCAGAAAGCTGCATTTAGATCTATTTTTAATGGTAAACATTTTGGAGTTAGTAGTAAACGCAAGATGACCAACCAAATACCGTCTACTAACACAACATAAACACAAATTTGACTCTGCGATAATATTGTTGTGGTCATCTTATACCACGTTTTCCTTCTCCCATTAGTCTTTCATTACATCTTTTTCTCATGTTTCAGTTCTGCTTCTTGGTTTCGTAGTATAAGACATGCTGTAGAGGATTACGCGGTAGTATGCGTCTTCCAAGGAAAGAATATTCTACGTGGAAATAGTGGGCTGTTTGATTGTACCGGTCGTTCATCGCCAGCCTATGTAGCTCAGTAGTCTGTCAAGTCTTTAAGTCAGGAAATATTACGAACGTCTGTTCGTATGTGTCTTTGGACTCCAGTGCTTCCTTCACTTCATTTCTCCTGAAGTATTAGAGCAATATGATTGTCTATGTCGCAGAACGCCAGTTGTTTGTCTCCGTTGATAACTTCTCGGTTGAACCTCATCTCCCTTCTAATGCGCCTTAAATCTTTCAACGTTGAACTTCCACATCTTCAGGTGTCCATTTAATTAGTGTCCCAATTGTAATAAGTGTGTGACGGAAGCTCATAAATATAAAAATTATTCACGGATATTTTGCTTACTTTTTACAGTGTTTCATGACCATTGTTGCTACACACCGCAGCTATGGATACTGTTGATACATGCAATGAAATATTTGGAAAGGAATTTTGGAAACAAAAATTTCCTTTAGGGCACCTCCCCGGCATTGACCAGTTATGGGGCTAAGGAAATCCTGGAGAAAAAAAAACTCAGTCACACGGGGTAATGCCATAGGGATTTAAATACACAGTGTTAAATCAACATAAACTCAAATCGTTCTTCAAATTTATTGTTATGGAGGGAGATGATTTTGTGCATTGACTAGCGTGGTATATTTCTGACAGACCAAAATGTGCCTGAGGGCAGCAGCTTCGATAAAAATACTTCGATCACTTTAAGGGACAATTTTTAATAAGGAATGCCCAGTGAGTTAAAGGAGATAATATATAACGAGAGATTACATAGGCAAAGTTAGAGAAAAAATTGTAGAATAGGGTTGTTATGGTAAAAAACAGTTGATTTCTAGAGAAATACCTGACGTATTCAACGAACACACGAGTTAATACTAGTGAATTCTTGTTGCTATTAAAACTATACATTATAACAAACACAAAACATAAATATTGCTTTATGTTAACACCAAAGATGTAATCTACGATCTAGGAATTTTACAGAAAGCAAGCGCCGTAAAATAAGTAAAAAGTGCTTTCATTTTGACTTTTAGAGAAAGCATAAAGGGAAGGCAAATCACTAAAAATTAGAACTCGAGTTTGTGTAGTTCCTCAAAAGATACTACATATTACAAACGAGTAGTTGATAAAACGAAAACAGGTCCTTTAAAACATTTTTCAAATGAAAGGAAATGCATATCTATTACGTGTGTAGTAAATTGTCAACGACATAAAGGCAGTACAGATGTTTCTGTCATCCTTTTATATGAGATTTCACAGAGAGCTAGCAGCAAAAAGAGTTAAGCTGCAAAGCATTGAATTCTGTTTTCCTTTGTAGTTTCTCGTTTCCTCTATTTGTAGGATCTAGAGATATAATTGCATTGCCATTCGTAGAAAGGAGCCTGTGTGCTTTAAGCGTCGTTCTTCTCAGTGTGACAAATATGAAAATATTTCATTATAGTAAATATGAATAACAGCTAGCTTTTGCCTAATTATATTAGTGAATGCCCATGCATTTACAAAGTGGTTTAAAATCTGTTTTTTCACACATACAACTATCTCTATTCTTGTACAAATTCTTCTTACAAACTTTCTTCTATATATTCCAATTTCATCCAAGTTTGGTATTTAATCTAGTATTCTTTTTGAGTTATTCTCAAAATACAAACACACACGCACACATGTACTTTTAACTAAAATTACTTTTACTTCAGATTCAAGAACCCGAAAGCTTCTCCCGTTGAAATCTTAGCAACACATTTTAGAAGTGTAATACTTTCCCTGCCTTACACACCGGCTTAGTAGTATAGAAGCAGAAAGAAAGAAAGAGAAAGGAAGAAGGAAAAAAGGACACAATGAAGAAAAGAAAGAAAGGAAGGAAGGAAGGAAGGGAGGGAGGAACGTAGGGAGGAAGGAAGCAAGGAAGGGAGGAAGGAAGCAAGGAAGGGAGGAAGGAAGAAAGGGAGGAAGGAAGAAAGGGAGGAAGGAAGGGAGGAATAAGTAGAGGGAGGGGAGGAAGGAAGCAGTGAAGGAGGGAGGAAGGGGGTGGCGGGGAAGCAGGGAAGGTAGGAGTGAGGGAGTGAAGGAGGGAAGGAGTGAGGATGGAGGGAGGAAGGAAGGAAGGAGTGAGGAAGGGAAGAAGGGAGGAAGGAAGGGAGGAAGGAAGGAAAGGGGGAAGGAGGGAGGAAGGGAGGAAGGAGGAAGTAAGGGAGGCAGGAATGAAGGGAGGGAGGAAGGAAGGGAGGGAGGAAGGAAGGAAGGAAGGAAGGGAGGAAGGAAGAAAGGAGGAAGTAAGGGAGGAAGGAATGAAGGAAGGAGGGTGGGAGAGAGGTGGGGAGGAAGGAAGGAGGTTGGAAGGAGGAAGTAAGGGAGGAGGGAATGAAGGAAGGGATGAAGAAAGGAAGGAGGAAAGAAGGAAGGAAGGAAGGAAGGAAGGAAGGAAGGAAGGAAGGAAGGAAGGAAGGAAGGAAGGAAGGAAGGAAGGAAGGAAGGTAGTAGTGTATCGTGGTTCAAGCTTAGAGAAGGAAAAGAATTCTTCTCCTTGAATTATCATTAGGAGCAGAAAATATAAACGTTCATTATTTTCATACGCAATGCTACTTCATTAATTTGGTAATATAAAAACACAATGGCTAATTTTCATGAACATTTTGGGAAGTTTAAATGGTTGAAAGTTAGTGTCTATATTATCCCGAGTAAGAAAATAGAGAAATTACAATCGAAGGAAAGCTCCATAAATGTTATTATTAAAATAGAAATAGTATCGCTTGAGATTTGTGTTACCAATCTCGGAATTGGTAGTATTATTCTATAAACAGCTATTCTGAGAGCCAATCACCAAAAATTCAAAAATAAAAAGGTTGTATGTAATCCACAACAAAAGCATTCATTCGCATGGCAGGTACTGACAGGCTGTTAACAGACAGAGGGTTTTTGCTGCGTACCCACCCAGGTTTTGGTTTTAACCGCAGGTTGAAAATTTTGGTGACGCAGGATGGGGTGGGATTATTTTGTTGAGGAATTTTTAAAAGGTAGCTTTCCTTGCTCCTCTGATTTTGTACAGGATGGTATTTGTTTCCTTCACCCTTGTCTTCTATTTAATAATGGGATATTATTGATTTTTTTTCAAGTGGAGGAAAAATCCATTTATGGACTAACCCCGACTGTACTGGGATGGTGCAGCCGGGAGTGTGAGCTTCACCGAAAGGTACTACCCACTAAAAAACCTCCACCGGAGGGAAGTCAGATGAGGAATTCCAGCAGAACCGCTATGTGCACCTGCGGATTCATGGAGAGCGTGTAGAGGTTGTCCGTATGGCCTAACCAAGGTGAGATTGGATGCTAGGACATAAGCATGGCCGAAGCCCTGAATATGCCCTCGCGGATTCGTGGTGAGGAATGTGGTTGGGTGTAGTGTCGTTTCCAACAGGAAACACCGTCCTGACATACTGGTTGCATCCTCAATGATAGAGGAAATAGTCATGTATGAGTTATACTACTTTATTTGCATTAGTTTATAGTTCTTAGTTAATATATTGTCTACCCTAAGAGGGTAGAACGTGTCATTAAAATTAGTGGTGGTCGCTAAGATAGCGTTAGTCATGCATTATCTTTACATGTAAAGTTAGTATGTATATATGTATGATTGTTAGTTCTATGCGTAAGCTACGTCTAGTATGAAGTTGATTCTAAGTTGAATTTGTTCGCATTAGATTGATCATAACCATTGTTCATAGCGATTGTCGTGTAAGTATGGGGGGAGGGGGTTGCCTCCACATCAGAGCCACCTTGACTAAGAGCAAGGACTTGTGGAACTGCCAAATGTCATGGTGTGGTGTACAGTCATGGATAATCTTACTACTTCTATGGAAGTCTTACGAGAGTGTTCATTCATTCATTCAAGCAGCTGGCGGCTGACTGAGGGTCAGCACGATGTGTGTCATTCGTGTACCTGTCCTACACGGACTTAAACACTTAATGACAGGATATGTGGGGTTTTGCAGGGTGGTGGTTTAAATTTAGGTAGATGAAAAGAAAGGAGGTAGCCGTAGCTCCTCATTGTAGCAAACTCGGGTGCAACGCTATGTGTGCACCGCAGGTGTGACAGACGAGAGTGTTTTCAGTTTTATTTATTGATAAAATATGGCCTGGTGCCGGTACATAAGGGCTCGGCTTACAGGCTTAAAATTAGCATTAGGTTATAATTTACTGATATGTTTGTACATATGCTTTTGGGCTTAATAAATACCCATTCGGCGGCCTTATCTCGACCGCCGAGAACAGTATTACTTTGTTCATTGTCTTAGTTTCGACCAGTTTTTTGTGTTATTTTTTAAATTAAAGACTATAACGACAAACTTATACTTTAAATTATAGCCTTTATATCTGTATGGCTATGCTACTTTTGTATATTATTCATTGTTAATGCATAATTCTTGTCTATATAATTATAAAATCTGAAAATGTTCAAAATGTTAACATAAGCTTGTCATGTTCTTTCAGTTTCATTTCTCTTGTTACATATTTAGTTCTTTTTTTTAACTGAAATAAAGTAAAATCCTTGTGCTGCCATCTACAATTAGAGCTTGAAGCATCTATGCTAACGAGGAGGTTGGAAAGGAACGATTTGAAATGATGTAATGCAGGGCTTTAAAAGCATTTATTTGTTACGCTTTGTTGGTAAAAAGGATGGTATCTTAATATTGTTAAGGGCATCTTTGGAGAAATCAGAATTTTCAAAAGCTCTACAGCGTAGGTTTGGGATTGAGGATTTTTTTATAAATATTCGCATCACTACACATATAGGTAAGTAAGCAAATGCCCAACTGCACCCATCACATTCACAATTTTCTGCTCCACTTACTCCGTTCTTGCTCTGAAGGTTTCGATCGATGACGCCTCTATAACTCGTAACATCGAGATACAAGACCCGATAATCATATCAAGCACATGCTCAGAAGGAAGAAACAAAAGCAGCTAATAAAACAAAGATAAAACATTAGCATGTCATACTGGGGTGGTTACCCATCACAAAGGGGACTACTGTATTGTCTGATGTTCTTTACAATTCCACCGCCACGTCTCTACTTTCCCACACGCATGGAACACGTTAGCTGTAAAGAGATTTTGTATTCCGGGTCACATTTGTGTTCTTGCTCTTATCCCTTTATTTTGGTAAGTCAATTAAAGTAAAACTAAATCTGTAGTAATGGAATATATGTATTTTTTACAATCCACAAATAATATATACTTACTTTCAATTAATTAATAGAAAAAAGACAAATAGCTAAACCATGAAGCAAGGTGTTCTACTAAAAAATTGTGTTTAGATTGAAGTGTGTGTGTATGTGTGTGTGTGTGTGTGTGTGTGTGTGTGTGTGTGTGTGTGTGTGTGTGTGTGTGTGTGTGTGTGTGTGTGTGTGTGTTTGTGTTATTTACGTCCTCCAACGTTGTGTTACATCGTACCTTCAGTGAAATGGGTGAAATGATTCTCAAATGGATCCGGGGTCCACGGAGCCAAGACTCGCCCGACAGTCGTGTTTCAGAATCCAGGTAACTCACCCTGACCGAGATTCGAAGTATTTACCTCTGGAACGGTTACCTACCCATAGCCTCGGTAGCGTAGATGGTAGCATGTCTGCCTCACGTTCAAGAGGACCCGAGTTCGAATCTCGAGTTACTTGGAAAAGGTTTTCCGCGGGGTTTTCGCTTATCCTGAAAGGTGAACGTCGGAGAACTCTAAGCTCCATGGACTCCGGACTCATTTGAGCGTCATTTCATCCATTTCATTCATCGTCCGATATGACTGAACTTTGGAGGACGTAAATCACAAAGAAAAGAAAAACAAAACCTTGAACGTGAGGCAGACACGCTACCATCTACGCTACCAAGGCGGGCATGTGTGTGTGTGTGTGTGTGTGTGTGTGTGTGTGTGTGTGTGTGTGTGTGTGTGTGTGTGTGTGTGTGTGTGTGTGTGTCCAAAACTTAACCAGGAATCAAATGCATTGCACTTATGTAAGTTTCTCTGCTCATTCAACATTTTTTACAGAACCTTACTATTTCATCGACATATTAATGTAGATTATGTGTATGTAAATAGTATTTGTTAAAATATTATTACCAACGTAAAATGAATTATGTTAAGGTCCATCATGCATAAAAAGCCACGGTGTTAAAATGCATGGTGGAATAAAAGGGGGAAAATAGCAACTAAAAAAAGTATTAATGGAGATAAAAGTAAAAATGATTTCATTATTTATTTCGTAAAGAAAAATAGAGGAATACAGTAGACTTATCCGATATTTAAATCTTTTAATCCAGTTCAAGTGTGATATCTTTGAAATTCTATTTGCATGGATAGGAGATTAAAAGCGAATGATTTATTTGAGAGAATTGTAAATATTTGAAAGTTCAAACTAAAAACGAATATATTGAGAATGGTTAAGTCCACAATTATCTGCTTTAACGGGAACTAAACCTTTTGTGCAGCAAGATGTCCATCTCATATGGTTTACGAATTATTCAAAGGTTATTGAGAAAGAAAAGCACTCAAGAAGCTATTCCAAGAAAATCCATGACATACATGCATTTGTCATAAATATACTTAACAAGTGGCATTTTAATCAAAGTGGTTATGTAAAATTTGTTGAAAAATGTTTAATACTTGTTAGTGTATTTTAAAATGAAATGAACTGGACTACGCTACGTAGGGAAATCGGCAAGGAGGTCCAAACTTGGTCCATTTTGTACCTACGCCTCCAAGTGGGGGAATCTGTAGCAATTAGGCACATTAGCAGTTGGGCACAAGGGAAAAACCGTGGAATTTGGGTACACGAATCAACCAGCAAAACCGGTTTAAGGTACTGGGTATTAAGAGAGGCACAGGAGTGTTAATTGCTCATGGTAATTTTTATTATTTTGCTGAAAACCCTGTTTCAAGAGATTCTTAGCAGCCATGCCTACTTAAACCATACTGTTTCAAGGGCACACTACATGGAGGCGAGGTCTTATCGCACCCCAAAATTTTATATTTTTGGTATAACTATTACGCTTTCTTCGTTTTTCTAGAACTCATAAATGGGATTTGTGTTTTCTTAGTCCATAAATTAACTCATATTTATTTACAAGCTCATTCAGAAATAATTCGTTACAGTTCTTCATTATTTAAGTGCATTCGTATAAAACAGAATTTGTCAATAATTTACAAACTCATTCAGAAAGAATTCCTCATGTTTCTTCACTATTTAAGTTCATTCGTATAAAAAACAGAATTTGTCACCAATTTAATTTATGCATACAGGTAAGAGCTTTAAAACATTTTCTTAAACTTCTAGTTTCCTCAAGGTCTTTCAGGCTATTGGCAATCCTATTTTCAAGTGTAATTGTAGACTTTCTTCGTTTTTTACCCTCCAAGTTGAGTTTCTTTCTGTCGAAAAGGTATCCCTGGTATTCTGCATCATCCTTTAGGGCCTTAACTAGGGCGAGTATGTTAGGGTGTGGCCTTAGCACGATTTTGTTGAACGGGTGGGTCCAACCTTCGACTGCATTGTTGGTTCTGTGACATTTTCCATGACTGTTCCATAAATCTGTTCGTTTTGAAGGATTATCCAGCCACTGTTTCACAAAGTAGTCGTAGAAAAAACTTAATTGCTCATTTTCCGGCGAGTTTTCTTGTATAATGAGCCAACCATCGTCAATTTTACTAAACGGAAGATGAGCCAATGCAGAACACATCCTTATATAAAGTCTATTTTACTTCTTTTGAATTTAGTCACGTGTCATTCTAATTCTTGCACCTTTCTCTAAATACATTGATTGAAATGATTGTTGCAACCAGAAATGTGTACATTTGGAAACTGTTACAAACTGGAAGTGTCCTGCGCAATGAACGCGGAAAAACAATCTTTCACCCCCTCTGAAAGTGACCTTCACAATTAAACCAGAAAAGAAACTCCCTCCCTCCTGAAACTTATATAATTATCTGTGCGCCCAATTGGTAATGTGCCGAACTGCAACGCACCCCAAGTGGGGCACCGTCAGGAGGAAGGATGAGGCGAGAGGAGAAGAGGGCGGCCCTCCCAAGAAGCCACGAATGCAGAGGGCAGAGTCCCTATTACGACTTTGTAGCTTCATAGAATTAAAAGTCTAGTTTGCAGAAATTCACACTTTATACATTTTACCAGTTGGAAACTCCCTGGCAAGCCAATACAACCGGCATCCCATCCTATTGGGATCCAGAAACGATCTCACCTGATTGGATTTGGAGACCGGAGACCATCCTACCTACCCAGCATTTGTCTGGTAGCCCGGAAAACCCCCGAAAAAACAGCCCGTCTCGGTAGCGTGGTGGCAGTATGTCTGTGTCACGTTCAAGAGGTCCCGAGTTCGAATCTCGGTCAGGGTGAGTTACCTGGGTAAGGTTTTTTTCAAGGGTTTTCCCTTATTATGAAATACGAATGTCGGGTAACTCTAAGCTCTATGGACCCCCGGGCTCATTTGAGCGTCATTTCACCCATTTCATACATCGTCCGATATGACTTAACGTTGGAGGACGTAAGATTAAAAAAAAACGAAAAAACTCATGGGTCAGGTAGGGTCAGAGTAAGGCAACGGGAATCAAACCCGTACCTCTGGAATGGGGCCACAGACGAAGTCACCTGATCCAACCTACTCTATCTGCTTTAGAATGGGAGGATTTTCTTGTAAATTTTCATGTCGTGGATCCTTGAAGATGCTGAACTTAAAATATCAAATTTGGCTATTATCGATTTTTGTTTGTTTACAAACTGATAGACGCGCGCTCTTATATTTATAGCTTCCGGTTTAGTCAGAAGTTGCTTCACAGTTTTGGATTATAGCAGATATTTCAGTTAAAGAAATTAAAATTTATTATGAAATAGAGATATAATGTAAGGTAGGTTATGTGTAATTTTTGGATTTCATTTATTGCCTTCTGCAATCCTACCACCGTTATAGATCCTACCATTAAGTCATCGGCATATAGCAGTCCAGGAATTTCTTTGTTTGCTATTACCGGACAGTGCTGATTTCCTTTTTTAATCATCTCACCTACAAATAAGCTAAATAAAATTGGACTCATTTTTCGTCCTTGTCTTAGGCCTATTCTTTTGTTCTGTCATCTCTGTAATTATATTTGTTCCCCACCTTATGCAAAACTTCACCCCTACAGTTGGCACGCCACTGTATTTCCATCTGTTGTTAAGTGTAGGATTTACTGTCAGAGCAAATAAGCTTCACTGCTATTCTTCTTCAGAGTTGTAATATTCCCAATCCTACTGCTCACACTTCACAAATTACATTAGTAGTTTAAAAGTTAAGTGAAAATGACACTTTAATTCTTGGAGAGCTTATCGTTGCGGCAGACGGCTTTGTTTGCAATAGTAATAGAAACCGTTTGGAATACTACGCTGCAACGGTCTCACGGCACTTCAAAGCTTTATCGCAACATTGTTGACGTTATTTAGTTGAAGTTGTTGATCGGCATATTTTTATATCAGGAAGCTCTTTGTTGTTAGCTATGTTCTCATTTTTCGGCAACCTTTATGAATTCAGAAATGGGATAGCTAACGGTCCTGCATAAACAAAACAATCAAAGAGAAATTTTCTCGTGTCCTCTTTTTTTATTTGCTCCATTTATAATCCGCCTTTAACTGCAGTGGTCATATCGGCGGCCGTTCTCCTTTGGAAAATAATTACGGGTTAACTCGTATTCCTTGGGTTTTAAACATCAGATCACGCACAAATTCTCACTCTCATTCATAATTCCAGACTGTGGGGAAGATGAGGAATTATCTTGGTCGGAGAAAAATCCACACCCCAACGCTGGGAAACGAACCTGTGACCCCTAGGACGGCAGGCAGGTGCTTGTCCTTCTCTTCTTAAATTATCGGGGTGAAATAAATGTACGAATAATTGCTGAAAAAGTAAAATATATGCAAAAATGTTCACAAATTAGTTAAATATGCATTAACCCCTTACATATGCATTTATATGCACTATAAACCTTTCGTAATAACTTACTTATAATGTGGAATAATTTTATTACTCGACAGAGCGTTGAGGCGTATTGACCATCAAGTGACCAGCGCTGCGATCGTTCCTTATCAGGTCTTATCTGGTCGATTAGAAGAGTAAAATATTAGTACAGGTAGACCGCAAACAAACTGCGGTCGGTGTGCGCATGCGGGAGGAGAGCCTTCTCCCCATATACACCATCCAAGCATCACGTGACTCTCACCCCTCCCTTCCTGCATGCGACAGAGCGCAAACAACACGAAATGCATGTATTTTAATGCTGTTTTGATTTTCAAAGTTAACAGAAAATAATTACCTCGAACATGACCACACAATCGATCAAGAAATAGATAGAATCATAGTTTCTTTAAACTTAGAGGAACAAAGCAGGGATTCGGCATAAAATGCAAAGTGGATGAACGGGAAAACGAGTTAAACAGATAACCAGTACAGCCCGCGCGTTGTAGGAGAGACAACTTAAAATAACGATGGAGGGGGAAAGGTAGAGGACTCCAGTGGTATAGTTATAAGTTGACGTACAGTAAGTTACGAAACACAAATAGAGCAATTGGAAGCTGCATGTGATATGATTTCTCGCACCTGTCGATGTATGACACTTGCTGTCCAGAGGACATGATTATATTTGAACTGAATATACATAATCTGGAATCGCCGTAAATTTGCGATAAGCTCAGGTAAACATCTATGTGTAGTGAAATTTTTCCGATACGCCTTCTCGCTTTACCATGTAATACTTAGTTGTATAAGTTTAACTATCAGGAATATGCAAATATGCACAAAAATCCCAGCTCTAGTCACCACATACTTATTTACACACAAAAAAAATTACATCCGCTACCAAAAAAGGCATATTTTCCAAACAAGATGTAGCTCCAGCTCATTTTGTACAGATTGTTCACAATACTTAAAGCAGGTTTTCCCACAAAGATGAATTGGTAGGAGAGGTCACGTCGATTGGCCAGCAAGGTTCCCAAATGGGAAGTTCTAGAGTATCGAATACTGAAAGGACAGAGAAAATCTAAATCCTGCTGTCATTTCTTAAATGGCTTCCAAGATTGCCATATTGTCAAATACCTGAAGATTGATTTAGAGGTGAACTACTTTCATTTTCCTGTTTACTCTTGTGTTGTTTTTCTATCTGACATTCATTATATGAAGCGATGATGGTAACGTGACACATAAAATGCTATTTGCCCCAACACAAACATTGTCTTTTATCAACCACTCTGTTACAATCTAAACATTCTATACCATGCCTTATGTAACTCATCACACACACATAATGCTTTCGAAACAGTACTTGTGTTTGTTTTATATTTGCCATATGACATATACACGATGTGTAAATGACGAACCTTCACGAGGGCGCTGTTTTCTATTGACGCTTGTTACCTAGGAGTAAGGTAGAACTCTTTCCCCATCCCCTGGGGTCCTCGAGGAAGACAATAAACAGCCCCTAGCCACTTCACTGTCTGTCTGGGAGTCGTCGCCAAATATTGGCTGCTGCTGTAGGGACAAATAGACTGTGTTTGCGTACAACTGCAAGGTTTCTGTGTTTCGCAAAGCGTGGCTACTCACAGAGGCCGCCGTGTTTCGCTGCAAACTTCCTTATAGCTTTGGGTGCGTTAATAGACTAAGCTTCAGCTCCGACAGCATCTTCCTCTTTTTGTTCATTTCAAATACTCTTGAAAGGTAACACTCCCTATGTTTCTCTTGTTCTTTTCATATTCTTTCCATGCAAACTGCATTCGTTTATTTCTGTACTTTTTAGGTTTAATGTCAGCGTTCACCTTCAAAACCGAGTGGAGTGGCTCTAGCGGTTTTACTCCTGGTAAAAGATTTTCTGCTTCGATAGGACTGTCTCCGGACTCCGGGCCGACCTAGTGGGCCACTGTGGGTGGGATACCGGTTGCACTGGCCTACCGGGGAATTTTCAACTGGTTAATTGTACTTACCCTACATCTACATTGCTTTACCTCCTTGGGACGGCTACGCTCTGTCTCCTCTCGCTTCATCCTTCTTCCCGGAGATGTCCCACTTGGGGCATCGGTAGAGCAGACCATGACTGGAAATTCGTTCCGATTCCCCTCCGTAAAACAATCCAATCCAAAAGTATCACGAAACTGCTTAAGTCCACATAAAAGTTTTATTTGATATATACTGTGTGTTTTAACCTAATTTTTTATGTAGTAGGGGAAAGTAGTACAATGGCGCTCGGGAGACAATGGCGCTCATGTAATATTCTTAAGACGCAGATACCACATACCACTGACATCTAGCGGACGGTCGGGGTAACGTTCAGGAATATCGTGGCCCGGAAGTAGAGTATGCGGGTTTGTTGAGAAGAAACACGTTTTGTGTGACTTTCTTAATGCGGATACACCAAGATCATTACAAGGTAACACTAAATAGATTTATAAACATGTTTTATAAAGTATATAAGTTGTGAGTCCCAATTTATGGCTACCAATTTATGATTTAGTCGATCTTGTGGTGCTATGTTTGAAGCGTAATTCTCATGATAAATCCAACATGTCGTCGGCGGGTAATGGCACTTAATACTGAACGACACTATCCGCCAGGCTAGCGCCATTATCCAACACGTATTTCAACGCTCACTTTCTTCTGGGGCAACCAGCCAGATGAAAAGATGATTAGATATCAACATTTCGGGAGTGTGCATTTCTCCCATCATCAGGATATTTATAAAATGTTACATGAACGTTATATAAAATGTTATAACAAACGAAACACTGGATATAACACAACTATAAACAAAGACAAAGCACTATCAAAATTCTCATTAGTGAACAAAAGACTGTTTTCAGTAAATTAAATGCCAGGTCAGGAGATGGCGTGAGTATAGAAAATTGTTATAAATATTATTTATATATAAATTGTTATATAGGTAGGAGAGATGCACACTCCCGAAACTTTAATTTCTAATCATCTTTTCACCTGGCTGGCTGCCCGAGAAGGAAGTGAGCACATTGTTTGCCAGGAACGCTTCAGGTCTTATTTTACGTATTTGAATGTTAGAATTATTTTATCTACGGATCACTTAAAGTGATATGAGATTTGTTACTTTCCATTAATCTTATACAACATTTCAAATAAATTGCAACTCATAGGTTTCAGTGCTCAACCCATACCAGTTTAGTGATGAAAATTTTATGGTCGCAGAAAGCTTACAAATACCGTTAGGCCAACAACCAGAAAATAACAGGCACTTTCTGTTGCGGACGAAGTTCATGAAACATCACCTAGTGGGCCTACTCATCAAGAAACGCCTGTATTGGACAAGACTTCGGCAACAATCAGTTCTACCGTCACTGAACCAACACTATCAGAATGCTCTACCAATTCCTTATTCCAGTTAGCAGAATTTGGCCTACCTCTTCCTCACCAATCACTTCTGTCTCCAGAGATCCAGAGACGCCTAAAAGCTCTACCAAAATTTTCCTTGCAGATATTTTCCCTATTCCAGGTCCCACAAATGTTTCCAAGATGACCACTCGACGAATGCCAAATGAAGGAACAACTGCAGGAAGCAGAGAGATGGCGATCCTTAAAAGATTACACAAAAAATGGAACCAAAAGCAATAGCACTAAAAAAGGCCGAAAAGAAGAATCCCAAGAACGGAAGTGTCTAATTAAATATATATGACGATGACGAACTTGACGATTTCGAACATGTATCAAAATATATCTATTTTATTTGTGGAGAATTTGGACAAAACGAACTGTGGTTCCGTTGTACTTCCTGCTCTAAATGGGCACATGAAGAATGCATTGGAGCCGACACACCTTTTATTCAGTTATGATTGCCATTAACCACACATGGCGGGCAATACCGCTCGACCCAGCATTTTACAAACGGCGTCCTGAAAATGAGTACTGTTTCAATTCATCTCCGCTGCAGCACTGCGATAACAGTTCCGCACATGCACAATAGACGCTCTGTATCAAGGAAAAGAAACGTGCGCCATTGTGAGATCGCTGTCAGCAACGTACGCTTTGTTGTCCTTGTTTACAATGTCGGTGTTGATTGAAAATCCCACCACTTGTGAAATCAGATCTCTGATTCGTTTTCTGAATGCTAGGAAAGTGAAACCAATTGAAATTTATCGGCAAATTTGCGATGTTTAAGGACAAAATGCGAAGAGTGATACAATGGTGTGAAGATGGGTCCGACAGTTCAATGAAGGACTTAGTGAAGTGCACGATGAAGAACGAAGTGGGCGTCCATCTTTGGTTACAGGAGAACTGGTTCACGCGATTAATGACAAGATCCAAGAAAACCGCAAGTTTACAATTAGTGCTCTCGCTATGGAATTTCCCCAAATCTCACGATCACTAGTCCATGAAATTGTTACCGAAAAACTAAAATTTCGTACACTTTGCTCACGTTGGGACCCTAAGATTCTTACTGAGCAACTAAAAAAAAAAACAAAATACGGATGGGTAGTGCACTTCAGCTTTTGACCCGTTATGATGAAGGCGGTGAAGAACTTCTGAGACAGATAGTCACAGGAGATGAAACTTGGGTTTCTTACGACACCCCTGAAAGTAAGCGTCAATCAATGGAATGGAGACACACCTCAACCCCAGCAAAGGTTAAGCCGAAACAAATCTTGACACATCGAAAAATGATGTGCACAGTGTTCTTGGACATACTCACCGAGGTCTACTTCCCATTAGTCCCGGCCCCGTAGGACCTGAACCCGGGCCTCATCTGTTATTTCCATTAGGACAGCACCTATTTTATAAGCTGCCCCCCGCCTGCACACGGCAGACGGGATGGAAGTGGATACGCCACTTACGCGCCAGTTCTTAATGAACCAGCTACCAAATAACCTTGGTAGGGCCGCCAGTGTCTAGCTCACCAGCTACTAGCTCTGCAGGCTAGTCCCCGGGACTTATGAGGCAACCCTCTACCCCCTCCGGGCGGCCAATGTTAGCCTGGCCAGAGGTACCCAATTGCCCGTGGGTGACGGGAACCAACTGCCCCCTCGAGACCAACCCAATCCGAACATCTCCCATTCGGGAGGGGCTCGTTATGTTCGGCCCGAGGTTCCTCTAGTAACGTCAGAGGTACCACGAGTGCTAGGGGTCCGTAGCGCCCGCACTTTGGCAGCTAAAAGGGGCGGATCCCTTCCCCTACGGGGAGTGTTATTGGACAGGAAAGGCATCTTACTTATTGATTTCTTACCGCGTGGTCAAACAATGAAAGCAGATGTTTATTGCGAGACACTTAGGAAATTGCGCCGCGCAATATAGAATAAGCGCCGAGGATTTCTGTCAAAAGGTGTTGTGATTCTTCACGACAACGCACGACCACACACTGTAGGGATTTGGCTGGGACGTGTTTGATCATCCCCCGTACAGCTCTGACCTAGCTCCTAGCGACTTTCATCAGTTTTTGCATCTCAAATCTTTCCTTGGCGATCAAAACTTCAACAATGACAAAGAGCTGAAAGCAAATGTCTCCAACTGGTTAAAGACACAGGCGGCAAACTTCTATGAAGAAGGTATACAAAAACTTGTGCCTCGCTATGACAAATGCCTGCAAAATTTCGGCAGTTATATGGAAAAGTAGTTTAAGAGTTGCATACTTGTGTGGAATAAATAATTGATCTGTATCTGTACACAATTTAATTTTATTACCAAACATAGCTTAGTTTCTGGACGTACTCTTCGTATATTTATTTCGATGGCTTCCTGTTTAAATAATTGTCTTAATTTGTATTCGTTTCTAGAGTCTATTCATGTAACTTCCAATTTATTGTTTTAAAAATGATTTACGTAATTATACTTAAGGTTGCTGATCAATTTTTCTTGTGTGAGCGCCATTACCCTACTCTCCCCTAAGATTTGATCTATCTCTTACGGTTTACCGTTTATGCAAGTCATTCAGAATGAAGAGGATTTTAAATTACTTTCCACCCCCCCCCCCCTCTCTCACAGCACATATATTCGCAACCTTTTCAGGTAAAGTGTAGTTTATGATGGATAACTTTCTTGAAAATATTTGTGACCATCCTTGAAATATGCTGAACGCCAAGTTTGGCATTTCGTTTTAGAGTTGTGCTGTTCATAGACACACATATTCAGTCCTACCCCTGCCCACCCTCATAATACACACTCGATTTTTTTTAAATATACGTTAACTTTTTAGATTCATTTGGACTTAAAATATGTATTTTTGGTGAAACCGATATTGAAGTTATAGATGATGTTCAATTACCTACCCTTTTCTACTTTATTAAAAAAGTAAGAGTGATCCAAAACCAGAAGGATAACCACAGGAGGAGACGTGGCATATATATTTATTTGCTTTTAGGTGTTTAGGTGCTTTATATCTTTCTTTCCCTATTGCTGGTATATCTATGTTCAGCATTGCATAACTCAAGTGGTAGCATTGTTTACTTTTTATGCTTGTTAGGCTTTACACATTGCATTAGTTTCAAAATTGAGAATGTTGAAAGCTTTTCTTCTTCAACTAAAAGACGCAAAACACCTATACAATATTTCAATATTCTAAGAGAGAAATTCATTCCAGAATTGTATACCTGCTATGGATGTCTTTGGACAGCTTCATGAAGCCGCTCTCCCACTAAAAGATCATCTTTGCAAAAACGTATTAAAGCATACTATTTGATTTATTTAGTCTCATCCTAAAAATTTCAGCTCAAAACATTTCTGTTCGATGGGGAGTAACCGAAAAACAAATTCTAGATATTTAGGGTTTCCGAATATTTTTAATAATTATTTCTAATAACGGCACAAAACTTGCTTGCCAGTGTTGTCAATTTAACTAATGATACACTTTTAGTATATAAATGCCTACAAAGATTAAGAGTTCACGATTTCTTGAGACCTGCATGCAAAGAACGCGTAAATACTGTGATGATAAATTAAGGAGGATGCTGTCAATGCCCTCTGTATCAATTTGAGGCGACACTTCTTGGGAATGTTTACCCGTCAGCTGAAGTATGTGATGACGCCGATAGATGGCCGATTACATCTCCCTGTCATTCACTGTATTGGGCAGCCCCACCTTGGTAAGATCAGGCCACGTCATCTCGTGGAAACAGCAGGTCCTTTTAACTTCAAGCAAGATGTGAAGATCACATTTCTCAGCATCTCCGCTGTTTGTTGGTGTAACACTGGCGAGCATGCGTCTACCCACAGGCTCATTTGAAGGAACAAAGTGGATAATAGGACTGCGGACGACTTCAAAAAGGACCAGTGCACAAATTGGCCACAGACTGAATCAGATTGTTGCTGTCGTTTCAACTCTCAGATTGATTACTTTAAACTTTTGATTCGATTTGCTCCGTTAACTTGAAGACTGGCACTTAATCCCATAATGTCATAGGTGTGGAGGATTTATGCTCTATTCTTGGACTAGTAAGAAATCGATAATAAATTTAAAGGAATTCACAGCCGTTAACATCTAACAGTAATGTCAATTTCACATTGTTTACTTTAACTAGACTTTAGGAATCGAGAAGAATTTCTTCTAATATAACTCACATAAAAACGAACTAAAACAAATTTGTTTGAATCACTTAATTGTTTTGCGTAAAAGGAAGACTAACACGTAATTATACACCATTACACAGACTCCCTCATAATAATTATCATAATAAGTCTGTTATAAGTAGAACATTTTAAAAAATTAATAAAATATATTGATGCAGACTGCTACTAACAATATTCCCTAACTGGATACAGTGACTTCAAATGTCTACTGCCACTAATTAAGATTGTTCCTTAGTTAAAAGAGATTCTCATTACGGCTAATCAATTTGTTGGAGGAAACTCATTTCGAACCTAGACGCATCAGCTCTGGAGTTCAACACGTCCTCACTTATGTAATTCACAACATATTGGGCGGATTATGGAGAGATAATATCTATCATTAAATATTGCATAACATACAGTTTATGCGCTGAAAAATACAACGTTTAGTGTCAGGAAAGGAAGCCACAAAATGTTAATATACGTAACAAACTGCCAAAGCCAAACACTGTTGAACCTTTGTCACGAGAGATTAGGAACAACAAGTTTTAGGTACATCCAAAACTTGATTGTGGATGACCCAATATGTTCCCGTGCTGCTAGGTCCTGCCACTACTATGAAACAGACAATTCAGTTGTAGGTTAAGCTTTCACACAATGACAGAGTCTTTGAGCCCGTCGAAGAATGCATAAAGACAAACAAATGAATGACTGTAAGGAGCATTGTCCTATCCTACGGAGAGATCAAGATGATTACAAACATTTGTCCAGTTTGTTGCACGTCGGATAGGTCCCAGGATAACTCCCGGTGTCACTTCTGCCCCAGAGTGCAAGAATCGCCCACGAGCTTGTCCAGACAATGAAACAGTAGAAAGAAAGCTGCATATTGCATCTGAGAGCCAGATCACTGAGGGACCAGGTTTTACACGGTATTCAAAGCAGTTTCTGTCCTGGAAATAATAGGCTATACGAACTTATTATTGTTTATTTTTATTATCCTGTAAACAGGAGTTTATACTTGAATATGCGGTGCTCCTTGAACCTGGTACAAGAAGTTGATGTCAAAAATAAATCCTTGTATAATCCTGTAATGGGCGGTTGTAAAAGAAATAACTTATACTGTGTTATGCACATTCTTTTAGCTTTATTTCTCTATGCAATGCTCTTATTTCTATTCTGTTTTGTTTGCAACTCTTTTGCTTTTTAAGGCAATAATTTCATTTAATTTGTGCCTCTTTTGTCTTTGTGGTGTGTATCGTGTGCAAAGAAATGGGAACCATCATATACGAACATATTCAATGAAATAAAGCTGTTTCAGGGTTAATTTCAAATACTATTGGGAAAGTTGTGAAACATTTCATTCCACCAAAGCATGTAATATTTGGGAGTTTTGTGGATATTCTTGACCTTGAAAATGGGAACATTTTTCGCGTGTTTATATCCTGGCATTCATTATTGTTATATCTCTGAGTAAATAACAAGCGAAGGCATCCAATTTATTTTCTACCTTGGCCTTCTACTGCTAGGTAATCAAAGAAATCATGTAGCCAGTTCAATGGTCTCGTTTTCATAGTTTATGCTTCTTCCACGTAATTAGCGATAGGCTTCTATTTGAATACCCACTTTAATTTTCATCTTTAATTTTGTATTTTATATAACTTGTAAAAGTATGAACGAGATGTAGTACATAGGCCTGCAGCAAGTGAGTAAAACAATATTTGAAATGCCGTGGTTAGTCCTGCTCGTAAGGCATGAACATCGAACCTATTCCTGTCCAAGTGGTAAGTCAGGTTTCTGATGTGTTCCCGTTAAGCACGAAACCAGAGGATGAAGCATTTGGAGACGAGCGATAGGAGTCTTCCTATTAGAACCAGGTTGTGAATGAGACATGGCTTTTGGTTGTTGACACAAGGACCGCTGCTGACCGACTGCTGAGGACTGTGTTGTGGTCACGACTCTACGCAAGACAGGTCCACGTCTATAGCTGAAGAACAGCTTGTGGTGACGGTCTTCCAAGGAAGTCGTGGTCCGAAGGGTTTGGTCTGTGTACACACTCGCGCTGGGCCTCTCTGTCTGCCGATTCTCTATTTATTTAGATGCTTTACGTCGTGGAGTCAATCTCTCACATCATTCACGAACTCAAGTTATGTAATAAGTTGGCCAAAACTTTTACTGAAATTAGTATATCGGAAGTACCTTCAAACGTTATAGAAAGGGCTAAAAGTATATCGTTAAACTGTCAACAAAATGAGTTATTAGAAGGTCCCCCTTTGAAGTTCTCGTCCATCATTCATTTTACTTATTCAAGAACATGCCAATTTCCAGATATCAATCACAGTTTCGTAACTAATTGTTAGAATGAAGCTAGTTGAGGTGGGAGTTTTATGCAAACATTGTTACATTTGCGTCTTTATTGTGCTACGCTGTTAGATGCATCTCATTAACGAGGTCAACATGACCATTTCATTTTAGACACACCATACAGGATAATAAACGACGACATTGAACCCCACAGTGCCTCTGTGAAGCTATATGAACCATGTTATACAGTGTATGTGAACAAAGGACTTTGCTGATATCCTACTAGAATACTGATTGTATATATTATTTTATTTTTCCTGCGCAGACACCAGACTAAGATTTACTGCTACACTGAGGGGGTGGGGGGAATCCAATACTCACTAAAAGAGCTGTTGCTCTATGCATTAATTTAGTGATTTTATTTATAAATTGTTAAGGAGGAGATATAATACAATGAACCCCATATCACACCGACTCCTTGATATCTTTAACTTACGAAGGACACCGATGTGTGTTGAAATAATTACATTAGCCCTCTTTTTTTTCAAGAAAAGCTGTAAAATCGAATATTGTGTATATCTGAAACGCAATGTGAAAATAAGCAATGAAACTACTGCACAAAAAATAGGCGAAGAAAGAACACTACTGAAGTTATCTGAAAAACTGGTTTGGGATATTCGAAGGGAAAAGTAATTGTTGACTAAGCGATTCACTTGTTCGAAAAACAAATGAAAATGAATTTCGGAGAGGAAAAGTATAATAGATTTGACTCATTATTTCGAGTGCAAACTCACGCAACCTAAAATCAGATTATAAAAGAAGGTATGTATTGGTTCCGGCGAAAATGCCATAAACAAGTAAAAATAGCAACTACTGTCCATCCATTTTCCTTCCATCTTTTTACTTACACCCTTTCTTTCAATACTTTTGTAAACTCCACTATCAAGCTTTGCAGAAGATAACTTCAACTACTTCCTCTATTCCAAGGAGTAAAAGACCATATTAAAACAAATTCGGACACGTAAACAGCCAGTTTTGTAATGAAGGATCTGCCTTTGAGCAGCATGCTATGTTTGGTTCATACTAAAGATCTGAGCTTTAGAACTACCATCTGTGTATTTTGTTAACTGTCTATTCGCACCTTAAAATGTCCTGA
The DNA here is from genome assembly GCA_030765055.1 of Mantis religiosa. Classification (NCBI taxonomy): domain Eukaryota; kingdom Metazoa; phylum Arthropoda; class Insecta; order Mantodea; family Mantidae; genus Mantis; species Mantis religiosa. The sequence continues at coordinate 138,317,943 of CM060955.1, read as the reverse complement.
AATTGTCACGAAAGAGAGAAAGAAAGAGTTCAAAAATATTTGATAACGCGTTAAAATGTTGGTGGAGCGAATGTTATGTCATATTTATTTTAGCAAAGAAGTAATTTGTGTTTTGATTACATAAACTTTGAGCTTAAGCATACAAATTAATTTAATTAAATCTTCAAAAAATTATAAATCTCTGTTTATCCACAGTATATAATGCAAAAGGAAAGAAACTAACATAAAGAAAGAAGGGGAAAAATAAAATGTATACTGCTTTTACAAATAATATATTCCAAAACGGGACATACACATTAAGAATTAAATACCTGCAATGAAACATTAGTCATGGAAAATACTTTGTAATGAAAGATGTCGAAATGACTGCAAATCCATGTCATTGAAACAGATTATTTGGAACGATAAAACACGATTTACTCATAGTATCAATTTAAATGAAAATGAGGGAGTGATAAATTAGGCTATAGAATGGTTATGGTGGAGCCAAAGCATAATACATATAACATTTTAGCGAAGTGGAAAGCTCAGCACTTCTCAACCCGGACTGATTTTCAAGTCCATATAGCTCAAAAGAAATTGGAATTGAGATAAAAAGGAACACATGAAATCGGATGTATTCAGCGTTTAAATTACATGACAGGAGTTAATGTTATCCCCCTTCAAAGAACCCACAAAATGGTTCTCTAGAACTAGCGTGTACAACATTGGGACAAAATGTCGTGTATAGTATGTAGTAAGTAGCCAACCGAATTGTTTGTTTAGTTAATCTGGGCCGCCAGTACAGTGGAAAAAGAAATCACACTCAAACTTCCAAAGTATAACGGGATACCTGTAGAAAACATCCAAGTCAATTATTACAACCGAAACAATCGAGAAGCTAGAAAGCTCTGGAAAGAGAAGTGTCCCAAACACCTGAAAACTAAATTGGTACTTGAACTATAAAAGTTCAATGTCAAATTTTTGTTTCTTTCTTTTTTCATAGTAATTTGAAAATATCACACGCAGATAATAATAATAATAATAATAATAATAATAATAATAATAATAATAATAATAATAATAATAATAATAATAATAATAATAATAATAATAATAATAATAATAATAATAATAATAATAGTAATAATAATAATAGTAATAGTAGTAATAATAATAATAATAATAATAATAATAATAATAATAATAATAATAATAATAATAATAATAATAATAATAATAATAATAATAATAATAATAATAATAATAATAATAATAATAATAATAATAATAATAATAATAATAATAATAATAATAATAATAATAATAATAATAATAATAATAATAATAATAATAATAATAATAATAATAATAATAATAATAATAATAATAATAATAATAATAATAGTAATAATAATAATAATAATAATAATAATAATAATAATAATAATAATAATAATAATAATAATAATAATAATAATAATAATAATAATAATAATAATAATAATAATAATAATAATAATAATAATAATAATAATAATTAATAATAATAGATGAAAAAGTAACCAGACCTATGCCTTAAAGTAACCTTGTGAACTATTTTAGTTACCACTGTCAACCCATAAATTGTCTTATTTTCAAAATCGTATCCTTCGGAATATCTACAACACATTCACAACAACTTGTACAGTAATTATATAAGACTTCATGCAGACATGTTTTTGACGGGTTCAGAATTGTCAGTCTCAATTGTTTTAATATTAATCGATATGGGAATCAGATGAAAAATCAATGCCGGCGTTGGGATATTCAGCCCAGTAGTTCCAAACACCTCAGCTACCATGGTAACGCGCCGGCGTGACATTTAGTTCCCCAACTACTGGCGTTTTCCCCCTAAACTTTAAATTTTTTATCCGATTGTACCTTTCCAATCTGGTCCTGCACAACTTGTGTGCACGAACAGTTAATGGATATCATGTTTGTAAAAGAATAATTTAATATCTAAGTTAGCACTGAGCAACACTCTCGATGCTTGCATGTATACATTTTAACCCTTGATGTTCAATTTGTTTAATAATAAATGCATGTACATTTTAACATATTGCTGTAAACGCCCTATTTAATGCAAATTTAGCAACAGAAATGTCAGTAATTAATAATAGGTAAATTTTATAATGCCAGAGCACGCCTTTGGTCACGTTAAAGGGAGGTTTTAAACGTTAAACTAAAAATATCAATTTAACCATATAATAGCTTTCAAATGTGCCTCCTAAAACGTTAATGTGTGAACTCCAAGGCTTCAGTTAAAATCAAATGAGGCAAGTATTATTATAAGTATTTAGCCATCATTTGGAGTGCTGTGGAAGTGAGGCAGTGTCATCTTTAGTTCCATCTCAAGTACGGACTGCGTACAATAATATTTATCTTACTTATTCTCAGTTCACGTATCAGTGTTTACTTTCTACTTTTTTTGAATGAGTTAATAAGGGATACATTTAGGTAAAGAAGAATGTAAGATGACAGAGCAAACAGTTGCACATAACAACAAATTACTGCATGAAAATTGGAAAGGAACCGCTTTTGTTGGATTCCGTTCGTGTCTAGGTAACGTATTGACAATCGCTGCTAACAGCTTTAACAAACAAATGGCGATAAAGGAAGTTCCGAAAAGGATGAGTTTATCGGTGAAATCGAACCGACAAACCTTTTGTCGCGATGATAAGGCCTCCTGCTGCACGACGCGCCTTCTTCGTGTGGATCTGTACACGTGTTACATAATGACAAGTCATGTCTGCAAGACGGGCGTAAGTCTGCTCCACACCTTAATGTCGGCCAGTAACAAAGAAAACAAAACGAGACGCTGAATTGCTTTCGATCGTACTCTCTACACGAGATTAAAGCAAACAATAATTTCTGTCGTCTTCAAACTTTACTCATAAAAAGTTTGACCGCACTTGAAAGCCTGCTTTCTCGACACTAAACTGTTTTCATTTGCCCAGCTGTTGATATAAATAAGAATTAGTATTTTAATTTTTTAAATGCATTACTGGCGGTGCCGAGGTAGAATGGTTAAACTCAAGACGGACTAGATTTGAACCCAAGAGATTGCTGGGCAATTTGGCGTCTATTCGGGTTTCCTATGTTTCTACAGTTTCCCCGCCATTCATTCTACCATCTGCTCCATCACCGCCTTTCCTTTCATTTCACAGTCATTTCATATCATCTTTTACTCACTCACAGACTTCGGACCAAGCACCCAACCTGGTTACTCTTTCTGATTCACAATTTGTCTGCCTCCTTGACAGCATCGAACTTCAGGTAAGTCCTGAGGAGTTACACAGAAAAAGAGGAAAAAGAATTATTTATATCTTTGTATAGAAATTATTTGCATTTACTATTGGAATACACGTCGAAAATTCATACATTTGATTATTCGACAGCATAAACAAATTTTAATACCTACCTTGTTTTTCAGGGAAAATAAACTTTACCTTTCGAAAATTAAGTTACGCTATCCAAAAGTTGTTTATGAGAGTGCATAGCTAAAGCAGAAATGACTCAAGTGTGAAGAAGTAGCAAAGATATTCTGCTTTTAATTTGTAGTTTTGCACCATTATTAAGTACAGTACACTTATAATATCAGATAAATTGCCCCTGCGGTTTAATTCAGAGGTGCCGGGTTAAATTCTCGGTTGGAGAGGAGAATGCATTCATTTCCTTAATTAGGATTAATCTGCATCATCTCTATACTGCTCGCAGCGGGAAAATAAAGTAGATGTAAACAAAACCACGTGACTTGACCGTAGCGCTCCTTCTTCACAATTTCCATGATGCTTCCGCCGTGTAAATAGTCCCTTGAAAAAGTACTGCTACTGAGGGGAAACCAACAACAATAATTGAATCTTTTATACTTCTCTGGTTCCTGTACCTGATAAACAAACGTAAACCTATATGGCTTTAGACCTGCACTTTTCGCAGCTCTATGACACATTGAGTAGGTGTACCCTGTCTCCTGCAACAAACATCTTAATAATATTTTGGGTGACTGCTCCAGTCGTGCCCTTACGTCAACAACAACCGTGGGAAGTCTTGATGAACTATGATGCTTGCCTTTTTCACTCACCAGAGATCCAGTTGCTTCCAATTTGTTTACCAGTCCCAGTATTGTGCTTCTTTTGGGAGAATTACTAACACCAAATTCTCTCTGCTATGCCCTGAGTAGCTGTAATCCAGTATTGCTTCACAAGGAAGAGTCGGTTTTATTTACGTCCTCCATCTTTAAGTCATATCGGACGATGAATGAAATGGGTGAAATAATGCTTAAATGAGCCCAGGGTCCATATAGCTTGGAGTTACCGACATTCGTCTTACAGAAGAGAAAACCCCGAAAAAAACCTAATCCAGGTAGCTCATCCTGACCGAGATTCGAACTTGGGACCTCTTGAACATGAGGCAGACACACTACCAAGGCAGGCGAAGAGTCATTGATTTAATGTGTACTGCATTTTCACGTTGACTAGAACAAAATGTTGAAAACAGCTGCCAACAATAGTAGTTACAAATAAAACATAAACATCTGCGCATCTAGTGACAAGGAATCGAAACTACTGAACATCCTGTTTCATTTGGTACTAAAATTGGGTCATTGAATGAATTTGAAACGGAATAATTAAAGAAAGAAATGTGTCAATTCTATATAAATCACCATGTACAATAGTGTTTTTTGTGGCTAAGTCAGAAATCGAGCTTGTTTTCTGGAAAGGATGAATCTAATTGATAATTGCTCCATTTATTACATTTTGTCGTTTTTAAGTTCGTTTAACATAGACTTATAACCAATTTGCTTTGAAATTGCTCCAGGAACTTGTACAGTAAGAATATACATACTTTCTTACATCCATAATCCTCATTGTTATGATAGTTACTTAATCAGTGCTGTAAATGGGCAAAAATAAGTGCTGCTACAACAGCGGGCGAAACGGATTAACCTAAGGTGAGGGATTCAAAACAATTTTTTTATTTATACTCTCCAACGTTAGGTCACACCGGACGATGAATGAAATAGATGAAATTATGATCAAATGAGCCCAAAAATGGAGAGTGGTACTACGAAATCTGTGTGGGAGCTGTGGGAAAGAAGCAATTCATATGTGGGAAATGCGTGTGAGATGCATAAAGATATGAATATTACGTGGGCTGTTCAATAAAAAATGATCAATTTTTTTGACAACGTACCTTTACTCATCCTCATATTTTTGATGGTCCTACTCAAAATAATCTCCCCTGAATGCGATACACTTGTCCCAGCGTTTCTGCCAGTCTTCAAAGACATGCTGGAAACCATTTTTGAGAGATCCTTCAAAATCGCCTCCGCAGCCTTCACCACTGCTTCTGATGATGGATAATGCCTCCCATGAAGGCGTTTCTTCAAGTTAGGGAATACAAAAAAGTCACATGGGGACAGTCCGGACTTCACGTTGATTTTTGCAAGACATTCAACAACAACATTGACAATATGCGGCCGCGCATTATCGTGATGCAGCATCCAGCCTGCTTCACGGAAATGTGGCACCTAATTAAATGTTGGGTATTTCAGAAAGAGATCTTAAGGTAATTCGTCGATGTTGATGTTTTCTTCCGTAAGAGGGGTCCACCTTCCTTTGAAATTCATTGTCTCCCCTCTGTGCTGTAGGGAAGAACAGACTCTCCATAGGCATCCTGTAATTCTTTTTTCCTTGTTCCATTTATACCCCGCCTTTAACTGCTATGGTCATATCGGCGATCGTTCTCCTTTGGAACATACTGAAGGTGTTAACTCGTTATCTTTGGTTTTTAATCATTAGATCACGCACACATTCACACTCTCATTTATACTTCCAGACTCTGGGGAAGATGGGGAATTATCTTGGTCGGAGAAAAATCCCCACCCCCACCGCCGGGAATCGAACTCGGGACCCCTAGCACGGCAGGCAGGTGCTCTACAGAATGAGCTACGGGGCCAGCCTCCTGTAACATTGTATAGGCCTCAACTGAAGATTTGTTGAGACGAAAGCAGAATTTCAAAGCCATTTTGTCCCTTGCGTGTTACCTCCATTGCAGAGGTAGGCAATCCTGAACATGTCTGAACTTGTCTGCTTCTCACAGGCGGGAACCAGCAGTACCAACAATGAAACTACTATGGCGTGTTTGTTTGAACATCATAAGATTGAATTTTAGTGCGAAAAATTATGACCGTGAAAAAATTATGATCATTCTTTATTGAACAGCCAGGTTATTTATCCTCCAATTGCGGGCGATTAGAATTGGTTTCCGCTCGGAATAAAAATGAAAACGGAAGTATACAGAAAGTTCTTCATCGAAAAACTTAGCATTTAACATAATCTAGAATATTCAGGCTTCAATGTAAGGTAAAACCTTTCATATTTACGTGACAAATAAGGCTTTTGTGCAATATTTTCAAAATATTAAATTTAAATTCTCAATAAAATAACGTTTTAAATACACAGAGATAAGGATATTAACACTGGCGCACTTTTCAGTAGTTGGCGACATTGAATATATGCCAAACGATGCAAGTTTTGCGTTTTTAAAAGCATTTATAGTCTATGAAAAATGTATTAGGAAAAATTGCCATATTCTTGCTTGAAGAAAATTGTAGAATTAAAATAATAATTTTTCAAATGTGCTCTGTAAAAGAAAAAATATGTGAAATCGCAATTTGCTTGACTGATTGCAAACATGGATAAATACACATATAAATTTCATTTAAATCTGCAGTAATTCAATGGTAAGGATGAAGTTATGCCCTGAAAAAGATATACTTTTCCAGTTAATATAAAATAACCGTAAATTATACCTACCCTACTTACTTAACGTGGTAGAAGAAGTAATAAGAAGGGATGAAACCTTCACAAAATGATAACATTAGCATGTCAAGAGAGCAGACAAAATACGTCCTTTCTTACCCCTTTCCCCATGCCGCTCGTCTGGGTCAACCCAATAAACTACAGATTACATTCCTCTTGTCTTGCTGTAATTGCCTGATCAAATTTCCTTTCTATTTAGCCTGAGAAATTAAACGTCCTTCCAAACACATACACAGACAGTAGAAGAAGCTGATGTTTTTAGACGAGGTCGCGCGTAATTCTTCTTTCTCTTATGTGTTCATTTACACTGTTCTCAGAGGAAGAATGTGACAAATATGGGTCATAGAAGAGGAGCGACTGGAACTTCTGTCACATTAACCGCAGAACGAACTGTCTGAGATGTTGGATAAAGGCCATAGTCCATTTAAAAATTAGACTGGTATTTAAACTAACGTGTTTACTGCGGTAAAGCGAACCAACTCCTATCAAATGTTTTATCCCACGTGGTGGAGATACACTGACGTCTCTGATTGGCTAAATTTAGTTATAAATCAGATTCCTAACAACGAAAACTATGCCCGTCTTTGTAGCGTGGTGGTAGCGTGTCTGCCTCACGTTCAAGAGGTACCGTGTTCGAATCTCAGTCAGGACGAACTATCTGGAATATGTTTCTTCCGGAATTTCACCTTATCCTGAAAGATGAATGCTGGGTAACTTTAAGCTCTATGAAGCCCTGGGATCATTTGAGCATCATATCACCCATTTCATTCATTATTTGATATGACGACGTTGGAGGAAGCTAAACAAAAGAAATGTACTCCAGCCAGCGTCAATCTAATTATTATATACTGTGATCCATATAAATCTGAGCCATTTCAATAGACCATAAATCTTGAACCAATAATAGGACACACCTGTAACTTTAGGAGAATATAATAAACAATTGGGAGCTTGCATTATACTACTTACATCGCAGAGAAAATGTGGGAAGTGTCCTCCACCAGTATCTATATCTATACATGTATAGATATTCTCTGAAGTTTTACGGAGAGTATGCTCGCCAATTTACGAGGCATGTTTTTTAAGTCAGTACCGTTTTGTGATTCCGCCACCGCGGCGCTACGGTCTGCGTTCCGCGCATGCGCGCTGGTTACCTACATCTCTTGTCTACGCACTGACGCCATTACAGTCTGATTCTTCATTGTATACGTTGGTTGCTGAATGTTTAAGATGCCTCCGACAATCGTGAGTCCCGCCGATTGTGAAGTACGGGCTGTTATACGATTTCTTAGTGCTAAAGGCGTAAAACCGATCGATATTCATCGTGATATCTGTGAAATTTACGGACAAAACGTTATGAGTGATGGAATGGTAAGGAAATGGGTGAGAGCATTTAAAGATGGCCGCACAAATGTGCATTATGCAGAACGGAGTAGGCGTGCTTAGATCGTTACTGAAGATTTGGTGCAGAAAGTGGACGAAAAGGTGAGAGAAAACAGACGCTTTACAATTTCATCATTGTGCGACTATTTTCCTCAATATTCTCGTAGTATTTTGTATGGCATTGTCACCGAGAACTTGAAGTACTGGAAATTGTTTTTACGTTGGGTTCCGAAAATGTTGACGGATTTGCACAAACCCCAACGTTTAGGCAGTGCATTGACTTTCCTTGAGCGGTCCCACAATGAAGGTGAAGATTTTTTTAGACCAAATTGTTACTGGTGACGGAACATGGGTTGCCTACGTCACACCAGAATCGAAACAACAATCCATGGATTGGCGACATTCATTATCGCCAAAAAAGTGAAGTTTAAGCAAACAATTTCTGCCCGGAAAATCATGTGCACAGTTTTTTGGGACAGAAAAGGAGTATTGCTAGTGGAGTTTCTGCCTCGTAATGAGACAATCAATGCAGCGTCTTATTGTAAGACATTGAACAATCTGCGCCGTGCAATCCAGAACAAACGACGTGGCAGGTTGAGTAAGGGCATTGTTTTGCTGAATGACAATGCCCGTCCACATGTGGCTAATCGGACCAAAAATCTCATCAAATCTTTTCAATGGGAAACTCTAGATCATCGTCAATACAACCCTGATCTGGCGCCCAGCGACTATCATTTGTTGCTGCACTTGAAGTAACATCTGGGCGGTCAGCGTCTTCAAGACGATAGCGAAGTCAAAACAGTTGTGATACAGTGGTTAACACGTCAGGCGGCAGAATTTTATGAGGAGGGTATTCAAAAACTGGTGCCACGTTATGACAAGTACCTCAATATTCATGGAAATTATGTATAAAAGTAGATTACGGTACAGGCTTTCTTGTACAAATAAAATTATTGCGATATCTATGCACGTATTTTTTTAATTCCAAAACGGTACTGACTTAAAGAACATGCCTCGTACTTATTTCGGTTCGAATGGATTCTTTGAGAACATCAATTGTCCATGGCCTATTCTTGTACCCTCTATTTTTAGACACCCCCACAAGAAAAAATCCGGTGAGGTTAGGTCAGGGGATCAAGGGGGGCCACAGACCTTTTAAGATTATTCTATTATCAAAGAAACTGGTCACACGTTCCATGATGTCATTAAATGTATGACGCGTTGGTCCATCTTGCTGGAAATAACCTTCTCTCAATTCGATATCATCTGCATAAAACTTCAGAGAATATGGTGAGATAAGTGCAAACATGTATAAATCCTGGTGGAGGACACTTCCAACATTTTCTCACCCAGTTGTGTTTTATATTCTCCCAAAGTTGCACGTGTGTCCTATTATTGCCTATTGAAATGGTTCAGGTTTATATGGATCACAGTATAGAATGGACAATATTTATTTCCGAATAAGCCAATCGTGAAAAATAGATATACTTTTTCATGATAATATTAAAATTTATCCTTCCACCTAAGTTAAAAAGGATGATATTTCTAAAGCAAGTTATTTTTGGAGCTTGGTGCAGAAAACGGATCTATATACCAAGAATGTAATACATGTTTGGACGCCAGTTTTAATGTTGGTACTCTACCCTGGCAAATATACATCATTTATCCTACGCTACATTTATGTATTCAAAATCTATCTTCACCTACAAAGAGGTTGGAAATTTCTCCGAAATATATTTCTGAATGACAGTAACAAACCTGATCGCTTACAATTTTGGTACCAGTCGTAGTTTATTTATAAAATATAGTCACTATGAATGCTGTGCTACTTTTATACATTTTATAGACCTCTATATACTATTGAAAGAAAAACTGTACACTATATGAAAATTATGATCGGACAATTTGTTACAAACCGAGTAAGGAATATTAAATATTCACACGACTTTCTGCAACCATTGTTCAACATCTCAAGCTTATTCCTGTATTTAGTTATGATAACCATTTGTTTATGTTTTTATATAGTTCCTTGCAGGAACAATAGTAATAGGAATATAAAACAGGTTTAAATGATAGTCAAAACTTCTAAGGAGCTTTTTAGGTGAACGTAAAAAATTACCATGGTGATGAATTCATAATTTCCTCAACTAGAGAAGAAAAGGGGATAAAAATATTGTAAGTAGTAATTGTACTTGTGTGTTAATGAACTCTAAGTGCTTCTAGAATAAAGTAGAATCTTCGATATAATAAGGAAGTGTGATTTTTATATAAAAGTAATATATAACCATCATCCGATACCACAAGTTCTGAACAAATAACGAAATACTTACCAACTGTTGCTAAGCCTAGGAAAGTGCAATAAAAAGCCATAAAACTCAAATAAATATCATTAAACTGACATCTTAATGTGAATATTATAAAATTCTTCATCAAATTGGCACCCCAACTCGGGGCTAAGAAACTTCATCAATGCTGCGATACTCGTTCCTCTGAGGTTGCAAGCATCACCACTTTTTGATTAAAGAATGGCATTGTTATTTAACAAAAAATTAGTTTGCTCCTCTGTGTGAACACCTGAGTCGATGCACGGTTTCATTTGTTTATATGTCAGTAACAGTATGGCTATTTTGTTGTAATAAAACGATATTACTCATTTGTTTAATAAACATTATTACTTCTAAATTCGTGATTGTTTCTCTTACAAAATCTTCTTTTATGGCAACTCCCTATTAATTATTAAGAACTACCGAATGAAAAGAATATGAAATGTGCAAAAAAGATCAGAGAAGTGCAAAAAACTGATACTGAAGTACTGCGTGCTCTTTATAGCATTTTCGCAGAATCAAAAGAATGTACTTTTTGAAAACTTATATAAACATCTATCCAATGAAAATAGGAAACATTGTTGGTCACAGATTTTATTAATCAACTAACAAGTCCAGGTACAAAATTATATTGGGCGAACCGAATTTGCTCCTTGCGGCCGACCGGCGAGTCTGGTTGTTCTGTTGGTGGTGCGGGTGATAGCAAGTCTACACCGTACGGTTTGTTGCGTAAGTTATGTTTAGATACCAATCAAGAAGGTATGGGAACCCCCTCCCTTCGTTCTAGTATTTCTGATACCTTTTTAGGATATCAGCGCCCGCCTCGGTAGCGTAGATGATAGCGTGTGTGCCTCACGTTAAAATGGTCCTGTGTTCAAATCTCGGTCAGGGTGAGTTACCTGGATAAGGTTTTTTTCGGGACTTTTCCTTACGCTCAAAGACAAATTTCGGGTAACTCTTAAGCTCCATAGACCTCGAACTCATTTGAGTATTATTTCATTCATTTCATTCATCGTCCGATATGACTTAACGTCGGAAGAAGTAAATTACACAAAAACATTACGGTCAATAGTTCTATTTGAGAAATGTCAGAAATGTTTGATAAATCATGTTCTTAAGTTCATATAAAGTGTGAGATTTGATTTCTAAGCTCTCTGTTTTGCGTATCGGAGACACACGTTATTCACACGTGGACGAAGAGCATGTCAGTTGCAATGCTGTCATAACAAAGGCAAAGTGGTATTCATTACCAAGCGTGAGGAGTGATATATGTCATAAAGGTTTTGTAACTGAGAAGACTGAAAGAGTTACCGATGACAAGGAAATTATAGATTATTTCAATGACGTGTAGACAGTTGATAATTTCTATAAGAATAGAGTGACAAATCTGAGGCATCTTTCAGTATCAGGACACTGTTAATGAAATGTGTGACATTTCACTTTTGCCACTTGGGTAAATCACTTTACTTGTTTTGATATTATTTCAGATGTACAGATTGATTACAGTAATGATTTAAAAAGAAATGTATACTGATTAGATTTTATTTTTTATTTTGTTCCGAAATGAATACTCATATGTTCTTTTGAAACATTATAATAATTACGTAGATAATAAGTGCAGTTATAATCATTAAGATTATTTTTTCCTATTATATACCAACACATATAATAAGTAATCTTGTAACTTTTCATATTGGATTACCCAGCTCAAGAATGCTCCATTTATGCGACAATAACTTCTGTAGGCCAAGTTAATAATACTTCGTCTCAGTAAACAACGAACGAATACAGCAATCTGACGCTCAAGGTCAATACTCCTGGTGGTTTGAGGCCCCCTATATCAACATAGAAGCATTGAATTGAGAAAAATGTTAGTATACATGTGTGTGTGTGTGTGTGTGTGTGTGTGTGTGTGTGTGTGTGTGTGTGTGTGTGTGGTATTCTTTTTTTTCTTTTGTAGTTTACGTCCTCCAACGTTAAGACATATCGGATGATGAATGAAATTGGTGAAATGATGCTCAAATTAGTCCGGGGTACATGGAGCCTAGAGCTACCCGACATTCGTCTCCAGGATAAGGGAAAACCCCGGAAGAAACCGTATCCAGATAACTCACCCTAACCGAGATGCGAACTCGGGACCTCTTGAACGTGAGGTAGACAAGCTACCATCTACGCTATCGAGGCGCGCGTGTGTGTGTGTCTGTGGGGGTGGGGGTGTTTGAAGAGCATAGCCCAAAAACAAGATAAACACCAAGCTTATTCATATATGCACGGGAAATACAATATATATTTTAAATTTTCTGGACAGAGTTGAAGAATACTCTTCATTCGGAATTCAATAAGCGTAACTTTTAAACTGATGAACATTATTAAATAGACTACAACGTACTGTACAAAAAAATGTGCCATTCTTTCAAACAGTTGTTGCAACTACACTTATTTGTGGCATTTAAACATTTGCGAGACAGTTGTTATTGGTCGCTATTCAAGATGATTTGCATGATATCATGGAAATACTGAATTTTGAGGGCCAGCATTTATCGAGTTGCTTTTACACATCGAACTACTGATTCGGGTTCTTCAACTCACCTTGTACCTACAACGAAATGTGCAACGTAGCCATTTCTGTAAAGCTTACAAAAATAATTTACGGAATTTATATGTAAACAAGAGATAGTGTGTAGAGAAAGTCGTGTAAGTTGACTGCGGTACTTTCCCATTTGTATACTTTGTTGCAGTCAACGATGTTGTACAATTTTGCTAAGCATTATTGTACAAAATGATATTGAATGTGTATATGTGTTAGTCCCAAAAAAATTAGTCTTACATCCATGCATTAAAGGTAATATGGTAGTAGGGACTAGTAAAAGAGGCAGTGCTGTGCAAGTAGGCCATCTTAGAATTTGTATGCTTCTAACACAACTGCTGGGAGGGAGGATGAAAGGTTCGATCCAAGGGGCGACGAGATATTAATGAGTAAGGGCCAGAGTCGTGTGCCTTTTTCCATACCTATACTGCACATGGACTGTACTGTTATCGGTCGTACAAGTGAATACAGACAGGTAGTAAATAAAGATAATAAAAATACAGGTAATATAATACAGGTAAAAATAAAGACAGGTAGGCCTGGCCATGACAACTGCCTCCCAGTGAAAGGCAACAAAACTGTCGCGTTATACTACACCTTGCCCTTGCGTCTGCATACACTAGAAAGGCAATGCTTCACTAGCTGGCTACGTTTGGTTGTTTTCGACCTTTGCACATTTGATGGCCGAGCTGTACGTCTGTCATTCATACTCTGTGTCCAACTAACTTGTATTGTATGCGAGCGCACATTTCTCCAGCCTTTACTAATGAGCGTAAGCATGGATGGAGTCCCTAGCGTTTCCAGATCGATACTGGGTAGTTACAAACGAAGTCAGGCTAGAAAATTTTACAGAGCGGGCATGCATTATTCAACCCAGTGAATATCGTCGCCTGATCCTATAACCACGCAACTAATGACAAGGAAATAATGCGTACAGGAAATGAGAGACAACAAAGTCATGCTAGAGGAGGAACCAACGCAGCATTCGGCTACCAACGAAAACCCATGGGTTAAGGTGGGCGCTTCCCGGGATAGAACCCGAGTCGCAGAAGCTACCATGTCGTTCTGTTATACAACGCATTGCAAAGTAAGGGAATTTAAGTTCCTTAAGTCAATTAATCCTTCATTGAATTTTCTGAATGTTTTGTGAAAACACTCCAGGTTTCCTCAAACTGAGTTCTAGTTAATCTCTCCATATCAGCACAAGCGAGCGCTGAGGGCAACATTCGAGAATTCACTGGACGGCTACAATGTCGGGATACATAAATTATACAATGCCAGACAATGGGTCGCTATGGAGCAATCAATTGTTAACGAACGTGGTGATATCGATTGCTCTGAAATCTACTCGGGGTCAGCTGTCAAGCCTGTCCTTTACTCTGCTGGTCAGCAACCCGGAACTCGGCTTTGCATATTTAAACAGGGACCAGAATGCTAGTGCGTTTTTGCGCAGTGTTTTACTCTACTCTCAGCTTAAAACTCTGTGATTTTTCATCTGCAATTTAAACAATTAGCTAATGGATACCGCTCGAAATGCTATTCAATATTTATTTGGCAAAATTCAGAAGAAAGTGTAAATTTCTATTTTGTTTTTCATTTATCTAATATTTATTTTGAGTAAATAAGCGAAGAATATCTAAACGTTTTGTATCAACACGTCATTAGAAACCACGTTTTGAGACCCTCGATTAAAAAGACCCGAGAACGTATTCTTCAACAGCAATTCTTACAAAAAAATTCAAATCAATAGCAAGTAATGTCTTGCAAGTGGTTTATAATTTAAGGGCATTTAGAAACGTAGAATTCCAGTGGTATTTCAATGTTAAATTGTTTTGGTGTAAAGCAATCTACTGCAAATTTCAGGTAAAGTAAATCAAAGGGTTCCATAAATACCAAAACTGGTGCCTATTTATATCAGAATCTTCCAAAAATGTGACATGAAAATTTTAAACAATACCTTCTCCTAACTACCACATACGTGGAAAACTTTACAATTTGTATTTTCTCAAATAAAAGGCCGTAATGGTTTTGCTAAAATATTATATATTCAATTTATTTTTATGACAAACAAAAGTATACGTTGGATCGTTGGGGGGGGGGGAGCAGTAATCTTTAAAATACTGTCCATTCTTAATGCCCTTTATATAAACTACAAAATCTAAGAGATGAACAAAATCTTACTACACAAAATATCTATAGTCTGTTAAGGATAAGCATCTGTGAAAATCCCAAAATCTACAATTTTGCTTGGATTGACTTGAAACTTTTAACACACATATTGTAGTGTTAACAATAGTTTCCAGACCATTTTCAGACATTTGTCCAAAATAGTTCTTGTGATATTAATATATTTATACTGGTATATTGTCATTTGATTAAGCTATTCCACATGATGCAATTTTAGTTTCAGAAAAATAATAATTCGCGATCATACTCACAAATAAATTATTAATAAATTTATGAGATGAAATTTCAATGTGACCTTTCGTTTAGGATAAAAAGTTATTCAACTCTCCTTTTTATTAATTTTAATATTTACTTGTGAAATATGTGCTTTGTTATTTAACTGCACAAACCTTGCTGACATTATAAGAAAATAATCTCAGCAATTTCCTTTGGAATTGTTTTTATCCAAGCAAAGAAAAAAAAAAGTTACTAATTTGGAAGCTGCGTCGTGTGAAGCAATTTATATTCTGAAAAACACTGAAAATTAAAAACACGGGAAAATCACTAAAATAGGTGATATAAAGCACCATGTCCACCTAGAGTGATCCACTTAAATAGTCATATGCCATAATTTTTAAAAGATTGCATGACATTAAAAATAATAGGACGTTTAAGCATACGGATTACTCTATTTAACTAGACAAAAGCATTTTTTGTTATTTTCTGCACTTTTGGACTAATTTTCACAGTTAGCTATTCTTGACATTTTAGAACAAATATCGAGTTTTAGAAACAATGGTGATATAGAAGTAAAAGTAAACCAATTCTGAGCAATATGTAGGAAAACACAAAGAACCTTTAAAAACAGAGTGAGAAAGGATACAAAAATGAAAATGTATAAGGTAATAGCTATTCCAACTTTACTATATGGAAGCGAAACCTCGGTGCCAACACAAAAGGATTTTTTATTTGTTGTTGTTTTGTAATTTTACGTCCTCCAACGTTAAGTAATATCCGGCGATGAATGTAATGGGTGAAATGATGCTCAAATGAGCCTAGGGTCCATAGAGCTTAGAGTTACCTGACATTCGTCTTTCAGGATAAGGGAAACCCTGGAAAAAACCTTACCCAGGTAACTCACCCTGACCGAGATTCGAACTCGGGACCTCTTGAACGTGAGGCAGACTCGGTACCACCACGCTACCGAGGCGGACTACAAAAAATGATTTAAATAAAAAAAAAGACTGCACAAATGACATTTTTAAGAAGTGTTAAAGGTTGTACAACATTTGACAAAATAAGATATGAGGATATTAGAAAGGAATTAGAAATCGAAGCAATCCATGACAAAATATCAGAACGAAGGCAACAATGGCATGAACATATATTAAGAATGGAGGATGGAAGATATCCAAATGCAGTATTAAACTATAATCCAAAAGGAAGAAGAGACAGAGGACGACCCAGGAAACGCTGGAAAGATCTAGGAAGCCGGAACGGGTGATCTGCCCAAACCATGGAGTGAAGAAGAAGAAGAAGAGGAGGAGGAGGAAGAAGAAGAATAAGAATAGGAGGAGGAGGAGAGGAAGAAGAGGAAGAAGAGGAAGAAGAAGAGGAGGAAGAAGAAGAGGAAGAAGAGGAAGAAGAAGGAGAAGAAGAAGAGGGAGGAGGAGAACGAGAAGAAGAAGAAGAAGAAGAAGAAGAAGAAGAAGAAGAAGAAGAAGAAGAAGAAGAAGAAGAAGAAGAAGAAGAAGATGGAGAAGGGTATTCTTAACCGCTGACTGTGATTGCCGATTTTGGGAAAATATTTCATCATCATTCCTTTAAGTAATATAATCAAGGCATTAATTTTCAGATTGAGAATATCGTGTATTTTGGTGTATGGCCAATGTTATGATGCCTTATCACAGTGACAGTTTCTTAATAACTTCATCACCAGTTTGGCTAATTGTTCAGTGTTCTCCTCTTGGTCTGTGGTAATATCACTTTCCAAAATTCAAATGGTATGAGATTTATTTAACCTCTTGGAAGAAATATAAGCAGGTATATGCTGTAACATTTGAAGCTTCGTTATTAATTAAGGCTTCGCGAGTGATCAGCCATGTCAGGTTTATGGAGGTCGAGCCTTCGGCCATTCTATACTACATGGCCTTCCAGATGCTGAAGGCACTGATTAGTAAGGTATATGCAGCTCTTGATGTTGCATCTTATAATCAAACATTTGCCTATGACTGGAGATACCTAATATACCGACAGAGCAGACAATGTAACAGAACATGTTACCTCATTGTCCCAGAAATAACAACACTACAATGAGGTTATCATTTATACCACTAGCGACGCCACTTCATAGGTTGCAAAAAATAATAATTTATTATTATTATTATTATTATTATTATTATTATTATTATTATTATTATTATTATTATTATTATTATTATTATTATTATTATTATTATTATTATTATTATTATTATTATTATTATTATTATTATTATTATTATTATTATTATTATTATTATTATTATTATTATTATTATTATTATTATTATTATTATTATTATTATTATTATTATTATTATTATTATTATTATTATTATTATTATTATTATTATTATTATTATTATTATTATTGTTATTATTATTGTTATTATTATTATTATTATTATTATTATTATTATTATTATTATTATTATTATTATTATTATTATTATTACTACTACTATTATTATTATTTTTACTATTACTATTATTATTACTATTATTATTATCATTATCATTATTACTAATACATTTTTTTTAGTTTTCGTCCTCCAATGTTAAGTCATATCGGACGATGAATGAAATGGGTGAAATGATGCTCAAATGACTCCGGGGTCCACAGTGCTTAGAGTTATCCGACATTCGTATTTCAGGATAAGGGAAAACCCCGGGAAAACCTTATATAGGTAACTTATCCTGACCGATACTCGAACTCGAGACCTCTTGAACGTGAGGCAGACATGTTAACACCACGCTACCCAGGCGGGCTATATGTGCGTGTGCGTATGTGTGCGTGCAGGTGGTAGAAAACTCAGACAAGTGTTCACTGTATTTGCCATCGAAAATCCCATTTTGAGCACTTTGAATTGTACAAAATATATAATTGCAAATAAAGTATTTAATAATCTTAAGTTCTCCCGAAAATTACAGCGGTTGAAGTTAATACCTGTAGTACATTGAACGTTAAAACCTTTTGGAATAAAAGTGCTGAAAAGGTTTGCCTGCCATAAAGGTATGGGGAGATTTAAATGGCTGTATGAAACTTTAAAGACGGGCAGTACTACAAAAAATGTAATATGACATTAAAGTAAAGCATAACATAACAAAAGTATAAAGTATGATATGTTGCAATGACATTACTTTCTCTTGACTCTCATTCGTCTCAAAATGTGCTTACATGTGCTTATTGCACCCTTTACTTTTTAAGACAGTTGAGGTATAAGAACACAGTAAATCAAATCGATAGTCAGACTTTAAAAATACGGCTGATTCCGTAACTGATGACTTACACATTCCAAACTCCTTGCATGATCAACCAGTGGTCAGAGGCATGGTCCAGTGAAGCTAGAGCATTGAGCCCCGGACCAATGAGAGCACGCCCATTACCACTACCATTCAAATCAATAAAAGAATATCTTGGAAAGGTTTAAAGCTATAAAATTTTTATAAACTTTGTGCTTTAAAAATACGTAAATAATTTTTAGAATGAGACTTTGTTCATTTCATGCGCTTTACTGATTATGCACAATGAAGAATGCTTTCGGAGGCTATTCCCCGCATTTACTTTGTACATTTTATTTGTCATGCAACCATTGTAAAAATTTGAAATTTTAATCATTAATGTTAAGACATTTCTGGAAAACAAAATTAAGCTAATCATCTTCTAAACAAATGGTAGTGAAGGGTGAAAGTCGTCTTCTTTAAGTACTGTTTTTGGATTCAGGGAGTTTCAAAATGTCAGGTGGTGGACTTCAGCAAGAATATATGTATATATATATATATATATATATATATATTAAACTAAGGACTAAATTTTTACGAGATATTGAATGCCTCACAGCTTTTGTCCGTGATGAGAAATACTTCTGTGATGAACTGGACCCACCAGTGACATATTCTCTTTGGGTGTTCCTGAACATTTCTGAACCATGGGAAACCAAAGCGATAAGCGCATTTCTTGAAGAGTGATAAACATAATATGGCACCTTGAAGGTAATGTCAACAAATCCTTTTAAACGTGTAGGTAACAGAATTCCTTATCCCATTACTCTCGACTCTCAAAGAACTGGCATGACCAGGCATGGCCCGTCTTGTTTATGTCTCTATGAATGACAGCTGCAACACGAGTAGAGATTAGCGAAAAGAAAAATATCCCATTCTCTCTCCATGAATCATGGAGGACCGTTTAAAACAGACATTAAGAGTCCTTTCCTCCCCGCCCAACAAAACATATTTTGGTGACAGCTCTTATCCACACTCGAGAAATCCTATTAAGAACAGTTATTGTCCCCTATGCGCCGAAAGGGGTACGAGCGTGGGAGGCATAACAATGGATGCTACATTCCTGCGCAGGTAGGAGCACTTACGGGGTTCGAATCCTTGCCATATGGCGCTTGTTTATATTAATAATTTGAATAGCCAGTACAGGTAAGGTACATATGCCAATAGGACAGTTATTATCAACTGGAAGCAATAATAAAACACAAAAGATTATAAGCCCTTGTACACATCAATTTGTTGTGAAATTCAATTAACTTACCAAGATTTTTACAACTCCAAAATGTTTCTTGTCAAATTGCTTCCAATGCTTTAAAGCTTTCTAAAATAATCTTGAAAGCATTGAAAAAATGTTTGATCATGTAAAAGGGGTTTTAGACAAGTTTCCATCTGCTTTATTCAGCGTATTTTTTAAATAAGTAGCATCATAAAAACATAGTGAAAGAAATGCATTCAGGAATAGGTACTATTGGATAAAATTTTATATATGAACTTAATGTTATACAAAGATGGTGTCAAAATCACGAAGTTAACTTGCTGTGCTTTGTTTATAAATTGCAGGAGCTGGAAATAAATAAAACTTAAAAATGTTCAGAAAAAGACTAAATGAGAACAAAGACTGGAAATAATGGTCTGAAGCAAGTTTTTAATTTTAATTACTTGAGTGTATACGTCGATAGATATAAGATAAATACATATCAATAGATATATAGGAGGACAAGTTAAAAATATCCACGACGTAACTATAACGTCTCTTATATTAGACATACTGAATTGTCTCTTAGAGTATTTGATTGTTAAGATGTTGCGGTCCTGTTAAGAAAATCTTATCGTCATTCCGTCATTGGTTTCCTTCTGTTGCAGATAGATCATGGCTGCTGCATTAGAAGTTTGTACCAAAGAGGAACAACGATCAGTGATCCGATGTTTGTGGTCCGAAGATGTATCAGGGGCCAGAACCTATCAGAGACTTTCGGCGGAATATGGGAACAGTGTCTTGCCACAGCTGAGTGTCCGCGAATGCACGATACGCCTTCCGACCACAAAAATCAGATCACTGATCGTTGTTCCTCTTTGTTGCAAACAAAAGGAAGACAAATAGCGGAATGACGATCAAACTTTCATAGCAGGACCGCAACAGCATAACAATCAGATACCCTAAGGAAAAAAAGAGAAAGAAAACGATAAAATTAAAATGCAGACACGAAAATGAGATTTTATGCAGTATTAAATGATACAGACAACGTTGGAGTTAATAGGAAACGAAGCAATTTGAGAGTAGATGGAAAAACTGCCGAGCTACTAGAGTTAAAACAAATAATACCAAAGTGAAATATATTAAGATAGAACAAACGGAATGAATGCCTAATCATTGAAGTGAGGAAGAATACCTAGCAAAGGCGTAGACCATGTAAAATGATACAGCGGTAACAACAATGTTGTGAATAATGCTGTGAATGTGAGACAAAGAGAGAGATTCATGAAAGACCCTTAGGCAGTGAGAACAAGTAAAGATAACATAGTTCAGTCACTTGTGGTCAATGTTAACAAATTTATTGAGCTGCATGTGAATTTGCTCCCGGGTTACATCCGAGTAGGTTACCAATCGAATAACTTTTCTCTTTGAGCTTTAAAAAGGCCCTCGACTAGATAAGAATGCCATATATATTTTCTGTGCTGGTGAAGAGTAATGTACCATCACAGTTATACGAAATATAAGTTTGACTGCGTAACAACAGTTCGGGTTTGAGGTCACTAAACCAACAAACTTAAGTATGAAGCTAGAATGCCACAATGTGATTCTTTAAGCCCTGTGATACTTAAAGTTGTACTGACACAGAAGAATGTAATATAAATAGAAGTTTATACAAAACGAAATGGGAATATGGTAGTAAGATGCTATGTAAGCGCTTATTTCAGTGAGAGGTTATCTTCAGCAATATCACTACTTACACAGATTTGTTGTAGAGGAGAGCAATATTATAGGTCGTCTCGGCGAAAAAATATGTAAATATGTAATATTCTTGATGAACATATATCTAAATTTACTATTAATTAGGAGGAAATATTAGCAAGTACTGCTTTTAGCTTGATAGGGGCATCTACTTTTTATTTTATAAAATTGGATACACGTATTGCAAAATGTACTGCATTGTATGTTTGCCCAGAGCTACCAATACTTCTTTGAGACGTTTTGATACCATAGCTTGTTATTTTAGTGTAATGATTGTTAATTGGCCATTAAAGTCTCAGGGAAAAAAAGTTACAAGCCTTTGGAAATAACCTTCAATATAAAGTTATTTTGTTTTTGCTACTAATTTGTAGTATACATAATGGCCAACGATCAAATGATTAAAAGCGTGAAAGCCGTAGCAATAAGTAGATATGTTTCAATTTAAAATGTACTAATTAATGCATGATACAGGAAGCTTTCAGTTTAGTAATTTGCCTAACTGTACAAAATTAAAGTAGTACAAGCTAATGGAACAAACTGTGTTATTTACTTATTTATAGAGATAAATCTAAGAGAAGTGCAACACATATTCATGACAAAAATCATGAAAGAAGCACGAATATCACGGTATATGCCGGACGCGATATAGAGAAATAATAATTATATATTGGCACTAAAGTTAAAATGTATAGAATACATTGGCGTGACCAGTTAGTGTATGAAGCAAAACCTATAGAACGAAACACAATAAAGACCAACCAATGTAAAATACAACTAGCCACGAAAGGAATTAAGTAAAAGAAAAAGCAAAAGTACGTGATTTTTTAAAATTGTCGTTAGATATAAACAAGGAAATGGAATATATTACAAGAAAGTTGATGTGAGTGTTTTTAAGAAAGTGGACAAAATCGAATATCGAGCTGTCATTAAATATTTGTTTTTGAAAGGCAATACGCCTGCACAAGTCAAAAATGAGTGGGATTCTGTGTATGGGGATTCTGCACCATCATTTACCACAGTGAAATCTTGGGCAGCTGAATTTAAACGTGGCCATAAGAGCTTGGGAGGCCATGAACGTTCGGGACGTCAAAAAACTGCATCTACCGACGAAAACATCGCCAAAATTCACCAAATGGTGCTAGACGACCACCGAATTAAAGTTAGAGAGATGGCAGAGGCTATGAATATGTCAAAAGAACGTGTTTGTCACATATTAAATCAACATTTAGACATGCGAAGGCTGTCCGCACGTTGGGTGCCGCGTTTGCTCACGTTAGACCAAACACGTGTTCGAATGAACATTTCCAGCGCTCTGTTGGCGCAGTTTAGGCGCAATAAAATCAGTTTTGGCGCCGATCAATTACTGTAGATAATACGCTCGAAACAAAAATGCAGTCCAAATAGTGGACTGCAAAGGGGGAACCGGTTTTAAAAAAAAAGCAAATTTATTTTTTCGGCTGGGAAAGTGATGGCGACTGTTTTTGGGATAGTCATGAAGTTATTTTAATCAATTATCTTCAAAACCATTACAGGAGCATACTACGCATTATTACTTGACAAGCTGAAGGCCGAACTTGAGGAAAACAGCCACATTAGTAGAAAAAGAAAATCCTGTTTCACCAAGACAACGCACCTTCTCACACCTCAGCAGTTGCAGTGGCGAAAATCCACCAAATACGGTTTGAACTGCTTGACCATCCGCCTTAGTTAGATCTAGCCCCAAGCGACTTCTTTTTGTCCCCTCGTCTGAAAATTGCGCTCGGAGGACAGAGATTTTCGTGAAATAAAGAGGCAATCACCTACGTGAATTATTTTGCAGAGAAAAACGCCGAATACTATTTGGACGGGTTACAGAGATGGGAGCATCGCTGGGAGAAGTATGTACAGCTACAAGGAGAATATGTTGAAAAATGAAACATAAAAGAAAATTCCGAAAAAATTTTGTATCTTTATTAGGTCAGAAACTTTTCAGACGACCCTTGTAAGTATGTTCTAATGCTTATGTGTAAAGTACTAGAACGTTTCATTTTCGTTCAGAATAAATATTGTGACAATGAGAATGCCAGTGACCTAAATCACAGTTATAAATATGTCAAGAATTTAATCTAGAAGACAAATGAGGTAATACAGACATGTAACTTTTTCCCAGACTGTACGTCACATTTGCCTTTTCATGGGATGCCTAGTTTTAAATTATTAAGTCAAAGCCCCCTGAGATGACAAATGCGTTCGAGTCACATTGAGGTGTAAGGAACATAGTGGTCGTTTTTCTTCCCTTTACATACGCTTGAAAGCAAAGTACCTCGACTCCTTCAGAAGCCACCTATCGATATATCTCGAAAACCTCGGGGAGCTGTCGCGTACCACTGTGTGAAAGGGTTGGGATTATGAATTCTTAATAAACCGTGCGGTGAATGGGCAGGGAGGGGTGGAAGGGGAGCAAGGGCAGCCCCAGGGAAAGTGAGCTTCGACTGTACAGTAAGGCAAGCAAACATTGGCCACGGTTCACATCAATTATTATTAACTACTTGTCTCATGCATGATTTACACCCGTATTAACACTTAAAAACTTCAGGTTGACCTAATATAGCCCAGTTTTTGAAGTTACTTATAGATCAATATGAAGAAGTGATTTTTTTTTAAAAAGTTAAAAATTGTACATTGATAAAAATGCAAATATAGGCACAACTAAAGCTATTAAACAAATATGTGTATCTAATTGCAAATTAAAGACAGGCTTAGTATTTCCTTAATACAGGTGGTTTTGTCTGTTAGAAATTGCATCCATTTGGGGCATATTGGAATTTATGTTGAAGATCTGTATAGACATTGATGATAAGGGTTTACCACCATTTTGAAAAAAGGAGATTGTATTTTATTCATAAAGTTCCCAATCAGTATTATACAAACTATTCTGGCAAAACTTCAGTCATGTATCTATTTCATGTCAGTTCATGTAACATTTACAGAAATTTCATTGTTGTATGCTTTCCAGTTAGAGAAATATAAAATGCTGTAATATTTTAAAAGTAGGTCCCTATACAATGGCTTTGAAACTCCGTTCTATTTGCGTTAAGAGGTTCGGAAAGCAAAAACAAACAAAAATTGTATTTCCACATGCGAAAGAATAAGGAAATACTTCGGTAATTGTTAAATCGACAAAAATGCATTTAATATAAATTCTGTGTTTCAATAAGATTTACCAGTTATGCAATACGGTATGATTAGGATTTAATTTTTAATTTACCCTTCCAACATTGTCATATCGGACGATGAACCAACTGCCTGAAATGATTCTCAAACGAGTCTAAGGTCCTCAGAGCTTACAGTTACCAGACATTCAACTTCCAGGATAAGGGAAAATCACGGAAACAGCCTTGCTCAAATAACTCATTCTGACCAAAATTCAAACTCAGGGTCTCTTGAATGTGAGGTAGACATGCTACCATCTATGCTACAGAGAATAAAAGGGCTTCAAACGGTTATTTCTAGAAAATTGAAGTTATGTACACATTTTAAAATGATGACATTTTAATCAAAATGATTTGGCAATTTTTGAGAAATTCCAAATTTTTCACAAATCTTCTAAGGATGTGACACGAAGATTTTAAAGAGATTTCCTTCAACTCATGGAACTTTTTGAAAAAATTGGATTTTCACCAAAATTTGTAATTATAACTATTTTGAAAGCCGCCTCTATATTACCAATGAATTTCACTCCACCAATCAGCGACCTAAGAGCATCTCGTTAAAGTATCTGGCTCTCTCCTTCTCCCCTCCCATATGTTTACAACAGGGTCTTTGTGTCCCTATTAATAAATTGGTATTGTGATAGCTTACTCATGTTGTATTATAATTTGTGGTAAATCTAAGTATATTATTATGTATTTCTTAGTTACTTGAGATCTTGTCTTTCAAAATAAATAGAGTTATGTAGATATAAATCGAAACAAACCAAGATATACCTCCATTTTGCCCGAATATAATAGAGAAGTATATTTGAAGAACAACTTATAATTCCAAGACGTTTAGATAATTAAATAAAATGTATATGCTTAAGGCACAAACGTTGGGGACAAAGAAAAAAATTAACATCGAAATATATAATTGCGAGTGCAAACCAGAGTTTAATAAGAAGGCTGAAGATAGAGAAGAAGTAATACCTCACCCTTAAACCTCGAATCTTCACGCATTCTTGTAAGTTGAATAAAAACTTAGTTCGAACTTTCTAATGTATATCTACTTTTATCTTACACATGTCATTCTTTATTTTTAAGTATTAAGAAAAATGTTAAAGAGGCTTGTACTCCACGCTTAACAGCACAAAGTAGTTACAGAAAGAAGAAGAAGAAGTAAAATGTTATTTATGCGAAGGAATACGTGATAACATAAAATACAATTCCGATCGTAAAAATAAGTAATTTTACTAAAATTAATAGTTAGGCGCAGAGGATCTACCCAAAAGTCCGAAGACAGTAGCGAAGACCCTCGTCTCCTTTTACCCGGGAGTGATGGAAAACTCCGGGGCTCCTCCCTTAGGCAATATCTGGTTTCCTAAAGAGCTCCCCCCCCCTATCGACAACAACGTCAAGACGGGATGGAAGTGGATACGCCACTTACGCGCGTCAACCCCGCAGGGAAGACTACCGAAAAACCTCGGTGGGGCCGCCTAGTGATCGCACACCTTCTACTAGCTCTGCAGGCTAGTACCCAGTTCTTTTTAGGCAACCCTCTACCCCTTCCGGACGGCCGAAGCCTGGCCGGAGATACCCGATTTCCCGCGGGTGTCTGGAACACACTGCCCCTCGAGTGCAACCCAATCCGAACAATTCCCCGTCGGGAGGGGCTCGTCAGTTCTGCCGAGGTTCCTCTTCTAACGTCAGAGGTACCAGGAGTGCTAAGGGTCCGCAGCACCGCACCATGGCAGCTGAAGGGTATCGATCCCCTCCCCTACAGAGACTAAAATTAATAAGCAGTTCTAGTTAAAAGTGCCATAAAGGTTATGTTTATCTCAGACATTGTCAGTAAGGAAAAATGAGCGTCCGCGCCATGGCTGAGTGCTTGGAACGCTCGGCTCTTACCAAGGCAGCATGCGTTTGATCCCAGGCGACCGCAAAGTGAGGTTTGTGGGGGACAACATGGTACTGGGGAGGATTTTCTCCGGATCCTCCAGTTTCCCCGCCAGCATTCCACCGCTTCTCCATCATCGTTCCTATCACCTCATCTCTTTCTCTCTCGTACTTTCACTTCCGTCGTTGGGCTGATCACTCATCCCGGAATTTCTCTGATCAGGAAACCTCTGATCCCCAACCCGTTGCCTACGGTCCTCGAGGTTGCGCGGTTCAGAAGGCCCTATTCTTGTCCCATTTAAGGAAATACAACAATTCATTCATTAATTCAACAAAAGGTTAACATCTAATCCTTGTGTTTGAAGATTTAAAATCAAAGATTCAAGATTAGATTTATTGTGCATATTCCAAAGTTTTACAATTTACAACTTTAGGCTACATTCATTTGTCTTTGCCTTGTTGCTACCTTGGCTTACATGACACCCTGGTTTTCTGCTCTGCCAGGTAGCTCCTAATCTCCATGCCTTCTTGTTACTTAATTAGTCCCATTCTTCTCCCTCATCTTCCTTTCTTATATTCTTTACATTTCTCGCTCATTTTTCTTTTACTTTCTGAAAGAACTCACCAATAGTACTTACCTGCTTTTCCTCCCTGCCGTTAACATTTTAATAGGTACTATCCTATTCTCTACTTTCTCCCATTTTCCTCCCAAACCTTTTTTCTACATATTGTAACCTCCTCGCATTCTGTTACATAGTGTTCTATGCTTTCTTTTCCCACACACAATTCACAAATTCCCTTTCCCTACCTCTTATCCCTCGTAGAAATATTGTTCCTGTTCTCATCCAAGCTAGCCCTTCTCTCTCTTGCCTATTGCAGTAATCTACATATCCTTCTCGTCCCCAATTTCTTTTTATTTGCCTATACAATTGTAATGATTTCGTATTTTCTAAACTTGCCCATATTTCCTGTCATTCTATATCTTCTATTCTTCATTTTTAAATTTAAGACTGCAAAATCTCTTTGACGGTTTCTTGCTCCACTGCGTTTCCTTAGACGTTTTGTAATAAAGTTTTGATACTACAACATAGCAGTCAGGAATCTCTTTCTAAAGGCAAACATTATTAAATATTTGTAAGTGATATTAAGCTATGTCATTATTTATACTTTCGAGTAGCTTAAGATAGGATAGCGCAGTCCTGGGGTTAGCTTTCAGTCTCCTGAAAAATATAATAATAGCGCTAGTTATGCAAATAAGCTACATACTAACTCCTGATACGCCATATCACTCCCTGCTTTCTTTGTTAAGCTTTTTAAAATGCAAAGGCTCATTCCACAAGGTTTTATTAAAGAGTTCTTAAATTATAGATATACACTTCCTGTTTTCTCCTGGTTTACACAAGTAGAACATTGTATATGGAGTGTCCTGAAATTTTAGAGTAACAATGGCTAAATTTCGCGAATAAAACTGGACATTTTTAACTAAAACTGCAATATTTGTCTGGTAAAAATGAAACACTCTTGAGCACAACTGGAGAAACGTCTGAAATAATAATATCTATTCATTCGATTTTATTTAAAAGAGATTTACGTTCATTAATGATGAAAGAAACACTATATTTACACGTTACCAGCAGGATCACTAAAAGAAATTTGTCATTAGCATATTTTAATACCTGTCCTAATGGAAATTGATAGTGATATCTGGGCAATATTAATTTAAAACTTGATTGATACAACACAAATCTATACAACTTCTTAAAACGCTTCTGAAAATATATAGAAAATGGGGGGAAGAGAAGAGTATCATGCAGAAAGTTGCAGAAGGTTCTTTCGCATAATTAACAAAATATTTTCGATGAAAACTGTAGCCAAAAACTAAGGGATACCGAATGCTAGGGACGTTCTGTTGCGTTTGCTTAGTTTTTATAATAGATACTTTATGATAATGTTGCCAACCTTCACTTAGAACAAATCACATTAACGCAATAAACGTCACGAAATTCAATGTGTTGTTAAATTTCTAGTTTTGGTGTGCTATAGGAAATAAATGAAACATTTCCCGAATAGAGGCATTTTTAAAAATTGGCAAGAGGCAAACAACTCCAAATATGCGTACAAACTCCTTTTGCACAGTTTGTTCTAGCAGTCAAGTGAAAACAAGTGTTCATTATTCACACACAATTGTTTTTGTGATTGCCTCGATGGTTGAGAGTTAGCGAAATGACTTCTCACCCGGGGGTCCAGCCTTTGATCCTCTCCCCCGAAGAGTGAGAATTTTCTTTGAATGTAACTACCCCTACCCTCTAAGGGGTGTGCAAAAGTAGATATTAGAGTGAAGGTAACCTAACTGAAAAGGCTCAAAGTGTAAAAGCACACCAAACTTTTAAAGGGCTTCTGTAGGCAATGCCTTGAGTAGGGCATAGAAATAAAAAACAAGTATATAAACTTCGAATTCCTCTGTGTTGGAATGTGGCAATATAGTTCTTATTGATGGTACTACATGTAATATAAGTGGCAACTGATATCAATGGAATGCGATTTATCAAGGTTGCTTTGGCGTACAGTTTCTTTTGTTACTGTCCACACTATTACATTCCATTCAGTTTTATCTTTATTTGCACCAAATGCCGTAACACAGGGTTTCTAAGAAAAACGTAGCGTATTTCAGATGTTTACTTCAAACAGTTGTGAAATGCCGAAGTGCATCATACTCATCACTGGATAAAATAAAGTTCAAATCTTTAAAAGTATGCTTTATAACTTTCATTCATTTTCAAAAACTTTTGAGTTGATTTTGTGAACCAAGACACTTTTTTCTTTTTTAATTTACGTCCTCCAACGTGAATGAATTGGGTAAATGATGCTCAAATGAGTCCAGGGTCCATGAAGCTTAGAGTTACCCGACATTCTTCTTGAAGGATAAGGAAAAATCCTGGAAAAATCCTTATCTAGGTAACTCACCTTGACCGAGATTCGAACTCGGGACCTCTTGAACGTGAGGCAGACACACTACCATCTACGCTACTGAGGCGGGCAACCAACTCACTCCTGCAGTTAATTCACCTATCATGAACAGTTAAGAAACCATTTCATTTGCTTCTGTCAGGAGATCGATTAATTCTTTGGTTTAATTTGTAACTTTAATCTTCTGTGGTCATGATTGAGAGCTTTAATTTGAGAAATAACTGATGGTACTTAGATTTTCTTAACGTTGGATTTAATATTCCTTGCTATTAAAGACACTCGTGTTCACCCCCACAGACATACTCCCAAACGCTTCGAAGGATAGGAAATGATTCTGGTTCAAGAAAAGTCCCCCTCTACAGCCGGGAATGTAATACCGGACCTCTGGGTTTGGTAGCAAGAGGTATGGTTGAGCACAAAACCATAGAGCAGTTACGTGGATTAGAGTTTAACTGTTTAAGATAAAAGATGTTCCTGTCAAACTTACAGTTACCTTCTGTTGTTTTTGAACTCTGGAACGTTTCGATCACCTATAGGAATCATCTTCAGTGACCAACTCAAGGTACTCCTCAAAAGAGATCAAGGAACTTCTACCTGGCCACACCACAGATAGTTTTCAGTTGTCCAGGTCCGACGAGATCATCCCTTTGGTCGGGACTGGTATAATGGTATAAACCTTCCAGTTTCTAAACTTGGTATAGAACATCAGAAGATTGCTGATGGGCGGGGGTCACAATCCTCTTGGAAGAAGCAAGAGAATTCTACCATCAGTAGGTGCAGTAATGGTCCCTTTAGGTGATACAAAACGTTCCAGAGTTCAAGAACAACAGAACTTATGTGAGTACTCTTCAATATCAGCTACTCATATAAAACAAAAAACTATGTCCCACTTTAAATATTTTGTGGTATTTATAATTACAATTACCTACCACCTTCAACGACCGCGAAACCAAAACTTAAAATCTTCCTCTGTTCGATTAAAACTTCTGCCTAACTTCAATAGGTTGTATAATATACAGCATTGTTCTAACATTATCGTTAGAAAGGAGACACAGGTTTGACCCATTGCCTACTAAATCTCCATGAGGAAATGATGAAGCGAGAGATTATGAAGGACAAATACGTCTAACGGTATTAGGCACAACACAGCGAGGTCCCTAATGTTTCTAGATTGAGGATACCTGACACCGCTCCGATACCACCGCTATCCAAGTAGCGGACTAACAGAAGATTCCATACCGGTGGAGAAACACAGTTTCCTTTAAAATATATCACCATATGTACCATTAACCATTCAACCCACCGAGAGGATAGCCGGTACAACGAGAATGGAACCCGCGTACTCTTCGTAGCGAGGCTCACACGGTACGGTCTCAGCCTTCTTGCTCGGTAATTTCAGGCCGCCAGCTTTAGTTTACACTAGCGTATACCTACATATGTGCCAAAAGACGAACCTTTAAAATAAATACCTTTTCAGATAGTAACTGAAATTACATTTTAAACATTTCGAGTAAACAATAGTAATATAGATACAATAATATCATCCACATTTACATACACGAATAATATTTTCTAATTTTAAGGATACAAGAACGCTCCTGCCCTATCCCTAATAATTCTTATTAATTTCTCTATTCCCTATCAGGCTACTCAATCCATAAAAGACACTTGTAGAAAAGGGTCCATGTGCATTTGTGTCCGCAGCTATATCAAGAGTAGCACGTATTTTTCGAGACGTAAACATTCTGTGGGGAATAAAAATAAACATTGGTCTTCAAGAAGGGAATTAAACTAAAAAAAAAAAAAAAAAAAGATGAAAAGTGGGTACTAAATGGCAAAAGGGTAGAAGTGGTCAAAGTGGTTAATGAATTTGAATACTTAGGAGTAAGGTTGATTAACAATGGAAAGTGGGGAGTACACAGGAGAAAAATTGAAGCAAAAGGAAGGGCGGCAATGAATGGAATAAGAATACGCAAATATAAGCTAGAAATGACAACCAAGTGGTTAGAAAGAATGTATGAAGTACTAGTTGAATCCGAAATGTTGTATGCAGTGGATATCTGCGGGGTGGGGGCACAGAGGTAAACAAAACGGTGGACCGAAACTACAGAAGGTTTTGTTAAGAGCTACTAGGCTTACCAAAATCAGCACCTACGGAAGTAGCTTTAGTATAATTAGGAAAGTCAAGAAGAAATGGAATAATAATGGAAAGAATAATAAAATTTTGGTATAGGTGTTTGGCCAAAGAAGAAGGGGAAATTATGAAATTATGCATGAGACAGCAAAAAAGATTAAAGAACTCAAATAGTTGGTGGACAGAGATGGGAGGAATTATGGGAAAAATAGGAATGAGAGATATATGAAGATTAGAGGAAAGGAATACAAGCAATGTGGGTAAATTGGTAAAATTCAGAATAGAAGATATAGAAAGACAGGAAATATGGAGAAGTCTAGAAAATATGAAATCATTACAATTTTACAAGCAAATAAAAAGAAATTGGGGACGAGAAGCATATGTAGATTACTGCATTAGACAAGAGAGAGAAGGGCTGGCTTGGATGAGAACAGGAACAGTGTTTCTAAGAGGGATAAGAGGTAGGGAAAAGAGAATTTGTGAATTGTGTGGGGGAAAAGAAAGCGTAGAACACTAAGAAAGAGAATGCGAGGAGGTTGCAATGTGGAGAAAAAATGTTTGGGAGGAAGAATGGGAGAAAGTAGAGAGGAAGATAGTAGCTACCTATAAAAATGTTAACGAGAAGGGAGGAAAAGAAGGTAAGAAGTATTGGTGAGTTCTTGCAGAAAGTAAAAGAAAAGTGGGAAGAAATGTAAAGAATATAAGAAAGGAAGATGAGGGGGAAGAATGGGATTAATTAACAATGAGGCATGGAGGTTAAGAGCTACCTGGCAGAGCAAAAGACCAGGGTGTCATGTGCAGAAAGTAAAAGAAAAATGGGCAAGAAATGTAAAGAATATAAGAAAGGAAGAAGAGGGGGAAGAATGTGATTAATTGAGTATCAATGAGGCATGGAGGTTAAGAGCTACCTGGCAGAGCAAAAGACCAGGATGTCGTGTAAGCCAAGATAGTAACAAGGTAAAGACAAATAAATGTAACCTAAAGTCTTAAATTGTAGAATTTTGGAATATGCACAATACAATCTAATCTAATCTAAAATATCATATTAATTAATTACGATACAATCCAATGAATTAAAAATATCTTTGTGTGAAGCACAACTCAAAAATAAAATGCTAAAACATTGGATTTTATGTTCGTCTTCGAATGACTGGAGAAAAAATCGCTCCACTGCAAACTCTTTTTACATAACTCTTTTCCAGTATTTTTTATTTACTCACAAATAGCATAGACAATTTTTATTAAAATATCATAACTTAAAATATGTTCACGACATATAAAATGCTTATCTCCAATTCTCTTGGAAGAGCCTCTCAACATTCTTTATTCTGAATTGCTTTTGTGTAACTGGTAAACCGTAAGACATAGAAAAAACATAATGGCAGAAAAAGCACAGATTTCCTTGGAATACGCAAATTATGCCAAATAGCTCTTTTCTGAGGGTTCCTTTGATACTGGTTTCCATTTCCAATGGTTTTACTTTTTATCTTTCCAAACAAAATAATTATTTTATTTTACCAACTATAGAGTCATTTTCCTAGTTAATACAAAATATACGTCCACTAACTGAAAATGCTACTCCCCATTTGACATGGAATAAACAAATTAGGTTTATGGTAATGGGATAGCAAATGCTGGAGGGTTTATATCCTTAAGATCATGTTATCACGTACCATCTTTGTATTGACTGTACATGATGGTTAAGGGTGGGTATTCACGCAGGGGGTAAGTCGTGTAATCTCCGAGGTGAGGACTCGCTGAGTGTTATGATGAGTCTGAATGCTCCAGTCGTTTAACCCTCTCCCCTCCCCCACTGAAAACCCCTGGTACGCTGTGTGATTGGACTTCGACACACCGTTGCCAACTCTTGCAGGTACACCAGCAATTTCTGATCACCTCAGACAACAAGTATTTGTAAATTGAGTGCACATTTCATGAATTGCCTTTACAGAAATATGTAACCATTTAAATGGTAGTTTACAATCCTTACCTCATCAATGTTACACTCCTGAATTCATAACCCATTATCTCAAAAGTATTTAAATATCAGGTTGATATTGTGTATGTCCCAAAGTTACCGATCTACTTTTATCCAATATGTTTGTATATAAAGGAAGATATGCCTTTTTCTTCAATTATACCATCCCTTGGTCGACAAAGCAGGCATAAGAATTCTCACACAGTTGGCTGCAAGGAAAACAGTAAATAAAATATAGATATAAGCGAACATGAGTCACTGAAGGTTTGTAAAGCATTATTTTGTGACTGACTATACGCCAACAGATTAAACGAGGGATGGGGTCGTTTGTTATCTGCGACGTTATAACATAATCCCCTAAGAGTTAAACCCAATTTTCTCTTGTCCTAGCTTTAATGCTTGGGTAATTCTTTCGCCTCTTTTGAGCATTTATTTGTTTTAAAAATACCAAAAATTTTATCAACAGCAAAGTAGATCCATGAGCATTTACTGGTGTTTTATCATCTTATAGTATTTAATTTAACTAACCTGAGAAAAGGGGTCATTTGTAAATTCTGGAAAACATCTTCCACAGAGAAGCGTGTTTAAAGTAAATCATGAAGAAACGCAATTCTTATATGTTCTAAAACTAAAGAAAGAAAATAAAGGAAACACAGACACACTCAGGGACCCACGCAGAAAATGCTATATTTAATATTAATACCAATATATATATATATATATATAGTAAACGTTCTCCACATATACGCTACTGGTATCTTTCAGCTTATCTTTCAGTTTTTGTGATTTTTACTTTTTCTAATTCCGTAATATATAGCTGTTCTATTTTACCCAAACATTCCATACTGACATTGCACTCGAAACAAAAGTTTTGAGATTCCCTAAATAAAAAGGTTACTGTGTTAGTAAGTCGTTACTGTGTTTTCCTTCCTGGAAACGCAAAAAGGATGAATTTTGAAACCAACACATTGTGAACAGCCCTTACAAGATTTGGCAATTGTTTAACTTTACTGTATTCCACTGTTTTCATTGTACCTATAGTGAAAAACCGATTAAACTACTTCTATAAATGTCTATCATAGGCAAAATTGTAAGTCATACATCTCACACCATTAATTGATCTAAACGTACATAAATTATTTATTGTAATTATTTATTTTCTTATCATTTCTTTATAAAATTATTAACCTTATTATCAACCATTCCGCATTAACCTGTACAGATGCACTATTATCTGTGAGTTTATTAAAGTACATTTAAAGACGTTTAATTAATATCGTTAAATTCTCTATGATGTTCAGCTCTATTCTGCATTGATACGTTGGAGATAAACAGTTTGTTCCTCACAGCTGATACGAACAGAAGAGTAACGCGAAGAAATACAAAACGTTTTGTTTACACTAAGTCCGGTTCTAAGCCTATTACAGTGTCTGCGAACAGTTTCTTACTTTCAAATAGCTACGGAAGACACCTTCATCCTTAAACGTCTCTGTCGCTACTTCTCCAGTTGTTTATCGAGTATCCCCTTCAAATTCCTGCTCCCTTACATTCCAATAAAACACACAGCTTATTTGCCGCTTTCCCACACGATCTAGCATTCCCTTTCTTCGATTGTATTGTGGGAGGATGTTCGAAAAATGGCTTCTACTTTGGTTTATAAATCTTTCTCGCTACTAGACATGGTCCATGCTGAAGGTTGCTTTCTCAAGCGAGTAGAATACATGGGAAAATTATACTCTTGCATTGTTCTTTCAGTTACAAACTTCACATGATTTGTACGGTAATAGAATGTAGACAGATTTAACACACTGAGTATAAATAAGTTGTTTTATATACGATATTGCATATACAGTTAGAAACATATATTTACGTTGATATTCTATTGCTACTTTAGTAGGTTATAGAAACGAGAAAGTACAAACCGACGTTGGAGGCCTCAACGATGCTTTTTAATTCAAGGTAGACAAGCAAGTCCCCTGGGGAGAGATTTTGAAAAAACTAATCTGAGTAACCCACCAATCCAAATCAGCCGCGCTTACCTTATAAGAATTTGAAAATTCAAACATACAAGGAATGTGTCCAAATGGTTCATTCTTCACAAAAAAAGGATTTAACATAAATTGTCCGATAGGACCTGAAGTTTTCCTGGCCACGAATATACCCAAGTTCTTCTAGGGAGTGAAAAGACGATTAGGAATCCACGTTTCGGGTGTATGCATCTCTCCCAACATCATAATGTAACCTGAGAAGTCTGGGCTGGCAGAGCACTGTTTTGATAACGACCATAGAGCTAACTTTTGGGAGACGATCATCTTGGCAAAATGCAACAGTTACTGGGAGCGGAGAAATTTAAGGAGGCTTTGGCCATTTCCTGCGAGAGGAGCACGCCTAATCGTGATGCTGGATTTCAGTTCAGCTCCTCTTGGAAACCGGCCTTAAAATGGAAATGTGTCGACTTAAGAAGCACAGATCAATACAGCTTGATAATCAAGTTAAGTAGTTACGTTTCCTTGACCCAATTAATTTTCTATACTCACACTATCTCCTGACATTTAATTTACTGAAAACAGTCTTTTGTTCAGTAATGCAAATGTTGATAGTGTTTTGTCTTTATTTTTGTATTATATCCAGTGATTAACTTGTGATTATAATATTTAATAAATATCCTGATGATGGTAGAGATGCACACTTCCGAAACATCGATTCCTAAACGTCTTTTCACCTGGCTTGCATCCAGAGAGGAATTTGAGTATAAATTGTCCGGTTGACAAAAACTACATTTTTCTGGAGGAAAGCAAACGTACTTTCAGGATCATTTCCAGAAAATTCAAGATATATATTTCATTAGCCGTGAAAATATCTTAAACTTATGGTATTTTAATGAAATTCATTAGAACTATTTTTGAGGAAATAAATAATTTTGAAAAATGTTCCATGTAAGCGTTGTCTGTTGATATTTTCATGTCATATTCTTCAAAGATATTGAACATAATACACAGGTACACATTCAGATATATTTTTATGCAACGTTTTCTTTGGTTTCAAGTTGTCTGAAAACATAGATTACCAGCGAAACCTCTGAACCGAATTATGGAATAATTATACTAATAATATTAGAGATTAATAATAATTAGAGCCCGGATTTCTAAGCAAAATGCTTATAAATGCTTTTTTACTGAACTATAGAGTTTGCTAATTTATTTTATGACTTTCAATTAAAATAGCTTAATTTATCCAAATTTAAAAGTAAATGTTTACTCCTAGCCATAATTTTATCATTCAGACAATACATACTTATTAGTGTAAAAGGGGGAAACTCCAGGATGTTGTGAAATAACAGGTATAGTTCAAATTACATGAGAAGCTTGGGCACGCCGCCGAATATCAACACGTGATTTTTTGTTTTTGTTTTTTGTAATTTACGTCCTCCAACATATCGGACGGTGAATGAATTGGGTGAAATGATGCTCAAATGAGTCCAGGATCCCTGGAGCTTAGAATTATCCGACATTTGTCTATCAGGATAAGGGAAAACCCCGGAAAAATCCTTATCCAGTTAACTCACCCTGAACGAGATTCGAACGTGGGACCTCTTGAATGTGAGGCAGACACGCTACCATCTACGCTACCGAGGCGGGCAAACTACACGTGGTTGGTGAATACTTCGCTTCCGAAGCTGTTAGGGCACACCTTGCTGGATCAGTCAGTATTCTTGCTTAAGAAGAACAAAGGATGGATGTTATGAGGTGTATATGATCGGTCACGTAGTAAGTTGAGAAATGTCACCCACAAAAACACCTCAATTGGCTTTGTTGCTCATATACGTAAACGAGTTTGGAAGTGATATTTTTAGCTAATGCAGTAGGGTAGTATTTTGTTTGGTGTGCGCAAAAAGTGTTTCTTCAAAGTAAAAATATGTTCACTGTATTGAATATTAACACAACACGACGTAAGGAGAGGGTTAAGAATTAATCTAAGCCAAATCAGAAACTAAGTACAGGCATTCTGGGCAGAAAATTGAGTTCAAGTGATACATTTTTTAAAGACTTGTGTTAGCATTAGTGATTTTGGACATTCCATTGTGGAAATTAAATAATGAGCAGCTTCGGAAACTGTTAGAAAGGTACACAAACAGAAGGGTGCCGGACGAAGCTACATTGCGTGTTTTCAAGAGGTAATTTGGCATCTTCGGGATCAACTAATAAACGAAAAAATAAGATGAAACCACAGATGCAGCGGGACGTACGTATGTAGTGCTTTAGTTGGTGCTATGAAAGCAGGTAGTAGATGATATCAGCTAATATACAAGTACTTGACCGAGTAGATCATTCACCTTTTGCAACAATTTTCAATGACTCGTTAGCAATCTTGTGGTCTGAAGGGACACAGTGTGACAATGTATTGTTATTTTCCAATGATGCTACTCCATTGTTTGTTAAAGCAGGACCTGGATTAAAAGTATTTATCCCGAGTTAGTTCACCTGACGGTCTTGCTCATGTTTACGTCGTGTCGCTGAAGCAGTTAGGAGCCAATGAAGAGACGTGGATCTAAGTCGCCGATTAGAATTCAAAATTTCCACGAAATCCTTCCAAATTTGTCTTTATTTCCTCAGTTAGTTTTAACTCGATTAAAGCCTTTAGTTTTGATAAACTTACGTAAGGTAAGAGTTCTAAAATAGTATTTATGATTACATTTAAATTTTAATTTGCTTATTTTTGGTGCTTTTTTTCTTTTATTTTTCGTGCTTGTATGCTTGCTTATTTCGCCATTTGATTGTGTAAAATCCGGGCTATAATAATAATAATAATAATAATAATAATAATAATAATAATAATAATAATAATAATAATAATAATAATAATAATAATAATAATAATAATAATAATAATAATAATAATAATAATAATAATAATAATAATAATAATAATAACAATAACAATAACAACAACAACAACAACAACAACAACAACAACAACAACAACAACAACAACAACAACAACAACAACAACAACAATAACAATAACAATAACAATAACAATAACAATAATAATAATAATAATAATAATAATAATAATAATAATAATAATAATAATAATAATAATAATAATAATAATAATAATAATAATAATAATAATAATAATAATAATAATAATAATAATAATAATAATAATAATAATAATAATAATAATAATAATAATAATAATAATAATAATAATAATAATAATAATAATAATAATAATAATAATAATAATAATAATAATAATAATAATAATAATAATAATAATAATAATAATAATAATAATAATAATAATAATAATAATAATAATAATAATAATAATAATAATAATAATAATAATAATAATAATAATAATAATAATAATAATAATAATAATAATAATAATAATAATAATAATAATAATAATAATAATAATAATAATAATAATAATAATAATAATAATAATAATAATAATAATAATAATAATAATAATAATAATAATAATAATAATAATAATAATAATAATAATAATAATAATAATAATAATAATAATAATAATAATAATAATAATAATAATAATAATTAGTAATGATAATGATAATAATAATAAATAATAATAGATAAATATAATGTGTTAGTGTGTTTATGTGTGTGAACAGAATAATTTAAAAACAAAAGTCAGATAAATAAATAACTTGGTATTAAAGCATTTTATATTAAAAATGCAAAAGACGTCTTAATCAGCCACATTAAGAGAAACCGAAATTACGTTAAGTGCAAATGATTCTTATATGTAAACTTAAATGTAATTTTGCCGAGACAGGAGTAGATTAAGTGCTAAAGGGCAAGACATAAAACGAGAAGAAAAATAATGTGCAGAAAACGAGGCGCTGTTAGCGGAAGATGAAACGACGTAATAAAACCGAAATATTCACCCCAAAGGAAGACAAACAACATTCCGGGTGGACAAAAGTGTTGAACAGAAATGCGTCACCCCTCACCCCCTGGCCAGAGGTCAGCACAGAGGTCGCACCGAACACTGTGGGAAAACTGCCGCCGCCAAGGGTGGTTCGGTGTCCACAGCATTTTTATCATAAAAAGCGCGGCGGGCGGAGAGCAAAAGGGTTAACGCCCACCTAAAGGAGCATGACCCCCTTAAAAAAAGAGCAAGTGGGGTCAAAACATGCACCATTTGGAAGAACGGGCGTGGGGACGTTTAATATGTATCCTACTGAGGGATGGGGCTGAAGCTGCATAGTTCAAAAAGTTTGCGGTACCACCTGTCCATTGTAATTTAGTTATGTGCTACCCACACTTAATCCGTAACCTAAAAGTATCACTGGTGCCATTTACCATACGTAAATATATACATATTTTGCTTGTCAATGATGCGGACAATTACCTGGACCGTATCAGAACCAGCGGTGTTCTGGAATTTCTCCATATTTGTAAATACGTACGAGATACTGGCATGAGGCGGTCGCTTTTAAATATATTTAAAGTATCATCGGTATAGGCAGGATTTGAAACTGGGAGCATTAGATCAGCACTGCAGCAACTAAGCCTTCTACGGCAACACATTTATTACGAGGACTGTTTAATAAAGAATGATCAAAATTTTTTACAGCCATAATTTTTTGCACTAAAATTTAATCGTATTATGTTCTTAATGTGAAACAAACACGCCGTAGAAGTTTCACTGTTGGTACTCCTGGTTCCCGTCTGTGATAACCCAGCAATTTCAGAACGGTTCAGTATCGCCTACAGCTGAACTGGAAGTGACATGCAGTTAAAATTGATGTTAGAGGAAAATCCGGAGTTTCTTTCAAACGTAATCACTGTTGATGAAACTTGGCTACATCATTTTGATCCTGAGAGCAAACAGCAAAGCTCTGTGTGGAAATCTCCTCCATCATCAACCTCCAAAAAGCAAAAGTGATTGCTTCTGATGGGAAAGTTATGGTCATCTCATTCTTTGATATTCATGGAATGGTTTATCAGCATGTTGTACCTGCACACACATCAGTAACTGGACAAGACTACAGGGATGTCCTGAAGATATTGCAAATCCAAATGAGGAGCAAAAGACCATATTTCCGTGAAGCAGGCTGGATGTTGCACCACGATAATGCGCGGCCGCATATTGCCAATGTTGTTGCTGAATATCTTGCAAAAATCAACGTGAAGTGCGTCCCTCACTCTCCCTATAGTCCGGCTTCATAGTTAAACCCCTATGTTATTCAGATAAATTGATGGAAATAATTATTTCTTCGCCCTGCAACCGCACGAAGAGCGGGAGATCCGTGGTTCAAATCTCAGCTATGGCATTGAATTTTTCAGTCTGGCTCTACTTATTCAAAGCTTAGCCTACATACGGCTAGTGTGAAAGAAATGATTATTTCCATCAAATTGCCATCATCTTAGTGCTAGCAAATGCAATGGTTAAGGCCACAAAAATATTTATTTGGCATACATTTTGTTCTTAGCTGAAATCTACGTTTTTGTGTGATTACGTATATTCTATCCATCTCCTAAGCATACAAAAATAATTCATAATGCTGAGGTCTTAAGGGGCTTTTTCTTCAATAAAGTTGAAAATATTTAATTTATTTGCTATGAAGTTTCCTTAAGGGG
This sequence comes from Mantis religiosa, assembly GCA_030765055.1. Classification (NCBI taxonomy): domain Eukaryota; kingdom Metazoa; phylum Arthropoda; class Insecta; order Mantodea; family Mantidae; genus Mantis; species Mantis religiosa. The sequence goes on along the minus strand of CM060955.1, from coordinate 138,276,366 downwards.
GGACGTATGCAAATATTCAGGGTCTTACATAAATAGCCATAACATCCAAAGTTTTCAAGTTAGGGAAGTGAAACTTAGTATGCTCATTTAAAATAATACAGTTAGTATGCACAATTTTTTTCATAATTTTCTATTGTTTATAACTAATGCTACATATTTTTCTATATGCAGAGATATTTACAAACTTAATCCCATTTTTTTTTCAAAATTCACATATGCTATCCTTCTGAAATTTGGTATGTTATTTTAAAACACACTAAAAATGAATTTGTTGGATTTAGATTCCTTATTGAAGCTGTATAGAATTGAAAAAATGTTAATCATATGCATCCTTTAAAAATTAAAATAATTTCATATATTTTGTATCATCACATTCTATCTGGAGCTTAATCTTAAATTATAGAACCAACAAAATGTTCATCGTGGCATAACAAAGCTGTGTGATAACTTGCATCACTGTACATGAAGTAGTTTGAGAGAAAAATGGGTTGAAGTTGTAGAAAATGCAAGTTACGGGGAAAAGCAATTAAAAAGACAATAAGTACTATTCAGTTTTCCATTTAATTTTAAGTCAGAACTTCCCATATCCATAGTCTGTATCCTCAATCTGGTCTTCTTCAGCCCTTCTTTTTAAATTCCTCTTCTGTCTTACTTCTTTCTGCATTAATTTCATAGTTCTTTCTGCACCAGTGATGCGAATGTTGTCGATACTCTGCAAAATTGTTTCCATAAACACACCAGGTTGATACCATAACTGATGCATAACTTTCTTTCTGCCAACATTCCCATCATTAAACACTATTGGAGCATCAAATGTAGATATTTTCACCACTATGGAAGACAAAAATGATGTTTTGGGACACCTTTTCCATATCAAACTGTTGAGGCTTTCATTTTGGTTTTGTGTCTCTCCATAGATATTCTTTAGCAAGTCTGGGTGTGCTAAGAAGTGGTAGGTGGGCTTTATAGATTCCAAGACAGCTGATGGAAGACTATGTGTTGCTACCGTGCTACTATGCAACACTAGGGCATTTAATTTTTTAAAGGTACATACAGACCACGTACAGTCATAATATTTCGGTGTTTGATAGCTAACACTATATACTATTTTACAAAACAATAAAACAATTAGATTTTTTGAACATTTTCTCGTACGTCCCTCCTTAAACATATAGCATCCAAAGGGTTAGAGCTATTTATAGAAATGAAAAATTACCGAAAAAACCCATGTATAGAGTAGCTTAGGGCTTGAGTATTTCATTTATAAACATCTGTAACATGTGTAACATCTTTGGTTGAGAGTCAACTTAAATACAAAGTTTGGTGTTTTAAAAGTTTTAATTTTTGAGTTATACTATACACAAAACACAATTATTTTAGTGATTAAAAGAGCCTAGAACATATCTCTTAGTTAAAATCTTGACTTTCTCGGTAGAATACAGAACTTTCATTACCTCCCAGTAGAGAGAGCAATAATATAAAATTATACATTTTCTTAATTCTCAACATTAGTGTATTTATGTAGCGAGAGAACAGAAATACAAACTTCAAAGATTGCTTGAGAAATACCGAGGTTCTCAGACAGTACAAGAACGTGCAGAACTGTTTTCACAAGAGCGGTGCTGTCATTTGAAGTCATTCAGAGGTGCGTAGTCATAAATGTGTCATTTGCTCCGTCATTTACAAGTATAAGCGAAAGTTGAAAGAATTTTACCTGTTCGTTCACACCTTTCCCATTGTCACTTCGGATACCTTCCTTTCCTATCTTCAAGGACAATTCTTTTCAGGCTATCCAACCTTAAAGTGTTGTAAATTTACTGGAAATGTTTGTAAATACTCATACAGAGGAGGTAGAGGTAGATAAATTGGTTCCCGCCCTGTCAAACATCCCGCAATAATTCACACATCTCAAAAATATCATGGACATCGCGATGTATTTACAGGTGCATCAAAGATAGTTATTCCTTAAAGTGCATAATGTGTGCAGGTATATTTTGGAATAATCTGTCACAAAACAAGTAATTGCATGGTTTATTGCTACTATTTTACGGTAGTCAAATAAGTGATTTATTCTATTACACAGGAGGTATAGTGCGATCCATATAAACCTGAACCATTTAAATAGGCCATAACTTTTGAACCAATAATAGGACACATGTGCAACTTAGGGAGAATATAATAAACAATTGAGAGATTACATTACACTATTCACAACTCGGAGAAAATGTTGGAAGTGTCCTCCATCAGCATCTATGGATCCTTGGTCCCATTTTCTTTGATACGACTGTAGACACTGAAGTTTATATGGGTAACTTCAAGACTTTTGTGGAGCAGCTGAATGATATTGAATTTTTTTATTTATCCACATTTATTGAACCCTATTTTACACAGTGGTATATTAGGGTTAGAGTTAATACATATAAATATACAATTTTAACAAAAATCTTTTAAATACTAGAGAAGGAAGAAAATATGTTTTAATCTGATGCATATTAATTTAAACTATTTCAAACGTTTAAGCACTGAGTTTATAAACATCATGAAGTACTTATACTGTTGTGGCTTCATTAGCAAAGATGTGAGCGGAGCAGAAAATTCAGTTCCTAGAGAGTCTAGCTTGAATATTAATTCTTGTCTTTCTCTCCAGAAAATGGGACAACAGAAAAGGAGATGAACCACAGTTTGAAATTCTTCACCACACATGCACTTGGGGTTGGATTTTAAGTGAAAGCGTGATAAGTATTCACCAAATTTACCATGTCCACTTAAAAATTGTGTCAAAACAAAATTTGATATAAGAGTTTCACATTTTCCTCTGTCATATACATTAGGGAAAGATAATGTTTTTGTTAAACTTCCATTTGGAGTTGTTAGCCATTGTTGGTTCCATTCTTCAACAATATTTTGATGTATTATTCTCCTTACAGTAGAAATAGGACATAAAGAGTATGTCACAGGAAGATTGGATTCCGCAGCCTTCTTAGCCAAGCAATCAGCTCTCTCGTTACCTAAAATTCCACTGTGTCCTTTAAGCCATCCCATGCAAATATGTCCTGGATGGTTTTGAAGCAAGGTTCTGATTTCATGTGCTAATGAATTTAAATGGCATTTATCATTAATAGGGAGTAGAGCTGATTGTGAATCACTAAGAATACGGGCACTGTTCCCATTAACAGTACACCATTTTATAGCTTTTTAATTGCTAAGAGCTCCGACTGGAATACAGAGCATTCAGGTGACAATTTAAACATGGAGTGAGTTAGTTCCGTTTGGTTTTCATAAACAACAAAAGCACATCCTACTGCAGATACATTATCTTCAAATTGGTAACGCGAACCGTCTGTATATATGTAATAATCATGAAAATTACATATTTCCTTTAAACAGGTGACAAAACTTGATGGGTGTCCTGCTGTGGTAGGATGCTCCGGGATTTGTAGTTTTAAGTGAGACAGATAAGACGCACATTCACGTTCATGTCTTAAATTCGTAATAGTTGCTGTTGATAAACCACTGAGAGCCAAAGGTTCGATGTTAGCTATAATCTGAGCTGCATCAGTGGAGATTGTACGATATCCTCGAATTATGCGAAGGAGGAATCCCCTTTGAATTTGTGCAAGTTTTTTAACTGCCCACTGTTTATTAAGAACATCCTGGAATGCAGATACACCATACAAAATTAGGGGCACTACAGCACCTTTATATATAATTTTAAGAATACTAGAATTCAGACCCCAGGTGGGTCTTGTTGTTGTTGCGGGGGCACCAATGATATTCAATTGAGAGAAGGTTACTTCCAGCAAGATGGAGCAACGTGTCATAGTCTAATGATACCATGGAACTTGTAACCAGTTTCTTTGATAATCAAATAATCTGAAAAGGTCTATGGACCCCCAGATCCCCGGACCTAACTTCAGGATTTTTTCTTGTGGGGATAGTGTGTACAAGAATAGGCCACGGACAGTTGGTGTTTTCATGGAATCCATTTGAACCGAAATATATAACACTGGTGAGGATACTGTCCGTAAAACTTCAAAGAATATGATGAGACGAGTGCAAATATATATAGATGCTGGTGGAGGACACTTCCAACATGTTATCTTAGATGTAAATAGTGTAATGTAATCTCCCAATTGTGTATTATTTTCTCCCAAAGTTTCAAGTGTGTCCTATTATTAGTTCAAAAGTTATGGCCTATTGAAATGGTTCAGGTTTATATGGATCACCCTATAGAATAGGGTACACAACGAAAGCATCGAACCCAGGACGTCCGAATGGTCGTCGTCAGGTTACCGCGGTGCCACTTCGCCCTTTTCCAACTACGTAGAAACATTATTACCCTATCCTCCATTTGTTACTATATTTAAAGGTGAAACTTATTCATTGTTGCCGCATCAGGTATTTAAACATTCTTGGACTGTTCTGTATGCATAAATGCCTTGGTTATGATAACTTTAAGATTAATGTTAAATAAGTATATTTTCGCGAATAAAAATGTATTTACCACATACGTCCTATGACTATTTCACTCAGTCACACATGAGGTGAACAAATTCGTTTCAACCAATCACGGTTCTGATTCACTCAAATTCATCTGATGTGATAAGCATAGCTCCTTTACACAAAGTGTGACCAAATGCGTTTGGTTTTCTTCCAAACCACATAGTTTATGTTACAAATCAATATAAATATTTCATGGCATGCCCATCGCCGTTTATATCATGCGATTCCACCCCATCCTTTTGCAGTACTTGTATTACTCTAGAAAAGGTTTCAGGACACTGAAATTCTGCTCAATGATTTTCAAGAATTCATTTAGTTAGAGAAATATTTAATAAGTGCTGTCCAGTTCCAAAAAGGATGGGACTGACCTTATATCACCTGCTACAATTAGATATAAGAATTAGTCTCTCATAACAGCAATTTAAGATGATATCTGCTTTAAGGAAAAGTTAATACGCCATAGCAGGACCGATTTGAAGTAAGGAAAGATAATTTTGGAAGTTGTCCACCTGGTGTAAAGTAACGTTACGTTACTCGCGACTCGTTGTGGACTGGGCGGAACCTCTTCACTGATGAGGCATGATGACAGCTTTGCATGACCGAAATTACACGCTGCGGTAAGGCGAGCTTTATGAAAAGGCTCCCCGGTAAACTCCTAAAGACTACGTTTCGACTTAATCACCATTATAATGGGCAGCGTTTCCCCGTACCGAGTATCCTCCATTCCAAGGTGTCAGAAACGGGTAGGCAATCTACATGATGACCACTTCATAACATCCGTTCACACGCATTTTACCTTGTTGGTTGTTGGGCCAGCCCCTGTTCCACTTTCATCTCGGGCTACTGCCTATTGCTTTAACGTTGCATTTCATCTACAATTTCCTTTCTGATTTACCTAAAACAGTAACAGCAATGAAGATGGTGATGATGGTGATGATGGCGACCCGGGTAATCCCCCGAAATAACCTATAGGTCAGGTAGGTCGGCCACGGGAATTGAACCAAGGCCTCCCAAATGCGGACTACACAGGCACGTATTTAGAAGTCAGTTTCCGGGGGGGGGGGGGGGTCCAAAAATCTACGTTGAATTATTTGCTTTTAATAAATAATTAATCAGGGATGTGTTATTTTCATGTTAGTAAAAAATAAAAACATGTGCAATATAGTCAAATGACTTTCTCCACCCAAGCTTCTACAAATTGTTCTTAGAAAAGTTTGTTCTTGTCTTGTTTCTTTGGATAGAGTGTGTAGAAGAGCCTTGCACATTGCACATTTTTTGTTCTTATACCTGGGATAAAGTGATATAAGCATTGACCAGATATTTAAAAAACAAACCACTGATTGGTGCATTTGAAGTATTAGTTCTCCTTGAATGAAAAAGGGAATAGGAACTTAGAGGTTGAAAATTACATACCTTTAAGTAGATATCTGGGAATTCTAATCAACAAATTATATAATATCGGAATTGGTTAACTTTGCAATACATTATTGTAATTGACATTATTTGTGTATTTTAACGAGTTCTACTGCTTTGCTGTAAGGTTTCGTTTATCTCTTAAATAACTTCATTTCTGCCTAACAGTGAATAGAGACGTAAGATGAGGAGCTTGAATAAACTTTTTCGAATTATTTTAAACTAAGTCTTATTTCAACTATTTACTGGACCCCTCCCCCCTTAAATACGTCCCTGACTGCAGACGAAACTCCGTCAGCCAACCCACTCGGCTTCAACACCTGGTGAAAATCGCCCACACCCAAAAACGTTCGAACTCGATGAGTTTGAAAAGCGTGTTGTGTGCAGAACGTTCCTCGAGTTTTATGAACAGAGAAGATAAGTTCCTACAGTACGTTAACTCATAAATTTTGTTTAAAAAATTTTGAGGAAGAAGGACACATTTTGGAGAATACTTAAAGGCATGTGATATCGATTTCGCAAGAGAAAAATGTATATCGGGTTACTTACTCTGAGCTGTTGTTTTGATGGCCAGACTGTATTGAACTATATTCCCGCCCTCTCTGGCTTCTCTAAACCGAGCCATGCTACACTAGCATCTTCCCAAACAATTGCATTCATTCATCAGCCAGCTAGTGCAAACATGTATGGTGGAGGGCGATGGACTTTCTTGGCGGCAAACACTTTTAGGATGGCTTCCTTCGAAAGGGAAATAAAGATGGTGGCCCTATATCGTTGCTTCGCTGCATCTAAAGAATTTCAAGCTTGTTAAAGAGGTATTTGAGCAAAATTAAGCAGTAATTTCACACTCGATATAGACTGAGACGCTGTCAGTCCTTAGATTAAAATAAAGTAACTGTACCCCATATGGCCTACCTAAGGATAAATATCTTTTTACATTTTTGTGAATGGCAATAAATTATTGCGTGTGCTTACAATATAAGGTTCATCAAACTGGACATGTAATATTATGATGTGGAGCAACTGAAATAATTACACAAGCCACAATAACAAATATACAAAAAGATTAGTTTTCGGCATATTGAGTGCACTGTAATCTCAATATGGCCTATTTAATTTCTGTTACTAGCACATATAAAATAATTCAGGCTGTTTACTATCATCATATAATATAAACTGAACTTTCACCTCCGGCTATGGGCTGATCCCCCATCCTGGAATCTCTGATAGAGTTACTTCTGATTCTCAATCCATTGCCTGCAGGCCTAGGGTTTGCGCGGTTCAGAAGGCCCTATGCTGCACTTAGGAACTACAGGAATTCATTCATTCATTAATACTGAGATTCCCTATGTGACAAAGATTTTAAGGATTTTTTTGAATAGCTGCTCCTGTTGCAATTGCACAAGAGACAGTTACATTTTCTCTATGTTCATTGCCAATTATGTGTACTCTGCGCGCATCCTTTTTTGCGAGTACCCTTGGTTCTTTGTGTAAATTCAGTCTGCAACCTTTCTCATCCAATGTTAAAAAGTCCTGCAGGATTTCCAAAAATACCAATTTCTTCAAGAAGAGTTTTAACCTTTTGAAAATGGTCTTGAACAAGTACTTTGTTTAACTTCTGTATCCTAGCTGGATTAAGAGTTTGGGATTTTCTATAAGTTTCCTTGCCCACTTGCTTAACATCAGAAAACTTATGAGTAGTATTATTTTTATTGCAGTATCTGTAGACACATAATCTTAAAATGTTAGTTGTTATTGGATATCCCACTTCTGCCAACCACATACGTGCACAGAGTTCACCAGTTTGTTCTCCAGACAAAGTAAATTTTAGCCCCAATTTTGCTTTTATTTTACATCCAGATTTGACATACCTACGGAAAGTTCTTCGTAGAATAGCAAATTCTTTTTCTGCTTGATAGTCCGACATTTTTGTCTTACTGATGGCTTGCACAGCTTTTGTTAGGTCATCTAGACTCCATCGATCGCGTATCGTATCGTGATTTGAAATCAGTACTACAGAAAATAAATAAAACAGTTATCAGTGAAAGTCTATACCCAATATGGCCTGCTATGGTTAAAATGTATACTCAGTATGACCTAATAGGCCATGTTGAATGCACATTACAAGCAACTCATTTCACACATATAGCTACACAAATGTTGATGCATTCATAAAAGTTATTATATAATTTAAAACAGGAGAGTTACATGAAGTAATTGACACGGTAACGCGTTTGTAGAAAAATTCTAATGTATCAGTAACACAACAAGCTCACCTGCATAAAATAATAACACTTGGGCAGCAAACAAATCTCAACTGTGAAATGGCTGTTAGTCACTGCACACTGGGTGTAACATAGAGATAATTGAAATAGCTTACCAAACGTGAATGAGCAGCCATCTAGGAGATTACCGTCATAGTTACCAAGAAATAGCGACTAGGCCATAATGAGTAGCAGGCCATATGGGATACAGTTACCTTACATAAATCTTCGTGTATGTTTAGCAGCTGTTTTCAACACTATTCTTGCGGGTATATAGACAAAGTATGGGTGAAGACGAGAAAAATTAAAACTAGAATAACTAAAGAACAAGGAACTGAAGTACTAAAGGCAAAGAAGAAAACAGGAAGCCCAGAAGAAGCCCCTGTGAACCTGCGCAGTTGGACTTCGCCTCGAGTGGGAGTGTATTGTTTAATGGCGGGCACCTCGCCTAAAGCCGGTCCGCTACAACACAAGTGTACACATAACAACAAACAGGTGGGAAGTCGTCTATTGTTTTCTCTCAGAAAGACTAATCGTGCGAAAACACAAATTCAATCAATTACATCACATTTCTTTACGTCATACGGAAGTATGCCAAGGAAATTGATGTATTACTCGCACAGTCATTGCGTTCCACCCAAACATTTATTACTACTCTCTGTATAGATTGTAGAGGAAATAAGTATATTTCACCCAAAATTTCTATACCAAAATTTTGTTGGATTTATAGGTTATGAGGCTCGGAAATGAAAGACAATATATATTTTCTGAGAATTCTGCCTGATTTTCCAATTTAGCGACGATTTTCTAATTACTGTTGACAGTTTACTGATCTCTAGTACACGATATAGACTTAATGACGACTTTGATAGCTGTAGTATCATTAAAGTTATATATTTAGATGATTTAATATTTAAAAAATTATATTGACCACCCTGAACACCAAACTCACGTTTCTAAACTGTCTAATTGTACGTATACTTATCCACATCAAAATACACACTTTTTAATAGTACACGTGTGTATTATATTCTTCAAACTTCAATGGTCTCATCAATTGTAGGAATTGATCAAATAAATTGAGTACTTATGGATACTAAATGCCATGGTTATTAGCGTCCAGTTCCATATTGGGCATCTGTTTGCTCAGATGTTGCCTTTCCAGGCTTGAGATTTCACATCTAGGACACAGGATCGTTTTACATCCCATGCTAAGGTATTTAATCATGCAAAGTGCCATCCTCTCTATCGGGTTTGAACCTATGTCTTTGGGAATCAACCATATGCATGTTAGTAAAACGTGGTGCATCATACCTTAGGTCCCATTTAGTAAACAAGACTACATGGAAACTAAATGGTAACCTTTGTTAAAAGATAAGCAGGTCGAATGAAAACATAGATGGGGAAATAATAATAAGATAGATTCTGACTGCAAAAGGGGAAAAACTGGGAAACTATTTGAGTATATTTAAAGAGAAATGGGGAAAAATGATTAAACAGGAAATAGAATTAGAGAGAGACATAGAGAAACATTATAATAACCAATATAACAAAGAAGCAAAGACGTAATAAGCAATACAGAGAATTGTCAATACATAAAAAGCCAATAATTGCCTGTATTGGCATCCAAATTAATAGGTATATGTACGTAGGAAATCAAAAAAGTAAAAGAACAGACAGTGCTATAAATTAAATTAATTTTTATTAAAGATAAATTGTATATTTAACCCCAATTCACGCATATAGGATCATGTTACATCAAATTTCCTTTATGTATTTGCATATATGGGCAGATTAACAGGAGAAAAATTATATAGCCGATGACACTGCAAGCTAGTAAGAAAGGACAAATTTGAATGATTAAACCTCTATTTGCAATTTAATTTCAAGAAAGCCACATAAACTGCAAGTTCTTCATCGGTTTTCGAAACGCCACAATAATATGCATGCACAAAAAATGAAGAGAAGTTTGTGAACATTAGAGAGAATGGACCAAAGAGAGATACATGGAGGATAGATAAGGATTAATTCAATTAATGTATCAATAACAGTTAATAGTTAAGTTTTATTTCTCCTGTAGCAGTGAAATGAAAACCTGCATTTCATTAGAACTTGTTTTATTGCATGTAGTTATATAATTACAGAGATATTATCTCCGCATTGTATTTAAAGACACAAGTGAAATCTGACTCAATTTAAAAATAATTATCATCTTTATGTTCAAAATAAGCTTCAATTTTACATATGTATTTTGTTTCCCAGAGTGCTTTATAGTTTCAACAATTGATCATTAAACGCCTGAGAGAGAAATATCTTTAAATGTTAACAAATTGTTCTGGAATGTGTGTATATGCAGGATCGTTAAGCCGAGTCGTGATGCACTGAATAACCATTCAAAACCAGCGACTGCATTCCTGTAGTACGAAAGGCGGGTCGAGCCTAAACAAAGTAACTGATGTGATGGCAAGCTTCAGTACTGGAGTTACGTTTGACTGCAGTTACAAGGACTTCTTTTCTCTAAGGAAAAAGGTAGTACAATTTAATTTAAAGTCATATTTTTGCAACAAGAAGCAACTATAAGTAACTTTATTTGACTTTAGAATGTAGTTTAATAAGAAATAAAAAAAAAAAAAAAAAATACGCCCAAATTGTGAACTAAGCACTTGTGTTAAATATACTACACCAGGTAGATGCCAAAGAATTAAAAACATCTACGTGAAATTTAAAACATAATTGGTATTACAGCACCTGAATTTTAAATCGTATCTCACTAATATAAAAACTGTATAGTGTGAAGAATCCCGGGTTTGATTCCTGACTAGGGGCGATTGTTCCTTTACCAAGGATGTTGTCTATCCCCACAGAGTTTGGAAGTGTGAATAAGATTTTGAATGTTCATTTGATCTAATGTATAAAATCCAAAAATAAATCTTATGACAACTGTACATGAGTTAAAACAATTACCGACAGACATAATTATGTTTCAGAGGTATGTCCGCCGAAATGACCAGTGGAATTAAAGACAGAACATAAATGAAAGAAAAAAGTTCTAAGATTTGGTTATTTTACCCAAATTACCCTGAAGTACCCATGGTAACCTTAAGTTATGTACGTTCTATGAACGTGCACTTGTTCTAAGATGAGCAGAAATAAAGGACAGACTTCAGAGGGTTTAAACCTGGGAATGGTACGCGAAGTAAAAAGTAATATCCAGATTGCGTATACATATGTTAAAGAAATATATAGGTAATATAGGTAATCCTGGGATATATTACACTCGGGTAGGGAATGGCAACAAGCACGCTAAGGCACCCACACTTCTTCAATCTGCGACACTACCAAGGTCGCAACTGTTCAACTTTGAGCCTAACTGTGGAGTTCTCTTGGAAATGCGGTGCTGTTTATTGGAAGAGCATGATATCGGCTGCGGGAGTAAAACTCTTGACCTCTAACCTCACGATTACGTCACGACGACGGAAACCAAAAGACTTGTGCGACCTAATGGTTAAATAGGTGTGTAATGGCCTTGAAACCAATCTATGCCTCCGTGATGTCTTTTACTCAAAATGGCGGACAGGTGAGATCACCACATGGATCATAAAATGGATAACAGCATCTGAACTGCAGAAATCCTACTGTAAATGATAAGAGTCTTTACCTGTACTTGCCCGCCTCGGTAGTGTAGATGGTAGCATGTCTGCCTCACGTTCAAGAGGTCCCGAGTTCGAATCTCGGTCAGGGTGAGTTACCTAGATACGGTTTTTTCCGGGGTTTTCCCTTATCCTTCAAGACGAATGTCGGGTAACTCTAAGCTCCATGGACCCTGGACTCATTTGAGCATCATTTCACCCAATTCATTCACCGTCCGATATAACTTAACGTTGGGGCGGACGTAAATTACAGAGGGGAGGGGTTTACCTGTACTCAGTCCGACCTTAAAGCGTGTAGGGATACGAGCATCATGCCGTAGCACAACTTTTAGAGCAAGCGAAACCGAGAAACGCGATTGGAAATAGTTCGTTACTACATTACATATGTTATTCCTTATTTGATCGTTCAAGTAATGAAGGAGGTGAATAAATACCGTAATTTAACTTGTAAAACATTTAAACATGAACCTAAATTTTAGTTAATTGATGGAAATTAATCATTTCTTCATACTAGCCGTATATATGCTAAAATTTTTGATAGAGTCAACATGAAACATTCAAGAGAATTGAACTACGGATCTCCTGTTTCCGTCCAGTCGCTCTAACCCATTGAGCTACCATGGCCAACATGCCGTACTGACATTAAATTCTCAATTTGACTCATATATTTCCCCGGTAGACCACTAGGGGCTCTCGTATCCGAGATACACCGTTTGTGGCGACTTACTATTGTAAGTACTTAAGTCCCAGGCTTCATTATTTAACTCTTATTATTTTAGTTAATTGAGGGAAATTAATCATTTCTTCACACTAGCCGTATATAGGCTAAGATTTTTGATAGATAGAGTCAACATGAAACATTCAATGCCTTGGCCCCTAGTGGTCTACCGGGGAAATATACGAGTCAAATGGAGAATTTAATGTCACGACGGCACGTTGGCCATGGTGGCTCAAAGCGTAAGAGCGACTGGACGGAATCCAGGAGATCCGTGGTTCAAATCCCGGCCATGGCACTGAATTTTTCATGTTGACTCTATCTATGAACTTAAATACATTTTTCCATTTATTGTCACGTGGTACTTGGTCTTCCTCAACTACATTGTTTCCTGCAGTGAAGCGATATATCCTCTGACTAGTGTACAGAAACATAAGAGTGAAAGCCTTCTAAATCTTGTGGAAAGACTATTATATTATTTTTACTTTTAACGTAATGTTACCCTGGCTATAAAAGACTTAGGCCCAATTTCACCAACAAATGTTAAAATCGACGTTAACAAATGTAACATAACATTTGTTACAGTGTTAAAAAAACTGTTAAAATCCTTGCATTTCACCAACTTGTTTTCTCAAAATGTTTATATTGTTAACGCCGAGAGACTTGTAAATATTACAGATATACAATGCGATCCATATAAACATGAAGCATTTCAATATGCCATAACTTTTGAACCAATAACACACGTGCAACTTTGGGAGAGTATAATAAACAATTGGGAGGTTACATTACACTATTTACATCTCAGAGAAAATGTTGGGAGTGTCCTCCACCAGCATATACATGTTTGTACTCGTCTCACCATATTCTCTGAAGTTTTACGGAGAGCATCCTCGCCAGTGTTACTTATTTCGGTTCGAATGGATTCTTTGAGCATTGTCCGTGGCCTATTGTTGTACACTCTATTTTACATACCCCACAAGAAAAACTCCGGAGAGGTTAGCTCAGGGGATCTGGGGTGGCCACAGACCTTTTGAGATTATCCGATTATCAAGGAAACTGTACAAGAGAGAGAGAGAGAGAGAGAGAGAGAGAGAGAGAGAGAGAGAGAGAGAGAGAGAGAGAGAGAGAGAGAGAGAGAGAGAGAGTGATTTAGAAGCACGATAGTTAACATACCTCCATAAACAGAGGAATAAAAGAGAAATTTTCTGGTATCCTTCCCTTCTTAAAGTATCGGGGTGAAATAAATGTAGGAATCATTGCTGAAATAGTAAAATATGCCTAAATATGCACACGTTAGTTAAATGATAATGCCTCCCAAGAAGGCGTTTCTTCAAGTTAGTGAATAGAAAAAAGTCTCATGGGGCTAAATCCGGACTATAGAGATGCGCTTCACGTTGATTTTGCAAGATATTCAGCAACAACATTGGCAATATGCGGCCGCGCATTATCGTGGTGCAGCATCCAGCCTGTTTCATGGAAATCTGGCTTTTTGCGCCTGATATGGACTTACAATGTTTTCAGCACATGCCTGTAGTATTGCCCAGTTACTTATGTTTGTGCAGGTACAACATGCTGATAAGCTATTCCATGAATATCAAAGAATGAGATAACTTTCCCAGCAGAAGCAACCACTTTTGCTTTTTTGGGGGGTTGGTGATGAAGGAGATTTCCACACTGAGCTTTGCTGTTTGCTCTCAGGATCAAAATGATGTAGCCAAGTTTCATCAGCAGTGATTACGTTTGAAAGAAACTCCGGATCTTCCTCTAACATCAACTTTAACTGCATGCAGACCTGCATTTGAATGTCCTTTTGTTCGGGAATAAACAGTCTTGGAACCCATTGCGCACAAACACCTCTCATGTGTAAAGTTTCTGTCGTCAACTTGTGGGTGACACCCAATGAAATATTCAGTATTTCAGAAAGTGATCTTAAGGTAATTCGTGGATCCTCTCTCACAATGGCAGCAGGAGTGTTGATGTTTTCTTCCGTAAGAGCAGTAACTGGAGCACCTGGTCCATCTTCCTTTGAAAATGATTGTTTCCCCTCTTTAAACATTTTTAACCACCTTTGAGTTGTGCTGTGAGAAGAAGAGACTCTCCATAGGCCTCCTGTAATATTGTATAGGCCTCAACTGAAGATTTGTTGAGACGAAAGTTGAATTTCAAAGCCGCATATTCTTCCTCACATGTTACCTCCATTGCAGTGGTAGGATGTACTGAACATGTCTGAACTTGCCTGGTTCTCACAGGCGGGAACCACGAGTACCAACAATGAAACTACTACGGCGTGTTTGTTTCACATTAAGCTAACAGAATATAATAAGATTGAATTTTAGTGTGAAAAATTATGATCGTAAAAATTATGATCATTCTTTATTGAACGGTCCTCGTAATTTGGAATGCTATTACTAAAAGCTATTGTATACATCACGTCCAATAAAGGCTTATTTTCCGTATTTGGTAGCTATTAAGTGCAGGAAGAAATAAATTTAAACAGTTGTTATAATAACACAAAAAACAAACTGCAGTCTCTTTTCTCACTGACCGAAGTGATCAATAAGCTCAATCATATACGACTATTTTAAGGAATGTATTGAAATCTAACCACTTCTGGACCTAAAGCTACACTCAAAAAGAATTATCTGCCTTGAATTACACCGCATCTATATCTGTCATCACATTTGACCTTCATGAGGAATTATTGACTCAGGCACATCATCGATAAGTAGTAGATAGACCGATTAGAATAACAAATGTGTGGCTATCTGTAAGTAAATCATTACCTTGCAGCATATAGTGATTTTGTTTTAACAGCTGATTTGACCATGAAACTTCTTTATGATATACGCGACATCCATTCCTTATATTTATCTCTTTACTTTAACACAGACCATCTGATAGGGACAGAACAAACTCGCATTCGAAAATAAGAAATTGGAGGTGCAACTCTCACAGGATTTTCTTACATGGAGTGAGATCGGGACCCTAAGGAAACATGAACAAAACTTGGTGTTGTAATGAACGTATCAATAATTAGGTCATTCAATAAACTACACTAGGGAACACGTTTTTGTACCCGAAACAAAATAGGCTAATTCTTATGCAAAATGACGCGCTGATTCCAAAAATGCCTCTGTAAATGCTGTATCACGTAACGTTTTTGAGATATTCTTATTCTTTTATATAAAATTACAGAAATGAGGTGTGATACCAACTCATATTGACTTAATTTAAAATAATAGCCATTGACTCTTCTAAATACAGCTTAAAGGCAGTGTTGCATCATAATGGCAATTTACTACCTTCAATACCTTTATTACATGCCATAGGAATGAAGGAGACATACGATTCCATGTCCATAATTTTAGATGCTATTAGTTATCAAAACCATGGCTGGGAAATTTGTAGTGACCTCAAGGTAGTTGAATTGCTAACGGGACTGCAGGGAGGTTTCACAAAATATTGCTGTTTTTTGTGCTTATGGGACAGGAGGGCAACTGACAAGCATTTTATAGTGAAAGAATGTGGGTAAAGGAAAGACTATACCCCTGGAGCAAGCAATGTTAAGTATGTGCCTCCAGTAGACCCAAACAAAGTTCTTCTCCCCCACTTCACATAAAGCTCGGGTTAATGAAGAATTTTGTTAAAGGTTTGGACAAAAGTTGAAGTGCATTTGAGTATTTAAGAAGTATCTTTCCCAAAATAAGTGAATCTAAATTGAAGGAAGGTATATTTGTCGGTCCTCAAATAAGACTACTTCTTAAATACAGTGTTTTTTAATCAAAGCTTAAACGTGTTGAACTGGCAGCTTGGAAATCATTTAAATCAGTGGTGGAAGGCTTCCTGGGCAATAACAAAGAAGAAAATTATGAAACTTTAGTCTCAGAACTATTAAGGAGCTACAAAGAAATGGGTTGCCGTATGTCACTTAAAATCCACTTTTTGCACTCTCACCTTGATAGTTTCCCTACAAACCTAGGAGCTGTAGTAAGTGATGAGCAAGGTGAGCGTTTTCACCAGGACATTTCTGAGATGGAAAGACGTTACCAGGGTCGCTGGGATTCAGCCATGTTCCTCAAACGGGAGAGTAAAAAAAAAAAAAAAAAAAAAAAAAAAAAAAAAAAAATCAACAGTGAAACACTTCTGAGATAATTCAGGTATTGGTTTTCATCATTATCTTGTGTTTATTTATTTTAATAATAATTAATAATAATTATTATTATTTTCAATGTTATTTGGCAATAAAATACCTATTATTTTCAATTAATCAAATATGAGTTATCACATCACATTTCTGTAAGTTTTCATAAAAAATTATGAATACCTAAAAAACGTTACGTGATACAACATTTTGAGGGGCATTTTTGGAATCAGCAGATCAGTTTACATAAGAATTTGCCTATATTGTTTCGGGTATATAAACTTTTTTTTTTTTTTTTTTTTTTTGTTCCCGAGCGTTGTTAGTGGCAACATTTGAATTAACAACAAATAAAACATTTATGGAGCAGTCACATTATTGCAATGCTTAGAAGTAATCTCCTCCGATATGAGGAACTCGCCACCGCACATAAGGGTGCCGTCGGATGCCATCCACAGTGTCTTCTTGTCCTAATATTTGAACATATACCTCTACTACTGCTATAACTGTCTATCTGGCTCTAAAGTGAACTCCTCTAATCCTTGTTCCACATAAGCTTGCCCCGTATCTCTTAACGGTCGCGTGACCTTATCACATCTCATTGGCTGCTGTTGTGGTGCAGACTGTTGTGCGGTAAAAATTAGTTCGTTATTTAACATGGTGATATGTTTTTAAATGTTGGAAGGGAATTGTCAAATTTAATTTTCGTAACTGTTTCAGTGAAATATATTACGCAACAGAGTTGATTTATCTGAAATGCATGTTAATTCTTAAACGAAGTAAAGAGGAGGTCCCTTTGCTCTCAACCACATAGCACGTAAGCACGTGATTTAGCGGTAGTAGTGAAATATTTGTTTATGTGACTTTTATCACTGACCTTGTTTTGATCTAGATTAGTCATATATCGCCATTCGACGGTGTGCTATGCCGAATGCGAGAGATAAATTATTTTATTGATCGTTTATTGCGCGTGTACTTATACGTATAATGACAGAGTCTACCGCCAGTTTTTCGCTGAAGCATCGCAAGAGAAAACCTTTACAAAGCGGCGAAAAAAAAATGTGGTGCATGTGTTTAATGCACTCACAGAGAAGAATCCTTCTTTGTCAGTGAGAGAAGTCGAACAGCTGTACCCTTAACTTACAGGTGTGTTAGATGCGTAGGAACACTGCGACATGAAATTGAGACAACAGGAAAACTTACCACTCTAGGGGCAATATTGATGTGTGGCGAAGTCGTTATTTAAGGACAATCAGATTGTCCAAATCGCAAAATATACTACCTTGACGAGACTTGGCGAATGAAGAACACCTGACAAGTATGGCGTGACACGACTTTTAAGACTGAAAGACAAGTAATTTTGCAAGGTATGTGTGCTGGTTTAAAAAAATCTTAGTGGAAAAGGCCGAAGGCCTTTCATTATAAACTTGTTCCAGTTTCATTGCTAATTCATTAAGTTTCAACTTGCTCAGTTTCATTATAAACTTCATTATTTTTGCACGGCTTCATATTCTTATTTGTATGATTTTATTGTATCTTCCCGGCAATTATTATGACGTTTACTGCAGGTTTCAATGTGACGGGAAGGCACCGCCTATGGCCTATGGCGCGAAAGCATTAGCCATTTAGGATGAGGGGGAAGTTAGTTGCACGCAGAGTGATACACGTCAGCGGGGCAAGGTTATATGAAACAGAGATTAAGTGATAAGTAAGTAAAATAAATAAATAAAGAAAAATCTGCAATGCCATATCCTGGCACCTAATTTCTCAAGGCAGGGTATAAATATTCCAAATTTGTATATTTATTAACTTTTATATAATTTATACAAAAATATTTTACAGATATTAAAACTAATCCTACTAAAAATACACAAAAACAGCACCAAAACAAAATACTAATACACTAAAATAAATAACATTTGTATAACACAAAACATGTATAAACTTTCTTTCTTTTTATATTCACACCTTTCCCATTTTTAATATACATAACTTTAAATAAAAACTAAAATAAAATTAGCAATGAACAAAAATATCAGTGATACATAATATTATTACTGGTATCCAGTAAAAGTAACTGGTATTCAGCTATTAATGAAACAAGCAAAAAGAAACAAAAATCTACCCCTAAAAAATTAGCCACCGAGGACCTCTAAATGATAATTTCGTTGTCGTAAACAGGTCGAAATCACATGGTCTGATATCTGGTGATTATGAAGGCTGCTCCAGAATTCCCCAGTTCAATCTGCGAAGTAAATTAACAAAGAGGCAGTCGTGTGAGATCAAGCACATCATGTAACACAATGGGATGAGAATTTACGACGCACAACTGGTCATAATGGTGTTCCATAAAGTGTCTGTATATGCACCATTTACACAATTTCCTTGAGGAACTGAATGAGTGATATGAACAAGTCATTGAGGTCTACCCAAGAATCCGAAGATTCCGACTTCCAGCAACCCGGGAGCGATGGAAAACTCCGGGGCTCTTTCTATAGGGCAATACCTGGAGTCTAAAAAGCTCCCCCCATTTAAAACGTCAAGACGAGTGGAAGTGGATACGCCACTTACGCGGGAAGACTACCGAATAAACTCGGTGGGGACGCCTGGTGATCTAGCACACCTTCTACTAGCTCTGCAGTACCCAGGACTTTTTAGGTAACCCTCTACCCCCTCCTGGTGGCCGAAGCCTGGGAGATACCCGATCTCCCGCGAGCATCGCGAACACACTGCCCCCTCGAGTCCAACCCAGTCAGAAAAACTCCCATTCGGGAGGGGTTCGAATGTTCGGCCCGAGGTTCCTCTTGGTAACGTCAGAGGTACCACGAGTGCTAGGAGTCCGCGGCGCTCTCACCAAAGCAGCTGAAGGGGACGGATTTCCTACCCTACGGAGGAGTGATAAAAACGTCATAATCATAAGCAACAATGAACATGACTTTAAGTAGATCCTGTTCTTATCGGTACCTGTTTGGTCAAGGGTAATCAATATGCCGCCACTCACTTGTATGTCTCTTTAATTTTGGTTGGTAGCATCGAACCCAGGTTTTATCTAATGCTATGATACGTCGAAGAAAACGCTCGCCTTCACGAACCCGTCGAGCGCAGGTTTTCCTCATCTTTAACTTGTGGAGAATCGTAACAAGAGCAACTCCAATTTCCCTTGCTAGTTCAGTACAGCTCCAACAACGATGTTCTTCCAGCAGTACTCTATCAACATTCACATGCACATCATCACTTGCTGATTGCGGTCTGCCAACTCCACGTTTTTGATGAGCGTATTTCCTTCCTCTACGAAATGCATTCGCTCACCTAGCCACGGTACGATATGGTGAAGTCTGTCTACCACAATAATCTTGGCAAAATGCAACAGTTACTGGGAGCAGAGAATTAAGGAGGCTTTGGCGATTTCCTCTGAAAGGAGCACGCTTAATCGTGATGCTGGATTTCAGTTTAGCTCCTCTTGGAAACCGGCCTTATAATGGAAATCTGTCGATTTAAGAAGCAAAGATCAAGACAACTTGATAATCAAGATAAGTAGTTACGTTTCTTTGACACAATTTTCTATACTCACGTCATCTCCTGACCTGGCATTTAATTGACTGAAAACAGTCTTTTGTTCAGTAATGCGAATTTTGATAGAGTTTTGTCTTTGTTTATATTGGTGTTATATCCAGTATTTCATTTGTGGTTATAACATTTTATAATTATCATGATGATGAGAAAGATACACACTCCCGAGACGTTGATATTTAATCATCTTTTCACCTGGCTGGCTGCCCGAGAAGAAAGTAGCATATTCGTCGCCAGGAAAGCTACAGATCTTATATTACATTCATTTGTATTACTACAGTCAATTACTTTCTTTGAATCGACGACAAAAGATCTAAATGCATGGGGGCTTAACCGACCTGCCACCCACTCCTGACTCCATTGCCATATTTTTATATATTCTGGATTCCTTTCGAACTACAGCAAAAAGTATGCACTTAAAAACTTAACACTAATGCCCGATTTCACCAACACATGTTAAAATCGACCTTAAGAAATATAACGTAACATTTGTTAGAGCGCTAACAAAACGGTTAAATTTCTTGCATTTCATCAACCTTGTTTTCTGAAAATGTTAACAAACACGTGTTAACGCCAAGAGGCTTGTAAATATTACATCTATAGAAGGCCATGGATGTGTCGTATTATTTTATAAAAGAACTGCGATGTGCTTTTGTTTTCATTTTCGTCGGCACACCGCTGCAAAAATGGCGAGTTACCAAAATAGTAAGAGAAGCCGGGAAACAAATTTCTCATCGAAGGAGAAAAAAAAATTGCTAATTGAATTGGTGACGAAGTATAAGGATGTCATAAAAAATAAGAGGACGGATGCGGTGAATGTAAAAGAGAAAGATGTCACGTAGGAAAAAAATTGGAAACGAATTTAATACAAACGCATGTGTCATTACTAGAAGCACGAAACAACTTCATCAGTTATGTGTAAATTAAAAATGAGGTGCGAAGGAGAGAAGTGACTAGTGACTTGAACGTTTCAAGACGGGGGGTGGACAGTGTATTATCCACATAATTCAATGAGTTATAAAATCGCAAAGTTGTTAATACTTGAATAAAAGGCGAGATCGGCATATTCCTTTCGATACATGTTCTAACCTATCTTGTACTTCCGCAGTAACCTTCATAGCAACTTGTTTCGTCAGTTTATACCTCTGAAGAAAATATTCTTATAGCTACTCAAAATAATTTCTCTTCATAGGCCGTACTCTATTATGAATGCCATTTAGACGGTCTTAAATATAGCAAATCGACATCAACAACTGCGTTCACGTCCGCCATCTTGATTATATACAATTGTTAAGGACTTATCAACAGAAATATGGTTTGTTAGCTTAACAAGAGATTTAACACGAGTGTTAAGCTAACACTTGATGGTGAAAAACAATTTTTGTTATAACTACAAGAACCGTTCAATAAATAATGATCACAATTTCTTTTTGACAACGTAACTTTACTCTTCCTCATAATTTTGATGGTCCTTCTCAAAATAGTCTCCCCAGCGTTTCTGCCAGTCTTCAAAATCATGCTAGAAACCATTTTTTGAGAAATCGTTCAAAATCGCCTCCGCAGCCTTCAGCACTGCTTCTAATGATGGATAATGCCTCCTACGAAGGCATTTCTTCTAGTTAGGAAGTAGTAAAAAAATCACATGGGTCTAAATCCGAACTATAGGGAGGGTGAGGGATGCACTTCATGTTGATTTTTGCATGATATTCAGCAACAACATCGACAAATAGCGGCCGCGTATTATCGTGGTGCAGCATCCAGCCTGATTACGGAAATGTGGCCTTTCGCGTCTGATATGGACTTGCAATGTTTTCAGGACATCCCTGTTGTATTGTCCAGTTGCGGATGTGTGTGCAGGTACAATATGCTGATAAACTATTCCATGAATATCAAAGTATAAGATGACCATAAGTTTCCCAGCAGATGCAACCACTTTTGCTTTTTTGGGGGTTGGTGATGAAGGAGGTTTCCACACTGAGCTTTGCTGTTTGCTCTCAGGATCAAAATGATGTAGCCAAGTTTCATCAGCAGTGATTCCTCTAACATTAACTTGAACTGCATGCAGGCCTGCATGCGAATGTCCTTTTGTTCGGGAATCAACAGTCTTGGAACCTATCGCGCACAAACACGTCTCATTTTATAATGTTTCTGTCAGCAACGTGTGGGTGGCACCCAATGAAATGTTCAGGAATTTATAAAGTGATCTTAAGGTAATTCGTCGATCCTCTCGCACAATGGCAGCAGCAGTGTTCATATTTTCTTCCGTAAGAGCAGTAACTGGAGCACCGGCTTCACCTTCCTTTGAAATTGATTGTCTCCCCTCTTTAAACGTTTTAAACCATCTTCGAGCTGTGCTGTAGGGAAGAACAGACTCTCCATAGGCCTCCTGTAACATTGTATAGGCATCAACTGAAGATATGCTGAGACGAAAGCATAATTTCAAAGCCGCATATTGTTCCTCGCGTGTTACCTCCATTACAGCGGTAGGCGATACTGAACATGGCTGAACTTGCCTGGTTCTCACAGGCGAGAACCAGGAGTACCAACAACGAAACTACTACAGCGTGTTTGTTTCACATTAAGAAAACAGAATATAAGAAGATTGAATTTTAGTGCGAAAAATTATGACAGTAAAAAAATTATGATCATTCTTTATTGAACAGCCCTCGTATTGCTAAACTCGTGTTTGTGTTGGAGAAATCTGGCATAAGACTACTACTACACTTACACGCAAAACACACTGACACAGCGTTCTTTGTAGATTCGATGAATACGATGAACAATCAATAAATCCGTTAAATCAGGCGAGACCAGCATGAGCACGCTATACAAGATTGATAAGCACGGGCGCAAGAAGTTACATCTCGGTGGCAGATGGTACTACACTCCAGTAAAAATAATGCGTACCCGGTTTCACCTCTGTACTCGGTCTTCGCCCATGTTCCCCTATATTGATTCATTCCTACATAACCATTATTTATTATATAAGAATCGAACGAGATTAATAAAATAGTTATCAATACTGGATTAAATGACTCCCCCGTCTTTTTGTTCTTTTTTCCTTCTTATTTATCAATTTTATATACTTTTATTTTTTGCGGCGTCTGTCTTGGAACACTTCATTTTTAATAAATCGTACCTGTGCAGTTGGGGTATTTCTTTGTTAGTAAATTAGAAGTTTGAAACTTTAATTGGAATATACTTCTCGGCTGTACACAGAAAGTAGCAACAGAAGGTGAGGGGACGAAGGAGAAATATTTGTGTGTCCCTGTGCGACAGCGTCCTTGCCCATCTCTCGTAATGCAAACAGACCGTAACTAACACAACATACAGGACTCCCACGCCTGTTGGCATGATCACGCAGCTTTCTATTGATTCCTTTGTGCTGCGACAATTCCAAGGTTCGAGACGAGAAGACAAGCAACAAAACCTGTCCAAGAAGTATTTGAGTATGCATCTTTACGATCAATAAGCATCGCTTCATCAATTCGAAAATGTCGAGGACGACCGAAAGCGTCTCTTCATTACTTCCTCCACTTCTTTTTTTAAAACTATTTTTCATAAACAATGCGGAGAGAGATGAACTGTCATTATTCTGCTACGAGCAGGAAACCCATTCAGTTCATATACAACAGAGCAGAAGAAACATTACAGCCATATATACACATGTCTATAGCTGGTAACAACATTTTCTGTATTACAAGTTTCGCAAACAGGGGGCACGATATTCTGAAATCTCTCATAGTGCTACTGTTGATTCAACTGCGATATAATCTATTTTAAAATAAGACTGACATCTCAGCTAAGATGTTTATAATAGATCCAAATCTTAGTACATGGTATACTCCATATAGAAATGGCATTTTGATACTTCTGGTTGGTTAAGGTTAGATATAAATAAATTCTTACTGAATGGAAGGAGGTTAGAAACAAACTTTACTTCAACCAATGTAGGATTTGACTAGTACTGCCAAGACATGGTGAGTAGTTGTGATGCTAGTCTATTTTAAAATGGACTATACTTAGGAGAAATAGAGAACTAAATGCATAAGTTGGCTATGGATATTTTTGACTACACGAGTCCCCGCAAGCTCAGTAACTTCCACCCCTCCCCTTCTTGATTGCTGTTTACATCACACAAGCAATTTCTAACCCAGTTATGGAACAATGTTGTACACAATTATGAGGTGCATTGCTTAATAATTGGTTGGATATTAAGTGAAGAATGGATACAAAGAGGCATTTTTATTAGTATTATTCCTTAACGTACTCCATAGTGTCGTAATTGTTGTCCATTTGACTCATTTACTTGAAGGCTTATTAACAAAATCTTGCTTTATAGAGTTACAAACCCTATGCAAGCACAGCTACAGTGCAGCTGCCACGATACTGCACCCTTTTAGGTTAAATCTCTAACGATAATATAAGAGCCAAATTAGAAACAACACCTTAAAAGAATGAACCAGAGAACGTACGGAGCAGAACCAAGTCTGCTCACAACGCTGCCATGCTTAACTGGAACTGCCCAGTAGCGTTCTGCAACTGTTCTAACACACGAAGAGAATAGTGCGCTGAGAACAACAGTCTATAAATAAAACTATTCCTAGTTTTTAGCTAGCCAGTGATAAAGTTATGACAGGATATGTATAGGAGCAATATTTCTCTCGTGTGAGCCTATATAACATTTCTTGTAAACTATTAGGTCCGGTTGCATAAAAGATAATCCAAGTTCAAGCTTATAAAAATGATCTTCAGTCAAGCTGAACTTAGAATTTTGGTTGTAAAACATTGATCTAATATAAACAGGTTGTATAAACATGGTTTACATGACCGCTGATCTAAGATCAAATCTAACTCGTGAATTTTCTAGAGTTAACTTGATTGAACTTAGATCAGCAGAACTGCAGAATTTACACAGTAGTTTCTGAGAAGAAATAAGTAGTGCATCTTTAAATAAATGGTAAGTAATGCATTTTTGTGCTTACTTGAATAAATAATTAGCCTTTTTATTTCACAAATGCAATGTTTGTGTTTATAACCTATATATTCTTATTATTTTCAGAGTTTAGATTACTCTGTAATCTCTGGTGATGAGAATTTTCAATTTGAAAGGGCTCCTCGTGTTTTCTAACATAACTAGATGAAATCCCATTTTATAACTAAGTGACAGAGAATTCAAAATGAGATTTCGACTATCAAAGCATGTAATTGAAGAACTGGAGCATAGGCTACATGCACAATTAAGAACACAAACTCTGAGGAATGATGCACTCAATCCAGTATTTATGATCCTGCTCACATTATGGTTCTATGCAACTGGAGGCTTCCAGATGGTGATTGGGAATATATTAAATATAAAAAAGGGACTGAATGTAGAACAATACATAACGTTACAAGGGGATGTCAGCTTTAAGGTCTCATTTCATCAGGATTCCTATGGAAGAGGGTGAATTAAGAAGGGTTATGCGACATCCCCCCCCCAAAAAAAATATAATTTCCCAAGAGTTTTAGGTGCAATAGACTACACATATCCCAATTATATCACCTGGTGGGAATAATGCGGAGATTTAAAGAAATCGCCATGACTGGTTTTCTTCAAATGTTCAAGCTATCTGTGACTCAAAACTTCTTTTCCAGAATGTTGTTCCTAGTTGGCCAGGTTCAGCACATGATAGCAATATTTTTATAAATTCTAGAATTCATGCACAGTTTGAAGCTGAAGAATTTCCGCGAAGTGTTCTCCTAAAATTAACTGAACGCAACTTCTTCTTTGCTTGAACTTTCATTTTTGTTTGTTTTCCAAGTCACAGTAGTGTAAACAGGCGAAAATGAAATAGATGTACATTAGGCGATAAAGCACATGGAGATAAAGTAAACCAAATGATTAACTTTTGACAAATACTGTTTCAGTATGGAGCAAATTCTTCTACTGCTTATATAAAATAACATAATTTCTAGGACTAATAACCATAAAGCGAAAGTTTTATTTAGTTTTTGTTAGGTCTAGATTTGCTACTATGTGCATTTGAATTAATCAGAGTCAAATAGTTCTGATAATTCTTGAATCCTTTCGATACATCTCGAAAATTGCAACATGTCTGGCGATGTTGCCGCATTTGTTTTTGTGATCTCGGATCAGTACCGAACCGCGTTCATCTGATCTCAATTTTGATCTTCGATTATAAATGAACTGTATTTAGCGATTTTTATGCAACCAGGCCTTAGTGATATTGATAAAAAATATTTGTTGACTATTTTAAACTTTGTAGCCATCACAATCTTTAAGTAATAGCAAGGAAAGAAACGATATAATTTTAAGTACAAGAACATGTACTTAAAATGTACATGTACATGCCAGTTTTATTTACACTTCAAAGAACACTCCATTTTCAAAGAAAATCCGTACAGCAACCATAGTTTAAGAGAGTAAAGTTATTGATTCTTTCTGTTACATGAGATTTATTTTAGACTCGCAAACTTCTGACGTTAAAGATGATAGAGTATTAAGAACCATTCAAACAGAAACATTATCATAAACGCGAAGACATAAATTCCTAACGTGAACAGAAGATTCGTCTTCCTATTCATATGAAAGTGATTAAAATGGAGTTAATCAGTAATGGAAGCAACGAGAACGGCAACATGCATTTCTTGTTGCTACAAATTGCATTAGCTGGTGTACCATATTTTATATACATCAAAGAAAGCGTAAATCATTTATAACCTATTAAGTTTCACAAACATTAAAGGACACCCATAGTAATAATTACAACCTATCTTCATATTTCAGGTCCTTATATAAGTTTCCAAATACTCTATTTAAAAAAAATTATCTTTGCAAGATATATGTATTTCTTGACAACCTCTCAACAAAGTACTATTTCTCATCTTTTCTGTTTCTGTGCAGTGTGCTAACGTTATTTGTCAATTCCGAATCCTATTAAAGCTTGGAGATTGCAAGCGTTTGGCGATATATGATAGTCATGAATATCCCTCTGAACGTCTCATTTATTATCTTGGCCACAAGCATTTGTGTTCGTGTTGAAATGTTAACTTCTCTCATGGCCTTTGAATATGCAACAGACAGTGGTGATTGATTGTTAAGTAGAGTTTTGTTTCTCATAAAGTTTTAATGTGTAATTATTAAAATGAAATAATAAATATAATTGAGAGAATGAGTGAATAGGTAGTAATAGCGAATGCACCAGCAACTGCGGTGTGAATGCTTGTAACAAATGAATCTATATGATGCTGAATAAACAGTTGCAAATTATACTATCAGAATTACTAGTTAGCTTAAAACTATATACTTTAAAGTATGCTAATATATAATAGAATTGAATGTCATTGTAAAACAGTTATGTGAAATTGAATTTACAGCTACGTTATTAAAATATAGATCACTCATGAAGGGAACCACCGGATTTCATCTACGAGCCGAGCAATGTCAAATCATCGTTCTAATAGTAATGGCAATTGGCTAAGGGTTAGCAGTAAGGGAGGAAGTACACAAGTTGTTCCCCGAGCAGCTGTAGTGAAGAACGATCCCATAAGGACGTAAAGAGAAGATATTAACCTCTGTCTTGTTAGTGTTGAGGGAAATGCGCCAGTTAGAGAACCAGCGAGCTAGTCGATCCAGGGCAGTTTATAGTTCATGAATAACATAACGGATATCGGAGTGAGAATAAAAGAGAGCAGTGTCATCAGCATATAAAGCTGTGAACATTGCGAGTATTTGTGAATAAGACCAGCGTAACTCAAAACCAAAGTTCGGGTAAACAACAAACGTGGTATTAAAATTTCAATATCGTCCAAAGATGGGATATTAAAATTTTCAACTAACCTTTACACTGAATATTATTCATTTCATCCAAAATTCCTTAAACGATTTTAATTAAAATGTCATATATTGTTGATATTTATATTATATAAACCGTATATTTATGATTTTATGGAAATAGGCTGTGAAGTCCAATTCATTAAATATAAATTTTGTACAATTGTTATACAGGTACCAATTTATTTCAAGGAACATTTTGTGGCGTAAATCTGTTCCGAGACATTCATTATTACTGATTGTACCTGTTTAATACTTTGCCATTCTTTAACATCTTGTAGCTCTTCAATTGTTTCTAACGACTGTATGAAAAGAATGTGTACTTTAAGACCGGAATACACCGTCTAGTTCTTAAGCATTTTTGTAACAGTTCCCTTTGTGTACATAACAAAATATTCTTAGCAGCTATTTCTGCAAAGGTTTATATTGACTAAGTAAAGTGGTAAGGTTCCATAAGAATGGTTTATATCCATTAATACCCGATAAGATGTAACATACACTTTTTAGTGCAATCCGTAATTAAATTGATATTGCTCCAGCGATATAGGAAACAATATTGATATATAATGAATGCCGTTTTAATATGTTAGTGAGAAGATGTGTCATTATTGCACTGTGTCATGGAAATTAAATCAGATGCGTCGCTTGACAAGCACAGAACGTTATACACGAGGCCGCGCTGTCAAGACGAAGGAGCATAACAATGAGAAATCCGTGTGCGCGTGCGTGCGATGTTTACCTAAAGGCTGACCACGCCCCTTATTCATAAAGACAAGTGTTAACGCCTTGGATCTGGTAGCGACAATTATTAGCAACTTCAGGAGGCCGCTAAAAGGGAGCTTCGAGTCATCGTCTGCAATATTCTAAGCGATGTATTTGATCACGTAATTTGTTAAACATTTATATGCACAAATGCGTGTACTTTCTATGCTACAAGCATAATGGCTAGAGAAGGTATTCCTTTCTGCTCAAAAAAAAAAAAAAAAAAAAAAAAAAAAACGATAAATAGGAAATATATAGAATAACATCTTTATGTACTCCAACCTTAAGTAATTTCGGACGATCAATGAAATAGTTGAAATTATGCTCTAATGAGCTCAGGGGCTATAGAGCTTAGAGTTACCAGACATCTTTGAGGATAAGGAAACACCTAGATAAAAGCCTTATCCAGATAACTCACGTAGCGGGTTCAAACACGTGAGGCAGACACGCTACCACCTAGGCTGCAGAGGAGGGCCAGAATAAGATCTATAACTATGTAGCAGAAACCAAAAATACCCAATATTGAAATTTACTTGGGCTGTTCAATAATTTGACAAGGTACCTTTACTCATCCTCATAATTTTGATGGTCCTTCTCAAAATAGTCTCCCCTGAATGCGATGCACTTGTCCCAGCGTCTCTGCCAGTCTTCAAAGACATGCTAGAAACCATTTTTGAGAGATCCTTCAAAATCATCTCCGCAGCCTTCACCACTGCTTCTGATGATGGATAATGCCTCCCACGAAGGGGTTTCTTCAAGTTAGAGAATAGAAAAAAGTCACATGGGGCTAAATCCGGACACTAGGGAGGGTGAGGGATGCACTTCATGTTGATTTTTGCAAGATATTCAGCAACATTGGCAATATGCGGCCGCGCATTATCGTGGTGCAGCATTCAGCCTGCTTCACGGAAATGTGGCACCCAATGAAATGTTCAGTATTTCAGAAAGTGATCTTAAGTTAATTCCTCGATCCTCTCTCACAATGGCAGCAGCAGTGTTGACGTTTTTTTTTCGTAACAGCAGTAACTGTAGCACCGCGTCCACCTTCCTTTGAAATTGATTGTATCCCTCTTTAAACATTTTAAACCACCTTCGAGCTGTGCTGTAAGGAAGAACATACTCTCCATAGGCCTCCTGTAACATTGTATAGGCCTCAACTGAATATTTGTTGAAACGAAAGCAGAATTTCAAAGCCTCATATTGTTCCTCGCGTGTTACCTCCATTGCAGCGGTAGGTGATACTGAGCATGTCTGAACTTGCCTGCTCTCACAGGCGGGAACCAGGAGTACCAACAATAAAACTACTACGGCATGTTTTATTCACATTAATCTAACAGAATATAATAAGGTTGAACTTTATTGCGAAAAATTACGACCGTAAATAGATTATGATCATTCTTTATTGAACAGCCCTCGAACATTTTAAAATGATGCGCCACCACAATTTTCAAGAAAATCTAAAATCCCACTTCAGATAAACTCCCTTTAGGTGAAACGCTTTTGTGCTTTTCTAATTTTTCAAAAATTACTGGCGATTTTATTAAAATTCCATATGTCTAAAGTACTTAGATATAAACTGTATAGTTTTATTTTTAAGAAATAATGCGTGAAATCGCCTTCACTCTGAAACTGTTTTGTATAATTTTGTATAACTTTTAAACCATTAGGGCTGTGCCAAAATTTACGACCGAAAATAGTAGATATCCTTAAAACAAACAATTCAAATGCTTTTTGTATCATCATCGTTTCCCGAGATATTCATTGGATATTAATACCAGCTTTCATTTTTTGCTTATTTCTCACAAAGATATGGGAAGACTAATATATTTGAGAAAACATTCAATAATATATATAAAACACATAATTTAAGTGTTTTTGTATCATCCTCGTTTTCTGAGATGTTTATTGAATATTAATACCAGGAATTTTAAAAAAAGCTTTCATTTTTTGGTTATTTCTCCCAAAGTAATGGAAATATTATTTTAGAAAAAATGCAACTCAATTATTACTGTTTAAAGATGATTCGGGTGCGGTTGATGTTTTTTTTTTCTTTTTTTTCTTTTTTTTTAAGTTTACGTCCTCCACCTTTGTCTTATCGGACGATGAATGACATGTGTGAAATGATGCTCAATGCGTCCGGGGTCTATGGAGCTTAGAGTTACCCGACATTCGTCTTTCAGGATTAGGGAAACCGCGGAAAAAACCTTATCCAGGTAACTCACCCTGACCGAGATTCGAATTCGGGACCTCTTGAAGGTGAGGCAGACACATTACCATCTACGCTACCGAGGCTGGCGGTTGATGTTTTGAAAATCTCCGTTACATTCTTAAAAGAATGCAAACTCAATTCTTAAATTTGATATTCATTTGGGTTTTATTCTTGAGTTGAGTTCAAGTTCTTCTCGGGAAGCAAGTCAGGTGAAAAGACGATTAGAAATCGACGTTTCGGGAGTGTACATCTCTTCCAACATCAGGATATTTATTAAATGTTATAACCACAAATGAAACTCTGGATATAACACAACTATAAACGAAGACAAAACACTATCAAAATTCGCATTACTGAACAAAAGACTATTTTCAGTAAATTAAATGCCAGGAATTGATCTGCGCTTCTTTTTTCGACGGACTTCCATTTCTAAGGCTGGTATCCACGAGGATCTGAACTGAAATCCAGCATCACAATTAAGCGTGCTCCTCTCGGAGGAAATTGCCAAAGCCTTCTTAAGGCCACAGAAATGTAAATCCGTCGACTTAAGGAGCATAGATGTATACAGCTTGATCATCAAGTTAAGTAGTTACGTTTCTTTGATCCAATTAATTTTCTATACTCACGCCATCTCCTGACCTGGCATTTAATTTACTGAAAACAGTCTTTTTTCAGTTATACGAATATTGATAGTTTTTTTTTTTTTTTTTTGTAATTTACGTCATATCGGACGATGAATGGAATGGAAAAAATCTGATGCTCAAACGGGGCCAGGGTCCATGGAGCTTAGAGTTACCCGACATTCGTGTTTTAGGATAAGGGAAAACCCCGAAAAAGCCTTAACCAGGTATATCACCCTGACCGAGATTCGAACTCGGGACTGTGGCAGACATGCCACATGCTACCGAAGTGTTTTGTCTTTGTTTATATTTGTATTATATCGAGTGATTAATTTTTGGTTATAACATTTAATAAATATGCTGATGATGGGAGAGATGTACACTCCAGAAACGTCGATTCCTAATCGTCTTTTCAACTGGCTTGCTTCCCGAGAGTAGCTTGAAAATATTTGTCGCCAGGTAAGCTTTAGGTCTTATTTTTCAGTTACGTTGTTCACAAATATAAATACCTTAGATTCGGAGGACTCCAAAAAGTTCATTTCCAGGCAAAAATTGATACTTTGGACTGATTTATCTCTCTTAGGAGAGTGACAGAGAAGAAATAAATTAGACTCGGTTCCTTTTATATGAAACTCATCCAATTATACTTTGTTTTGTTTTTTCAGCTATCCGATTACTAAGCAGGACTTCTAAGAATGCACGCGCCTATATAAGTTAATAAGAGAGTAAATAAAAAGAGAATAAAGAAAGCGAGTGACTTGAGAAGAAATTTAATATGTGGAAGCCGCTCCGAATATTCGATATTAATGTCCAGTCTGCGCAGAGAGAGTGTTATAAAGAAACAGTAGTAAATCTAAACAGTGAACTGACAGGCGTATTCCTACGCCCAGCAATCACGCTAAACGGACTGTCAGATATTCGGCTTTAACTTCAAGACATCACTCACCGCCACTTGACCACCAGACTGGCTCCAGAAATACGGTTAACGTCAATGCTTTATTTATGATTTCGTTAAGAATCATTCTTGCTGCGGATGAATACATTATGACAGGGTTGTCCTACCTCAGGAGCCATGATCCTGGTAAAGGTTATGAAACGTATTTGATTCACACTGCAGAAGGACTACAAGTGAGGCATGAAGACCACTTACACTTGTGAACCTCCTTGTGAAGCTATTGGGTACTTAGATTTCAAAATCTGTATCATCTGCAAAATTCAATGCCATTGAATTCATCAAAAGTCATAATAGATTATGAAACGTTTATCTTGCACCCAAAACTAAAACTCTACTTGCTCTGTCACAGATTAGAACCATTTTTTAAAATTTATTTATTACTTTCCGACACGTTCCATTACAAATGTAACACTACATGCCTTTTATACAGACTTGTATCATTTTTACATTGTTATTTCATTACATATAGTTGTTTACTTGTTTACATTATTGCTATTGATTTTTATAACTCGTATACATTACTATTATGTGTTTCAAATGGGAAGGGTTGTGGAGTCCAGCTAATCAGATGCCGTATCACGCTCAGCGTTGCCAGCTTGTTACCCCACTCCTTTTATATTTCCCTCTCTCTCGCACACTCATACAACATGCAGGTCTGCTTGTCGCAGACGTAAGAGTAAGCAAATTATATTTTTCAAACTTTTACAATGATGCAGTTGCCAAAATAAAAATTGGAAAAAGAATTTTCGCAAATTATGTATATTTTAAAATACTATAACTATAATTATATTTTATGAATTACCTGTTTTTGCAATCCAATGGAACCTCCAGTGGTTCATCCATATCGCTGTCAATGTCACTTCAGTTAAGAGACAATTCGTCATTGGCACTGTCTTCATCGTCTGAGTCTTGCAAATTTATTCTTACAGGTTCCAAAATAATGCCACGTGCTATTTCTTTCTTAAAATCGTCTTCTTGAAGGTTTTCTGCATGCCACACGCAGTTTCCCAGATC
The DNA here is from genome assembly GCA_030765055.1 of Mantis religiosa. NCBI lineage: Eukaryota > Metazoa > Arthropoda > Insecta > Mantodea > Mantidae > Mantis > Mantis religiosa. The sequence goes on along the minus strand of CM060955.1, from coordinate 138,242,713 downwards.
TGTTATGTTACCTTGTCAATTTCTTTGTGAACAAGCTGTTTAACGTCCGTCAGTTTAAAAGTATAATTTCTGTTTGCAATCCCCCTTTTTATTTGAGCCCACACCAACTCAGTTGGATTATATTGGCAGTGGTAGGTAAGGTGGGAGGCACATTACCTCGTGTCCCGTTTCAATTGCAAGTTGATCCAGCTGATACACTTTTTCCATGCTTTTAAACGGAAATACTCATTGCAATAACTCATTTTTAGTTTCTGTTCCCCAAAAAAAAAAAAAAAAAAAAAAAAAATTACTTCTAGCCTGACTTCGCAATACCTGCTTTTTTGACTCGCCACTAAATTCACCGCAAGAAGTCATTGCACTATTTAACTCTTACTCTGCTGTTGTGTAAAGAACAACTGAGTGATATTGATCTGAACTCTCCAGAGTAAATAAACCCTTCTTATCCAGCATTCATTCATGAACATAAGCAAATAGCATTCCACAGGCTAACAGGAAATGAAGTGTTTGCTCTTTCTGGAATTTAACGCCTTGACTTATTCACAGTAATTCTTTTATCACGTCATGTCAGTAATTTAAATTTCAGTTCTGAGTAATTAAAAGTATATGTACATACATACATACATACATACACACCAACCACTTTGAACTCTCTAAAGTAAATAGAGATTACGAACCATTCATAAACAAAGATGTAATGTGACCAGATACGTTCTGCCAGGGCAACAGGAAATTTGTTTCCTCTCGCTCGAATTGGATTATTCAAAGTAATTCTTTTGTCGCGTCATGTCAAACATTTACGTTTCAGTTCTGAATAATTACAAATATACGTACACGCATACATGCCAACCAATAATAACATTCATACAGTGCTTACGTTGCGGTTTATTGTTATAATACAGGTAATAGTGGTTTATTTATTTGTATTAGAAGAACTATTTGAGATAAAATTATGGGGTTTTCATGGCTATGTTAGATACATTACTCTCTACCTTCCACATGGATCAGTTTTGGCAAAATCTGAATTTTTGTCTTAGCGCGAATAGGATTTCATACAGATTGATTAGGTTGGCGCTCCTCACACACCACTTAGCGGGAATGCAGTACATCACCGCAGGACGCCGATTGGTTGCTCACCTAGTAGCGCTCAAGGACAAACACCTTCCTATTAAGAACACATAACAGATTTTAGTGCCTTTCTGGTCATTCCAGAAACATAAATGGTCGTATATAAAAGAAGCACTGTCTAGTTTATTGGACAGTCGTAATAGTATTATTAGAGATTGATTTGGTTGGTGCTCCTCACACACCACTTAGCAGGAATGCAATACGATAACACCGCAGGACTCCGACTTGCCATATTTATAACTTTAGCAATTTCTCAAAATCAATTGAGTTAATAAACTGACAAAAAGCGTTGCAATATTTCATAATTATACTGTCTTTTGGCACTGCCCAGTTTTCTTGTTTCAAAACACTATAAAGTAGTTTTTGTCTTTGACTCGAAACTCTTATGCACTCGTAGAGGATATGATCCATTGTCTGGTCTCCAGTACTGCAGGAGCACAATGAGGAGTCAACTATCTTGAAGTGATGGAGATATGATCTTATTTTGCCATGTCCTGTAACTATTGCAGTGACATTTGGCGTCAGCCTAATGCTAGTATTTAATCGCTCCTTGATGTCTGGGAAGAACTGTTTGGTCTCTGCTCCTTTTGTTGTTTGGTTCCATTGAAGTTGCCAGATGTGGTGTACTGTTTCGGTTTTCGGTATCTTCTGGTATATTGCTGGTAGATCATTTTGTTTTGCTGCCTCCTTAGCAAGTTTTTCTGCCAATTCATTACCATGGCTCCCAATGTGGGCCTTCACCCATTGTACATCGTCCATTTGTTGTCTTCAAGCTGTTTGTATTTGCGTGTAATGTCTTCTATTATAGCATTTCGGTTGCGATTGTTTTTTTAAGATGTCTATGGTTATTTGACTGTCTGTGTATATCATTGTTTTTTTCTGTTATTCTGTTTTCTGTGTTTACTTGGAGTGTGTAAACACAGAAAGGACAGCAATAATATACACATACAGCCAAATAGACCACTTAAAAAACAATTGCAACCGAAATGCTATAATAGATTAGACCCATGAAAAACATTTACCTGCATTTATAGCTCTGTAAACTGATAGCTTTATTTTGGAACTACCAAAGGTAAAATAATATGATGTTCTCCGAGTAAATATGAATTCTAGTTAGTTGTACTTGCAATTGTCCCTCACAGTTATAGATTTGGACCCCTCGGTGGCAGCTCTACCTCCTCCCCCCGCGCTGGGAGTCAACACATAACCTGGGGTGCTCCGGACTAGGAGTCCTCCCTCAATCTGGAGAGTGAGGGTTTAGAGAATAATGCATGTCCTATGCATTACGAAACTCTCGCTGACACTTGTAATCTGAAATAGCCAACCAAGTAAAAAGTTGAAATAAAATGATAAGTGGGTTCAAATAGTAGTACAGGAAATCCGGGGGATGTAATTATCCTAGCCAGCATTGGGTTAATGACACGGAAAATCTGTTCCAAGATCTCTGGCTCAAGGAGGTAGCCCAGGGTAAATCGAATTCATGACCTTCAAAATGCGGTCCTAAAGCCTGAACCATACTGCTCGAAATTTAGTTATATTATTCAGAGGCAGAAGCTCACAAACTCCAGAGCTCCTCACAACACGTATTTCGGGTGAATTCTCGATATTAATTTTTTGTATTGAATGCAGTACCTTATTAGTGAAATCCGTATATCTTTTTGCTCTCCGATGTCACTTTCCATTAAGGTACACAAGGTTTAGAGCAATATGCTGGAGAAATCCAGACGCATAATCTCTTAACTCATACAGTATCCTGGGAAGGATATATTGATATATGTAATAAGTTAGGGCGAGAAGGTTTTGCTTGGGCGAGCACAGGAGTGAGAAACTTGAAAGGTATAGGTCAAGAGAGGGAGTTAGATAAATGTCCATTGTGTGGAGAAGTGAATGCAGATTTCCATTGTATATTATATTGTAGTCAAACAAAGATATGGGACAATTTGGGGGGTGAAGTAGTAATTAGAAAAGTTTTGTCAGTAAAAGGGGAAATAGAACAGGAGAAATATAGGGAATTATTTAGGGAAAGTTAAAGAGAGATGGCTAGGAACAATTAAGAGAAAAATATAGAGTGGGATAGGTGAAATGGCAAAATATGTAAAAAGGAGTAGAGGACCTCCAATACACAAAAACCTAGGGTTAGGTGTATGGGGACCGAATTATTAGTCAATGATGGGCGACATCACAGAATTTCCAGGATTTAGGAATATATGGCATTTTTCAATATGGATTTTATAATTGTTATCTTGATTTTGTATTTCCATTTGATGTTGTAAAAGGAAAGATGAGAAATAAATTACAAAATTACAGTATCCTTAATGCTCATGATCTACACCTTCGTCTTCATGGAAGCCGAAAGTTAGTTACCGTGATTGACAAGAACACTAAAAGGGCACCATTTTCTTCAAAGTAACATTCTTTCTCGTACTACATCTGGTCAACATTGAATTGTAGTTACAGTTAAGATTAATGTTGGCCAAATAAGTCAACTATCTGTTACCAAGGGTTATATAACTTAGAATTAGTAATGAAAAAAAACTCCACTTAAAGGTCTGCTGGGGATTGTAATCCAAAGCATCCTTTATACAATTTAGTATGCCCAAATGTAATGTCTAAATGTTGGACTTGTTATCTACATCTAAAGGACTTCAATGTTGTGTCACATTCTGCTCAACTGCATTTATAGGCAATCTAATCAAATTAATTTATTATACATCTTCAGGAATTTAAAAGGATAGGGAAAAATCCATGTCAGCTTTCTAACTTCCATCATCTTCTGACGAAAATTTCAATATAATCGTTTACAACTTCATGTAGAATTTTCGGCGAGTGCTATACGCGACAAATCGAGGGGTCTTTTTTTACGTCCTCCAACTTTAAGTCATATCGTACGATGAGTGGAATGGGTGAAATGATGCTCAAATGAGCCCAGGGTCCATAGAACTTAGAGTTACCCGACATTTGTCTTTCAGAATACGAGAAAACCCCGGAGAAAACGTTATCCAGGTAGCTCATCCTGAGCGAGATTCTAACTCGGTACCTCTTGAACGTAGAGCAGACACGCTACCGAGGCGGGCTCGTGAGGTCTTGTTTAGACAGAAGAAGCTGCATTACGTTTATTTCATTATCCGAAAAGTGAAGTGAATATTAATGGTGTGGCTATGAGAATTTAGTAAAGTGACAGGGAAAACTGAACTAGATCTCAATGACACTAAACACTTACTGAAAGGGCAATAAAAACTGGACCAAATCACCAACTGTATCTATTCTGTATTAAAAGCAACATTTAAGCAGTGGCCTATTCAGTGCATGTTATTCCGAGAGGGTGTACTTATAATTACTGCACTTTATCTTTATGTTTGTTCCCTTCTTCAGCATATGAGACTTTCGGGATGAAATTCTGCAGGAAGCACGTGTCAAAATTTGCAAACTCGCGACTTGATTGCTCGAAGATGCCAAACTAATAACAACTCTAAACTGAAAGATAACTTTGCTGATGAGAGAATTTTGGTCTCTTTTAACAAGTTTTACACAACTTAAAATGAATGTATTTTAGTTTATTTGCAGTTACTACCAATAGACTGTCTTGGAATGTGTTTCTTTGAATCACCATATCAGAAATAAATGTATCATACATGTTCAAAATAGTATTTATATAAAACAGATATTATATTAATATTATATTATTTTCAAGTCGTTCGAACAGTCAGATATTTTCAGAAGAAAGGCAGTAAAAGTGCCATAAGGTTCTAGTTGCATCAGCAAAACTATTTAATATATTGTCGCCGATCGCATTGTTGGATTGGACCCGCCGCAAAGCCAGAGCTGTACGCGTGTGCAGGAAAAAAAAGACAGAGAGTACTGTGACGAGCTGGATGGTTGCCGAGAGAGACAAAGAAACTCAGAGAGAAAGAGACAAAGAGTTATCTGGATATTTCCGACTTTCTCTTGTCGCCGCGATTGTTGTCGGAAAATCTACCGTATTCTAGAACAATGACTGGGAGACAAATAACGGCAGTGTGTGAAGAGAGTTGAGTTGTGCAGCCGTGTTGTAATTGTGCGTTTGAACTGTACCACACCGAATTCTTTTGTTTGTATACCTGCAGCGGGCGAACGAGACCATCTTTAAGACTGCTGTTTGTGTATGTCACGTCTTTTTACTGCTGCAAGGGTTGTACAAACTTACTGTTTACTCCAATAAAGACTGTTTCAAATTTCTGCAAACAAGAATTTTGATTTTAGTTAATTTATGGAAATTAACCATTTCTCCACACTAGCCGTATATAGGCTAAGATATTTGATGGATAGAGTCAACATGAAAAATTCAATGCCATGGCCGGGATTTGAACCACGGATCTCCTGGTTTCCATCCAGTCGCTCTTAACCTTTGAGCTACCATGGCCAACGTGCCGTCCTGACCCTAGTGGTCTACCGGGGAAATATACAAGTCAACTGGAGAATTTAATGTCAGGACGCCACGTTGGCCATGGTAGCTCAAAGGTTAAGAGCGACTGGATGCTAAGCACATATTTTAATATGAAATGGGAATTACACAGGACACTGTTAACAAAACAATACCGATTTACATTTAAATGATTTTCTATACCTATTCTTCTAAAACCTTATTCTTGTATCTATTTCATGATAATAAAGATAAACGTTTGCAAGTATAAGGGGAATAGAGGAGACTTAAGTGTCAGTTAAAGCTTTAAAGGTGATGACTGCCTAACGGAGTTGAAATTCGGTTCTCTTTACATGACTATATAAATGGTATATACAAATATTTTAAGAAATCATTTCTATGTAATAGATTTGGAATTCAATTTTGTTCTTTGCATGGCCAGAACAAAAAGTGACGACTTCACATTTTTAAGAAATATAGATATTGCAGAATTCAAAGATATATCAAGGAATATTTTGTTTCACTCTACACAAGACTACATATGCCATAAATTATCTGTTTTAGATCTTGATCTAAATCTTTGGAGTAGTAAAATGTTGTCTATTTTTTACGTTTTAAGCTGCGCAAAAGCCTTCGTAATGAACAGGATTTCAGAGAACTCTCTCAGAAAAGTGAATATATTACCTTCATTAGCATGAAAACATCTAAACTTATATTTTACACAAAAAGTTAGTCATTTTTGAGAAAAGCAAAATGTTTTAAAAATGTTTCAGCTAAAGGATATTCTTTGTATAGAGGTTTTATGTTCCTTCCTTGAAATATATTGAACTTAAATTCAAAGTTTGGTATTCAACCACCAAGGGTAAAAACTAAGGATGACTCCAGTGCATTTAAAACCAGGAGAACGCCAGTGTTCGTGTGCAGGTTTATGGACTCCCCTGCATTGTCGGTATAGCTTCATATCGAGCGGTGATATATCTCGAACGTCGGTTCTTTAATAACCACGTTTACCTCAAGATGGAAATTTATCGAGTGAGATATAGAAGCCGGATGGAGCATGGTGGAAGTGTTACAGGCCCACAGCACCAAAACAACGAGGAGGTGATTTATCACCACATCATGTCCAGTCGAATATTCACTACAGAAACAATCTGCTTGACAGCTGACTCTAATAACACCTGTTGCGGTGACCAGGCCCAGCATCTGAAACATCTTAGCAAAACCTTTTGCTACAGCGATGGCTACAAGTCAGTTGCGGTCACCCTGACTCAATTGTGAGGGAAAACATTTGAGATTTTTTATTTTGTCTATTAATAATTTATCAATAAAATTCAATTCAGCGAAAAACTGAGATTTCTCCAGAAGTATACAGTTTAACAACTTCTGAATCCAAAAAGAGAAACATCACGTTCGAGTGTTTGTGTGTCTAATAGAATAACTTTAAAACGAAATGTAACTTAAATGCAAAATTTCCAAGGATGCACATCAAGACGTTTAATACCCTTATATTGCTCTTTACTTTAAAGCGTTGTTAGTTCTGAATGTATTCGGGTAAACTACCACATATTTAAGATAGCTGCATGGAAAATGGCATTTATATGTTGAATTCTCTGGGAGAAGTTTGTGAAGCTCTTTTATTTCCCCGGAAATGTTCTTATTCAGGTAACTCACCGTAATCAAAATTCGTAATCAGACCCCTTGTATTGAAGCAGAATGCTACCCCACGCAACGTCTATCAATTTATGCCAAACGAATAATCTATATTTTTCCCAAGTGGGAAGTTGCAAGTTTCTTCTTTTTTCTGGTGGTTTTATTATGGATATGGAATATCAGGGTCATCATATAAAGGTATGGGCTTTCAAAACTCTATAGGTATTACGAGAGTTGGTCAAAAAGTAATGCCTCCTATTTTTTCCTCCTTCAATTGCCAAGAAAATTGAATCCAATTTAAATAGCCTGAGAACTACAACATTGACGATTAATTTGTCACTATTCAATATAATCTCCGTCCTTTTCCACAGTTTTGATCCATCTTTTAACTCGGAATGTATTCCAGTGTGGTAAAACACACGTTCTTGCTTCCTAAGCCATTGACGCACGGACGTTTTCACAGCCTCCTCATCTTCAAAACGAATCCCGCCATGAACTTCCTTTGGTGGCCCGAACAGATGAAATTCTGATGGTGCCAGGTCAGGGCTGTGTGGGGGGTGAGATAAGACTTGCCATCCCAATTTCTCAGTTTCTACAGTGGTGTAACGACTGGTGTGTTGTCTTGCATTGTCATGCAAAAGAAGAATATTCGCCATAGTTTTTGTTGGGCGAACTCGGAGAAGACGTGCTTTCAGCTTTTTGAGAGTTCTGAAGTATTGGACAGAATTTATTGTGCATCCCTGCTCCAAAAAATCAATCATAAGCACACCCTCTGCATCCCAAAACACTGTCGCTATAACTTTCCCTGCCGACCGCTGAGTTTTGAATTTTTCTTTCTTCGGTGACGTTGTGTGATGCCATTCCATTGACTGCCTTTTTGATGCAGGTTCAAAAAAGTGAACCCACGTTTCGTGTCCAGTAACAATTTTTTCCAGAAACTCCTCTCCCTCCAAATTGAAGCGGTGCAAGTGTTCGGAGGCTATTGCTTTCCTTGTTTCTTTGTTTTGGGCGGTTAACATTCTTGGTACCCAACGTGAACAAACTTTTGAGTAACTCAGTTGTTGAATAATCGTCATTACACTGCCTTTACTGAGGGAGGTAATGCGACACAAATCACATGTTGTTACCCGGCGATCACCACGAATGATGTCATCGACTCGCTGAATGTTGCATGGAGTCACTGCAGTCACCGGCCTGCCGCTTCGATTTTCATCTGCCAATGGCGTTTGCCCTTCAGTTTCGTTACAGCGACGACCCCATCGTCTAACAGTGCTGACATTTCGTGAATGCGAATTGGTGTTTTACCTTCCGCAGTCAAGAATTCAATCACAGAACGCTGTCTACTAAGACTGTCGATGTCAGCCATTTTGCAAGAGGATGCAGTGCTGCCACCTGTTGACTTAGGAAGTTACTACTGCAGGGGATTGGAGAAGAAGGTTTGAGGAATTGCGCCAAAGTTTTCTCATAACTTACTTATTTAAGGAAAAAAAAACAGGAGGCGTTACTTTTTGACGCACCCTCGTATATCACGAAATGTGAAAATCGCTTAAATGTTATTTATATTAACACAAATTAAATAGAATTTATGCAGATTTGTAAGAATAATTACTGAAGAATTAATATAAAATTCATGTGTATGCATCACTTAAGTATCATAACGCTCATTGATACTGCAAACGCCCCTAAAGGTGGTCGTCACTCGCACTGAGATCAAATAATAACTGGAAAAGAATAGATTGGAAGGATACCTGGAAAGGAAACAAGAATGTTCCTGGTTTTATTTCAACTGCGGGCCTTCTGTTGACGTATTAATTACCGCGGTCACTCTTAGATCTCGTGAAAGCATAGTATTTATTACATATACTTTTTTTCTTGCACCGTCAGTCATGAAATACTTGCCACAGCTCCACTTAAACCATCTCATTTCTATAGACTACGTGGACGACACTTTTGTAATTTGGCTACATGGATCAGACACTTTTCCTAGCTTTCTTGCGCATCTCAACAGCCTTCGACCTCAAATACAGTTTACCATGGAAGTGGAGAAGGATGGAACTCTTCCATTCCTGGACATTCTTGTTTCAAAAAACAGCAACGGTACACTGGGACATCCTGTATATCGCAAGCCTACACACACCGATCTCTATCTGAACGCTCGTAGTTTCCATCATAAGTCTCAACGACTGGGAGTTTTCAATACACTGGCCCACAGAGCTTTGTCTATCTCTAATCCCAGCCACTAAAAACAAGAATTACAGCACCTGAGACTCACTTTCCATCAAAATGGCTACTCCGAATATGACGTGGAAGCCTCGATCACCAAAGCTAGGAAAGGGAAACCTGTAATACAGCAAGCGTCAGATAAGCCTACCGCTACAGCCTGCATCCCGTTTACCGGCAATCTATCCGGCAGAATGAGCAGCATTCTCGCCAAATACATCAGGACCTTGCACAAGCCACTTCCGAAGATTAAACATCTGTTGGGACCAGTGAAAGACAAACTGGAATTCCAGGTTCCGGGACTGTACCGCATTCCATGTGAATGTGGGACACCGTATATAGGACAAACCGGAAGGACCATCGCTACTAGAATAATCGAACATGAACGGAGCAGTCATTTAATGCAACCTGAGAAATCTAGGCTGGCAGAGCATTGTTTTGATAACGACCATAGGGCCAATTTTCGGGAGACGACCATCTTGGCAATATGCAACAGTTACTGGGTGAGGAGAGTTAAGGAGGCTTTGGTGATTTCCTCTGAAAGGAGCACGCTTAATCGTGATGCTGGACTTCAGTTCAGCTCCTCTTGGAAACCGGCCTTAAAATGGATATCCGTCGAATTAAGAAACAAATATCAATAGAGCTTGATAATCAAGTTAAGTAGCTACGTTTCTTTGACACGATTTTCTATACTCACGTCATCTCCTGTCCTGGCATTTAATTTACTGAAAACAGTCGTTTGTTCAGTCAAGTATCTCGAATATATGAAGTGATAAAAAGATTAATTTGGAAATACCATACAAAAATAAAAGATGAAGGCTGAAGTGAACGTATTCCACCCTTCGCACTGCTTCCTCTATTTCGGTAGTGAAGGCAATAAAAAAATCTGATTTTGGGGGTTTTAGTGCTTCTTCCTTGATACTGAGGTGTTTTAAATTCTAATTTTAGCACCATACTAGTAGTGTAGTTTGGTTTGGAAGACAAGGTGCAGCTCTGGGTGCAGTTAATGGGTACAGAGACGGACATTGTCTGAGTCAGATACAGGAGTGTGCGTCCCACCCCTATTGTTCCTAAGGAAGATGCTGCACAATACGTCTTATTGTAGATGCTTTCTGCGTGGGTAGGGCTGCCACATGAATCACACAATTTTAGGGCCTTGGCAAAATTCAAATGCATTACTTACACAATGCGGCACTTTTAACACGACGTAAAAGGGAAAATCGACAACCCCTTAGCTGTCTCCTACCGCCCAAAGATCGTTACGTAAGTTGTTCTAAGTGTTTATTAAACAAGGTGTGAAAATGCACGCCCGCAAACATCACATGAATCACTGTCTCGTGCACTTGCGATACCGCCATCATCTTATTCCACGTCATTGTTACTAATTTCCTTCAAAAACGTAACACATTTCCATTCGACAGCTGCTTATATATTTATACATTACACATTCTTCCTGGGATTTCCGGAAATGGACTTTGATGTGACAGCACAACAAATACTGGTGAGCAGTGCTGAACATGACGTTGTCGGGGGAAGGATCCGAAACAACTTTGTATAGTTAGTACATAACTTTATTGTTTTAAGACTCTAAGTATGTGCAATTTTAGTTCATATATGGTGCGATCCATATAAACCTGAACCATTTCAATAGGCCATAACCTTTGAATCAATAATAGGAAACCATTGCAACTTTGGGAAAACATAAAACACAATAGGGAGATTACATTAGCTATTTACATCTCAGAGAAAATGTTGGAAGTGTCCTCCGCCAGCATTTATACATAAAATAAGACCTGAAGTTTTCCTGGCGACGAATACGCTCACTTTCCTCTCGGGCAGCCAGGCAGATGAAAAGATGATTAGATATCAACATTTCGGGAGTGTACATCTCTCCCATCATCAGGATATTTATAAAATCTTATAACCACAAATGAAATACTGGATATAACACAACTATAAACAAAGACAAAACACTCAAAATTCGCATTACTGAACAAAAGACTGTTTCAGTAAATCAAATGCCAGATCAGGAGATGGCGTGAGTATAGAAAATTGTGTCAAAGAAGTACTTAACTTGATTATCAAGCTGTATTGATCAAACTTCGCATTACTGAACAAAAGACTGTTTCAGTAAATTAAATACCAGATCAGGAGATGGCGTGAGTATAGAAAATTGTGTCAAAGAAGTACTTAACTTGATTATCGAGCTGTATTGATCATAATTCGCATTTCTGAACAAAAGACTGTTTCAGTAAATTAAATGCCAGATCAGGAGATGGCGTGAGTATAGAAAATTGTGTCAAAGAAGTACTTAACTTGATTATCAAGCTGTATTGATCAAAATTCGCATTACTGAACAAAAGACTGTTTCAGTAAATTAAATGCCAGATCAGGAGATGGCGTGAGTATAGAAAATTGTGTCAAAGAAGTACTTAACTTGATTATCGAGCTGTATTGATCATAATTCGCATTACTGAACAAAAGACTGTTTCAGTAAATTAAATGCCAGATCAGGAGATGGCGTGAGTATAGAAAATTGTGTCAAAGAGGTATTTAACTTGATTATAAAGCTGTATTGATCAAAATTCGCATTACTGAACAAAAGAGTGTTTCAGTAAATTAAATGCCAGGTCAGGAGATGGCGTGAGTATAGAAAATTGTGTCAAAGAAGTACTTAACTTGATTATCAAGCTGTATTAATGAAAATTCGCATTACTGAACAAAAGACTGTTTCAGCAAATTAAATGCCAGATCAGGAGATGGCGTGAGTATAGAAAATTAATTAGGTCAAATAAACGTAACTACTTAACTTGGTTATCAAGCTGTATTGATATTTGCTTCTTAATTCGATGGATTTCCATTTGTAAGGCCGGTTTCCAAGAGGAGCTGAACTGAAATCCAGCATCACGATTAAGCGTACTCCTTTCAGAGGAAATCGCCAAAGCCTCCTCTATTTAATCTCCTGTTGTATATAATATTGAAAAATTTAGTTAAAATTTAATATTGAAATCAAAGAGCTCTTGTGTAGATTATGCGGAGCTCAGCTTTTGCTGCTGTACGGATTAGCTCCTGTGTTACTTCGGGTGCCCGCAAGCCTTGCGGGGTGCCCAGAAAGCCTAGAGCGGCGTCTAGTGGGACCATAAACTCCTAGAGACCTAATCAGGACATTTCTATAGTGAGGTTATCTGGCGTAGAGTTTTGTAACGTGGCGTCTTATTTCGTCCTCCTTGTATGGATGATACGAGGCTTCATGGAGTAGCCTCACGGGAAAGGAGCGGCCCACAGAACAAATGGAACGAAGCCATAAAATCCAGCAAAAATAGATTGTTAGCATTCATTTTCTTAACAGGAATATAAAAGCACAAAATAAATAAGTAAGAAAATCAGTGCCATTTTAAATTCAGAATATAATCCGCATTACAGGTTACCAAAAATTGAATTCATGTATTTGGTTTCCATTATTATTTATAGATTATTTCTAAAACATCCAAAATCGAAATAAATAGAAGTATTATCCGGTGCAAAAAAGAGGAAAATGTTTTATGTATTCTATCTATATAAATTTTTCTCATAATCTGTTCTACAAACCATCCTGAAAAATGTTGACTTGATTTATTATAAAGAAGGAGCCGGGTTCTATTCCCTTAACACGAAACTTAAATGTTTACTGTATTTTCTCCCCACTTTACGGTTTTAGTAACTAGCCATGTACCTGTAATGAGAGACAGTAGGCTGTTAACTAAATTCATTTTAGGAAGATCATCTTCTGAGTTTGTTAATCCCAGTAATTCAAACCTTTCCTAAATTTGGCTTGGAACGTCGTGATCGCCAATACCGTACATCCATAGTAGACCCCTGGGGGCCTGAAACAGATAAACTTTCATTACATTCTAGGTTAAAGCGGGTCAAGTTTTAAAACGCGAATAGCTAGATATGTGGCGGCTTTGAAATTTCCAAATATCATTAGCTATTTACCACATGAAGAAACTACAAGTATTTAAAGATTCAAATCAATAACAAAGAATATCTCGTAAGTGTTTAATGCTGAAAGTCATTACTTCACCTATAGACCCCAAAAAGAAAACTGGTATTTAAGTTCTTCATTTTCAAAGAATATGAAGTGAAAAATTTTCAAGAAAATTCTTCATTCGAAGGACTTTATTAAAAACGTGTAACGAGTTTGTTTAAAATGCCATAAATTTAACATATTTTCGTGATAAAATGCATATCTTGAATTTTGGGAATAAAATCTGAAGTCTTCATTTCTGGATAGCTTTTGCATTAAATGCTACTAGCAAAAATACTATTTCATTTATATTTTTGTAGAGTAAATAATTTAGGATATATTCCTTGTAATTAGTTTAATTTTCTTTTTTTATATCCCTTCCTCATCAATGCCGGTGTTAGAAATCGCTTAGGTCCCCTCAAAGCGAGGGAGCCGAAGCATATTGACCTGATAGATGAGATCAGGGTTGGGGGTCAGCCCAACGCGAGGGATGAATGAATGATGGAACAATTGGTGGAATGATGGTGGGGAAAACCGGAGGATCCGGAGGAAACCTACCGCAGTGCCATGTTGTCCACCCCAAATCCACTTTGCAGTCACCTGGGATCGAACCCGGCCGCCTAGGTGAGAGCCAAACGAGTTTAATTTTCTCAAACGGTTGTAATTGTTTTCCCCCTCCTGGTCCAGTGAAACAACATTCAGTACATTGTAACCAGATGTTTAAAAATTTGTCTACCGCTTAAGTCAACCATATTTCACTATTCTATTGTACCTATAAGGAAATATGAAATAGCACCGTTTTTCAAATGTTTACACTGAGTCTGCTATTGAGATAGTTTTATCTTTTTTTTTTGGTAATTTACGTCCTCCAAAGTTAAGTCATATCGGACGATGAATGGAATGGGTGGAATGATGCTCAAATGAGCCCAGGGTCCATAGAGCTTAGAGTTACCCAACATTCGTCTTTCAGGATAAGGGAAAACCCTGGGAAAAACCTTATCCAAGTAACTCACCCTGACCGAGATTCGAACTCGGAACTCTTGAACGTGAGGCAGACATGCTACCACCACGCAACCGAGGCGGGCAGTTTTATATTTAAATATATTATTTATAAAATTTAAAATTTTGTTTTTACAATGTAAATGCAATGTTATATTTAACTTATATAAGTTAATTAAAATATGTTAATGGATTCTGACCACTGGAATAATGAAAATAATTTGATATGAAAAATTAATTAATAAAAATAGATAAAAGAATTAGGACTTTTAAGAATTTTTATAGGAATGAGTAGAGAGCTTACGTGGTTTTCGCTTTCGTTTAATTTTGTGCCCCTTAACTTATCTTAAATATCGTGTAGTTAATAATATGGGTACAAAGTATTTGTGTAATAACTTTAATTATGTTTGCCAATAAAGCTACCTTATCTAATACTATCCATCCAGTTCTGTACTACCTATCATTTGATTACCTATGTACCCCACTTCACGTATCTGCGTATCTATCTACCTACCTAGTTATATTTGTGTAAGATGGAATTCGAACATGTAATACCCCACATCGTTCAATGCTCCTTGTAAGATTCTTAGTAATTTGGTTATATGTGAAATGTCATTAAAGTTTACTTTAATTCTATGCACACGGAATTCTTTAAAAAAAATGAACACACTGTATAAAAGCAGATCTTTCGTCTTCTGAGCAAACGGGAGGGCTTTGCGACTATATTTTGTTTGGAAATTAATTGTTCTTTCACACTAACCGTGTGTAGGACGCACTATGACAGGGTAGAGCCAGACTGGGATTTGAACCGGGATTTACATCATAGTAAGTCGTCATTAAAGTAGTTGTCTCATGTGTTTATGAGAACTCCCAATGGTTTACCGGGAAAAACACGAGTTAGTTGGAGAATTATAATGTCATGTTGGCACGTTGGCCATAGTAGCTCAATGGTTATAGCGCCTGGACGGAGGTGGTTCAAATCCCGGCTATGGCATTGAATTTTTCAGTCCGGCTCTACCCATTCATATATTTTGGTTGTTATGAAATTTGTTCACAGACCTGAGTACACGTGAATGTCGGAAGGTGGACCGCTATAAATAGGCTTTGCGGGTTTGCCGCGTAGAAAGGGGAATTCTGCGAAGCACGAGTTAAGAGAGATAATCACAGCAAAAGAACAACTAAATATTTCTATTTTTATTTTCTACTGGTATAATTAAAGTTTCTGAAAATATTTTTCAGAGAGTTTAATGGTTACGAACTTATAGATTCGTGTCTCAAGCATGATTTTGCAAGATAATTTACGTGGCATGAAAGAATAATTAAGATAGAAAAGAACTTAAAATAATAACATATGTAATGCTGAAAGTACCGTGCTTTCTCTGCGAACAGCCTCTCAAAAAATAAATAAATAAGAATCACTTCTAAAGAGCTTCACAAATAATAGTTTAACCACAACTCAAGTTAAATATTTCTGATAATATTTCAATGTGTATAGTGCGGTCCATATAAATCTGAACAATTTCAATTACATTACACTATTTACATCTCAGTGAAAATGTTGGAAGTGTCCTCCACCAGCATCTACACGTGTTTGCATTCGTCTCACCATATTCTCTGAAGTTTTACGGTGAGTATCCTCGCCAATGTTACTTATTTCGGCTCAAATGGATTCCTTGAGAACATCAATTGTCCGTGGCCTAATCTTCTACACTCTATGTTTTAGATACCCCCACAAGAAAAACTCCGGTGAGATTAGTTCAGGGGATCTGGGGGGCCACAGACCTTTTGAGATTATTCTATTATCAAAGAAACTGGTTAAAAGTTCCATGGTGTCATTAGATGTATGGCACGTTGCTCCATCTTGCTGGAAATAACCTTCTCTCAATTCGATATCACCCAGATGCTCCACAAATGTCTTGAAGATACCCATATAAACTTCAGTGTCACAGTCGTATCAAAGAAAATGGGACCAACGATCCTGGAAGCTGACACCGCTTACATACTTCAAACTTTTTCATCATGCAGTGAGGTTTCGTGGATCACTTGGGGGTTTACAGCAGCAGTACTGTTTACAGCAGTAACATTGGCGAGGATACTCTCCGTAAAACTTCAGAGAATATGCTGAGACGAGCGCCAACATGTACACATGCTTGTGGAGGACACTTCCAACATTTTCTCTAAAATGTAAATAGTGCAATGTGATCTCCCAATAGTGTATTATACTCTCCCAAAGTTGCACGTGTGTCCTATTATTGGTTCAAATGTTATGCCCTATTGAAGTGGTTCAGGTTTATATTGATCGCATTGTATGTGTGTGTGGATGTTAAAGTAGGTAACGATTGTCATTTGTTCAACAATAAATGATTGAGCAATTTAACAGAACCAGTCCTCGTGCCACATAGTTAAAGTGCCGTTGTTGTGGCGCAGATGATCGCGTGTTCCAGGCTCGCATGATAACGCAGGTGCATTCTTCATTCGTTCCATGAAATATTCGGCGTGAAATGCAGCTTAATATTGACATAAAAGTTTCATTTGTGTATTTTTAATTATCTCATGTAATGTATGATCGAACACATTAAATAATCCTCAACATCTTTTTCAGGAATATGATTGTAGGCTGAGATCTATTGCTGGTACTTAAGTACACATAAAAGCCTAACGTGGTTCGTGAAATCTCAGATCAGATCTGTCGTGACAAATTCGAACTCAGGTGAGGTACCTAATGTCTCCAGATGTATCCTGATGACTGCGATACTCCCCCGTATACCAAGTAGACATCCCTCTGAGGCCGTCTCACAGTGGAAAGCAGACTACCTCAAAATAAACCCACCGTCATACGCCTTGCCCGACGTCCACTCGCCTGATCCTTCGTCCATCAATCAAAGGAAATAAAATGGAGGAAACTGGGAGCAGGAAAATTCGCGGAATTACATTAACCATCTCAACATTTGTCTATTAACCGCGAAAACAAGGTCAGCGGACAGCACAATGGGAATCAAACTTGGTACCTCCAAAATTGCAAGCCTCTTACGTAGGTGTAGCTTCACATAGCTCGGTACAAAACAAGTATATAATAAAGACTACAACGTGCTTCCTATAGTTAGCAAAATCAACACATAGATTTACGTTATCACAGTGTATTGTCACTAATGATGTATGTCTAAAAACAATTTCCCTGACGATGTACAGCTCTTGTACAAAAGTTGTTTGGCCGTGGGAAGAGCGATGAACTTGGAGTAATTAAAACCGTCTGGGCAGAGTCTGAATTGATTACAAGAAAGCGTCGACAATAGGAGAAACCCTTTTTCTAACAGCCGCGCCCTTGTCTTTGTTGTACTATGTCCTCTCTTGTCTTAACATCTTCTTATATAGAATAGGTAGCTAGTGGCTGTAACAAGTGGGAATGTCTCAGTATTAGCAGAGTCTCTTTCATCAATAACAAGCAGGCACTTTTGGAAAATGGACGTTTCATTACTTTCACTGCGTTTAACAAATACTTTCTAATTCTATGCAAAATCGTATCATATTGGACTTTTGGATAAGTTAAAATAAAATTCCACATGCTTCATTAAATGTAGGTTGAAATAACCTTGACATGCAGAAATAGATATATTTATAGAAATATTATGGAATTTTTAAAAACTATTAAAATGTTCAAGAAGGTACAGTAGGCTACGAAAATGTTAAATGAAAGTCTTTAAAATTTGAACTCAAAAATGCTTTTAAATGCAGGGTGATCTGAAAAGTCTCCGATCTCTACCAGAAGATGGCAGCACTCTTAAATAAAAGGTAGTGAATTTCATTGTTCATCTGTTGAAAGTTACTTTCCAAAATTTCAGCCATTTTGGACGTTCAGTTGTTATGTAACAGTCGTTTGAGTGAGTTGATATGAAAGTTTTTATGAACATGGACAAAATCGAGTATCGAGCTGTAATTAAATATTTGATTTTGAAGGGCAATACGCCTACACATATCAAAGATGAGTTGGATTCTACGAATGGGGACTCTTGCACCATATTTACCACAGGGAAATTTTGGGCATCTGAATTTAAACGTGGCCGTAAGAGCTTGGGAGACGATGAACGTCCGGGACGGCCAAAAACTGCAACTGCGGACTAAAACATGAATAATAGTAAAAGTAATACAATTACATTATTTATCCTATGACGATAACCATTTTAATCAGGCATTTTACTTTTTGAAATATTTTACATTTAAAGAAAATTTTAAGCCATTTGTTTTAATCTTAAAATTATAAAAGGTTTTTAATTATTAGGACTTTTTAGGTCAAAGTCAAAGTTCATCAAATGGTGCTAGAAGACCGCCGAATTAAAGTGAAAGAGAGAGCAGAGTCAATGAACATGTCAAAAGAACGTGTTTGTCACATACTGAATCAACATTTGGACATGAGAAAGCTGTCCGCGCCTTGGGTGTCGCATTGGCTCATGTTAGACCAAAAACATCTTTGAATGAACATTTCCATCGCTCTGTTGGCGCAGTTTAGTCATAATAAATTCGAGTTTTGTTGCCGATTAATTACTATAGAAGAAACTTGGATACACCGTTATACGCTTGCAACAAAAATACAGCCCAAACAGTGAACTGCAAAGGGAGAACCGGCTCCAGAAAAAGCAGAAACTGTTTTTTTCGGCTGGGAAAGTGATGGCGACTGTTTTTTGGGGTAGTCATGGAGTTATTTCAATCGATTATCTTCACAAAGGAAAAACCATTACAGGAGCATAATACGCATGATTACTCCACAAGCTGAAGGCGGGACTAGCGGACAAACAGTCACATTTATAGAAAAAGAAAATCCTATATCACCAAGACAACGCACCGTCTCACACCTCGGCGGTTGCAATGGCGAAAATCCACGAATTACGGTTTGAATTGCTTGACCATCCGTCATACTCACCAGATCTTGCCCCAAGTGACTTATTTTTATTCTCTAATATGAAAATTGTGCTCGGATGACAGAGATTTTCGTCGAATGAAGAGGCAATCATTTTCGTGAACAATTATTTTGCAGAACTTTACAGCGAGTACCATTTGGACGGGTTACACAGATGGGAGCATCGCTGGAAGAAGTGTGCAGAGTTACTAGGAGACTATATTGAAAAATAATTTTAAAAAATCTGTAAAAAATGTCTTATATCTGTATTAGGTCGGAAACTTTTTAGACCACCTATGTATTATGAGCAAGGTAGAGAGGCTGCTATGCTGAATGGAATATTGACTGGAATGGTAAATGGACAGTACTGGACATGCAATATTTTTCTGTATACGTGTACATACACTTTGATTACTTAAATTTTAAAAGTATTACACATAATTGCAGTTTCATAAAAGGCAATGACTTTTTTATTTGCCATTTCTCAAAGTTGATTGCTTTTCTATTTTAAGTGAGTGTTAACCCGTTCTTGCGGGTACTCTTTCATTTGGATGCCTACTTTGAAACTTGTATAATATTCGTTGCGTCACTTGTGTTCCAAAACATTCGGTAAGTGAACTTTGATTCTAGGAAATTCTTACTCATGCTGTCTGAAAACTTCATAAGGATGACGAAGTTGTACGTGTGAATTTTCTAAACACCATGCTTCTTTAGTGCTCTAACCGCGTACGTTGCACGTGTCAGAATTAACAGCATGGCTTGCTTTGAGCAAGTGACTAACCCAGTTAACAATTTGAAATGATTGATCAATAATGTTGATTCTCGATAGAAATCCTAACCCTTTTAATAAATTTGATAGTTCCACATTGGAACGAGAATTGTTACGTCCGTGGAGATGTGATGATAGAGATGATGTGGGGATGATGTTCTCGAAGCCTCGCGATGCGTCGATGCAACGGAAATGTTACATACGTATAGTGGATGTGGGGATGCTGTGATTCTGTGACAAAGATGCTGCTGCGTCCTGTCTTTGGGGATGGTGCTGATGTTCCAGTTCTTTTAATCTGAGCTTTTACTCAGATCCGGGTTCTCAGGATGAGCATTCCTTCAGATGTTATCTATGACTGCTGCTCCAGTCGTTGCATGAGAAAAAAATTATTTGATTTCAGGAGTGGTCTCGAGCGTAGGAATTGACTTCTCATTTTTTGTAGAAATAATTCCAGTTTCCTTCTTAAATAAATATAATTTAAATCTTTTAATTTTGAGTAACAAATTTACAGAATAAGTCGTAACATAGATATACAATAAACTTGATCAATATAACTGAATTGCACTGACATAGTTGTGAATAGTTTATAATCTTTATAGATTTTTTATCTACACGCCGTTCTGACACAGAATTATACGTCTGTTCCCTTCGACGTTACACGATCCAAAGATGCTATTTTTGCAAACCGCTTGTCCAAGATTATTGATGTTTTTCTCCCTTCGTTGCTATAACCACCGAAAACTTCTTTCTCACTGGTCCACGTTAACACATTACGTCATATCACATACATATTGCATATGAATTTCACACTGAGTTTCAAACTTTCATTTCTTATGCATATTAACTTTTCCACAACAATTCTTAAACCACTTTAAACACATTTAAATACTTTCAACTCTCGAGGCCTAAACCAAAACACTTATTACATTTTCTTTAACATTCTAGCATATTTTGCAGTACTTGCCTTCATTTTAGTAGCGTAAAACCTTTTACAGCAACACCCTTAATTTTTAAAGCATTTAGATATTTTTTTATTTATATTTCCATGCAACAAGAGGTGCAATTTCTGTCAGTATTCAGTAAAATATGTTAGAAGGCACAATAAGGTGGACCTCTGTCATCGAGAATTTAGATTCGTTTGACAGTTCTTTCCATTTCGTACTACAACATAATTGAGATATATACATAGCACTAAGTCGTAAGTATTACGTTGTTAAGTACTTACAGATTTAAATGTGTGCTGCCTCGCCTACATACCTGAAAAAAGAAATAATTGAAAATTATTGTCATAATTACAGAAGCTAATAACATTCTATTTTATGTATTTAAAACATGAGCAAAAATCAAACGTCCGCTGTTTTCTCGCAAGCTACAAAAGCTATTATTGTTTATCAATATAATGTTCGAAGTTTCATCTTCTAAAACATTTTGTTTTAATATTCTCTACCAAATAACTTCTGAATTATATTCACTCAAATCATTTAAAATGTTGTGACTGCGTGGGTTATGTAGATTCGGAAATCTGGGTTGCAGAAATTTAGAACAACTTTTACTGCAGTAAAAAGACGTGAAATATACAATCAGCTGTCTTCGAGGCTCACTCGGTGTTTTGCTGCTCGAAAACAAATGAAAGAAATTACAGCTGTACACTTCAATCGTCGACTGTCGCAATAACCAACAAACAACTGCCGCTCTATATACCTCCCCAGCCAATGTTTCTAGAAAGCCGCAGACCTTCCGAGAACTCTCGCGGCAGCAACAATGGGCAGAAGGTTCTAGAACCTCTCTCTGTCTTTTTCTCTCCTGTCACGCGCCCGGTTCCGGGCACAACAATGCCACACGGTGACAATTTACTGAATTATAGAATTTATCGATGAACTTTGGAAGAACACAGATTTCGATAATTGCATTTAATAAACACTATATATCCTCAGTGACCTCTTAAACAGGAAATACTATACTATCAAAACATGGCAATTCTTGTACTTTTTATCACAATTTCAAGAGGTAGAGATGATATTATACTCCACCTAGAATTTCCTTGTGAAAATGTTACCAGAGAAACATGTTTTAAGACTTCATGAATAGAAAAAAGGAATTTTTACAAAAAGTAATATGTGTGCGCGTGTTACATCAAAAACGAAAGGTCAAGAGAATACCTATCTTGGTGTTTACGTTCAGTATTTAAAGATGCCACACAAAGTTTTTAAAAAAAAATTATCAACTCCAAACTAATATTTTTCTAAGGTTTTATTTTATCAATTTTGATTAAATGATAATACCACACGATGATGATGATGATGATGATGATGATGATGATGATGATGATGATGATAGTTGGCCCTACAACTATGTAGGCACTTGTCTTCCCTAACCACCCTCTTCCATTCTACTCGGTCCTTCTTTCCTTCTTCAGCCTTTAAACCTCAACTATCTCAAGTCATCTTGTACATCATCTACCCAACTTTTCCTGGGTCCAAGTCGCCATTACCAAATCTGTTTTTCGTCTCATTAGCCGTTTTCCTCGCTGGTTTGTCTCCAGATTGTCCGATTGTCCGAGGCTGTATTAAGGTATACGAAACAGAGTTCTTTTTACAAGGTAAGGGAGTTAGCCTTATGCCCAATCCCCAGCCTGGAGGACCAGGTCACACATTTATGTCCCCTGGGACTGGATGGTCCAATTATACACCCGGGCACCAGGTGACCATTTTAGTCGCCTTTTACGACAGGCATAGTTTACATTGGGGATATTTTGTACACCCGGCTTCCATACAGGTGAAAGTAAATACCAGATAGGCACATAAAGGAAAAAAAATGCTATATGTTCAATGTTCTGGGAAAAGTGCTTCATTCTGAAGTAAATTTTTATAATTTTGTATAACTGGTGAACGTTATGAGATAGACATACAACGCACTTCCCTATATATATTAAAATTCACAATATCTTTAAAAAGTGTTTTAATTATCATTTAATATCACATCAAATAAAATAAATCATCACGTAAGCTCATACACTTTTGAGATAGGGGTTAATATTTGTTTGAATCGCTCGATGCTTCGCATTGTTTTAGTGCTATATCTATTCAGTTGTTGGAAAGATTATGAAGTTTTAAGGACAGCTACAGGACTACAAGTAGGTAAGATACCTGATAGTTCTGTTTCTCTGCAGTATTTTTGGCCACACCAGGAACGAACATAAAACCAGTAACTAAGAGCTAATAAAGCGACTTTAAAGGGCTGGCAGTGTTTCCAAAATGCATCATTGGTTCTAATTCCCTCCAGCAGTGATCTCATCGTCCCGAAAGTAGTAAATTAAAACCAAGTTACAGCGCTCTCCACCTTCAAAAGGAGAATAAATAATACATGGCGCTTGCAATGGCCCAGATGCTCGGCCGTAATTAAGCTGAATCAAACGCTGGTATCATTAGAATACATAGCGCTTCATCTCAACGTCAACTCTTGCATTAGCGCCGACACCTTCTCAGGGAAATAACCCGTTAGGCAAGATACTCATCAGACAGTGGCGTGTGATTCATCAGGTTCTCAAATGGAGGTGCGCGAGACATGATTCCTCGCGATATGACATGGCGCCTTCCTAGGTGTGACGACGATTCTATTCCAGGCTTTGACGTGCACTGCATATTGAGGTACAAACCCGGCCTTCTTTGATATAAGAACTAGTACGAAAATAGCGACATTTATCTTTTCCTGAGAATCACCATAGTGCCAACAGCACAGAAACAAACTGAGGTTTTAAAAGAAAACTGTCTTCCATATAAATATCAATTCAATTTGCTTTTAGTTTAAAGTATTATTTAATCAACTTGTATCGCCCATTTTTATTATGCCATAGAACAGTGGTGAGGCGTGACTTTCAAAGCAGGGAAGCTCCAAGTAATAATTGTAATTAAAATCAGAGAGTATAATGACTCCAAGAATTAAGGTTACTCCTCTACTTTTTCTATTGTACAGTCCTGCGTAGGCCCTACTTGCATTGCAAGACTAGTCACACTACAAGCAGACATATTCCTTTGTCCCCTCTCCACTCAGACGTTCCAATTGTTCCTAGAGTTGGCCCACACCACGTGAATTATTAACCTCACTTTTGATAAGAACTTAAAACTTCACACGACTTACCTATTTGTCACTACTAAATTCCAATCTACACAAAATACTAATGCTAATATTATTGAGATATGCTTGCAGTTATATTTAAAAGTGGCACATAAAACAAAAAATAAACTTTCTTTCACACCTACAGAGACTTCACGTGACAAATTTGTCAGTGCTTTCTAACTATCGAACATTCGCGATTGCTTCCGGAAACCTACGAAGCATGGTACAGTAAAACCTCTTTAAAACGAAACGCGATCATTCACGGATTTATTTTCCATTCTCACAGGTTTCCATGTTACAGAGCGTTGTGTTTTAATACAAAAAATGACGAAATAGTCGCCTGTTTTACAGCAATATATATATATATATATATATATATATATATATATATATATACAATAAGTATAAATACTACTAAATACGAGGAATACTTTTTAAGTCAGTACAGTTTTGGAATTGAAAAAAAAAAGACGTGCATAGATATCGCAATAATTTTATTTTTACAAGAAAGCCTGTACCTTAATATACTTCTATACATAATTTCCGTGAATATTGAGGCACTTGTCATAACGTGGCACCAGTTTTTGAATACCCTCCTCATAAAATTCTGCTGCCTGACGTGTTAACCACTGTATCACAACTGTTTTGACTTCGTTATCGTCTTGAAGACGCTGACCGTCCAGATGTTTCTTCAAGTGCAGGAACAAATGGTAGTCGCTGGGCGCCAGATCAGGGCTGTATGGAGGATGATCTAGAGTTTCCCATTGAAAAGATTTGATGAGATCTTTGGTCCGATTAGCCACATGTGGACGGGCATTGTCATGCAGCAAAACGATACCCTTACTCAACTTGCCACGTCTTTTGTTCTGGATTGCACGGCGCAGATTGTTCAATGAGACGCTGCATTGATTGTCTCAGTACGAGGCAAAAACTCCACTAGCAATACTCCTTTTCTGTCCCATAAAAACTGTGCACATGATTTTCCGGGCAGAAATTGTTTACTTAAACTTCACTTTTATGGGTGATGATGAATGTCGCCATTCCATGGATTCTTGTTTCGATTCTGGTGTGACGTAGGCCACCCATGTTTCGTCACCAGTAACAATTTGGTCCAAAAAATCTGCACCTTCATTGCGGTACCGCTCAAGGAAAGACAATGCACTGCCTTAACGTTGGGTTTTGTGCAAATCCGTCAACATTTTTGAACGCAATTTCCGGTACCTCAAGTTCTCGGTCACAATGCGATACAAAACACTACGAGAATATTGAGGAAAATAGTTTTACAATGATGAAATTGTATCGCGTCTGTTTTCTCTAACCTTTTCGTCCACCATCTTCACCAAATCTTCAGTAACAACCGAAGGACGCCCACTCCGTTCTTCATCATGCACATTTGTGCGGCCATCTTTAAATGGTCTCACCCATTTCCCTACCATTCCATCATTCATAATGTTTTGTCCGTAAACTTCACACATCTGACGATGAATATCGATCGGTTTTACGCCTTTACCACTAAGAAATCGTATAACAGCCTGTACTTCACAATCGGCGGGACTCACGATTGTCGGAGGCATCTTAAACACTCAGTAACCAACATATACAATGAAGAATCAGACTGTAATGGCGCCAGTGCGTAGACAAGAGATGTATGTAACCAGCGCGCATGCGCGGAACGCAGACCGTAGCGCTGCGGCGGCGGAATCGCAAAACGGTACTGACTTAAAAAACATGCCTCGTAATATATATAATAGGCTGATGCGCACTATATTTTCAACTTCCATACAATAATTGTTTATCGCCTGGTTTGTTTGTTTTCAATTTTCTCTTTCCAATCTGCAACTCTTTACATATCAGTTGCTTCACCATACACAGCATTCAAAACAATATTATGGTGATATTTGAAATATTCAAGTCATCCATTGGAAGTTCTGAAATTGCCTCTGCCTAATTTTATTGCTGCCTCTGAAGCTTGCATCTGAAGTAATTATCCAGAAATAAATTCCCTAGTGCGCGCACTGATAAGCGACGCGAACACAGCACGATTTAGCTCGTCATTTTTGTAGATTTGACGTTTCACACGATCTGCTGTTTCCTTGATGTTCTCAAGGAATCCATGCGAACCGAACTAAGTAACATTGGCGAGGTTACTCTCCATAAAACTTCAGAGAATATGATGAGACCAGTGCAAATACGAATAGATGCTGGTAGAGGACGCTTCCAACATTTTCTCTGATATATAAGTAGTGTAATGTAATTTCACAATTGTGTATTATATTATCCCAAAGTTTCACGTGTGGCCTATTATTGGTTCAAAGTTATGGCCTATTGAAATAGTCTAGGTTTATATGGATCGCACTCTAGGTACGAGGGCTGTTCAATAGAGTGATCACAATGTTTTTGACAACGTACCTTTATTCTTCCTCACAATTTTGATGGCCCTTCTCAAAACAGTCTCCCCTGAATGCGATACACTTGTCCCAGCGTTTCTGCCAGTCTTCAAAGACATGCTGGAATCCATTTTTGAGATATCCTTCAAAATCGCCTCCGCAGCCTTCACCACAGCTTCTGATGATGGATAATGCCTCCCAAGAAGGCGTTTCTTCCAGTTACGGAATAGAAAAAAGTCACATAAGGCTAAATCCGGACTATAGGGCGGGTGAGGGATGCACTTCACGTTGATTTTTGCAATATACTCAGCAACAACATTGGCAATATGCGGCCGCGCATTATTGTGGTGCATCATCCAGCCTGCTTCACGGAAATGTGGTCTTTTGCACCGGATATGGACTTGCAATGTTTTCAGGACATCTCTATAATATTGTCCAGTTACTGATGTGTGTGCAGGTACAACATGCTGATAAACCATTCCATGAATATCAAAGAATGAGATGGCCATAACTTTCCCAGCAGAAGCAACCACTTTTGCTGTTTTGGAGGTTGGTGATGAAGGACATTTCCACACTGAGCTTTGCTGTTTGCTATCACGATCAAAATGATGTAGCCAAGTTTCATCAGCAGTGATTACCTTTGAAAGAAACTCCGGATCTTCCTCTAACATCAACTTTAACTGCATGTTACCCCCATTGCAGCGGTAGGCGATACTGAACATGTCTGAACTTACCTGTTTCTCACAAGCGGGAACCAGGAGTATCAACAATGAAACTACTACGACGTGTTTGTTTCCATTAAGCTAGCAGAATATAATAAGACTGAATTTTAGTGCGAAAAATTATGAGCGTAAAAATTATGATCATTCTTTATTGAACAGCCCTCGTATATTGGCTTAACTATTAAACCAAAGGTATCCTCTGAACCTATAAAATCGATGCTTCACCACTCTGTGAGTTCTAATCCCATATTTACTGTAGGGAGTTGGATACGAAAAGTGCTGTCGATACATCATAATAATGTCAAGTTTCTCAACTTTTGCACCAATATAAAGAAAGGCATGAGAAACCAATCTCATAGAAAGATAGAGTCGGAGTGAAATATTCAATGCCATAGCCGGTATTTGAACCACGGATCTTCTGGTTGCCGTCCAGCGAGTCAGTTGGAGAATTTAGTGTCATGTGGACACGTTGGCCATAGTAGCTCAATGGTTAGAGCGGCTGGACGGCAACCAGAAGATCGGTGGTTCAAATCCCGACTATGGCATTGAATTTTTCAGTCTGACTCTATCTTTTCATACTTTAGCCTACACACGGCCAATGTGAAAGAACAATTAATTTCCAATCTCATAGAGACAAATCAGAGTCAAATAAGATGGAGGATAAAATGACAGGACCACTTTTTCGGTACAGTTACGAACTATATTAACAAAAATAAAGGTAATTATATTAAAAACTGTCTAACTATGACTATATTTTCATTTTAATGCAGCAGTAAATATCTCTATTGTACACATATATAGACCACCCACTGTCTACAAGTTTACGGCGTAGTTAACTTGTTCGACAAAAGCAAGAATTGAGGGACGTGTGATTAGTGTGCAATTCTTTTTGGCCTTGCAGAGTATGTTATTAATATCTCGCAATATTGCATCTCTCAGAACAGGTATTTAACGTCTTGGTACTTTTAATTTGGCGTAACGTCAAGTTACTGTAATTGATTATTTTCATCGTTAAAACTTCATCAAAAATAGCAACTGCTGGTGCTTCTAAAACGCGTATTGTCTTTACAAGCTTCTAATTAACCTCTTACAAGGGCAGATTTTTAATTAAGTTGCAAGTAAGCAATTTTGGCATGTACTTATTTATAAGAGGCATGTGAAGTTTGTTTCAATTAATTTGTCTTGCTGGCAATTCAGAAACCTCTTAGCATCTCTAGGATCCTATACTTGCTTCTTATTCCAAGCATGATTCTGGATTTTCCCAATAATTAAACTTTGGGTTCTGCTCCATCAAATAGTGTACAAGTGCAGGGACATTCCGCAGTGAACGAAATGGTAAACTACTCTATTACATTTGGAAAACTGCTGCGAATAACAAGTTTTATTTCATTGTTTAACTTATTCTTTCAGCTGTTCGCGAATATTTCATTTAAGTTATGAATGAATTCACTGGCAGAAACTTGATACAGATCTTAATATGTCAAGTTCCAGAGTTGAATTTATTCATTTATTATTCATATTGATCGTATGTTTAAAATGATGAAAGTTTTGTTTTGAATTGGTAGGAGTTATAGATGGCCATGACTAAATACGGTAGTTCACAGGCAGGGGAAGATGAATGTTAATATTCAGTACAAATAAATGATAAATATGATAAATTCAATAGAAAGATAACATTATAAAAGAAAATTGTTTTAGGACTTTATATTTGGAAAATAAGAAAATTATGTGATTAAAACTAATGCATTGGCCACAGAGAAAAGCGATGTGGACTAGAATATTTAGTTACCATGGTGATAAGGTAAAAATCAATTAATGAAAAGAGAAGATAGCGTCTTTTGCGTCGTGATCTAATTGTGAATATACGCGTGAGCAGAACAGCTGCATGTTTGCAAAAAGCAAGTCGCAAACCATTGCATGAACTGTTGCAATGATTCATCAACGTGAGTAGAAGCTTCGATATAGTTGAAGTTTTATGCCTGAAAATTAATATCTGAAAAGCGAAGAAATCGTGCGTGTGTAAAGACAACAGAAATCTAAGAAAATTATTTTAGTAAGATTGTAATAACACTGGGCGACAATGAAAATGTTTCTGGCTCAAAAATAGTCAGTTCAAATGTATTTCCATCGGCTGGATTAAAAAATCGCTGTAAATATGACAGATTAGCTCTTGCTTTGGTGATAAAGTGACATTTCATTTTTAGTGTCAATATTTTCAACATAGGAAATTGCATTATGTTAAACAAGACTGGCCTGCAAGAAATCTTAACATTCCTGAGGAAAGTGTCGTTGAACAAGCCTCCCGTGGACCCAAAAGATGTACTGCCCCCCCCCCCTGCATATCAAGCTGAGTTTCATGAAAAAAAATTTCAAAGTTATGAACAAAGAAGGGCGGGCCTTTAAGTACTTAAGATAGACATTTTCGAAATTAAGTGATACAAAAGTTAAGGAAGGCATTTTTGTCGGGCCACAAATTCCAGAACTTGTAAAGGATTCTGCATTTGACCAAGTTTTGGAGGGGAAAGAAAAGGAAGCTTGAGAAGCCTTCAAGGGAGCTTTTTTCATGGATTTTTAGGCAACAAAAGAGATGATAACTGCACATATTTGATGGTAGTACTCCTGCAAAAGTACCATAACCTTAGATGTAACTTGTTCCTTAAAACCCATTTTCTCCACTCCTACCTAGACTTTTTCCCTCCTAGCTGTGAAGCTGTAAGTGATGAACGTGGAGAAAGATTACATCAGGATATTTCGGTTATGGAATTAAGATATCAAGGACTTTGGAATGAACCAATGCTTACAGATTACTGTTGGTCTTAATGTAGGAATGCTCCCGAATTGCCTTACAAGGGGCAAGTTAAAAGATGACGATCTCATGAAGTCACCATATGATTATCTTCAGACACGACCATCTGAGAGGTATTCTTCCAGCAATTAAGAACCTTTAGAATGCAACTACCATTTTTAAAAAGTCAAATTCACTTTCAATGTTGTTAGCATATGTAATTAAAATGTATGTTTTGCTCTTAATCCGTTAATATGAAATAATTATATCTAGTGTATATCATAGAAACTAGAGCTAAGTAACATTTTTATTGTCATATTCGTTTTTCTCAACCCAAAATTGGTAACGTTTGACTCATGAAATGCTGGAACACTTCAAAAATTTGATTTTTGTTGCCCAGTGTAATTAGAATTGTATGAGAATATCTGTAATCATCGCAGAAGATGGACGTTCGTGAATTGCAACAAGTAATAATAAGAAACACTTCTTCAAATCGTGTAGGAGAATAAGAAAATGTCGCCGCAACGTGGGGCTACGAGTACATCATCCCATCACTAGCACCAAATGGAATCCTACAAATGATCGCCGAAGCTCGGGGCTTCGAGTTGCATACCATCGTTGCCTATGGAAATATCTGCTTCAAACCGATATGTAAACAATGTACATTTTCCTTAAAATGAGTGTTTTTGAAAGTATAACTAAACGATATTTACTTAACAATTTGTAAATCGGCAAAGGATTCCGCAGAAAACTATTAAGGCATTCAGAAGTTGGTCGCTACTGCCTGTACTCATTTGTTTTGAGGTAAATTCATTCAGGAGCCTGCTTTTCCATATTCATGCACAGTGTTACCAAATTATTACAATATTTATGATATAATGAAGTGCTAGTGTTTCCAAATAAATCAAAATATTTATTTCTTCATCATGTGGCTCTGCTCACCGGGTACCAAAGCGGGGCTATATTTTATATGTTACAGCAGAGGTATAACCAAACAGACTGACGCCAAGATATTCATGGACTTCTAAAATACTTGAACTTCTAGTGGTCAGAATGGTTCGTTCTAATATAGAGTGTACTAGAGATATGAGTTTGCTTCAGAGGAAGAATGTCTTACGTGAAGGAACATAGTTGAAATCCTGACAGAGAATTATGCACAATGGAGAGCAGTTGACACCTGAATGAGACTCTTGTTTCGGTCAAAATATTTGTCGCTGATCACTTTTACTACCTAAGTACAGCAACTGTGTGTTTTACTCGAAATTTCGTTACCGAGTTTTTCACCTGAGAGACTTTTCACAAGTAGAGTAAGGTCTGTTCTGTGTTTGGATATGGGTACACGTTAAAAGCATTATTCAAAAACGTAAAGTTATTTAAGTACCACCGAGTGGTACTTAAGTGGCTCAAGCGGTTTCGTCTGCAGGCCTAGGTTCAACTTCCGGGACCGGCCTACCTGATCCATGGTTTTCTCGGGGGGTTCCACGGGTCGCCAGGCGAATGCTGGGTAGGTAAATTACATTCCCTGAATTTCCCGTCCCCGCATTTCATCTCCAATATAATTTCATATCATCTCTGGTCTTCTTTCAGGGTAGAAGTGTTGGCAGGTGTCTCGACGCAGGATGGTAGCTCCTGGTAAACACCTTCGATCTCCGAGTCGTTCTAGTGGGCCGTTTCAGGAACGCGGTTGCCGGTTGTGCAAGCCTGCCGGAAGTATTCCTAGCTCTGGCGGCGGCCTCCAGTCTCCAAGCCGGATTGTGAAGTATTTCGGGGCTACTATATGAGGGGTACTGGACTACCGGGGAGTTTCAAGCTGGTAAATGGAAGAGACTCTGGCCTCTGCATTATCGTGACTTCTTGGGGTCGGCCGCCCGC
This sequence comes from Mantis religiosa, assembly GCA_030765055.1. NCBI lineage: Eukaryota > Metazoa > Arthropoda > Insecta > Mantodea > Mantidae > Mantis > Mantis religiosa. The sequence goes on along the minus strand of CM060955.1, from coordinate 138,210,772 downwards.
TATCTCCTTTCGCTCTATCCTCCCTCCCAGGAATGCCCCTCTAGGGGCACAGGTACGTATCAAATCCCTCTCATAGAATTCTATTCTATCCTAAGCTATGCTATTTAAGTCCCCAAAGTACTTTTACGTGGAAAATTCTTCCAAAATTTGAATTTTCAATTAATTGATGATTAATTTTTGTGATATTACCATATATGATACTTTCAACTCAAATAAAACAAAAACGCACATAGCCTCCGAACTCATTTTCATATTCATAACTTTTGCATGAATAGTATATCGTAAGAGATAGACAAATCCCATTAAATAAAATTTTTGGATCTTGTTAAAGATATAAGTTATGTCAAATATTTGTTGTGGAGTTAATCATTCATGAGGTAATACTTTTTATGTAATTATACTTTTCTCAAATGAGAAGTCATTATTCGATTTGTTACATTTTTGTAATTTACGTCCTCCAACGTTGTCATATCGGATGATGAACGAAAATATGTAAAGTGATGCTCAAATGAGTCCGAGGTCCATGGAGCTTAGAGTTACCCGACATTCGTCCATCAGGATAAGGAATAACCCTATAAAAACCTTATCCAGGTAACTCACCCTGACCGAGACTCGAACTCGGGACCTCTTGAACGTGAGGCAGTCACGCTACCATCCACTGTACCGAGGCGAGCAGGTATGTTACTCCACTTATAATGCAAAGGAGACCAACATGAAAGCCGACACATAGCAGTCCGATCTTAAAAGATGTTATATCATTTAATCTTTCTGTACTTCCTTATTGTACCTAAAATGTTTACAAATGCCTCTACATTAACACGAAATAGAACAACAAGCGTTTGGAAATGTACCTATTTTACGATACAAGATACATGATCTCCTTAAACATTCATGAGATATTTGTTGTAATTGGTTTAAATTTTAAAAGAACTATATTTTTCAAAGACGTATATTTTACGGAGATGATATCGAATTGAGAGAAAACTATTTCCAGCAAGATGGAGCAACGTGCCATACATCTCATGAAATCATGGAACTTGTAACCAGTTTCTTTGATAATCGAATAGTCTCAAGAGGTCTGTGGCCCCCCAGATCCCCTGACCTAACCTCACCGGATATTTTCTTGTGGGGGTATCTAAAAATATATAGTGTACAAGAATAGGCCACGGACAATTGATGTTCTCAAGGAATCCATTCGAACCGAAATAAGTAACATTGGCGAGGATACTCTCCGTAAAACTTCAGAGAATATGGTGAGACAAGTGCTAACATGTATAGATGCTGATGGAGGACACTTCTTACATTTTCACTGAGATCTAAATAGTGTAATATAATCTCCCAATTGTGTATTATACTATCCCGAAGTTGCACGTGTGTCCAATATTTGGTTCAAAAGTTATGGCTTATTGAAATAGCTCAGATATAATGCATCGCACTGCATTTAGAGAGAAATAACGGTAGACTTACAGCGTGTAAGTAATTTCAGTACATTAAATGGATGCTTTGAGTATACTAGACACCCTGCTTGTTTAAGCAATGCTTCAAACTAATTGAACGCTTTGCAAGTGATTTTTTTTTTTTTTTTTTTTTTTTTTTTTTTTTTTTTTTTTTTTTTTTTTTTACCATTATATGCTTGGAGTCCAATATTTTATACGCCCTGTTAAGTGACATCATCAGTCCTCTCATCTAACTCATACACCAATAAAATGCTTAGCTCGAAAGAGGTATTTACGAGGGCTGTTCCATAAAGAATGATCATAATTTTTTTACGGTCATAATTTTTCGCACTAAAATTCAATCTTAATATATAAAGTTAGCTTCGTGTAAAACAAACACGCCGTAGTAGTTTCACTGTTGGTACTCTTGGTTCCCGCCTGTGAGGACCGGGCAACTTCAGGCATGTTCAGTACCGCCTACCGCTGCAATGGAGGTAATTGTTGATGTTAGAGGAAGATCCGGAGTTTCTTTCAAACGTAATCACTGCTGATGAAACTTGGCTACACCATTTTGATCCTGAGAGCAATCAGCAAAGCTCAGTGTGGAAATCTCCTTCATCACCAACCCCCCAAAGGAGCAAAAGTGGTTGCTTCTGCGGTGAAAGTTATGGTCATCGTATTCTTTGATATTCATGGAATGGTTTATCAGCATATTGTACCGGCACACACATCAGTAACTGGACAATACTACAGGGATGTCCTGAAAGCATTGCAAGTCCAAATCAGGCACAAAAGACTGCATTTCCGTGAAGCAAGCTGGATGCTGCACCACGATAATGCGCGGCCGCATATTACCAATGTTGTTGCTGAATATCTTGCAAAACTCAACGTGAAGTGCATCCCTCACCCTCCCTTTAGTCCGGATTTAGCTCCATGTGACCTTTCTCTATTCCCTATCTTGAAGAGACGCCTTCGTGGGAGGCATTATCCATCATCAGAAGCAGTGGTGAAAGCTGCGGAGGCGATTTTGAAGGATGTCTCAAAATGGTTTCCAGCATGTATTTGAAGACCGGCAGAAACGCTGGGACAAGTGCATCGCATTCCGGGGAGACTATTTTGAGAAGGGCCATCAAAATTATGAGGATGAGTAAAGGTATTTTGTCAAAAAAAGTGATCATTGTTATTGAACAGCCCGCGTAAATACTAATTGTTACCTGCCTGCTGCTTAGCATAAGCGTGAACGGAGAAAGAAATTAAATTCAAATTCCCTGTGATTCTATAAAGGCAGTGTATTTCACAAATGATTACATACATTTTTAATGTTATACATACATTACTGCAACGTGTAATAAAATAAAATGGACACGTGTATTGTAAAGATGTCATGTGGGAAAACCGCAAAGAAATGCACCACGAGTGTCTCTAGAGGTGTAAAAGAATTACTTTCTCTTCACCTTGCTCCCGACTTCACACCTTATCATCTGAAGCTAATAAAGCCGATAAAAAAATATGAAGCGGAGTAGGCGTCAGCTGTGTCCATTTCTTGACGTGTTTTGGTTGGTACACATGACGGGCGCCATCGCACACGATAAGCCCCGGTGGGTGGGGCCCCTGCCATGACAGTTGCTGGGAAAACTCCAGTCTGTAGCCTACCTTCACACATTCCTTCCCTAAATTACATTTGTTGAATATGAATCAATTACTAAAGGGCGTACTCACGTTACCCTTGTCAAGTACGATACCTTAGCTGTTCTGGTTTTAGTACTCTCTACGCCCGTACAAAAGCTTCTGAAGCAGTGTGCAGGCGATTATGTCAATTGGTACACAATTAAAGCAACTTATAAAGACAGATATCTAAACTATCTTCCACATAACTTTGTCATATTTCTCTTAACTGCCAGTCGTACTACAGAGGTTTTATTTCCACCAATCCTGCTAAGGCCGTTCTTCTATTCTTTTTTTTTTTTTTTTTTCTTTGCAGCTTTGTTCCCATTCCACTCGTTCCTCTTTTTGCATTAGCAGTAATAATGTTGTACAACGCTGATATTAATCCATGAGGTAGGGAGGGACTGGTGGAGGAGAAACGCTGGGAAAATGACCATTAGAGGTCTGGTGGATATAAAAATTGTAATGGTCCCTCTTACTGTCTTTTGCTATGGGGTAGGTGTTGTGTGAGACAATCTAGATCCTTACTTAATTCGAGGAGAATTATTCAAATGTTCATCCATTTATCGTCCGCTTAACAGAGATAATACGTCGAATTTCATATACATTTTTGTCAACAAATAGATAAGACAATCCTTCAGCTTAAACCTGCTACTCCATCGTGTCTGCCTCACTTTTAAGAGGTCCCAAGTTCGAATCTCGATGAGGGTGAGTTACCTGGATAGAGTTTTTTCCAGGGTTTTCCCTTATCCTGAAAGACGGATGTCGGGCAACTCTAAGCTCTATGGACCCTGAGCTCATTTGAGCATCATTTCACCCATTTCACTAATCGTCTGATATGACTCAGCGTTGCAAGACGTAAATTACAAACAAACAAAAAATCTTGTATGTGTATCTGAAATTTAAACAAATCATTGTGAAAAATTATAAAAAAATTAATAAAATAATAGAATTAACTGAAGCTATAAATAAATAGGTACAGTAACGACCACCTTATCTACTTGCAAAACTTTTTTGCATTATCAAATTGCTCTTCATTGTGAAATGTCTTACTAATTTGTTTCAGAAGCTTTGAAATGTATATTAAAGAAACTGACCATACAGTCTTGTAAAACAGTCTTCTAATTTGTGGAAATAAGTTATTGACTACTGAAAAATAAAAACACTCCGTGGAGTAGAAAATGTAACACCCTTTCAGCAATAATTGGGGCTTAATATAAAAATTTAGAAATAATATAACTTTTATAAACTCATTTACTATATAACTTAAAGCTCTGATGTGAATATTTGTACAAACGCACTTTCTGTAAGGCACTTTCATTGCAACAATAAATTTTACCCAAAAATAAACATTTAAATGGCGATACAATCTAGTATAGATATAGAATATTAGAATAAATATATCTCACAGTCTGTGCATTTTCCGAAATTTGAAAGATGCATTAGTTTAAGCGAGATAGACGAGGTCAGATATACCTCCCACATTATTCGCGCTTATGATGTATTCATGTAGTCCTCTGTAATTTTTTGTTACTTTTATCACTGCCATCAACCAACACTGAGTTAGTGAGTGAGTGAGTGACTGTGAGTGAGTGAGTGAGTGAGTGAGTGAGTGAAGAGGAAATGCTTCATACACTGTCATGAATGACTACACTGAACAAAGGAGGTGGCATGTAGTTTATGCAGAAAGACCCCTAAAATATACAGTTCGCATTAAACTTTTGCACATCAGTTTGAAAAGAAAATGTGAACAATTACACAAGATGTTGAAACCATAATAGAAGTGAAAGTATTTCAGACAGTGCCTTCTAAATTGTGTGATTTTTGGGAATATTTCCAAGGTACACGAAATAAATATTACTAACCCTATCTCTATCTCCATCTCAAAATGCAACCCTCCTGAAATGTAAAAGTCCACATTTTTAACAAATTCGCTCATCTGTCCATAACATTCCACGTTAACATTGTCTTTGTTTTTATAACGTTACTTGACGTTACTCTTCCAATACCTTAGGTAACACAATGTTTTCCATTCAGAAATGCCATGTTAATTTTACCACTTGGAGATCATTGTGTTCAACAAAGGCGCTTTTAGTTCACTTACATGTGCAGCATAGAAACACATAGTGAAGCAAAAATTGAAGTAAACACTGAAAGATTAGTTTAAAGTATACAAGAGCAAGATTGAATAGAATGTCCTGTCACTGGCCTGTTAAGTGAAAATCGTCCTTTTATTTCATTTCTTAAATATGACTAATCATTTTGATTAAAGCCCGTACTTTCACACACTGAAATAGGAAATAAAACGTAACTTTGAACTAAAAAGAGATAGACAAAACTAATACGAGAAAAATGAAGTTTATTAAAATCTAAAATTATGCCTAAATGTTTTGTAGCCGTTTTTGAAATATTCGCTGTGAAACTTTAAATGCTTTGAAATTTACATTTACTTCTGTTACTATCAGCATTCGAAAACGAGCGACTGTTTTGACAAATGAAAGCTTGGAATATGACATACAGATATTTTCACATTTTACGTTCTAGTGTCTAATTTAAATTATTTCTATATAAACAGTCATAAAACAATGACTTAATATAAATATCAACATTATACAGTTTTTCTGCCCTTGTATGTAGTGGTCGAACTGTCTTTTTCTCCGACGTTTCGGCATCAACTACATCCGACTAGCCCACCTCGGTAGCGTAGATGGTAGCGTGTCTGCTTCACGTTCAATAGGTCCCGAGTTCAAATCTCGGTCAGGGTGAGTTACCTGGATAAGGTTTTTCCGGGGATTTCCCATATCCTGAAAGATGAATGTCGGGTAACTCTAAGCTCTGTGGACCCTGGGCTCATTTGAGCATCATTTCACCCATTCCACTCATCGTCCGATATGACTAACGTTGGAGGACGTAAATTTCAAAACAAAACAAAAAATCCGGCTTCTTCAGGTAAGTCAAAGCCATAGATGTAGCTCTGGAGTCCAGGTAGACTGGAGAGCTTTGATAGGGGTAGCGCGAGTCTTCTGTCGTCCCTTTCAGCTGCCAAGGTGCGGGCACTGCCGACCCTTAGCACTCGTGGTACCTCTGACGTTACTAGAGGAACCTCGGGCCGAACATTCGAGCCCCTCCCTCTGGGAGCTGTTCGGATTGGGTTGGTCTCGAGGGGGCAGTGTGTTCCCGCCACCCATGGGAAATTGGGTACCTCCGGCCAGGCTTCGGCCGCCCGGAGGGGGAAGAGGTTTACCTCATAAGTCCCGGGTGCTAGCCTGCAGAGCTAGTAGCTGGTGTGCTAGATCACCGGCGGCCCTACCAAAGTTATTTGGTAGCCGGTTCATTAAGGACCGGCGCGTAAGTGGCGTATCCGCTTCCCTCCTGTCTGCCGTGTGCAGCAGGGGGGGGGGGCTTTATAAAATAGGTACTGTCCTACGGTAAAAAACCGGAGAGGCCCGGGTTCTGGTTCTACGGGTCCAGGACTAATGGGAGTAGATCCGCGCACTTAATGTCATCCCTCCCCATTTCTTCCACTTCATCTCCCTGTTTTATGCTAGAGGTTGACCACGCCTGTGTTGGTTGAGAGTGGACGGATGGCGCAGTTGGAACTATCCGGCTACGTCAGAGGGTAGCCATTCGACTCCTCTTTATTCTGGATTACTGCATCCCTTATTTGGTACAGAAAGGCCTCAAATTTTGAGTTATCTATTCTGTGGTAGGAATAACATTACAGAAACAGTTGAATAATGGCAATATGTCAACAATTTTGTACACGTATCAAAGTAAAGAAAACAAAGACAACTTTACTTATAAGGTAAAAGAACTAGATAAATTACAAAGAGCAATACTTTGTATTTAATGTATGTCAGTTACAATGAAGCGATCGGGTGCAACAAAGTAAGTTATTTTCAAGGCGAGCTTATAGAAATATTGGAAGCTGTATAAATATTCAGCGACTTTTCTAGAACCGGTTATTAAAATCGTCCCGTTCGCCGAACTGCTTGTTGAATTCATTTAGCCAGACGTACACGAGAAGACTGACTGGGTGTTAATTATACCTCCCTCGAAAATTAGGAGATAGAAGATGGTTTCTGAAAGTAATTCATTAATGAATTTTAAAATTTAGCCTATTTTGTTCTGTAGCGCAATGAATTAGGTATAATTTGTATGCTACGAGACTTTATTTCAGCTTAATTGGCCCATTGATGGAGAGAGTGAAGAAAACTGTTTGGGGCCAAGTTTACTTTGCATTTTGCTGTCTAAGTTACGTTACTTGGGACAAGACTTGCGTGTCAAGTTACAGTATATTTACTATAATTATTTCTAGAAGGAAAAATAATATGACATGCTGCAATTATAGGACTTTCTCTATCCAATCTTGTAAAACTATTCATAAAAACACATATTCTTCCATCTCCTTCATGTTAATAAAGATTAATATTTGTGTAAATGGGTTTATTATATGATTGCTTATAGGTAGAATGGCAACTGGGGAATAGAGTAGGCCTAAGTGGTAGTCAAATATTTTAGATTACATTTAGATTTATTTATTTGTACAGTTTCTATTACAGATTCACTATACGCCCGCCTTGGTAGCGTAGGTGGTCGCATGTCTGCCTCTCGTTCAAGAGGTCCCGAGTTCGAATCTCGGTCAGGGTGAGTTACCTGGATAAGGTTTTTTCCGGGGCTTTCCTGAAAAGACGAGTGTTGGGTAACTGTAAGCTCCATGGACCCGCACTCATTTGAGCATCATTTCATCCATTCCATTCATCGTCCGATATGACGTAACGTTGGAGGACGTAAATTAAAAAAAAAAAATTAAAAAATTGACTATAATGACTTAAACATTGACCATGCACTATTATTCATCCTGTACAAATACATGAAATTATTGGCCCAAGATTTACTCACTGATTCAGGTCCCCTGGCCATAAGCCTTTGGTTTTCCTGTGCACCTTGTTGGCATTTCTTCTTGACCTTCGCTTCTTTTACGATAACCTAATTTTCTCTTAACTTATGTAAAAATTCTCCTATATATCTATTTTTCTTTTCGCCCGTCCCCATTAACATGCCTAGGGCCACTTCAGCTTTGCTCACACTGTCCCATTTCTTATCCCATATTTTTCTCCTGTAATTTGTTAACTCCTTACATTCTATCAGGTAATGAACAGTGCTCTCTTCATCTCCACAAAATTCACATATACCTACCTAATTACTTCTTAACCCTTTTAGATATAATATTCCTACTCTTTCCATGCCATGCCTTTTCTGCCCGCCTTGGTAACCTGGTGGTAGCGTGTCTGCCTCACGTTCAAGAGGTCACGAGTTCGAGTTTCTGTCAAGATGAGTTACCTCGATAAGGTTTTTCCAGGGGTTTCTCTTATCCTGAAAGACGAATGTCGGGTAACTCTAAGATCTATGGACCCCAACTCATCTGAGCATCATTTCATCCATTCCATTCATCGTCCGATATGAATTAACGTTGGAGGGCGTAAATTACGAAAGTAAATAATAAACATGCCTTTCCAGTTTTTTCACATTGATGTATATATTTTTCCCTACCACATTCTGTCAAAGAACTAGCGTTATGTGGTGACTTTGAAATTTCATTCCCTTTACATGCCCAGGAGGGAAAAGAATGAATTCCCTTTGAGAAATCAAATCAATGATTAAGAATATATCCTAACTCAAAAAAATACTATTTTAAATCTACAAAAAACCTATCTAAATGAATTCTATGTTCTAAAGAGATCTAGATGAATATAATTTGATTCTTACGCTTTACAAGATACCTAAAGTCATCTAAAATGAAGAATACTTCAAAGGCTATCCGCATAAAATTCAATATATATTATTTATTTTTCATAAATGTCTTAAGTGCTTCAATAAACATCTTAAAGCTATTGATAAATAGAGTGAACATGAAAAATCCATTGCGATGGCCGGGATTTGAACCACGGATCTCCTGGTTTCCGTCCAGTTGCTCTTAACCTTTGAGCTACCATGGTCAACGTGCCGTCCTGACCTGAAATTCTCCAGTTGACTCGTATATTTTCCCGGTAGACCACTAGGGGCTCTCGCATCCGAGATACACCGTGGTTCAAATCCCGGCCATGGCATTGTATTTTTCATGTTGACTCTATCAAAGATCTTAGCCTATATATGGCTAGTGTGAAGAAATGATTAATTTCCATCAATTAACTAAAATAATAAGAGTTAAATGATGAAGCCTGGGACGTACGTACTTACGATAGTAAGTCGCCAGAAACGGTGTATCTCGGATACGAGAGCTCCTGGTGGTCTGCTGGGGAAATATACGAGTCAAATAGAGAATTTAATGTCAGGACGGCACGTTGACCATGGTAGCTCAAAGGTTAAGTGCGACTGGACGGAAATCAGGAGATCCGTGGTACAAATCTCGGCCATGTCATTGAATTTTTCATGTCGACTCTATATATCTTAAAGCTATGTTTGAGAAATCAAAATTTTCGGAAAGAGGGAGTTATGAATGTAATATTTTTAATCTTCTTACTGGGTTCTTGGTATTTAACTCACCTTTCGCTTTTCAATTATGCTTTCCACAAATAAGACAGAAGCTTATGAGCTAGCGGAAGTACAAAGGACTTCCTTTACTAAATGCTTACTTCATTTCATAATCCCTGCTTGTCCTGTATTGTACAAAAGTTTCAGATGTGGGTTCTGCCATAAGAAATTTTAAATGAACGAGTGAATTTAAAATAATTTATACGACCCTACTATAACAGTTGGAGCAAAAGATATATAGAGAGAGCAGGCCTGGCTACGTAAATGGGACAGTTTGGGGGGGGGGGGGCGAAGTAGTAATTAGAAAGATTTTGTCAATAAAAGGGAAAAAGAACAGGAGAAATATAGGGACTTATTTAGGAAAGTTAAATAGAAATGGCTAAGAACAGTTAAGAGAAAAATGTAGATTAGTATAGGTGAAATGGCAAAATGTGTAAAAAGGTGTAGAGGGCCTCCAATACACGAAAAACTAGAGTTAGGTGTATGGAGACTGAATTATTATTCAATGGGGAGCAACATGGTAGGATTTTAGGATTTAGCAATATATGGCGGTTTCCAGTATGGATTTTATAAGTAATCTTGATTTTGTATAATTTTGTATCGTTTACTTCAGTAGAAACAGTTTTATACTCTTTTCACTGCATTATAATTCACATACGAACGATTAAGACAAGTGTTATGGAGTTTATTTTTTATCAACAGTGTTTTATATAAATAAAAGGTGCAATGGCTGAGTAACTCACTACATACACGCTTCCCATATCTTGAACTAACGTAATCTTCATTCGCTTATTTTCATTTCTCTGTGGGTATAAATATATTCACCAATATTGTATGTAGCTTAATTTTTCCTTTTAACTATATGAAACTGTAAAACAGAAATCCTAATCGTAGTTAATTATATAGCGCGGTAATAAGCATTTGAATCTTGTTATTTCCCTTTGAAGGATGATGGCTTTAATATTTGAGATCTTGGGTGTTTGCCGAAATATTTGTATCGGAGGGGAGGCATATGGATATATCGCCATAGTACGTCAGGGGAAAGTTGTGGTAGTTATGAGGAGCTGTGCATATCTGCTACATAATAAATAAATATTTTAATTTTGTTAATTGTATTATGCTACGGAGGACACTCGACACGGAGTTCCAGGGCAGGGCAGTAGATCCGGCATCCCATCCGACTGGGGTTCCGCCCCCTTGAGCTCCTGTGGTGCGAGCGCTGCGAACCCCTAGCACTCGTGGTACTTCTAACGTTAGCAGAAGTATATCGGGCCGAACATTTGAGCCCCTCCCTGATCGAGAATTGTTCGAATAGGGTTGGCCTCGATGGGACAGTAGTTCCCGATACCCACGAGGGATTTGGGACGTCCGGCCAAGCCTAGGCCGCTTGGACGGGGCAGAGGGTCCTAAGAAGTCCCGGGTATTAACCTGAAGAGCTAGTCGCTAGTGTGCTAGATCACCGGCTCCCTTATCCAGGTTTTCCCGTAGTCTTCCCGGATGGCTTGACGCTACATCCACCCTGTAATGGGGGGGGGGGGGCGCTTTGTATAGGCTAGGTGTTGACCTACTGGAAATACCCATGGAGGCAGCATACTACTTGGCTATTGATTTAAGTATACCTCCCACCATGGTCCGGAAACGGCCACCAGGATGGTCCGGTGACCACAGATCATCCTACCGGAGAAAGAAGTGTTTATCAGGAGAATATCATCTTGCCATACAGCGCCGATACATCTGCCGAAATTTCTGTATGCAAATGTTTCGATTCTTATAAACGTAATAGCCCCACGTTTTATCTTTCTGCTTCACATATCACATAGATGTGTTCTGTACACTATATACAGATTAGACAGAAGACAGGTGAAATTATACACACTGATAACTTATTATGTTAAATTAAGCTACATTTTATTTAACAATTACTAAAAGCCACGGATATTATACAATATTTTTGCATTCCTATACCAGGCAGCTCTCTCGCAACGAGAGAGTTGAATGCTGATTAGGATGTTATAGTTTATAGTGTAGAGTTGCTTCTGATATTTAACACTGTATTTCCTGTACATCGCAAGCCTAAGAACACTTAGGCATATGCAATTTAAAATCAGTAATCTTTTTATCATGGAGTAGGCCAGTACTTCACCTAAAATGAAACACAATCGAGGCAAACCTTTAAAATGTGTTGTTTAGCGGTGCTTAAAGAAAGAAACCCGAAATCGTCTATAAAAGCATTGAAAAAGAAACTGGTGATATTCTTGGTGTTTGTGCAACTAATCCTTGTTTCACGTAAGCTTGCCCAGTATCTCTTACTGCTCACGGGATCTAATCACCTCTCATTGGCTGCTGTTGCGGTAAAGACTGTCGTGCGGTAAAAATTAGTTCGTTATTTAACATGGTGATATATCTGTATATAACTATATGTGTTGGAAGGGAATTGTCAAATTTAATTTTCGTGACTGTTTTAATTAAATATATTACGCAACACAGTTGATTTATCTGAAATGCATTATAATTCTTAAACGAAGTAAAGAGGAGGTTCCTCTGCTCTCAAGCACATGACACGATAGCACGTGCTTCAGCGGTACATATTTGTTTATGTGACTTTTATCACTGACCTTGTTTTGAACTGGATTAGTCATATATCGCCATTCGAAGGTTGTTGTGCCTAGTGTGAAAGCTAAATTATTTTATTGATCGTTTATTGCGCGTGTACTTCTATGAATAATGGCAGAGTCTACCGCCAGTTTTTCGCTGAAGCATCGCAAGGGTAAATCCTTACAAGCAGGCGAAAAAAGAATTGCGGTGCATGTGTTTAACGCACTCATAGAGAAGAATCCGTCTTTGTCAGTGAGAGAAGTCGTAACAGCTGTGCTCTGAAGTTACAGGTGTGAGTGTTAGATCCGTAGGAACATCGCGATATGAAATTGAGAAAACAGGAAAACTTACCACTCCAAGCAAAAGTAGGAATAAACAAAAGCGCGTGCTCGGAGAAAATACGTGAAAATTTTGTGCGTCGTCATGTGTATAGTTTTTTCTTTAGAAACGAACTCTCTCACATAAATAACATTTCGTCTGCTGTAAATGAGGATGCAGATTCACCAAATTTCAGCAGATTGCTTATACAGCTGAGGTTTCTGAATGAAAAAAGAGGCAAGAAAAATGTGCTAAAACACAGAAGCGATATTGCTGTGTGGCGAAGACGTTATTTAAGGACAGTCAGACTTTACCGAGATACAAGTCGCAAAATATACTACCTTGACGAGACTTGGATGAATGAAGAACACACGAAAAGTAAGGTATGGCGTGACACGGCTTTTAAGACTGAAAGACAAGCATTTTTGAAAGATATGTGTGCTGGTTTAAAAAATCCCAGTGGAAAAGGCTGAAGGCCTTTCATTATAAACTTGTTTCAGTTACATTGCTCCGTCATTAAGTTCCAACTTGCTCATTTCATTATAAACTTGTATTTTTGCATGCCTTCATGTCCTTATTTGTATGATTTTATTTATCATCCCGGCAGTTATTATGACGTTTACTGCAGGTTTAAATGTGACGGAAAGGCACCATCTATGGCCTATGACGCGAAAGCATTAGCCAATTAGGACGAGGGGGAAGGTAGTTAAATGCGGAGTGATACATGTCAGCGGGGCAAGGTTATATGAAACAGAGTATAGTGTGCATAGTGTTAGAATGGAAGAGCAAGCATCCAGAACTCTAAGAACACCGGGAAAATCGCGTAAATGCAAGTAGCGCGTGGAGAAATACGACAGTTTTACGAAAATTCCAATATACAGTAAAGTTCTACATTATATTTTCAGAAATGAAGCAACTCATAGATTTAATACGTTCATGTGTAACCCAACACTGTTTATTTATTATCTAGAAGTTAGCGCTGCTATATATACTGCTAGTGTTGCAAAACTTACATACGTGCATGTAGCATCTAACACGTGGCGAGTTGAGTCAGCTCCACCTTGTTGTTTACAGCAGGATTAAACTTGCGTGGGATACAGTGTAATGCCTCTTTGAGAACGGCGCCGAAAAGTCTGTTACAAATATAAGCGCTTCACAGTTGTAAAAGTACGTTATGGTAATGCCTAAATAGCACAATCACATTCTATCCTATGTGATGAAAGAGATGCCGTAAATTTAAACACCAAAAGTAATATGTTAGTACTGAAATAGGCTTTTTAATCAACAGTGAGAAAAGATATATTGGCCAGTTATTTTAACCAACACAACATTAATATGCAGAAAGGTTATTGAACACTTGACCCTGTTGTGCCACGTAATTCATTGCGTTTTTCCGGTAAAATCTCGATAGCGGATAATACAATAATTCTCCTAATTATTACAGATAAAAAAACCAATAGGAGTAGCAAGAACACGGACAAATGGAAGATATCATATTTCGCGCTGCGACATTGGTCCACAGTTTCCATCAAAGATTCACTGAGGAAAGAGATTTTCTCTAGGCAGAGCGTATCTGCATCTTCGGTGGACGATCTACGGACAATATCGCATACTCAAATGTCAAGCAAGGGCAACCGCGATGAGTACTATGCAAATCATGAAATATTAAAAAAGTATCAATATATAATTCTCTGACAGTGTGTTTAATAAATTGTGTTGCTCCGCCTCTTTCTAGTGGCGGCAGTACTTTGTACGGGTGAACTGAGCTATATGGGAACCTAAATATAAATACCATGAATGCAAAGGAAAATACATAACAATTGCAAACATAAGCTTGACTGAACTGAACCACATTGTCACCGATCGCATTGTTGTGTTAGAACTGCCGCAACGCCAGAGCTGTGCGCGTGGGCAGGAAAGAAAGAGACAGATAGTGGCGCGTAGAGCTGGACGATTCTCTGAGAGAGAAAGAGATAGAGAGAGAGAGACAGAGAGAAGTCTGGAAATTTGCGCTTTTCTGATGCCGTCGCAATTGTTATCGAATGGTCTACTGCATTCTACAACAATGTAGTGGCAGTCGACTGGCTAAATAGCGGCAGAGTGTGAGAAGCAGTTAGTTGTTGTGTTGTAATTGAGTGAGTTGTGTGATTGCGGACATTTGAACTGTGCCGCAGTGATTCTTTTGTTTGTTTACGTGCAGCGGAGCATCGAGTCGACATTGAAGACTACTGTTTGTCAATGTCACGCCTTTTTGCTACTGCAAGAGTTGTACAAAGCTTCTGTTTACTACAATAAAGAGTGTTTTAAATTTCTGCAAACAAGGCTTTTGATTCTATGCAACCCAGTGAAGTCACAATATACTGTCTTTATAATAGTATAACACCCTGATAGGCATGTTGCTAAAGAAAAGAAAATTTAACCCTAAACACATATGATTATCTAATATCACAAAATATGCGGCTAATCTCCCTTGGTTACATATACTTAGAGGTACCGCAACGAAAGCTTGCCAACGAGAGCTGCGTGATACTTCGGTACTACTTGGATAAACTCGAGTTGGCTCACATGGTTTAGCACTCCCCAATTTTAATTTTACAGGAGGGTTAACAGCTTCATAATATATTCTAATTCAATAAATACAGAACTATATACGATAAGATACATTCATTAGATATGCACATTTAGAGATGTTGAATATTCAGGCCCGTAATATGGTAAATATCGCCCTGCAACGGGCCTGACGTACTGTAAGAAATTCTTCTGCGCATCAGGTAGATTGGCAAACTTTCGTTGTGCCAGCTCCAGCAACGTAGATAAACGAATGTTAACAGAATAACTGCTTACTATCATTGATAATACAGTAGCCACTTGGTAATTAATTATTTTGTATTCGTACTTCTATAACCATTAATGAGTAATTAGCTACTATATTAATTAATTCAGTAACATTTACACTATAACAATTAAGCGTTTACTACTGGGAGTTTTCTATTTGAAACAACTCCGTATTACTAGTAGTTTAGGTAGAGTTAGCTGCAGTCAGTTTTGGTAGCATCTTGAAGTCCTTGGCAACTCGATTTTCTCAGTGTACTTCGTCGTCCGAATCTGATTCAGTCTTTGGATCTTCCCAGGAGTCCCATTGCAAGCACAAAGATCTCATCATGTCCTGGGGTGCTTGGAGTGCTGAGGTTTAGTTACTGGAGGTTCCTTCGCCTATCTACTTGTGAGTCCTAATACTTAGGTGTACTTTATAGCTGCCTCTCAGCACAGCTTCCGATTGTGTACGAAGCTTCGAACAGTTCCAACGTTCAGTTACTTTTGTCATTTTGTTTTGGACCCCATAGCTCTATGTCTGTGGTAAATTTCCTTATCATTCAATCCATAACCCCGCAGGTTGTACGCCTTTCAGACAACCATAGAAATGTGTATTCTTTAATTTACAATATTCCAGTGCCATAACTTCAATATCACAGTAATTAACAACTAACGTAACTTAAAAAGCTAAATTTCAAACTTTACTTCGCCTGTGACTCCTGGATTTACGTGGCTAGGTGAAGTGGGCTCTAAAACTACTGCGTCTTTTTATGAGTCACGTTATGATTTCCCATCTGCTGCAGTAACTACCAGTAAATAGTCGATTTGGGCGGAGTGAGCCCACATTCCAGCGAACCCTTCCTCGTATTATCGCTTATCACTTCCCACGTTACACCTCTCATGGGCGCAATAGCGTGCTATCTACCTGTAGGGGTGGTTCTTGTATCAAACGTGATGTGACATTCGGCTACTGGATTCTAGTCAACAAGGGAATGGTAGCAAAGGGAGCAAAAAAGGATGTAATAGGCGGGGTAGTTAATTCTTTCTACATGCTACTACTCATATTTTATGCATCAAAAGTGAAAGGCCTATTTCTTATTACATTGACTTATTACTGTGAATTTAAGACGGGGTAAGTTTAAAATGTCTCAGTTCGTTACTGAACTGTGAACCAATTGTAAGAACCAGGCAAGCGTTCGTCAGAATGCCTTCCGGGATTTTCAACTGTGGAGAACAGTACTTGATAAAATCTAAATATTTCTTAATTATATAATAACGCACCACAATAAGCAAGGGAATGAGGATAAAGCAAAATAGGCTTCTTATTAATATACCATGTAAAGTTACATTTTGTAACTATTATGTGTTTCAAATGGGATGACTTATGTACTTGAGCGCCACCAATCGGAATCCTGCGGTGTTGTGTGGCATTCCACTTAAGTGGTGTGTGACGAGTCCCAAACTAATCAATCTCTAATAAATACTATTCGCGCTAAGACAAAATATTCAGATTTTGCAAAAACTGATCCATGAGGAAGGAGAGAGTAATTTATTTAACATAACCTAAAAAACTCATAATGTTATCTCAAATAATTTTCGTGATACAAATAAATAAAGTACTCTTATATTATACGAATGCATCACGACGTAAGCACTGTAATGAATATCATTATTGGTTGACATGTATGTATGTACGTATATTTCAAATTACTCAGAACTGAAACGTAAGCATTTGACATGACGTGATAAAAGAAATTCTTCGAATAAGCTAAGGTGTTTGTTTAATTCGATGAGAGGAAACAATACACTTCCTCATGGTTTGGCAGAACGTGTCTAGTTACATTATATCTTTGTTTATGAATGGTTCGTAATCTCTATTTACTCTAGAGTTCAGAGCAGTAATATTCAGTTACTCTTCCATGAAAAAGTGTATCAGCTCGATCAATGAGACACGATCCACCTTTACCCTTACTACTGCCAGAACAATCCAATTGAGTTAATGTCTGCTCAAATTATGTTGGAAACAGCAATAATATTTTTAAACTGACTGACGTTGAACGACTTATTCACGAAGAAATTGACAAGAAACACAACAAGACTGCGAAAATTGCGTGAGACATCAGATAAACTGCAAGAAGACGACTTTTGGAAAGAAATAGCAAGTAATACGATTTTGGAACCTAACGTAACATTCACAACTATACGGATGCACCGCTGTAATTTTCGTTGGATTAGAAAAATAAGTAATTAATAAACTATAATTAATTTTAATACTTAAACCATGTGCGTAATATGCCAATATCTACGCTACAATTGTGATTTCAACAGCTGCATTATTATAAAACTTCGGAAGATTGTCTTACGTCTCCCAAGTGTACGAGAGACAGAGAGAGAGAGAGAGAGAGAGAGAGAGAGAGAGAGAAGAGAGAGAGAGGGAAATATATGAAGAGTGGGGAGTAACGAGGTGGCAACGCTGAATACGCTAACACGTCTGATACGCTACAGGTGACAACTCTTCCCATTTGAAAAACATAGTTGTTTTTAATTCCGCTATGACTAATTAAAAATTTATTCTCTTTGTCATCGTCAATACTTTTTAAAATGTCGAATCTTTAGGGGCACTGAACGAGGTTGAGTTAGGCTTTGGATATGATCATTACTTTACTATGGTAACATTCGTGTTCCAGTTTTGTTCTAGCAATGGAATTACTTCGCACTAAACAGAGGATATAATATTGGTATATATTATAGGATGTTAACAGTAACGTCTGATTTGCTAAGGAAAATAAGATGAAATTTCTGAAACCCACGTTCTTTTACTGAATGTTTTGTCAGTTTTATATCTTTCGTTCATATAAAGAAGTTTGGCCACAAAGAAGCCCATATCTATATATACTCTTCATAAAGTAAAATAATGACGTCTTAGCACGTCAATGTACGAGAAAGTACTGATTAATTATTACTCAAGGAATATATCCGAAATGATTAATAAAATGAATACTTATTTGATATGAAGTACTCGTTTTAATAAATGTGAATAGACATCAAGAGAATGATTGAGGCGTGAGCATCTCAGATTCGCATTCAGAAAGTCTCAAGTTCGATTTCCTTCAGAGTGAATACTTAACCTCGAGTCGGTACACAACATCTAAGATTTTCCTGTCCCTCATTTTCTCTCATACACTTAGCCTCCCTTTTCGTCAGACGGGAATGCAAGGACGAGGTGGGATGGCGTACGCCTTGGCAAATCTTCTACCCCGAGGATACAGAGGTATCTAAGATGCGGCAGGGTGTTAACTCTGGTAGCTTTAGGGACCCCACTGTGCTAGAGCTACTGCCTTTTGATCTATTCACATTCCGCACTCTCCTACCTCAGTCCTTCTTATTGGAGTTTTAATAGAATAAATAGTCATAGCTGTGGCTCAATACTGCAATAATTCTCAATTTATAGTCCTGTCCCTTCTTTTTTTTTTACCATTTATACAAAATTCGTCACAATGAACAGAAGTTCATAGAATATTCACTGAGAATTCAAGATATAAATTTCATTATTTATTAATATAAGTAAATAATTTGGCATTTTAGTTAAAATCGTTAAATCTGGTTTTGATAAAATAAAGAATATTTTTTATAAATTAAAGAATAATATGATATGGGAGATTTCCCCAAGAATATTCTGTCATATTTTTGGAGATGTTGAACTGAGTTTGTAGTAAAGAATGCATGAGGACTTTTATTTAAAGTGCTTTTGTGTATTTAGGAGATGTCCAAACATGTATTTCAATTGAAACCTTGATAGCGAACTTTTTTAGTGAAATGTAAATCTTCCTCCAGCTACAATAGATGTCAAAGAAAGTATTAATTTGATGGTAAATTTGTTAATAGTCAATACTATCGCAAGCGCATTTGAGGCGGCGCGGGCGACTAGTTCAAAGAGACGGGCAGTGCAGTGCGGAGATAAAAGCTCGCCGGAACGTTGGAGGGAAGGGGACGGATCTCTGGAGAGTTCGTCTTTCTTCAGCGTATGCCGGCCCTCGTAGCCATGGTCATTAGAACGTATGCCAGTAGCGTTCCCCCACGTAGAGGATCGCGGGTTCGAGTCCCGCTTTGGGCATGGGTGTTTATGTGTATAGTGTATATGTGTGAAACTACAGAAAACAGAAAGGAAAATAAACGCAAACAATAAAAAAACGGTTAAATAAGGAAAAGGAAAATATATATATCTATATACACATAGATATATTTTTTTAAAGAGTAAAATAAAAAAGCGCCGTTTTGATTGTTTGAGAACATTCCAGAGAGTGAGTAATTTATAAAAAGGGAGCCGCCGCTCGCTAGAGCAGTCAGTTGGTAATTGAACTCGCGTGCGTGAACAGCTGTGTGAGTGATCGTTGACCTTGCAAGTTATATTGTGTATGAGATGAATTCTGCTACTGTAAAGGTTAACAAAGTGAGTTTCTACGGAAATAAAGAGCAGTTTTTGTTGTTTGTAACCTGGACTTTTAATTTCATGAACCCACAAAGTCTCAATATTGATGCAACACAAAAGTTACTGTTATAATTGGGAAGTAAATTGATTTTATTAACATCATTCATTAATTTCTAGGCTAACAAAACCTTTAAAAGAAACATTTTGAATCTAAATAAAAAATATAAAAAAGTTAAAGCAAAACCTACTTTTGTATACTCCACATTAAAACCACTATATAGATTAAGTTATTATTATTTTAATTACTGTTTTCTTTTCAATCAACTTACGTAGGTAAGGTGCTGTATTACTCACGAATACGTAACAGTGCTTTAGTTGTTGGTACAGTCACAATACAAAACATGAAAATCTGCAACACTTTACAGTATTAACAGATTTGAAATAATGGATCAGATCCAGTACTACTCGCAATTGTTCCCAATTGTTTTCTAATGTATGAAGAATCAGTGTATTCACTTATTACGTTTTCGAAAAGAGTTAAAGAAGGCAAGAAGACGGGGAAACAAGAAGTAGACGGGAAATTTTAAAGAGAAAGGTTGTTAGTAGAACTCTAGGTGTTATTTGGAAGCAAGGAAGAAAGAAAGAAAAGGCTTTAGCTATATTTCACGGATATTTTGATGCATGAGTTTGCCGCGGTCTCCAAAAAACGATGAGAAATCCAGTGCCAGCGCTGTCCATACCAATTAGCTTATCTACCTGCAAACCATAACAAACAGCGTATGAATATGGAATGAACTCACTAACAAGGTGGACCATTACGTGGTCTCACTCAACATTCAAGTCATGCCTTTCAAAAACACGACAAACTTCTTGACTAGCAACACGCAAAAGGTCGACTGGCGCCCCCATTAGCACAGATAATCACTTTAATTAGCTCGGTAAAGTGTCGGAAAATTTAATTTTCAAATTATTACTGCATATAACATGACTAAAGTGGCCCTAAACTACCTTAACTGACTGTTGGCATGCTTTGAAATTAGCGTGAGTGCGGAGACAAAATTGCTGAATTCTTCGAGACGTAATTGATATTTTGGTTGCTCCCTTTCTACGGCGGTTAAGGGGGCTATGCCCCAATACCTGGTGACAGCGTTTGGAAGAACACTGAACCAAGTCTTGTCGTCTATAGAACGTGTTAAAATACATATTCACTTCGAAAATAAATTGAATACATTTGCTTTTATAACTAAGTTTTGGACTCTTAGGATAAAGCTTTTATAACATTCACGTAAGTTTTTCTACTATACTTTTATAACGCTCTTGTATGGACCAATAAATGTTATACAGAGTGTGTATAAATGAATATCAAGGTTTTAACCCTTTATAATACTTATTACATTCAACTTACACTTATAAATGATATGCCAAATGAAAAAGCAACTCAAACAATTTTACCAAGAACCTTATAAATGTTCAATGTGACCACCCTTTGTCACACGGCACACATCAAGTCTATAGCCGAGTTCTTCCCAAACGTTGATAAGTGCGTATTCAGTAATTGTAGCAATAGCTGCTTCAATCCGGTTTCTTAATTCAGGGAGGTCAGCTGGTAGCAGAGACACGTACACACGATCCTTGATGAAGCCCCAAAGGTAAAAATTGCATGGCGTTAGGTCAGGAGAACGTGGAGGCCATGCATAGCAAACCCTATCATTGGGGCCCTTGCGGCCTATCCAGCGCTCGGGTACAGTGACGTTCCACTATTCACGTACTTCGTTATGCCAGTGAGGTGGCGCACCATCTTGCTGGAAAATGAAGTTCTCTGGCTCATTTTCTTCCAACTGAGGGGAGAGCCATTGTTCCAATGTATCAAGGTAAGAAGTGCCAGTTACAGTAGGTTCTCCAAAAAAGAAAAGCCCATAAACTTTTCGCCGGGATACGACACAAAAAACATTCACTTTAGGGAAATATCGTTGCATTTGTACCATTTCGTGAGGATTTTCTGAGCCCCAAAATGCGCACATTATGTGTGTTAACATGTCCACTAAGGTGATTTCTTTGTTGTTGTAATTTACTCCTCCAACGTTAAGTCATATCGGACGATGAATGAAATGGGTAAAATGATGCTCAAATGAGCCCAGGTTCCATAGAGCCTATAGTTACCTGACATTCATCTTTCAGGATAAAGGAAAATCCCAGAAAAAACCTTATCCAGGCAGCTCACCCCGACCGAGACTCGAACTCGGGACCTCTTGAACGTGAGGCAGACATGCTACCATCAACGCTACCGAGGCGGGCACTAAGGTGAAAGGTCGATTCATCAGTGAGGACAACACGATCCCTAAAATCGTCATTGTCATGAAACAACATGTCGTTTACGTAGTTGGCACGTAATTCGCGGTCTGCTGGCTTTAGAGCCTGTAATAACTGTAAATGGTAAGGACATAGCCGTAAGCGTTTTCTTACAACTTTCCAAACAGTCGACCAGGAACTTGTAATTCATGACCAGTCTCCCGGACTGATTTCTTTCGGCTACGAGTAAACGACTCTCTCACTCACTCAACGGTCTCTTCACTTACTCTTGGTCGTCCCGTGCTCTTCTCTTTACAAAGGCAGCCAGTAGGAGGAACATAACCGAACTTAAAGCGCAACGCACGTTGCAATGTAACTACAGATTCGGTCTTTGCAAACTGCAAAACACAAAACTCTTTCTGTTTACTAGTCGCCATCTGCGCTACTACCACTCTCTAGTGGCAGAACATTGCACGCACATGCGCATTGGTACGACCAAACAAAACTATTTGAGTTGCTTTTTCATTTGACATATCATTTATTACTGTAAGTTTAATGTAATAAATATTACAAAGAGCTGAAACCCCGATATTTATTTATTTATATACACCCTGTATGTTTTAAGAAACTTAAATATATATAAAAGTGGTATTTTACGCTTTGTTTTTAATTGAAAGAGTAGCCATGGACACTTTCGGTTTTCCCTAAATCTATGGATTAATGAATGAAGCGTGATAATTGTGTTTCTCAGTCGGAACACGGTAGGTTATGTTCAATCAAAGCCTCACGACAGCATGCGGTGTGAACACGGTATTTTATGTGGGGATCCATATTTATTGTATAATTGTTATTTCATCATCATGGAAAGGGAATAAAGATCACCTTCTTTCAAATTAAGTCTTCTTCTAGATATAAGGAGCGATGTAAATAAAAATTTCAGCAAATCAGTTGTCTCCGTTGCTGAATTACGTGACAAATACACGAATTTTTTTTGTAGTTAAGACACACAATATAAAAATCGTATATCTAAACTCGAATGCTGGCATGCAATGTACACAGTCAGGATAGAGGCACGTTTTCAGCGATGTACACTGAAGTTAACAACAAGACCAGCAACAGTCGATTCAATGCATGGCTACTACAAGACACGCATCGGCGCCCTATCGTGATCGTGTAGCGTGAACAGTTCCTTGCTGTAGTGTGTACGTCATTCCATTGAAATGACATGACCGTATGACCAAAACTGCTCAGTAAGGAAGAAATACAAAGTGTTTTCAACTGCAGAACAGATTATTTTATACTAAGAGCCTTCGCGAGCTTGATTCTTCTAACTTAGAACACATATTTGCACTCATCCTTTGTGACCCGTCCTTCACCCCTTTTGAAAAAAAAATCATCTGTTCATTCTTATTAATGACTTTAACAAAATCTTTTACTTCTATCTACATGTTAATCCAGATGAAAATTTGTAAAATTACAGATTTTCTTGTTCAGTTCTTTTAAAAGCTGGTCGCTGTACCATGGCAACGAAACTCCTTTCTGTTTACAGAACTCGAAGAAAGTAAAAATGGAGTAACGACTACCTGTTTGATAAGTGTCAGGTTCGGAAATTCATTCAATAATTTCTGAAATTATAACTATACGAAAATTTTGGGCATGAATTGTGTGAGTTAATGAGAAATACATTTTTTGTATTTAATGTTTTGTCTATCTCATACGGTTTACCAATTTGTCCAAAAGTCACTCAGAATAAAGAAGGCTTCAGAGTTCGAATCTCGGCGAGGGTAAGTTACCTGGAAAAGGTTTCTTTCCCTTATCCTTATGAATGTCGTGTAACCCTAAGCTTTATGGACTCCGGGCTCATTTGAGCATCATTTCACCCGTTTCATTCATCCTCCGATACACTTAACATTGGCTGACGTAAATTAAAAAAGAAATCAGAATTTTCCCCGAAAATTCAAAATATACCTTTCATGTTATGAAAACATCTAACCAAATCTGATATTTTAATAAAACTCATATCCACTTTGATACAATTTAAAGGGAAGTTGGGACGGGGAGATTTTCTTGAAAATCTTCCTGCAACATCCTTGGAAGATGGAGAACTTAAATATCAAGTACTGTTGGGCAAATTGTGAAAGCGTATCGCAAAATATATTATCAACGGAATGGTTTACCCAGGCCTATAGCATATAAAAGAGAGTAAGTCTATGTACACTGTTCTGATGCAACAGATGATCTGCACAGCAGACGCGAGAAATCATATATACTGTGATTGAATATGGCAACAAGTAGAAAGAAGAGAGAATCAAAATCCCACCGTGTCAAGCGATAAACGGAGGCTGCAATTGTAGTTAACTATTACATATAATAATTAAATATTATCTAAAATTTCATATAAGACACATAGCTCCCAAATACTTTATTTGTTTCGTGACTTACTGTACTCCAAGTTACTAATATTTAACTAATCTGGTAAACAATACAAGCGAATACAGCACCCTGTTATTGAAATTCAACACGTTTCAAAGCTCTACTATGTAGTATTTCTTCTACAAAGAATTTTTTCAAAATACTTTTTATGTGTGCTTTATGTTAATCGAGGTACGTTTACAAAAATGCTTGTATTTCACACTTCATTGAAGGTTCCAGATGGAGAAGAACCTGCAGATAGTCTAATCTAAAAAAAAAAAAAAAAAAAAAAAAAAAACGGGTCGCTGTAAGCTGCCTTTGAAATTTGGATGCCGTTAAGAGGAACAGGAGAGTGGTGGCTTTGCACTATAAGAATTTAATATAGATAAAATACTGAGAAATTTAAATATGTAGCAACTAAATCTAGAAAAGGGATATATATTGATATTGGTCTACCAATTCTGACTTCACATACGATTTTCAGAAGGTTCAAATGTGCATATTATTAGTATGAAAGATGTCTTAATTAAAACTGATAGTCTTTATTTTAATATAAAGGTTCCGCGAGTTAGGGGTGGAAGTAATTTTTTAGACATCGTTGCGTTACATCCTTGGAAGCTGTAGTATCTACAGGCCCAGCGTGACATTTCTTTTTGAGTTCTTTTGTTTACTGCAGTTGCAGTTGCCAGTTGCCAGCCTCTTTCTTAAAGTACTTGTGTTTTGTTTCATGAAACTCTGAACTTATAATTACGATGGTATTTTTGTATTAATTTTCCGAAAGAATAAAGTCTGTATGGATCCTAGACAAAATTCTTTAGCATCGTTGAATCAAACGATAACTGAGAAGTAAAAAATGAATTTGTAACCTTCTAAAGGATTGAGAGAAAACCCAAATAAGACCTCATTCAGGAGAATCTAATTTAGGGTTAGGACAACGAGTGGAAACTTACGTGTTTGAAGCTACAAAATTCTCTGTCAAAAATCAAAGTGGTTCATCAGATGTATCGAAGTGTAATCTGCACCCTAATAAAAGTTAAAAGTTAAAAATCTGTGCTATTAACCTCTTAAAACGACCGTGAAACAGTCCATGTATGTATTTCATAAACTCTACAAATGCAGTGGTTCGTTAACAACAATAAATTACAATGTGAATATCTGTTACTATTGCTTATCTTGAACCTTCAAATGTTTGTTTTAATCTTCAAATGTTCCATCATGCTATAGTACTCTGTGTATGCAAAGCATCAAGATATGGTGATTTTTCACGTGCCTCACTATCGAAAATCAGAGATAGGTGAAACACTGTGTCGCGTGCTGCAGCTGTTTGTAAACATGTCTACATTCTCCACGGTAGCTTGCTACTATTCAGAATTTCTTTGGGTTATGAAACCGAAATAAATAAACTATTCTTTAGTTATTTGTTTATGAGTGTTTAACGTGTTTCAACATTCCGTTAGAACAGTCGATGACGTCAAATAAGCTGGTGGACAAATGCAACTTAAACCTTTTAAAGGGAAGTTAATGTTAGTGAGGTTGAGGATGGAAGCATTAAATGACAAAAAGAACAGAGAACAATATTAAAGAATTCTAGATAAAGTTAACCAAAACTAAATGTCTTATGCAATGAGACAAGCATTTTACGAAGCGTGTCCCCAAAATAAGGTCTCCAATTTTATTTAATATAGAAAACATGTTTATTGTCAATTAATATTACATTGATGGAAAGGCGGAACTTACAGCTGTTTTTCACCGTTGCACTTTTGTATGTGCTGTGGCAGTTTTTGTATACCCTTGTCATAGCACTCTCCCGCCAAGTTGCGCAGGTAGCGCTCAACATCGTTTTTCAAATCATCGTCGGTCTGGAAATGTGTTTCACCCAGGTGTGACTTCAACATAGGAAACAGATGATAATCACTAGGTGCTAAGTCTGGACTGTAGGGGGGATAGTTGAGGAAGTCCCACACATTTATGGTCTTCGGTTGGCATTTTGGGGACCCACCTCGCACACACCTTGCGATAATGCAAATGTTCGGTCAAAATCTTGTCAATCGTAGTCTTACTGACTGCAGCTCGCGAACTGTCAAACGCCGATCTTTAAGCATTTCTTGCTCCACTTTTGCAATTGTTCCAGCTGAAACCGAAGGCCGACCGCTGTTCGTCATGGACGTCTGTCTGTACGTCCGTCGTTGAACTCTCGGACCCACTTTCGCATGTTTTTGACGTCCATACACCGTGGCCCTTAGATTTCGCATAACTGACGATGAATTTCGGTGGGGGCAGTGCCCTTGGGTCTCAAAAAACGGATCACTGCACGCAACTCGCGCTTGGCGGCTGAAGTGATAGGAAGCTCCATCGCAAACGGCTACCCAGCCAGGACTAATGGTTGCAGCGGGTTCGTTGTGATGGAGATTTAAAGGGGTGGAACCAAGCTACACGCCAGTGTTGCCGGATCTCGCGTGATAGCGTTCCTCACGGCCCCAGCGCCTTGGAGACCTTATTTTACGGACACGCCTCGTATTAGACTGTGTTTAATACTACTAAATAAAACATTTGTAACTGAAAAGGAAGCTGTTGATTTTACAGTAAGTGGTTGAAAGCACTGTACAATTAAGATCATAGCAAAATGAGTAACCTTCAACTGTCTGAGTCATTAGTCAGCTTTTCACAAGTAACTTCCTTTGTCCCATTACCTGAAAGCGAGGCTAGGATCACTGATAAAGAGCAAGGAGTAATGTTTTTGTTTTCGTGGCCGGTGCGTCCCGATATCAACTTGTGAGGATGTCACACCAGTGGTTCCTGCGCTGCCTAATCACAAAATAATGTAATATTTAAAACTACATATAATTATACCTAAGAGAATTTCGAAGCTGCGACACCGAAATTCGGACTAGTTAAGCTATAAACTACGAAACAACCTGTATGCAAGTCACACGCACAGATTCCACCAAAACGATTTTCTACTGTCGGGTGTCGATGCCTTGCCCCATAAAACAATATAAATGAGACTGAACCGTAGTGAACTAGCATTCAAAATGTTCTCATAATATGCCCAGTAAAAGCAAAACTTAGAAAAACATTTAAAACAATATCGGCATAGCACAATAATGAAATATTACAGATACAAACCTGTACTTTGTAATGATTAATTGAGAGATAGCCTTTTAGTAACTGAAAGCACAATACTGACACAATAATCTCTTCAGCTCTTTCACTTACAATATCGTATTTTGCTCCAGTTGTTAACTATTTGGATGCTTAGATGAATATGTAGTGAGAATTCCATAGAATACCAGTGCTCGTGCAAGTACTTGGAAATAGAATTAATTAAATATATGAAAGTATGTTGTTTATGAACACACACACATGTCATGTAGGAATTTAATTGGAGCTTTAAACCAACTGGTTTTGCTTTGCAGAGAGTGGGAAGTATGATGAACTCCAAATTGGCTCCGGGAAATTAAAAGAAATAAACTTGTAATTTCATCTAGCAGAGCTTGTTATATATACCTTGCGCTCCAAAGATAACAGCTCCACTATGGTCTTTGTACAGAACCACGGCAACTTCAGGTGGCAAAGTTATATAAATGGCGGACGCTATGCCGAATTGCAGTGTCGACTACGTTTGTACTGTGTCTGATAATGCCATATTGTGATGGCAAAGAGAAAAGAAAGAGGTGATCCGCTGCGTGTAACTAGTTTAAGCATCAGAAGAGGGTCTTCTGATCTGCGACAGAACAGGCTTGGTCGATCTTTATGGCAAAAACAATTAGTACTGATTTTCTACCACATTTGTTGAGTGAGTGAGTGAGTGAGTGAGTGAGTGAGTGAGTGAGTGAGTGAGTGAGTGAGTGAGTGAGTGAGTGAGTGAGTGAGTGAGTGAGTGAGTGAGTGAGTGAGTGAGTGAGTGAGTGAGTGAGTGAGTGAGTGAGTGAGTGAGTGAGTGGTATTTTAAAGTCCGTCGACAGCGACACATATCTGTTGTTGAAAATCTATATAATAATTATAAAAACAAAAAACTCACATACATCAGAAACGTTTTTTTTTATAAAATGTTACCTTTGGATGCAGGGGTATTAAAATATATATGTCTGGTAACACTTGCGTATAAAAGAGTTGGTTGGAATGCAAT
Organism: Mantis religiosa; assembly: GCA_030765055.1. NCBI lineage: Eukaryota > Metazoa > Arthropoda > Insecta > Mantodea > Mantidae > Mantis > Mantis religiosa. The sequence continues at coordinate 138,182,151 of CM060955.1, read as the reverse complement.
ATCTTTATATAAATATAATAAACCTTAAGAGATAGGCAAAATATTACAAATAAAAATGTAGATCTCATTAAAGCATGCAATTTACGTCATTTTTAGTTCTGCGCTGTAACAGAGTGAGGTAGAGCGTTGTGCTTTGGTTCTCTAACACAAAAAGCGCCCGGGATCGATCCCAGCTTTAGAGGCTGCGGGTTTTAAGTCCCGGGTATAGGACTGGTGCCCACTCAACATTGTGAGGAAATTGAGGAGTTAGGGTAGACAGCGAACCATGGTCTAGAGAGCCAAATTTCAGGCTGACCACATCTCTTCCACGTATCTTGCGTAATCGTCGGCCTCTGCCTTGCGTATGTGGACGTGAGGCCGGCAGATGGTTTGGCAGATTCTGACACGCTTTCAGGCTCTTATGCCAATTGGTTATGTTACCTTATTCTTTTTTTTTTTTTTTTTTTTTTTTTTTTTGAATTAACAATTTCTGAGTGATTCTTATTATAGATTTGAATTTTCAAATAAACTTTTCTCACATAGGAAGTGGTTATTCATTTTTTTGCGTAATTTACGTCCTTTAACGTTAAGTCATATCGGGCGGTAAATGAATTGGGTGAAATGACGCTCAAATGCGTACAGGGTCCATGGAGCTTAGAATTACCCGACATTCGTCACTTATTCATCCGTTTCCCCTCTCGATTAACTTGAAATGGATGGAAGAATCGGCGTTTGTAGAAACATATGTTTGTGCAACATATAGATTTTTGGAACAAAGCATTTCTTTCACACTAGCCGTGTGTAGGCTATGGTTTGAATGAGCAGAGCCACACTTTGTCACGAGGTCTACCTGAAAGTCCACAGACTCCAGCCTCTATCAGGCCCGGAGCGATGGAAAGCTCCGGCGTGCTTTCCTTGGGGCAATACCTGGAGTCTAAAAAGCTCCCCCCCTCCATCTCAAGACGGGTGGAAGTGGATACGCCACTGAAAAATTCAATACCATATCCGGGATTTGTATGTATTTATTCACTGCAATTGGGTACTACCCGGTGGCAGAGTTAAGAATACAAAGCAAATTACAAATACTAGATTTACAACAATAACACAATAAACAACACAAACATGATAGTATTTTACTTTAGTCACTTAAAACATATCTACTTAATTCTCTATTTGCATATTATATACCATTATAATTTAAAAGTTAAACTATAAACCATCCCTGTCTTCATCGACAGGGGACAGCCCTGAAAGACTGCTACAGGCAACTCATTCCATTCTTCAATGGTTCTATTAACAAAAGAAAAATTTCCTACATATGTTCTGTATCTTCTACCCTTAATTTTATACCTATGATCGTTTCGTCCATAATAATCCGGATTATCTAACCTTACAGTGACGTCCACCCATGCCTTTACACCAGCATTAGCTTTTAATAATGCTACCAACCTATGTTTTTACGCCTAATTCTTAATTCCTCCCATTTAGTCTCATCTCCTTTTATAGGCCCAAAATACTTGCCTCCTTTTATGAATTTTATTGCCCTCTTCTGTATTTTTTCTAATGGATCGATTTGGTTAGCTCTATACGGGTTCCAGCATGCTACTCCATATTCCATAACCGGCCGCACTAAGGCCTTGTAGGCAATTTCCCTGGACCTAGCGCTCCCCTTTTTCAATATTCTCATTACGAAATGTAATGCCTTCCACGCATTCCTAGATGTGGAATTTACTTGTTCGTTCGATCCAGCATTACTTGCCAGGTACACACCCAAGTATTTGCAGCTGTCCACCTGTGGAATTTGCACCCCTCCCATGTGATAGTTAACAATAATTTTGCCCTTAGTTCTACTAAAAACAATGGACTTTGAATCACGGATCTCCCGCTCTCTCTGCGATTGCTCTAATCAACTGTGCTACTTTGGCCTACATGCCGACATGACATTAAATTCTCCAACTGACGCATATGTTTTCCGGTAGACCACTAGGGCTTCTCATATGCTGTGAGACATCAACCTTTTCAGTCTGGTTCTACTCATTCAAACCTTAGCCTACACACGGCTAGTGTGGAAGAAAGGACTTTTTCCATCAGTTTACCTGAATAACATAGTGGTTTAACTATGAATCCTGTGAATTAAGTACTTACAGCTTAATAAGTTGCCGCTAAATGTGCGTGTCTCATAGCACATGAGAACTCCTAGTGGTCTACTGGGAAACATATGGGTTAGTTGGAGAATTTAATGTCATGTCTGCATGTTGGTCATAGTATCTCAGTGGCTTAGAGCAACGGTCGGAGACCGAGAGATCCGTGGTTCAAATCCCGGCTATGGCACTGAATGTTTCAGTCTAGCTCTACTCATTCATATAGATTTTTGTTTTTAAAGCCAGTCGACTGTCGGTTCTTTTTTTAACTGCGTCTTTCCATAACTGCTTTCTCACTTACTTCTTAGATACTTAGGTTATTGCTATTTTATTCGGTATCGAGATGTTACCTAAAATATGCCTAAGGTCCCCTGAGATAAAAAAAACAAAGCTTAGATAAAAGATAATTCGTGGACATTGCACTTGTATGTAAGCAGACCAGTCAGTCAATTGCAGTCAGTCTCAGGAAGTAAGTATATCAATTCTTTGAGAAAAAGTTTAAGTCCAATTTGGCTAGATTTTAATTTTTTAAATCTCAGTTGCGATGTGGGTTAACTTCCAACTCTCTCCCTCTCCACTAACCCTTCACCAATACACGGAAGATAAACGCTTGTCTTGGCGAGTTGGTACAGAATGACCATCAGTGCTTCTAATACCAAATTTTCATAAATTATCACTGTGTCTTCCAATACGTTTGTACCGTTATGGACAGCAGAAGCACAAATTTACTCCAAAAATTATAAATAATGTGATTAAATATTCTGTGAATATCGTATTTTTCCCCTTTAAGGAGTTGTCTTTTAAACATAATTATATATCTCTAAGTCTAGAAGGCGTTGTACCCATCAACATAAAAGACCAATAACCATCATACGTTTTATTGTAAAGAATAAATCACTCATAGATAAAATGCTTAGCTAATGGCTCAATTACTATTTATGTGCGTTATTATGACAGATGCAGCTATGAATGTCCTCAGAACCGCATTTAATTCCACGGCACCTCAATAATCATTCAAATGTAAGAATTCTACATACATTCCCTTGTATCATTAGGTGTCATAAAAGTCGTGGAAGTTGTCTCTACCATTAATTTAAATAAAATTATCCCTTCGTTTGACCTCCTGCTACATACAAATGATTTCAGCACCAAATTATCTAAAATTATTGTCATCGTAAACATCACATTTTCAGATATAGACATCAACATGAAATATTGCTCGGATTCCAAGCCTACTATAACTTATCTCTCCAGATAAATAAGCTTATATGCCGTTTTTATTTAATCCACTTGTCATAGCGATATAACGGATGACGCAATCTGAATACATCACGACCCGAACACAAAATGTGGAGCTGAATAAACCTCGGAGATCACAAAGTACGGCTACACTGGCCTGCCACTCTGGACAACCATGGTTTATAACGTGCTTAATGTTCCAACTTGACGAAAACATGTCAAAGTCCGAATTTATGGTAACTACGACGGCTGTTCAATAAAGAATGATCATACTCTTTTGGTCATAATTTTTTGCACTACAATTCAAACTTATTATATAATTTTAGCTCAAATACGCCGTAGTAGTTTCATTGATGGTACTCCTGGTTCCCATCTGTGAGACCCAGGCAAGTTCAGACATGTTCAGTATTGCCTACCGCTGCAATGGAGGTAACATGCAGTTAAAGTTGATGTTAGAGGATGATCCGGAGTTTCTTTCAAACGTAATCACTGCTGATGAAACCCGGCTACATCATTTTGATCCTGAGGCAAACAGCAAAGCTCAGTGTGGAAATCTCCTTCATCACCAACACCCAAAAAAGCAAAAGTGGTTGCTCCTGATGGGAAAATTATGGTAATCTCATTCTTTGACATTCATGGAATGGTTAGTAAGCATGTTGTCCCTGCACACACATAAGTAACTGGACAATACTACACGGATGTCCTGAAAATATTGCAAGTCCATATCAGACGCAAAAGACCATATTTCCATGAAGCAGGCTGCTTGCTGCACAACGATAATGCGCGGCCGCATATTGCCAATGTTGTTGCTGAATATCTTGCAAAAATGAACGTGAAGTGCATACCTCACCTTCCCTATAGTCCGGATTTAGCCCCATGTTACCTTTTTATATTCCCTAACTTGAAGAAACGCCTTCGTGGGAGGCATTATCCATCATCAGAAGCTGTGGTGAAGGCTGTGGAGGCGATTTTGAAGGATCTCTCAAAAATGGTTACCAGCAAGTCTTTGAAGAGTGGCAGAAACGTTGGGAGAAGTGCATCGCAATCAGGGGAGACTATTTTGAGAAGGACCATCAAAATTTTGAGGACGAGTAAAGACACGTATTCAAAAAAAAAGTGATCATTCTTTATTGCACAGCCCTCGTATTTACGATTCCTATGAAAACCGTGCCCCTACAAGCAATATTCACAAATATTGGATATGCTGCATCTGTAAATCTTAGACCAAATGAATACCTTAAAATAAAATACCTGATACAATTATAACTGCACTGTTGGGAAATCACATTACACTATTTACCTCTCAGAGAAAATGTTGGGAATGTCCTCCACCAGCATCTATACATGTTTGCACTCGTCTCACCATATTCTCTGAAGTTTTACGGAGAGTATCCTCGCCAATGTTAAAAGAGCTGCTTAATAAAGAATGATCACAATTTTTTTGACAACGTACCTTTACTCATCCTCATAATTTTGAGGGTCCTTCTCAAAATAGTCTCCCCTGAATGCGATGCACTTATCACATCGTTTCTGCAAATCTTCAAAGACATGCTGGAAACCATTTTGTGAGAGATCCTTCAAAATCGCCTCCGCACCACTGCTTCTGATGATGGATAATGCCTCCCACGAAGGTGTTTCTTCAAGTTAGGGAATAGAAAAAAGTCACATGGAGCTAAATCCGGACTATAGGGGGGTGAGTGATGCACTTTACATTGATTTTTCCAAGATATTCAGCAACAACATTGACAATATGCGGCCGCGCATTATCGTGGTACAGCATCCAGCCTGCTTCACGGTAATGTGGTCTTTTGCGCCTGATATGGACTTGCAATGTTTTGGACTTACCTTTAGTATTGTCCAGTTACTGATGTGTGTGCAGGTAAAACATGCTGATAAACCATTCCATGAATATCAAAGAATGAGATGACCATAACTTTCCCAGCAGAAGCAACCACTTTTGCTTTTTGGGGGGTTGGTGATGAAGGAGATATCCACACTGAGCTTTGCTGTTTGCTCTCAGGATCAAAATGATGTAGCCAAGTTTCATCAGCAGTGATTAAGTTTTAAAGAAACTCCGGATCTTCCTCTAACATCAACTTTAACTGCATGGCTGAACTTCCCAGGTTCTCACAGGCAGGAACCAGGAGTACCAACAATGAAACTACACAGCGTGTTTGTTTCACATTAAGCTAACAGAATATAATAAGAATGAATTTTAGTGCGAAAAATTATGACCGTAAAAAATTATGATCATTCTTTATTGAACAGCTCTCGTACTTATTTCGGTTCGAATGGATTCCTTGAGAACATCAATTGTCCGTGGACTATTCTTGTACATTCTCTCTTGTAGATTCTTTGATAATCGAATAATCTCATAAGATCTGTGGCCCCCCAGATGCTTACCGGATTTTTTCTTGTGGGGGTATCTAAAACATAGAGTGTACAAGAATAGGCCACGGACAATTGATGTTCTCAAGGAATCTATTTGAACCGAAATAAGTAACATTGGCGAGCATATTCTCCGTAAAACTTCAGAAAATATCGTGAGTCAAGTGTAAACATGTATAGATGCTGGTGAAGGACACTTCCAGCATTTTCTCTTAGATGTAAATAGTGTAATGTAATCCTTCAATTGTTTGTTATATTCTCCCAAAGTTGCACGTGTTTCCTATTATTAGTTAAAAAGTTATGGGCTATTGAAATGGTTCAGGTTGATATATCGTACAGTGTCCCGGTCTACCTTACGGTTAAGCTTATATATTACGTTTTCAACAAATATTAATATACAGGATGTTAATGAACTACAGCTAAATATTTTTAGGGTAAGTGAAGATATCTTAATCAAGGAATTTGAGATAGGAGTCTTGTAGGCTGTTGATTCAAATGTGGACGTTGCAGCTATATGTTTCTAAATTGCCAATACAACACTGCTAATGATGATACCACTTGAGTGCACAACACACGAATATGAAGAGACATGCTGGACTGCTCCTTCTGATGCAATGGTTATGACATTGGCTTTCAAGTGAAAGGTAAACGTGTTCGAAACTCCTGACCCTTTTTGTTTATTTATGTTCTACTTATTTGCTTGTCTTTTTTTTAAAACATATTCTGTCCAAGGTTTTAATTCTTTTATAAACGCATTTTACGGAGTAATTTCACAATGTCTGCAATTAATTACAGTTCTTTCTAACAAAGTTTGAGTGATGTGGCGCCTTTCCCTGAACTGCGCTGCAGCAGTGCATTTCTTCTGGTTCAGGAAAGCTGTGCACGTTCCTCGTGTTATACAAGAGGAATCCTCAGCACACTAACTGGCGTGTCACGAATGAAGGAAATAATGGTGTTATTGCACTGGCCAATCAGGTTCACGCACTTAGTCATGAATCATGCCATTTCTTCCTATTGGAATTTACGTATTAGAAAGAAAAAGAGAGAAAAATTAAATACGTGATAGGAATTGAACCAATAGCCTTTGGAACACCAGTTTTTGGTGTTACTATTGGGCCAACAGGACAGTTACGGAAACATCACTTGAGTAGGCTACATGATGCAAGTAGGCAGATCCAAGTGGGGCATCCCCTAGAGGAAGGATGAAGTGAGAGGAGATAGAGGGCGGCAGATCCAATGAGTCATGGTAGTGCAGCGGACAGGGTGTCCCTAAACTTTACCAGTTGGAGACTCCTGCCGACACTTCTATCCTAAAATAGGTCATCGGATTAGAGATGATGTAAAATGATAATGGAGATGAAATGGAGGGAAAGGGATTTCGGGGGATGTAATTAACCTTCCTAGCATTTGCTTAGTGACCCGGGAAAACCCTCGAAAAAGCCCATGGGTCAGGTAGGTCGGCAACCGCCTCAACCATCCCACTTGGTTTAGTAAGAATAGTTTCTAAAGTTTAGAGAAGGTCATATGACTCCAACATATCAGATGTTTTACGAAACTGTTTCGCAAATAAATCAAATTAAGAAGGAACCATGATATATTTTTCTGCTTGTCTTAATTATTTCACAAGGTTTAATGGCAGTTACTTAGTAGCAAATCACGGTAAGATAAATCTGTATGGGAGGAGATTAAACACCGACTCCTTGGCAGTAAGCAAACATGTATCGCCCAAATTTTAAAGACTAAATAAATTAGCAGTTTATCCTGTAAGAGATATACATATTTATAACGCCGCTATACTTTGAGCGTCACGTGTTTCTAGTTACTTGTATGCGATTGTCTTTTGTAATCAACCTTTAGTACGTGGGTGTGGAAAACAAATTAGAACTTCTCTTATTAGATAAACACGAAACATATTCAATTTTATTACGAATATATGCATATTGTTTCATTGATACAGCCGCCCTATTTTCTATTTGCTTCGCCTTAATCGAGCTAAACATTTCTGGATGTGTCTTTTACTGCAAAAGTCTTTTACTGCAAAAGTCTTTGTAGGTAAAAAGTAAATAGGGAATCTGGTACGCTTAGGTTGTAGAGAAAACTTTTAAGTGCTAGTTGCTATGCGATGGCTTGAAATTCGATTCTTTTTGTATTACCAGGGATGAAAAAATAGCCCCCATTTAAGAAAAATATCAAGTGCTTTAAAATTAAAACCAATAACAAGAGATATCTTAAAATAAGGCTTGAAATAAGACCTGAAACTTTCCTGGCGACGAATATGTTCGAGATCTTCTCGGGAAGCAAGTCAGTTGAAAAGACGATTAGAAATCGACGTTTCGGGAAGGTACATCTCTCCCATCAACAGGATATTTTAATAAATGTTATAAGTACAAATGTATAACTGGATATAACAAAAATATCAATAAAGACAAAACACTACCACTATTGGCATCACTGAACAAAAGACTTTTTTCAGTAAACTGAATGCCAGGTCAGGAGATGGCGTGCGTATAGAAAATTAATTGGGTCAAAAAAACGTAACTACTTAATTGGATGGTCAAGCTGTATAGATCTGTGCTTCTTAAGCCGACGGATTTTCATTTTAAGGCCGGTTTACAAGAGGAGGTGAACTGAAATCCACCATCACGACTAAGCGTGTTCCTCTAGGAGGAAATGGCCAAAGCCTCCTCAACTGTCTGCCTCCAGTAGCTATTGCATTTTGCCAGGATGGTCGTCCCCCGAAAGTTGGCTCTATGGTCGTTATCAAAACAATCCTCTGCCAGTCCAGACTTCTCAGGTTTCATTAAACAAATGCTCCGTTCATATTCGTTTATTCTGGTAGCGATGGTCCTTCCGGTTTGTTCTATATACTGCCCAGCAACGCAAAGAAGGTCACTGAAAGGAATGTGCTCCTTTACACAGTGGGACAATGACAGCAAATGTGTGTGACAGGGAACGCATGCTACACAAGGAGCAGAACCGTTAAAAACATGTGCCCTATTTCCTCTTTACACTAAAACCGAGAAGGTTCATTCAGAAAAGTAGAAGCCGTCAGAATGTTTTTGAATTGTCTGTAACTGTACTGACATGGGGTGTCATAAAACTGTCCAGGGAGGGTGTGGGAGCCTTCGCCAAACCCCCTGCGTCTCAGGCCCCAGAGACTTACTCTCCTGTGGAGGACAGTACGGTGCTCCAAATTCACAGGGAATGCGGTACACTCCCGGAACCTGGAAGTCAAATTTGTCTTTCACTGGTGTCAACAGATGTTTAATCTTTGGAGATGTATATTTAATCTTTGTATGTTATCAACTATGTGAGTTGCCAGAATCGCATCATCGCTGCCGGTATGCCAGAATTTTATATCACAGGAGTTCTTTCACGTCAGCAAATATACTGACCTTTTTTTGTAATTTACGTCCTCCAGCATTAAGTCATATCGGACGATGAACGGAATGGGTGAAATGAAGCTCAAATGAGCTCAGGGTCCATAGAGCTTAGAGTTACCCAACATTCTTCTTTCGGGATAAGGGAAAACCCCGGAAAAACCTTATTCAGGAAACTCACCCTGACCGAGATTCGAACTCGCGACCGCTTGAACGTGAGGCAGAAACTCTAACACCACGCTACCGAGGCGGGCACTGACATGGTGATGTTACTTTTAAGCATACTTAAAAACCATCGACGTTGGTCCGGAACCTGAGAACTAGGTATCAGTAAGCCAGTCTCCTAACCAACTAACCAGCCGTTTTAACAAACCCACCACCACAAAACTTTTTCTATATATTTTTTTCACACTTTATATGACCTAAAATGTGTATTACCTGTAAAATCTGTCTCTAATTCTTTGGGTGGAATTCAATACCGCAAGAGAAAGACGTACCTGATAGAGAAGGTAACAAAAAACGAGGTACCATAATATAATGTAAGACATTTTTACTGTGGAGTATAAAATAGTACCATACCAAGCTATTTTTAGTTTAGAATCATGCTGTTTCAAATGCAGTAGGGGTGCTGCGTGAACGTCAGGGAAATATGATTTTATGAAACATTTCAAGTTGGCCATCGAAAGGAAATATAGCTCACACAAGTGTGTACATACTTTGCTAACTGAATACTGGTAAATAATGAGAAACGAGCCAATCAGCTTTCAGTTATCCATCCATCCATGGTCTGATAGATTCTACCACTGATGATGTCTGCCTTAGCGCAGACGAAACGTTTGGGAAGAGAGGAAGTCCATTGGACCACGGTCATACACTCCAGTAAGCTTCTATAAATCTTAAGTGCTAAACTTAATTGTATGTATATAGGTAAAATAAAATTAACTTGTGTATAGTTTTCGGTTTTCAATGTATAATAAACTAACCCATTTACGAGAATACGGTGATATTAAATCAAAGTTCGCAGTACCTTCAATAAAAGATGGGCCAACTCATTATTCTGAAAAACGATTTTAATATTTTTATAGCCCAGTTGTAGGGATAATTGCCATATTCTCGTTACAGATTCAGCTGGGAATTTGTTTAGCGAAAGTGAATCGAAAATTGAAATTAAAGTTTCATAATGATTTAAGTCAACTTTAATTGAAAAATGTAGTCCTAAGGAAATTTATTTTTACTAAATCAAACTTCGTGAACATTGATAACATTAAATTTATACACTTTGAGTATTTATTAAAGGATTTTAAGGTCCTGGACTCAGTTTTCACTGCTATTTAAATTTCCAGGTGATACAACTTTCAAATTAAATTGTGGCACTTAATTGTGAATCTGTATGATCATATTATATATCTCATTTTCGGAATCTGAGTATGTATTTTGGAAAGATATCCCATAGCTGTAGAACTAGGAATCTTTAAGTTTTAGATAATGAAAGCAATACTTCATAAGATTTTAAATTCATAAACATTAAATTAAAATCAACGAATAACTCCATGTAAACTTTGTACATACTTTCTTTTATGTTTTATTATGCATATGTTGACAGACCGATAAACAGACTGACAGAAAGACTGGATGGATATATGGATAGGTGCATACATTTATTTTCCATGCTCTAATTATTTCATTTCCTTACAAAAAATCCTCCTAAAAGTTTACTTTATACCTTAATAATACACTGCCTTCTTAAAATGCATAACCTAATCTTCATACGAACAGAAGGCTGAGTTATTTGTAATAAAATGCAAGGCTAACTATCTTCTCCTCAAACGCAAGAGGAATATAATTTCATATTCTTGCAATTTAACGATGCGATAAGATCTTAAAAGTGTCAAAACGCTGCACTTTGCGCAGAGAACGTGATCAGTTACGCTCCAACGACCGAATAATAGTGGTAGGGAGCTCTCATAAAGACTGTCGGTTCGAACTTGGTCCCTCGCCAGTTCCAATTAACCAGTCTTAGCCAAGAATTTGTTACATAGTTGCTCCCACTCGCTCACAAAGCTAAATAAACTACAGGCATTGCACTGCTTATGTTCCACAGCGTTGTGCAATATATCTTGCCTTTTCTACCAATTTGTGAACAAGGATCAAGGAGTTATATTTGGTTAGAAACATTTAAATAATTGGCTTCTTACGCTTTAAGAAACTAACATATAATGTTACATATCAGGTGCATGCCATTCCGTATTTTGTATTATTTTTATACCAATCGCACTTGTTTATTATATCTCTAGTTATCTGTTATTAGTTTCCATGAAATATATACCGTGATTACTCCGTAAATATATATTTTAAGACTCCTTGAAAAAAAAAAAAAAAAAAAAAAAAAAAAAACGTTCTGCACGCACCTATTTGGTGTTGACAAAAGAAAAACACGATAAGTACGAGACTTATCACACTGCGTGAGTAAAACGTACGAAGTGATATTTCTTTAGAATATCTGTAAGATATCAACATGCCTTCGCATTTCTATGATTAAAAATAGTGAGTTTCTTTGGAGATGAATTACATTTTCTTTTTTTTCACTCCTGCAGTTCTAAAGTCTCAGAACGTACAAACAAATGCCCTTGCAAACCACAATTCAATTTATTAGGACTTTACTGCAAGTGTACTGAGCAAAGGAAAACGCATCATTACTTAAAATTGACTAGGTTTAGAATTAAACAATACAGTAGGCTACTTCAGTATGTGGCTTTGTATTGAACAAATACAGACAAAAGCTAAGCTAATAAGGACAACAATGCATACTTCATAGCAATATCCTACTGAAAGTAGTCATGGCACAACTTACAGAAAGAAAACAAATTGAAATACTAATGATGACTGGATATGGTGATAGGAGAAAGATCCAAGCAGAGGATTATGTCTTGTAATGAAATTCATCCAGAACTAAACCGAGCGGAATGACTCAGGCGGTTTCGTCTGTGGTCCGCATTCGGGAGGCTCGGGTTTGATTCCCTAAGCCACTCTGCGTGACCAATGGGATTTTTCTGGGGGTTTCCCGGGTCGCTAGGCGAATGCTGGGTAGGTTAATTACATCCCCCAAATTTCCTGTCCCTCCATTTCAACTCCATTATCATTTCATCTCATCTCTGATCTCTCTTTCAGGGTAGAAGTGTAGGTGGGTGCCTCGGCAGTGCATGTCAGGATGATATGCTCTGAGGAAAACTACTTCCTCCTGGGGTAGATCGGTTGCCGGTCTTCGCTCCTCTACTGGAACATTTCGGGACCGCTAGCCAGGACCTTTAGGGCTCGGCTGCTGTGCTCGTTGCCATCCTGCTGTGAGGGAGCGAGTTCGGTCTCCTGGCCTATCGGAGAAAGTCTCTATCCAAATAAACTGTAGGGATCCTGCTCTCTGTACTGTCGTGGCTCCTTGGATCGGCCGCCCTCTGTATCCTTCGCCTCATCCTTCCTCCCGGGGGTGCCCCCAACCCAGCATGGTGGCCTACGTACCGAATCCCCTACGTAATGAAATCCCAATCCCAATGCCATCCAGAACCAAGGATTACTCATTCTACGGATCTAAAGAGGAAGTATTGAATGGCCGCCAAGTTCTCCTGACCTGAAGCCATTAGACTTTTTCTTGTGGGGATATTTGAAGTGAAGGGTTTACCAAGAGATATTGAAGAGTTAAAGCGAAGAATTGGGCAAGTAATGCAACAGATCAGGTGGACAGTGCTGCTGGAAACATTAAAGACAGACTTTGGCATTGTTTGGCACTAAATGGTTGCCATTTTGAGCACCTTTATGAAGTGAATTCACCACTAATGTTCTTATGAATGTGTTTTCTTTGTTTAAATTTCACGTGCTGTAATCCTTCCTAATACATTTAAATTACAGTTCAAAAAAGCATATACCTGTACGTTCCGAGACCTAAGGACCAAAAATAAAAAATGAAACCTATTTCGCCATTAAAAAAAAGTTACGCGCTGTTCAGAATCATAGTAATATGTTGTTGATATGTTACAGCAATGGTTTCTAATAGCATTTTATCCAGTCAAATATGCTTAATATATTACCAAAAATAGTAACAAAGGAATTATTGGTGGGGTGTTTTTTGTCGTAAACATAGCGAGTTAAATTTATAGCCGAAATAGAAGTGATGTTTTATCGACTACGGCAGGTTGGCAATCCTTGCAGTAGGTAACCTTGCGAGCGGCGTCAACATAGTCAAGTTGATTGCACCTGCTAGGTGTTTTATTGGAGCCCGCCTGATGGACACATTTATGGCACTCTGCAAGGAAACTTTTCTTTCTCTCCTTGGTTGTAAAAATATTTGTAGTGTTGATGTGCCGCCAGACCTCTCTTGACACTCGCTGACTATAACTCCAAAGTACAAGTCATTTTAAAGACCTACTCTGTCTTAGAAATTACAGTTCCTGTACGCCTTTCAAATGCTGATTTGCTTTTAATTACTATGTGTTCAGTTCATTTGTTTCATGAGGTCGTTCACAGCAAACTGGCTCTCTCGCGAACTGTGTGGGAGAACTCTAGGAAAAACCTGATTAATCAAGCAGTATCAATTAAATGCAGTCTTATTTGTTTTGGCATTTACTGAAATTATTACTCTCGAAGAACTTTTCTCTTTCAAATTTCATTACCAATAGACATTTCAAAACCTTATAAATAGAAATTAAGACATAGAAAGCTTCTAAAATAAACACATAGCGATATATTTCAAATGTGCTTGTAGTTTGGTGATCTCACTGTATTTATTAGGCACTTTAGTAGGCCAAGGAATTTTATTTCATTGATTGTACATAGTTTTCACTTACTGCATTTATTGACTTTGCTGTACATGTAAATGTTATTGACATCATTAATTCAAGCATTCATTCTTTTTATTTCTGCTTTACACTCATTTCACTGTATGTTGTGTACTCTGCATCAACTGTTGTAATTTCATTTTTCATCAGGTTCATATAAGATTCCATCTTCATTTCCATTTTCTTCATATTAGCTAATATTGTTTTGTTGCATTTCCTGCACTGTGGCATTTAGATTCCACGTGACAAAAGTGTGGCTTTGTCCAGCATTTAACGATCACTTCACTGGCCAGTTCAGCTTAGCCCGCCTCAGTAGCGTGGTGGTAGCATGTCTGCCTCACGTTCAAGAGGTCCCGAGTTCGAATCTCGGTCAGGGTGAGTTACCTGGATACGATTTTCCAGGGTTTTCCATTATCCTGAAAGATGAGTGTCGGGTAACTAAGCTCTATTGACCCCGGGCTCATTTGAGCATTATTTCACCCATTCCATTCATCGTCCGATATGACTCAACGTTGGAGGACGTAAATTATATTTTAAAGAAGAAGTTCAGCTTCACTGAGACTAGACTTAGCCCACTGTTACTTCGTTAATGTTAACTAGTTCTCTACCTCTTAATTTCCTTGCCCTCCTCGTCCATTTCTCTTTGAGGTACTTTAGTAAAGGTCTTAAAAATCTAACAAAAAATAAATAAATCTTAGTTCCAGCAGACCAGGGCATAACATCCCGAAAATTATTTACATTTATACTATTACTTCTGATTAAAATAGCGAACATAATTTAGACACACATATACTATTTACACATTACGAGAAAGTGTTGACTGCGAACAATAGAATGTTTTACAGGATATCATGGAAGAGCGGAGTATCGGCACATTTAATAGTAATAACGAAGGGAATGTATATATGAACTACCATAAACATGAATGTAATGAATAATATTAGCAACCAAACGTTAAAAATAAATCAAGGAATCAAACAAGGGTGTCCCCAATTTTATTTAACCTTTATGTAGAAAATGCTTTTAGCAACTAGCAGAATAGTTTTAGTAAGCATTTTAGTATTAATAGAGAAGCAATGGACACTATATTGTACGCCGATTACCAAGTACCAGTTGCAGATTCAGAGAATGCCTTGCAGATGAAAGTATATAAAGCTAGAGTTTTGGCATTTAAAGGAAAATAACATGTTAGAAGTAAATTTGTAATAAATGAGAAAACTGCAACACGTGGCAGATTTAAGTACTTGGGATCAGAAATAACCGCTGCATTAGAACAGAAAGATGTTGACAAGAAACTATATAAATTTAGCCTTATGTGTAGTATAATAAAGAAAAACAGTAGAAGGAAAACTGGAAGAGAAACGCAAATTAAATTCTACAAAACTATGACAGTTCCTGTATTCCAGCGGAAACATGGGCATTAAGCAGAAAACAGAAAAGAACAATTGAATCAGCAAAAATGAGATTTTTAATACCATTGCCTGGATACTTTCTGTTATACCATAAAACAAATGAAGTAATACGAGATAAATCGAACATATTTAATTTAAAATAAATAATTAAACAGATTAAATAAAACTGGAGACATCTAAAGAGCACGAAGAA
Organism: Mantis religiosa; assembly: GCA_030765055.1. NCBI lineage: Eukaryota > Metazoa > Arthropoda > Insecta > Mantodea > Mantidae > Mantis > Mantis religiosa. The sequence goes on along the minus strand of CM060955.1, from coordinate 138,166,593 downwards.
GTACAGATCCTCTAGAATAGTGACCAACTACGTTCCAGCTGCTAAAAGAAATACGGGAAGACCGAGCAAGAGATGGACAAATATTGACGAATGGAGACGGGAAGCAACCTAGGGTCGAAGCCCTGAATGATGATGATTGTGGCGATATATATTCTCCAGCTTAATCAGCCACACATTCGGGCGAAATATTTGTAGCGTTTTCCTCCACTCGCAGCAGGTAGGATGCACGCAGACTGTTTGGAAGATCCAGATCGAAATTTGATTAAATAAGAGTCATGAGATCTGTTCCCAGGTGTGGATTTTTGGTGACAGAAATAAAATTTTATATGCCTCCGATTTCGTAATGTATTATTTAATTGTATAATCTGGATTATAATTCACTCGAACTTTCTTTCTTAATCAGTCACTGTAGATTACCTCCAACACATCTATAAATCCTTATTTTCAAGTTAATATAAATAATTTCAGTTATTACTTAAATTCCTTACTTCTGTACGTCCACTCATCACTATTACGAGTACCGCATAACTCTTTTTGAAGAGTTATTGTTTTTCCGTTTCAAAACTTTTATATTCACCGCGACATTTTTCCATCGTCATGAAACAAGACTAAAGAACATATATCTATCTCAAGATTATTGATTTTACGTAACTACCGTTACTCCTCTATTAATTTTGTGATTAGTCGATTTACTGCTACTCCACCGCATTACGTAATACAATTACAGTTAGTTAGTTACTAACACTCCCCACATGGCAACCTTGGCCTTCGGGGTAACCTCACCCCACCAAGTGATGACCGGACCCATTTCTCAGGTGGAGGCACCCAGAGGGCGGTGTCCATTACCTCCGATGATAGGGTGATAGTGAAGATGGCGGTGAGGGGAGAGGACCTACAGTTTTTACCGTGGACTCCGAACCACGTTGGGCATAGGGGATACTTCACGTGTGCTAGACAGAGGTGAAGGCGTGGATAGGGCCGACTTAAAATCGCCAACCCCAGAGCCGGGAATCGAACTCGGGACCCTTAGAACGGGAGCCGCGAACGAAACCACCGCGCTACCCCGGCGCCCGTAATACAATTATTACTACGGCCAATCACAAAATTACACATATATTTTCTTTTTATATTGTCATTACATGGCCTACTATGTCATATCAGAAAATAATATTCATATAAAAAATTCTAACTAAAACATATCGTTACATGATGATGATGATGATGATGATGATGATGATGATGATGATGATGATGATGATGATGATGATGATGATGATGATGATGATGATGATGATGATATTTCAAGAACACCCGCCTACACAGTTCATTAACAAAGAACAATTACTGCATTTTCTTAAACGAGTTAACCAGTTTCATTAAAATACCACATACATTAAGATTCTCCACCATAAATTAAAAAATATATATTACAATTTGTGGAAATACCCCTTGAGTGTCTTTTGAATAACTAAACCTTACAAAATCCTAGATGCCTGCGTCTATAGCGCAGAGTTTGAATCTCAGTCAGATTGAGTATCTGGAAAAGGTTTTTCTAGGGTTTTCCCTTATTCTTAAAGATGAATGTTGAGTAACACTAAGCCTTGTGGACCCTGAGCTCATTTGAACATCATTTCATTCATTTTATTCATCATCCGATATGACTTAACGTTGGAGGACTTTAATTAGAAAATAAATCTCAGATGTAGGTTTAGTTAAAGCCCAAAATTTATGCAAAATGAAAGCATTTTCGTTTAAATCATGGTGAAAATTTTTAGGAGGGGGCGAAAATTCCTTTATTTACCTTACATATTAGAAAACGAATAAAATATCTATTATTTCCTAGCCATGAGTTTTGTTCTGAGACAGAATGCATACAGCTGCACTAAGTGCAATAATTTATCTGTTTTATATTTATTAATGTTTTTAAAACTTCTTACTTAATTTCGTAATTATTCTTACAAGTCAAAATAAAGATATAGCCCGTTATAATGTACCTTTAGATAAACTGTTGAAATCTCACTATACTAATACAGATAATCAACTTAAAATGAACTGAAGTTTTTTACATCAAAAGCAAATTCTAATAATTATTCCAAATACAAGAGCATCAAATTTAGCACAGCCCGTGGGTAGATCTGGTGCACAGTTGGCTGCAAACCTGACTATACCCACATTAGTGTAAATCACTGTAGTAGACTTCATCTGCATAATTTTAATAGACTCGAGAACGTGGGGATAATATTCAGGAACCATAAAACAGTTCTCTCTGTCACATTATATCGTTATTTATAAAACCATCGATCAGTTCGGGCAAGTCGCCTTGCAAAGTGGAGCTATGTTTCGCTTTGTAATTTTCTTGTCACTCAGCGCTAATAAGTTGGCTACAAGTGTATTAGAGCTTTCGGGGGTTTTCGCAAACTGGAAAAATGTTCCCGCGATAAAAATCTACCGTTTATCAGCTTAATGTGGGTTAAAAGCAAAATAAAGCCTGTATATACGTCGTAGGAGTCTAATAAAAATCAGTCGCTTTTAGGCAGTTTTTGTGCCATTATGATAATTTAAGAAAACATTAAATTTTGGTTAGCAGATAAAGCACAAATTATACGCATTGTAATCAGTGAAGCTACATAAAAGCATAGAATTTCGAAAGTGCTCCCCTGGATAAATGCATATCCTAAATTAAGGTGCAGCAAGCGTAATAGTTTGGACAAAATACGAATATTGGGATTTTACACAAAAACTACCTTTTTTAACTTTTAGCAGTCTACGCACATTTACATATTTCACTTGCTCCATCCCTATAGCCACTACAGCAACTTAAAGAGGTTTCGAAGGATGGCTCAGGCGGTTTCGTCTGTTGCCCACACTCGATAGGTCCGGGTTCGATTCCCGTGGCCGACCTACCTGACCATGTGTTTTTTCGGAGGTTTACTCGGGTAGCCAGGTGAAGGCTCGGTAGGTTAATTACATCCCTTCATTTCATCTCCACTATCATTTCACTTCATCTCTCATTTGGTGGGGTTTTTCAGTGTCGGCGCTGCATGGCAAGAAGATATTCTCCTGTAAACACGTCCTCCTTCGTTAGGAGATCCCCGGTCTAAGGGCTGGTCTAGTGGGCTGCTTCAGGACTACGGTGGGTGAGCTACCGGCTTGCCGGGGAGTTTCCACCTAGACAGTTGTAGAGGCCTTGCCCTGTGCATTGTCATAGCTCCTTCGGACGGCCTACCTCTGCCTCCCTTCGCCTTATCCTTCTTTCTAGGGTGCGCACTTAAGGACATAGGTACAGTCTGGTGAATGGAAAGTTTCGGATTTTTTTTTTCTTTTTTGTAATTTACGTCCTCCAATGTTAAGTCATATCGGACGATGAATGGAGTGGGGTGAAATGATGCTCAAATGGGCCCAGGATCCGTAGAGCTTAGAGTTACCCGAAATTCGTCTTTCAGGATAAGGGAAAACCTCGGAAAAACCTTATCCAGGTAACTCACCCTGACCGAGATTCGAACTCGGGACCTCTCGAACGTGAGACAGACATGCTACCATCTACGCTACCAAGGCGGGCTTTAAGTTGGTAGGTGAATGGCACCACGACCGCAGTTCAAACCCCTATCAGCGATAGGAAGGCGTGCGCCTGCCCTATGTTTCGCGATGGCGGAGGTGAACCAGAAGCCCAGATAGTTTAAGCTACATCGAAACATATAATTCAGAATGCGTCTCATCGGACTTTATTTTATGAGCGGTTACTGAGGACATGGTCAGATTGCCCATCCTCTTCGAATAATGAACCTTCTCAACTTCGTGCAGATTTCTTGGGAAAGGAATGAAGCATGGTGCAGATTTATCTGTTTTATTATGTGTATCAACTTGAACTCCACATTGTGCGTACTTATTTCGAATCATCTCATTTCGTTACAAAATAATTTAAAGCTGTTACTGAAGCTCTATCTACACAGAGCATACTAAAGCATATTTTCGTCACGTAGACAAACATAAGGGGGAAACACAAAAACGATAATATTCTAGTAATTAATCCTCGAAAACCCCATTCCTTATAACCCACACTTTGTCCTTCTCCCCAGTTCCAGAGTTATGGCATCAAACCAATGAGCGACGGACACAGCAAGGAGGTGCTGTTGACAATCGCTCCAAAAAGGTTAAATTCTTCTTTACCCCTCCCCTTCCACTATGCACTTCGGCTACACGCCTTGTTTTTTCTTTTGTTTCCGTTTATTTCACTGTTTTCTATAGTTTCTCACATATACACTCTATATATAAACCACCCATGTCAAGGCGGGAATCAAACCCGCGACCCTATACGCGGCGGAACGCTAGAAACATACGCTCTTGCGACCACGACTACGAAGGCCGCCAATTTCATCGGTCATTGCTTGTGTTATTGGATTTCGATGTAAACCAATAAGAAATTGGCACAGCCAGGACTGGTGTAAAGCAAGAATGGTGAAACGATTATGCCAAAATTATATAAAGTAACACACCAGAAGATACCAACAGAATCGGAAAATTTCCTTGCATCGGACTGTACAATAGACCATGCCTGGGTCTCCGTGCTGAATCCCCTCCGTAGTGTACTTCAATCAGTCTACAAAAGTCGAATCAGTGCCAACTTAGTGCTATGTTTATCATCTTCCAAAGTTGTAATGCGAATGCTTTTCGGGTAATTTGCAACTCGTAAAGGACAATGCATCAAAATGTAGACATCGTCAAGGCACGCAATTATATAAAAAAATGTTGTACACTAAAGTACTTAAAGGATATGGTTACTATGCCCTGGTTTCGAAGTACGAGGGCTGTTCAATAAATAATTATCACATTTTCACAACGTACCTTTACTTATCCTCATAATTTTGATGGTCCTTCTCAAAATAGTCTCCCCTGAATGCGACGCACTTATCCCAGCGTTTCTACCAGTCTTCAAAGACATGGTGGAAACAATTTTTGATAGATCCTTCAAAATCGCCTCCGCAGCCTTCACCACTGCTTCTGATGATGGATAATGCCTCCCACGAAGGCGTTTCTTCAAGTTAGGAATAGAAAAAAGTCACATGGGGCTAAATCCGGACTATAGGGTTGGTCAGGGATGTACTTCACGTTGACTTTTGCAAGTCATTCAGCAACAACATTGGCAATATGCGGCCGCGCATTATCGTGGTGCAGCATCCAGCCTGCTTCATGGAAATATGGTCTTTTGCGCCTGATATGGACCTGCAATGTTTTCAGCACGTCCCTTTAGTATTGTCCAGTTGCTGATGTGTGTGCAGGTACAACATACTAATAAACCATTCCATGAATATCAAAGAATGAGATGACCATAACTTTCCGAGCAGAAGCAACCACTTTTGCTTTTTTGTGGGTTGGGGATGAAGGAGATTTCCACACTGAGCTTTGCTGTTTGCTCTCAGGATCACAATGATGTAGCCAGGTTTCATCAGCAGTGATTACGTTTGAAAGAAACTCCGGATCTTCCTCTAACATCAACTCTAACTGCATGCAGACCAGCATGCGACTGTCCTTTTGTTCGGGAATCAAGAGTCTTGGTACCCATCAGGCACAAACACGTCTCATGTGTAATGTTTCTGTCACCAACGTGTGGGTGGCACCCAATGAAATGTTCAGTATATCAGAAAGTGATCTTAAAGTAATTCATCGATCCTGTCTCACAATGGCAGCAGCAGTGTTGATGTTTTCTTCCGTAAGAGCAGTAACTGGAGCACCGGAACCACCTTCCTTTGAAATTGATTGTCCCCCCCCCCCCTCTTTAAACATTTTAAACCACCTTCGAGCTGTGCTGTAGGGAAGAACAGACTCTCCACAGGCCTCCTGTAACATTTTATAGGCCTCAACTTAAGATTTGTTGAGACAAAAGCAGAATTTCAAAGCCGCATATTGTTCCTCGCGTGTTACCTCCATTGCAGCGGTAGGCGATACTGAACATGTCTGAACTTACCTGGTTCCTGGAGACCAGGAGTACCAACAATGAAACTACTTGGCGTGTTTGTTTCACATTAAGCTAACAGAATATAAGAAGAATGAATTTTACTGCGAAAAATTATGACTGTAAAAAAATTATGATCATTCTTTACTGAACAGCCCTTGTACTGACATTTTTCTCGTCGGACGCTCTATTCCTTTGTTTTTCACGTGGTTATCCAAAAATGATTTAATATGAAAACCATCATATAGCCAGAGAGACTTTAAAACACTAAGTAGTATCTTACCTACTGCAACCTACATCAAAATACGTAATGGATTTGGAAGTTTATTTGAATGAACAAGAAATAGAGAGAATAATGAACTTTTATTATCGTTTTTGTAGAACAGTGTGAATGCAGGCATATTAGATTTGTAACGGTAAGTGTTAGACATAACAATACTGCAAACTTAATAAGAGTTACAATTTTGATTGTCCCGAACTCTCAGCTCTGCGTGTTGATGCCCTTTACGTGAACCAACATAGTGAACATGTCACATGCTAATCAAACCTCAGCTGAGTCAACTATCCCTGTATATCTTAAAGGCGAGATATCATAAATGTCTAAGATCGCTTTGGAGCTATAGAATACATATTGAAATCACTTCAATCCAATTTATTAATTGATATTGGAGTTACTGACCTGTAAAATAACTTCTTTTTCTTCTTCTCTTTACGTTAGGCATATTGCCTATTCTGATTGAACCAAGCCTACTTTCCTCTTTTTCTAGATCGTTCTGGACTCCTTTTTTCTTTCGGATTGTTATCTCTATTTTTACGATTCTTTTGTCAGACTTCCTGGATGTATGTGCATTCACTCCTCCTTTCTTCTTTTCACCCATTCAGTCACAGCTTGAATCTTGCACAACTCCTTAATTCATTTATTTCTTACTCTGTCATACAGTGTCTTTCCAGCACCTTCATTTCAGTTGTTTCCATCATTCTTCGTGGTCTCTGCAATTGTTTCCAAGGAATACATCACTGGTCAAACTATACAGAGATCCATATAAACCTCAAACACTTTAATAGGCCATAACTTTTGAAAAAATAATGGGACATACGTGCAATTTTGGGAGAATGTAATACACAATTGGAAGATGATATTACACTATTTCTTCCAGGATCGTTGGTCCCATTTTCTTTGATACGACTGTAGACACTGAAGTTTATATGAATATCTGAAATACATTTGTTGAGCAGCTGGATGATATCGAATTTAGAGAAGGTTATTTCCAGCAAGATGGAGCAGCGTGCCATACATATAATGACACTATGGAACTTGTAACCAGTGTCTTTGATAATCGCATAATCTCAAAAGGTCTGTGGCAACCCAGATCCCCTGTCCTAACCTTACCGGAGTTTTTCTTGTGGGGGTATCTAAAAATAGAGGGTACAAGAATATGCCACTGGCAATTGATATTCTCAAGAAATCCAAATAAGTAACATTGGCAAGGATACTCTCCGTAAAACTTTAGAGAATATGGTGAGACGAGTGCAAACATGCACATATTCTGGTGGAAGGTACTTCCAACATTTTCTCTGATATATAAATGTGTAATGTTATCTCCCAAATGTGTATTATATTCTCCCAAAGTTGCATATGTGTCCTATTATTGATTCAAAGGTTATGCCCTATTGAATTTTTACGTCCTCCAACGTTAAGTCATATCGGATGGTGAATGAAATCGGTGAAATGATGCTAAAACGTGTCCAGAGTCCATGGAGCTTAGTGTTACCTGACATTCGTCTATCAGTATAAGGGAAAACCCCGGAAGAAACCTTATACAGGTAACTCACCCTAACCGAAATTTGAACTCGAGACCTCTTGAACGTGAGGCACACATGCTACCACCACGCTACTGAAGCGGGCGTCCTATTTGAAATGGTTCAGGTTTATATGGATCGCACTATATTGCTTTATAAATTTTGACTTTTGTAAAAAGAAATTGTACTGTGATGTATAAATAATTGAAGTAATTTACATAGTTAAAATTAGGACGCAAGTGATGGACTCAGTGAAAATAAGAGATTAACCAGGTAATTTAAGTGCTGAGGAAATATAATTAGTAAAATAACTCAGTGTAGCTAGTGAACTCAGCTAATAAACATGTTCACTAGTTCAAAGTTCGGTTAAATAGAACTCACTACACCGCTTAGCACTTCAGCACTTCAGGCTCATTGTTATTACGAAACAGTTTAAGCTACATTTTTACTAATACTTTTCTTTCTAATTTACATTCTTCAAAGTTGTAATATTAGACGATGAATAAAATGGATGAAATGAGCCCAAGTTCCAAATAACTTAAGAATTATCAGACATTTATTTTTCAGGATAAGGGAGAAAGCCGGGAAAAGAACCTTATCCATTTCATTTGACCGAGATTCGAACACGGGACGTTTAATACATGAGGTACACACGCTACCACTTACGCAACAGATGTGGGTTTCTAATATTTCAGAAGATAGCTTCAATAATTACAGTTCTGAGTGACAAGATTCAGAAATCGTTTAATTTTATATCGTCAACCAGTTTCATTTATTCGCCTCCATTAAATCTATCAGCCAAATTAACTAGTGCTATCTATTCTCCCATTTATCCACGTATATTCTGAGTTCACCACTGTAATCGTCCATAGCAGATTCATCAAAGACGTAGATAGTAAAGATGCCATCATAAGAATGGTGGACTGTGGGAAAAAGATCTTAACATTTGATGTCTTTCTTACGCCGAGTGCTTTTAGTTGAATCATTGCAACCCTAATTCGAAATGGAGGTCAAGAGAAACAGAAATACTTTATCTCCTTTGACCAACAAGATGCCACCTACTGTAACTGTTGATTCCTGGATAAAATAAGCATGGATCAGTTAAGTAAATCACCGATGACAACGGTTCCCCTGTGTTAGACATTTCTGACAGCAGAAAGAATTGCAGGGAGCAGATGTAACAGTATCTGTAGTTATGAGCATAGCAAATTAAGAGGTATCCGTTGCCAGGTAACGGAGAGCAATGGTTTGGAAAACGCTGAGGTAGGTCCCTGCGACTTCCTCCCTTCTCTGACGTCAAGACATCTTCCTCAGCTGTCACCTGAGTGTCAGCGGGACTGCAAGAGGCGGATTTGAAATATGTAGGGTTTTACCTTTTCTTGTGAACAAAGACAAGCTGGGTAGAATACAGATTTACAGTAAGTCGCCTACGGCGGCTTCTGTTTGCCCTAAGCCCTTCTCCTGTCACAAGTCATCTAGGCCATTATTGCCTGTCCAAGAGATTTCTCTTTTGTCAGTGCTTGAGGTTACGTTAACTGCAAGCTAATCTCTTTAGAATAAACCAATTATACAGGAATCAGCTTCTACATTCATGCAATATTTCATAATATGGGTTCCTTTGGCTTCTATAACACCGATACCAATAACACCTAGGTCAAAAGTTGAGAGAATCAAACAATTAAGAGCTAGAGCCTAAGATTGCAGCACCTTCGTCTCCAAACAATGACATATATAAAATACAAAAGCCAGAGGAAACACAACTAGAAGAAAATGATTCAAGTATATTTTCTTTTAATTTACGTGTTTTAACGTTAAGTTATATCGGATGATAAATAAAATCGGCGAAATGTTGCTTAAATATGCCCAGAGTCAATAGACTAAAGTTACCGGACATTCGTCTTTCAGGATACGGGAAACCCCAGATGAAACCTTATCCAGGTAACTCAACCTGACAGAGCTCGAGACCTCTTGAACGTGAGGCACATACGCTATCAACTTCGGTAGCGAGATGGATCTACGTAGATATAACTCAATTCTTAGAATATATAGTTTGCTTTTACCTTAGAACACAAGAGGGAGAAATCAGACATTATTTCCATATCGTCGAAGCATTTGCAAGAAGATAGCAATATGGAGCAAAAAGGCTTGGGAGGAAAAATGGGAGGAAGTAGAGAAGAGTATAGTAGCTACAAAAATGTTAACAGGAAAGGAGGAAAAGAAGGTAAGAAGTATTGGTGAAAGCAAAAAGAAAAATGGACAAGAAATGTAAAGAATGATGGGGGGAGGGCAGGAAAGGGGCTAATTATGTAACAAGGAGGCATGGAGGTTAAGAGCTACCTGGCAGAGCAGAAGACCAGGGTGTCATGTAAGCCAAGGTAAGAACAAGGCAATAGATGAAATAGTGTGGATTAGATAAACAGTTATAAGGAATAATGTAAAATATTGTAAAGAAGAAACTGCACGATAACAGATGACTCGAAGAAAGCTAGTTGTGAAGTGAAACACTTGTTGACATATTCGCAGTGTAACATTTCCACGACAAGATCTACAATAATTTTTTACATTAGCTGGGACTGGAGTGCATATGTACACTGATTAGAGAGATTTAGGAAGATATCTGTCAATAGGTGTGAAAATAAGAAGTGTGTCTTTAGAAGTTTTGTTGTATGGAAAAATAATACATGACAAAGCGTGGAAGAGCATCGAAAAATGTGTGTAGCAAGGAAATTATTTACGCAAGCCTATCGCATATACACGCTAGACAGTGTACGTCTGTTCAGATATCTTGTCTTCTGGACAGCAAAGTGTCAGAAAACGACAGGCGTGAGAAATCATATATAGCGTGACTGGACATTGTGGCAAGAAGAAAGAAGGAATCAAAATACGTTTGAGTCAAAGGGGCCGCTGTAATGGTGATTTACATTTGTGTGTAATAAGTAATTGCCTAACCTTGCATATCGCATACACTGTTTCCAAGTGGTCAATTTTTATTTCGTCAATTGTTGTATGTCAGGTTACTAATATTTCACTCTTCCAGTGCCCGCCTCGGTAGCGTAGATGGTAGAGAGTCTGCCTCACGTTCAAGAGGTCCCGAGTTCGAATCTCGGGCAGGGTGAGTTATCTGGATAAGGTGTTTTCCAGGGTTTTTCCTTAGTCTGAAAGACGAATGTCGGACAACTCTAAGCTCTATGGGCTCCGGACTCATTTGAGCATCACTCATTCCATTCACCGTCCAATATGACTTAGCGTTGGAGGACGTAAATTAAAAAAAAACTCTTCCAGTCTTCTTCTTCTTCTTATCCTTCAGGTTTAGGCCTTCAAACCTCGTCCGAAGCTAACAAAACTGGTAGCTCCATCTCTTTCGTTGTCTTCCAACACTTCGGCTTCCTGAAGGTTCATAAAGTATGGCTTCCGTGGATATCGGTTAATGAAAGAAAATATTACTGAAGGAATTCAGAGGTATCCAAAACGATGGAAAGAACATGTTCTATGAATGCCCCCTTCGCTCTTCTAGTAAACAAGATTAAATGAATGGTTGGCCCTTTAGCTCAGTCAGTACAGCACCTGCCTGCTGTGCGAAGGGTCCCGAGTTCGATTCCTGACTGGGGATGGGAATTTTTCGCCAACTAAAATTATTCCCAATCTTTCCCAGAGTATGAATAAGAGTGATTAATAACACTGGTCGACAATGAAAATGCTTCGGGCTTAAAAATAGTGAATTTACAAGCATTTCCATCTGCTGAACTAAAAAGTCACCATAAAAATGATAATTAGCTCTTGTTTTAAAGATATTTCATTTTTAGAGTGAAGATTTTAAATTTGGGGGAATTTTGGGGGGGAGTTAGCACACTTGTCAAATAACATCAGAGAGAAATTTTGGAAATTAAGTGATGCAAAAGTTAAGGAAGGCATGTTTGTCGGACCACAAATAAGAGAACTTGTAAAGGATCCTTCATTTGACCAAGTTTTGGAGGGGAAAGGAAAGGAAGCTTGGGAAGTCTTCAAGGGTGTTGTTCATGGATTTTTAGGCAACAAAAGAGATGACAACTACAAGCATTTGGTGACAGTGCTCCTGCAAAAATACGGTAACGATGGATGCAACATGTCCCTTAAGATCCATTTTCTCCTCTCCCACCTAGACTTTTTCCCTCCTAGTTGTGGAGCTGTTACTGTCCGGCCGCTGTATGTTCGGCTCTGACATTTAGTGGCTGCAGGAGGTGGAGGGGGAAGGTTACTAGTACCAACATATAATAATGAGTAATTGAAAACATATCGTCAGAATTATCTTTATAATGAGAGTATAAGACTATATTAGCTTCAAAACATTGAAATACAACTTTTAATTTCATTATCATGCAAGATATTCTTTACAACATCACTCTATTCAAATATTTCGTTCACACCTTTCACGCACACCAACTGCTTCTGTTGGTGATACTGGGAGTCTGTACATCCGGTGTCGTGGTCAGGAAGCTAAAACTGTCTGCTAGCGCCAATCAGCGTTGTCGCTGGTAGGCGTGGCTCCCGAACTCAACACCGTGTTGCCAGCTTCAATTTGTTTGAGCCACGTGGCCTAATAGCGGCTTGCGCTGGTGAACTTTTTTCGGTATATTTTTCGTGCGTGAATTCCGATGTTTAGTGTTCGTAAGTCCTATTATTATCGCTATTATAATAATATGGCTCCTGGTTCGTGTAATATGCAAGTACTGAAATATTTAAAATACACATTGTTCCTCTGCTTGAAATTCCCGCTAAAGAACTGGCAACAGCCTGCTTCCCCCTCTCGAGAAATGTCAGAGCCGAACATACAGCGGCCGGACAGTAGTGATGAACATGGGGAGAGATTCCATCAGGACATTTCTGTTATGGAACAAAGATATCAGGGCCGTTGGAATGAAATAATGCTTGCGGATTACTGTTGGTCTTTGTATAGGGACTCTGCGGAACTCCATCACAAGAGGCAAGCTAAAAGACGACGAAGTCAATAGGCCACCACATGATTCTCTTCAGACACGACTATCTGCGAAATATTTTTCCAGCAATTTAGAACGCTTAGCATGTAACTACCAGTTTAAAAATTCAAATGCACTTTCATTGTTGTTAGCATGTATGTAATTAAAATGTATCCTTTTCTCTCAGTCCGCTCATATGTAATACTTCCACCTTGTGTATAACATAGAAACTAGAGCTAATAAAAAATTTTCATTGTCATATTTGTTTTTCTCAACCCAAAATTAGTAGGAATTGCCTCATGAAGTGCTCGAAACATTTTCTTTTGCCCAATGTAATCTAATGATTAGAAATCCAAAGTACCAGCAACCCAAAGTATACGAGTCAACACCATTGCCAATAGGCGATATGCTCCAAAGGAGAACAGCCGCCGATTATGACCACTGCATTTAAAGATCGAATATAAATGTAACATTGTTATAAACAAAACAACATCAATGTGACTAGTATTCAGTATTAAATTCTCTGTGGCTCCTCTACTTAATATATAAAGGTGTGCGGAATTCACACGACTTCTCTCTTTATCTACAGACGCATATTTTTAATGTATTTTTGTTTATCGAGATAAAATTTTCGTTGTACCCATAAGTATGGTACAGCAAACATCATATTTTTGAAATAAAATAAGCCTGTCTCTATACGATAAGCTTTAAAAGTTCTTACTCTTTGTATGATCACGGAGAAAGAAAAGAAAAACGAAGAAGAAAAGAAAGAAGAGAGGAAAAAAATTAATGACAACAGTTGAAGCAATATAACTTTTTTCACATTTTAAACAAATAATACAGAAAATAAAAATAACAAAAATTGTACATGTATAAATTACACTGAAGTATTTGAATTTATTTAAAACCCTTCGCGTAGAGCCCTTAGAAACTGCTGAAATTAAATACCAATGTTGGGATTAAACCGATTCTGTTTTGTTTGTGTTTGAGGTATCAAACGTTTGGTATCAATTGTCTTACAGAGTTTCTGGCTGAAATGACAAGTAATGTACATTGGTACGCAAACTAAACTCATTTCAAGCAAATAAATAAAACCAAGCCGCTGCTGGCATCTCCTATACTTTCATAGTTGATGAACTGTGCCCACACGTCCTTTCCTTTATGTCTTTACACTGCTTGTTGCTGGCATTACGTGAAAGTAAGTGTACGACCACTTGTGGGAGTCTTTTGTTTTTTCTGCAGCGCACCGCTATCTGTTATGCGAAACCTGAAGTACGTCTTGGCGCAGGGCCGCCAACACACGAGAAGTAAACAAGCTAACGCACACTACACGGTTTCCGAAATGGGGAATTACGACTCATAAGAAAACATGCGCAACAGGCTTCTGAGTTTATTCTTCGCAGAAACTTGGAATACTGACAACATCAGGTCTCCATAAAAATGCGCTTACGAGATGCAACTGCATTTGTACGCGCTTTCTATGTCTTCGTAAAGGAATGGACTCCTTGTTTCTGTATTACTGCGGTAAATAAAACACAACAGGGAGTAGAGAAACGCTATTTTATATTGTGTTCACAGTCTATAATGCTTTACTGGAATGAAATATGCAACAAGGTTACCTACTTGGCCATTCTATTTAGTCCTTTTCTATTACCTATAAGAACTATAGAAAATATTGCAATTTACTCAAAAGTTTGATAACGGATATATATATTGAGGAGTTTCTTTTAGGAAAATGATCATATATGTTTGTGAATATGATTTAAAAACAAAAAGCCCTTTAAATAAGAAGTGTATACTTAAGTTCAGCAACTCTCAATGATGAATCACGAAAATATTTTAGGAAATCCCCCATTCCATCCTATACTGTCGTTTCTTCACATGGAAACGTATCTTTGTTTATTTGATCAGAACTTCATGCAATGATTTGTATTAAAATATGGTATACTTAAAATTTTGAATAAGCGCGCCGGGGTGGCGCAGTGTTTTCGTTCGCGGGCCCCGTGCTAAGGGTCCGGAGTTCGGACCTGTCTAGCTCATGCGAAGGGTCTCCTATGCCCAACATGGTTCGGAGTCCACGGTATAAGCTGTAGGTCCTTTTGCCTCACCGTCATCTTCACTATCACCCTATCATTGGAGGTAATCATTTGCGGTACACTTCAAATAGCTACACACACAATTAACAGCGCAACCTGAAACTGACTAGCAACTAACACTTTGCCGGCTTTTGTGCCTCCAGCCATTCTTCTAGAATTCAGTGGATCGTTCTATAACAATCATGATGACAGCAGGAAATTCCACACTATCTCTGTCTCTTTCTTTCTCTCTCTGTTTCCCTCTCTCTCTCGGCAAAAGTCCAGCTCCGGGCCCACGCGCCGGCCGCAGCCCGCAGCACAACAATGCCTCGGCGACAGTATCCTTAATTGCAGTTTACCGTAACTTGTATTTTTCATACTTTAAGGACACTTTTCTCTGCAACCAATTGAGCTACATGGATGAAATTCTTACTGTTCGTTTCTCAATCATTAAGCTACTGATTCTACCTAAAATTATTCCTCAACTCCTCACTAATCATAATTTATTAACAACTTATATGATTGTAAAATTCGTCAGGTATTTTGTTTACATAATGTACACAAGCAGACGTTTTCAAATATGTGAAGCAAATTTATGCGGAAATTGTCAAGTAATGCAAGTATTAAAGTATATAAAAATTCTGTAAAACATAATAAACTGTTTTAGAGAAAAGTTAACCTGAGTACTAATAATTTTGATATTTCAACTCTTGTAGTATCTGGACGATATGTGATGATACTGAATTTTCTTTCTACTTACCTGTATAAAGGAATAAAAACTTCCCGATTGAGAAAGGTTACGCTTTTTTTTTTAAATACAGAGCAATATTTAAAATAAAATATATCGAGAATGGTTAATGATAAAAATATTTGAAATAAATTGGGTGCTTTAGCAAGGTTTAGATGTTTTGTACAGTAAGATGTTGCCTATCTCTATGTTTTACTAGTTATACAAAAGTTATTCAGAGTATTTAATAACGCATTAAGTACCTTAATAGTAATTTAATAAAAATATTTAGAGATATTTTTGTGATAAATGAAATATTTCGAAAAAATTATCCATGCAAAGGCAGTTTACAATCCGGGAATTTTAAAAATCTTCGGTCACATCTTGAATGAGTGGAAGTTAATATTTATTATCTAACCGACTATTGTTTTGGAGTTTTACTGTTCTTATAGACCAGGGGAAGGCAGGTAGTAGCGCTGTGACGTCAGTTCCGTCAGCTCTAACCGCCAAATATGCTCCCGAACGAAAGGCAGGTTAGCGTGTGACGTCACCGCGCTGATTTATGCTGCCGAAATAGTTTGATGTGTTGGGTTCCGACAGCGTAGGAAAGACAGGAAACGTATCGGGTAGTAATAATATGTACAACTTACATCTTGAGTGCTGTAATATTAATGCTTTGATGATACAATTGATCACAGTTTATAAAGAATTACATTTTGGCTCTGTGCTATTAGCAAGTATATAATACTTCAAACTCGTAGTTTATTTGAAGGTCAGGCATGTTATAAAGTAAATAAAGTAAAATAAAACATAAAATAATTTGCTCTGCAAATTAGAGGAGACCCATTCAGAATGGAATTACGTGGACATTTTCCGACACTTTCTGTTTCGTTTTTCTTTAACTAGTTTATCAATGTCCGGACGTAAAGTCTGGGAAATTTGTAATCGAAGGCTGCATGTTAGATTGTGAACCGATAAGGTACTTCGGGCGTTGGACTTAGCTAATTTCATAATAGAAAAAAAACATGTTCGCACACATGTCGAGCCAAAAATCGACAAGTGAATACAACCCCGGAAATCTGGTTTGGGGGACATTCTTGTAAAAATCGGCCAAGTCTTTCTTGTGTGTATATTTTTTCTTCAATAAAACGTCACATTGTAAATTTAACAGTTCCATTAGGTACGTGGCAGCTACATTGTTGTCATCGAGTGTGCTACACCTGGCCGAACCCTCAGATTCTCCACTCCACTAGGTGCTGGCTGGCTGTATACAGCCAGAAGGTTTTTGCTGCGTGCCCAGCCGTTAAGGGTTTTACCGCAGGTAAGGTTTAGAATTTGGAATTTGTAGGATGAAGGTGGTGTAGGTTTTGAGGTTGGGATTAATTTAGAGGTTACAGAATGTACCTTCGGGTAGAAGGAGAGGATGCAGTACTTTGCACCCAATTGTTTTTGTTATGACTTTATTTGGGGGGAAATTTTGATGCCAAACAGCTTAGGAGAATTATGAGGAGCTCACAGCGCCATTTATATAGGCTACACGGCTCTTGCCTGACGTCGCACGCACTGCAGGCCTCGCTCCCGTTTGAAATACGTCACAACTCTAGCAGCTGTCTTCCTCTGACATAGACACATGCGGACCTTTTTCTAAAAACGTTCTTTGGCATTAGTGCGTCCCAAAATGTTTGTTTAGAGCTCATCTCATCATCCCATGGAATTATTGGATAAAATACAATATTTTCTCTGCCTACTCCGAACTTGTAAAGAAAATAAAAGCTTGTACAGTTCCTTGAAAGTTTGACTCGCTCTACCTTCCACGTCATTCAACGAAATAATGTGTAAATCTAAAGTAATTTGGATAACTAACAGGAAATGGCTCAGTAAGTTTGAGTATGAGGTGCGAGAAGAGAAAGTGATGTGAACTTAACCCTTGAATTTTTAAAGTAATTTCCTTGGTCTACATCTGCTTTTGAAATTCTTACACTTTATAGCATCAAGTTTTATTTTTAAATAAATCAAAGGCTAAAAATTTCAGATCTAAACTTTTAACTTAACAGTAACTTTTTAAAAGAACTGAGGACAAAAGCATCCTAAACACTTAAGTGTTTTAAGTGCTTTTTGTGTATGTGTTTTGTTACTGTAAGTTTAATACACGATATCAGATCACCAATAACTTTTAAGAGTGACACATTAACGGCTTACAGTACACTGAAGGCAATTTGTCCTGGTTAAGTGATATCCACGTAATCATGGGGTCAAGTTGTTGTGTTGTATCAGTAAAAATAGAACCTAATTATGTAGTGAAGTAAATCCTTGGAAAAATTACACACCGGTGATCGTTATTAAAACTTAATGCAGTAGAAAGTTCCATAATGATAGGGATATGCTACTAATGTAAAGATTACTTTTCCCCCACTCCATTAGCGTATCCAATTCCAATCTTTCTTAATCGATCTTGTTTCGGATCGATATCTCGGTCGCTTGCTGATGCAAGATCCTTATATAAGATTCAATAACCATCGCCTCGTGATTGTTTTTAATTTTTATACGTGCTTCTAAAGCAATGTTTTGAAAATACGATTATACAGTTTCCCACATTCTTTCATTAAGTCATATTATATTTCTTTATGGAGAGGCCAAATGAATGAAGGACGTAACCCTCAACAGAAAGATTCAGGTGATACTTTATTTACTTTAACAATGCTTGACTGTGGCAATGTTCGAAGGGGGCACACTTAGTACCTCAACTAACAACACTTTATATACTGAACGGCATGGCTCAGGCGGCTTCGGGAGGCCCAAGTTCGTTTCCCGTGGCCGACCTACCTGACCTATAGGCTTTCACGGGGATTTTCCCGGGTCGCCAGGCGAATACTGGGTAGCTTAATTACATTTCCTGAATTTAATGTCCCTCCATTTCATCTCCATTGTCATTTCACATCATCTCTCATCTGGTGGTCTCTCTCACGGTGGAAGTGTCGGCGGGCGTCTCGGCGCTGTCGTGACTCCCTTGGGATGACCGCCCCCTGTCTCCCCTCACCTCATCCTTGCTCCCGGGGATGCCCCACTTGGGCCTTAGGCACAATAAACCAAGTTTTCGGGGCCGAATCCCCTCCGTAGAAATGCTAATCCTAATGATAAATCCAATGAAGTCATATTTACCAAAAATCAGTTTGTAAAGGATGCAGTTCAGCCCTAAGTTTTGGGTACCCTCCGCGCACTTCTATTTTGTGTGTGTGTGTAAAATTACGTCCTCCAACGTTGTCATATCGGACGATGAAGGTAATGGGTAAAATTATGCACAAATGAGCCCAGGGTCCATCCCAGGGTCCTTCAGAATAAGGGAAACCCCCGGAAGAAAGCTTATCCAGGTAACTCCCTCTGACCGAGGGCCTCTTGAACGTGAGGCCCCTCTACGCTACCGAGGCGGGCATCCTCCCCGCATTTGCCAATTAGACTACTTAAAAAGACACGGAAAAAGGCTCAGTCCTGATAATGAATAATGAATGAAAAATGAATGAATTATTTATTGAGCATATTCCAAAATTTTACAATTTACAACTTTAGGCTACATTTATTTGTCTTTACCTTGTTGCTACCTTGGCTTACATGACTCTCTGGTCTTCTCCTCTGCCAGGTAGCTCTTAACCTCCATGCCTCCTTGTTACTTAATTAGTCCCATTCTTCCTCCTCATCATCCTTTCTTATATTCTTTACACTTCTTGCCCATTTTTCTTTTAATTTCTGCAATAACTCACTAATACTTGTTACCTTCGTTTCCTCCGTTCCTGTTAACAGTTTTATAGTTACTATCCTCTTCTCTACCTTCTCCCACTTTTCTCCCAAATATTTTCTCTCTCCACATTGCAACGTCCTCGCATTCTGTTACATATGTTCTATGCTTTCTTTTCCCCCACACAATTCACAAATTCCCTTTTCCCTACCTCTTATTCCTCTAAGAAATATTGTTTCTGTTCTCATCCAAGCTAACCCTTCTCTATCTTACTTATTGCAGTAATCTACATATGCTTCTCGTCCCCAATTTCTTTTCATTTGCTTGTACAATTGTAATGATTTCATTTTTTCTAGACTTCCCCATATTTCCTGCCTTTCTACATCTCCTATTCGGCGTTTTACCAATTTACCCACATCGCCTGTATTCCTTTACTCTAATCTCCATATCTCCCATACCTGTTCTTTTTCCATAATTCCCTCTATCTCTGCCCACCAACTATTTTAGTTCTCTAATCTTCTTTGATGTCTCATGCATAATTTCATAATTCCCTTCTTCTTTGGCCAAACACCTATACCAAAATTGTATTATTCTTTCCATTATTATTCCAACCATGCAGTTAAAGCGATGTGAAATAAATACAGGATAAAGATGTGAAAGCAATTTTTAAATCACCAACATATCAGAAAACCAAGACGTTTATGAAATGAAATGTAATATTTTAAAAATATAACATTATGTATATGGAATACAGAATATATTATCCCGCCTCGGTAGCGTGGTGGTAGCATGTCTGCCTTACGTTCAAGAGATCCCGACTTCAAATCTCGGTCAGGGTGAGTTATCTGGATAAGGTTTTTCCGGGGTTTTTCGTTATCCTTAAAAGACGAATGTCGGGTAACCCTAAGCTCTATGGACCCTGGGCACATTTGAGCATCATTTCACCCATTCCATTCATCGTCCGATAATACTTGACGTTGGAGGACGTAAATTACAACAAAAAGAATATATTAGATATAACATTATTATTATTATTATTATTATTATTATTATTATTATTATTATTATTATTATTATTATTATTATTATTATTATTATTATTATTATTATTATTATTATTATTATTATTATTATTATTATTATTATTATTATTATTATTATTATTATTATTATTATTATTATTATTATTATTATTATTATTATTATTATTATTATTATTATTATTATTATTATTATTATTATTATTATTATTATTATTATTATTATTATTATTATTATTATTATTATTATTATTATTATTATTATTATTATTATTATTATTATTATTATTATTATTATTATTATTATTATTATTATTATTATTATTATTATTATTATTATTATTATTATTATTATTATTATTATTATTATTATTATTATTATTATTATTATTATTATTATTATTATTATTATTATTATTATTATTATTATTATTATTATTATTATTATTATTATTATTATTATTATTATTATTATTATTATTATTATTATTATTATTATTATTATTATTATTATTATTATTATTATTATTATTATTATTATTATTATTATTATTATTATTATTATTATTATTATTATTATTATTAATTGTTATTATTTTACAAATATGTGTAATAAACTGAATAAGAAGACGTTCTCTCACTGCCAACTTCTGCAAAAAAAATTACAAAGGAAAGAACAAAGAAAAGATAATATTTATCTCTGCAAAAGATAAAAGAAAAAATGGAAGGGTTGACTATGATTCAGACCGCAGCTACTTTGAAGTATAAAAAGAAAGTAATGACAAGTAATCGAGTTGTCGAAGGCAGTTGTTTTTGTTTGCAGCCAGGCAGCGTGGTTGATGCCAACAATTCAGTAATATTTCCTGGCACGGAGCCTGTCGTCGACGGGACGGCAACCAGCTGTGGCAACGCTTCTTATCGGAATCGCTACCGAAACCCGGTTTGACGAACGGCACGCCTCCTCTGGCTGCCACAGCTTCCATCCACAAATTTATATCTAGACCCTAGCACACTCAACTCATGTGTTGTATTCACCACTAGCATTAAGTGTTATAGAGCTTCTTACAAAGTAGCATACATAGGGCAAGTACTGCATTCTACCCAAAATTGGACAAATAACTTTTGCAGGAACTACAAGGATTTAAACTTCATTAAGGCAAAATATTTAAACAATGCTTTTCGAGGTTTCCAAACGTCAAAACATGTATTTTGAGATAAATTTCGACGTCGAACGTTTGGGTGAAATACCATGTTTCCTCTACTTAGGTACAGTAAATAGAGGATTTCCTTAATCCGGAAAGTTTTGAAAAACAAAATTATGTTGGTTAGGGCAGTACAGGAAGACTGTTTTACAGATGATTCTTGGCAGGTACCCTACTCGAATTCTCTTGCCAGCGGGCGAATTCATTGCACTCACCCCACCTGCTGGGACTAGGTTGGAAGAGAAATTTTGATAAAATTTTGGAAAAAGTTGTGGCCTGGTGTGTGTGTGACTTGTCAGAAAACAAGAGAAAATAAGTCTGGAAGAAGATATTTCATTTTTAAATAGCTTGTCAATTATATGTATATTATGTGCAGTTTTTTAAAATATCATTTCCACTAATGGAAGAATGCATTGTGAAGGTTAAACATAGCGAAAAAACTTAGCAAAACACTGCTTACTGAATAATCACAGAAATAAACAATATAATTCCCTATTTAAAGATTAAACAAACAATTATTTCTGAATTTAAAATATTGCTTATATTATCAAAGCACTTAAAAACGAGTTAGATACAGTATTAAAAATGAGTTTAAAACAATTTTAAATGATACTAAAGCCATAATTTTTATTCTCTGACAAAACTACAGCACTCGAAATCATGTACATCGGCCCCTGAAACTTGTTTCCCATTAAATAGTCAACATGAAAAATGCGACGCGGCCGCGATTTGAGTAACAGTTCTGGTTTCCGCCCAGTCGCTCTTACCCATTGAGCTACCATGGCTAACCTGTCGTCGTGACACTAAATTCTCCAATTGACTCATATATATTTCCCATTTTCCCGGTAAATCACAAGGGGCACTCATATTTGAGATACACTGTCTGTGGCGACTTACTATTGTTAATTACTTGAGTCCGAAGTTAATTGATGGAAATTAATCTTTCCTTCAGTCTAGCCATATATAGGCTACCGTTTTGGATAGAAAGAGTCAAACTGAAAAATTCAATGCCACGGCCGGGAATTGAACCACGGATCTCCTGGTTTACGTCCAGTCGCTCTTACCCAACCATGGCCAATGTTTTCCTTCGGGAGGAAGAATGAGACGAGGGGAGACAAAAGGCGGCTGTCCGAAGGACCCACGACAGTGCAAAGCAAAGGGTTCTTACAATGTACCAGTTGGAAACTCCCCGGCCAGTACAACCGGCATCCCACCCGCCGTGGTCCTAAAATGCCCACCAGTCCGGCCCGGATACCGGAGAACGTCCTACCGGAGGAGGAAGTGCTACTAGGAGTATATCATCTGCCATGCACCGCCGAGACACCCCCTTCACTTCTACCCTGAGAGAGACCACTAGATGAGAGATGGGGTGAAATGATGATAGAGATGAAATGGACAGGTAATTCGGGGTTGCAATTAATCAAGTGAACTGGAAAAATCCCTCCAAAAATCCATGGATCAGGTAGTCGGCCTCGGGTATCGAACCCGGATCTCTCGAATGCCGAAACCACCTAAGTCTCCACGCTCGGCAAATGACAGGAGACAAACCAGATGGCCGCCTACAGATCTCGTAGAGGAGGGGATCCGTCCCCTTCAGCTGCCGTGGTGCGGGCGCTGCGGACCCTTAGCACTCGTGGTACCTCTGACGTTACTAGAGGAACTTCGGGCCGAACTGCCGAACCCCTCCCGTCGGAGAGTTGTTCGGATTGCGTTGGACTCAAGGGGGCAGTGTGTTCCCGACACCCAAGGGAGATCGGGTACCTCCGGCCAGCCCTCGGCCGGCCGGATGGGGTAGAGGTTTGCCTCAGAAGTCCCGGGTACTAATCTGCATTGCATGTAGAAGGTGTGGTAGATCACCAGGCGGCCCCACCGAGGTTTTCGGTAGCCTTCCCTGCGGGGTTGACGCGCGTAAGTGGCGTATGCACTTCCATCCCGTCTTGACGTTGTCAATGGGGGTGGGGCTATTTAGGAAACCAGGTATTGCCCTAGGAAAGAGCCCCGGAGTTTTCCATTGTAGAAGGAGGCCAGGTTCTTCAGACTTTTGGGTAGATCCTCTGCAGATAAAATGTCTGCATACAGAAAACATTAATTTATGGCATTCAGGATGTTCCCTCATAATATCAGGAACACCCAAAGGATTAGGATTTCATTGCGGAGGGGATTCGGTACGTAGGCCACCATGCTGAGCCCATTGTCCCTTTGCCCCCAAGTGGGGTCATTCCGGGAGGAAGGATGAGGTGAAGGAGACAGAGGGTGGCCGAACCAAGGAGCCACGACAGCACAGAGGGCAGGGTCTCTACAGTTTACTTAGATAGAGACTTCCCCGACAGGCCAGGACAACGGACTCACTCCCCTACAGCGGGACGACAATGAGCCCAGCAGCCGAGCCCCATAGGTCCCTGGCTGGCGGTTCCGAAATGTCCCAGCAGAGGAGCGAAGACCGGCAAGCGACCTACCGGATGAGGAAGTAGTTTACCTCCGAGAATATCATCCTGTCATGCACCGCCGAGACACCCGCCGACACTTCTCCTTAAAAAGACCAACAGATGCGAGATGAGATGAAGTGATAATGGAGATGAACTGGAGGGATAGGAAATTCGGGGGGATGTAATTAACCTACCCAGCATTCGCCTAGCGACCAGAGAAAACCCCGAAAAAGCTCATGGATCAGGTAGGTCGGCCACGAGAATCGAACCCGGGCCTCCCGAATCATGGTCACAGATGAAACCGCCTGAGTCAACCCACTCCTTAGGAACACCTAAAGCAATTCCCATACCTAAAAGGCATCGAGAGGATCTGTGGTATAGATTACTGTGTTGACATTTAAAGCCATAAAAACTGAGGTAATATGATAGAGCAATTATCCTAACTCGGTGTGCTTTTGTAATCTTCCTATACTAATTCAGGTCCTAATGCACACTCATATTTTCATGATAAAGTGTTAACCATC
Organism: Mantis religiosa; assembly: GCA_030765055.1. Taxonomy (NCBI): domain Eukaryota; kingdom Metazoa; phylum Arthropoda; class Insecta; order Mantodea; family Mantidae; genus Mantis; species Mantis religiosa. The sequence goes on along the minus strand of CM060955.1, from coordinate 138,142,167 downwards.
AACTAACGGGGAACGTCATCTGTAGTGACGTGATGCAAGCATTCATGCATTTAAACTCGATTCAATTCCTCTTCATGTTGTCAGGACTTACGAAACGACCCTTGTATATGATTATGTTTTGTTGCGATGAAGTAAGGAAGATATTCCTCATTGGTTTTTCAAGGCCGCACATGTAAACAATGTATCATGCTGACGTAAGACCTTATAGAAACTTTAAAATGTAGTTATAAACAGTACCCGGATTTTGTGAGTTTGCTTTCTTAGTCTGCATGTTTTAATGGTATTTGTCGATTCTTTCTTAAAGTGAATCTATGTGAGAAACGTCATCATGTGACGCCACATAAATAAGAATAAGAAAATTGAGGATACGATATTTAGGTTGTAAGACCAAAGGAAATATAGCTATTAGAAATGTTGGCTTAGACTTGTGACGCTTAAAGTTCTTTCTGTTTGTATATGGAAACAATAATCATAGAGACAAACAAAACTTAAAATTAAATTCACATTAGAAACTGAATATAATGGTTGTCTTACTTTTCTAGATCCCAGTTACTTATAGAAAATCTACTCATAATGTTAATTACATAAACGTAAAAGTTGTATCCCTTTCTCACATAAATTTCCTATTTTAATAGAGAAAGAAGAATTTAATAAAGTATATACATTATTATTACTGCTTTAATCAATAGTTTTAATAAATATTTTATATATAAAAGAACTGAAAAATTTATATATAAAATGTAAATTATCTTTCTACCCTTAAAAATAAAAGACAACTATTGTGACTGCGTGGGGTACGTAGACTCGGAAATCCGCTTGCAGAAATCTAAAACAACTTTCGAGTAAAAGGGCGTGAAACTGACACTTATCTGTCTTCAAGGTTGACTCGGTACTCCGCCGCACGAAAACAAATGAAAGAAATCACTGCGGTACACTTCAAACGTCGACTGTCGCAATACCATCTCACAACTGCCGCTTCTAACACCTTGCGGGATATTTATAACCCCGAGGCATTGTTTCTAGACTGTCGTAGACATGGGGTACTCAATTAAAGTAGGAAAGGGGAGGTTGAAATCACCTCTTTCCACCAGCTGCGAGAGAATCGCGCGTTTACCTGTGGTTACTGAGTTCCAGTGGCGGAACATCGCTATCATTATGACGTATAGAAAACCATAAGCGTTCGCACTCATAGTTTACTCCTTACTAACTAATGTTTCTTAGGATCACTCCTGTGGCATAAGTGCACAGTCTCAAAAGATAAGCAAGGTTGATCTTGCTGTGCTACTCACTTTTAATATAGTTCATCTCTGAAGAGGTTTGTTCGCGGATATATGTAGAGCCAAAAACTGCTGCCCGCCTCGGTAGCGTAGATGGTAGCATGTCTACCTCAAGTTCAAGAGGTCCCGAGTTCGAATCTCGGTCAGGGTGAGTTACCTGGATAAGGTCTTTTCCGGGGTTTTCCCGTATCCTTCAAGACGAATGTCGGGTAACTCTAAGCTCCATGGACCCTGGACTCATTTGAGCATCATTTCACCCAATTCATTCACCGTCCGATATGACTTAACGTTGGAGGACGTAAATTACAAAAAAAAAAAAAAAAAAAAAAAAAAAAAAAAAAAAAAAAAAAAAAACCTGCATTAAATTGGATACAAACAAACGTAATCCCTAATAATCGCTGTAGGGCAAACATTTAAATAATTCTCATCTCTCCTTCCCAGAACATTTTACGGTTGTGGAATTTTGCAGTAAAAGTAGTTATATTTGTAGGTAGTGTGGGGCCTCACGACATGGAAACTTCAAAGAAGTGCAAAATAATTGGATATTTGTCTCAAATTGCGAAGGGAAAGTGTCATGTACTTGCCTTAGAAGTTCTGTATACTTCTGTATGGCATTTACTGTGAACAACGAACGCAAGCAAGAGATATGATATAAACATACAACTACCAGTTGTCCTTCCCACAGTCACAATTGTGTCATAAATAAGATATTTAATTCATTATCAACTATCCTCAGAATTAGAAATAAACGCTCCTCGTCAGATCTGTCCACCGTTTCGTCCAAGGCTAGAGAATAACATGTTAATGACCTCATTTCGTCCTTTAATTGCCCTTCCAAATCACAACACAATTCTTCTATGCATCTCGTTAATCTACATAGAGAGAGACAGACTGATGCAAATAAATAGACTAAATCGGGACAAAATTCCTTCGCAGAAAGTACCAAGCATTGCTTGATAAATTCGCTTTCACTAAATGGTATCATATTTTTTCCAATAAGTTCCGCAAGCTCATTAGAAAGCTCTACCACATTTTCAACATTAAGGTCATATTTAACAGATTCTTTCATTTCTTCCAGTTTTTATAATCTGGCTTCAGCTAGAACAAAGATACGCTAAACATTACTAGCAAAGCCTCTGACTACTATAGTCTGCTTAGTTAACGCGTGTGTACGTCGGCCTCTGCCTTTGACGAACCCTTATAATCGTTTTACAACCCCCGACCCTTCTTCTCACAGATCTTTCTGCAAGGTTGCCACCTTTCTCAATACGTCATGGGTATCGTACAAGGTTTCGTCTAAATAAATTATCTTATGTCCATTACTGCGAAACTTCCTTAGTTTCGACACACACATACACACACACACACACACACACACACACACACACACACACACACACACACACACACACACACACACATATCGTACTGCGGAACTTCCTTAGTTTTGACAAATATATATAATATTCCATAATAACCCTTAACTTATTCAAAGTGCGGTATTTGAAACCCAGCTCCCTTAGGAGGCCGTGCAAAGTGAAGCGCCCATAAGGAAAATCACAAATTTCTTGCAAATGTGCAACCGATTCGTCTAAGGTGGGCGCTCTCCCTTTTGCATAGAATCCATAAATTTCTCGACGAATTAAATCGCATGTGAAGTTATCTACTTTAGAGAAACGTTTCCTATTGTTTTCACACTTGATCGGCGTCTTTGGTATTCCTTTCGTCACAATATTTCTTACTGTATTTCTGTGAATACCCAGAATTTATCATCAGGTTCATTGCACGACCCCTTACCAAGATTATTTTTCAGCACATATTTATATTTGTTCAAAACAAGCTCTTGAATTTGGTTAGAAACAGTTCCCGTTATAACTTTTTTTTTTAGGCTTTTCCAGTAACATAGCTCAGCTCAGTTATTCACTCTGTCTTCACTTTGATTATTTTCACTTGACTGAAAGTATCTACTACTTCATTTGCATTTACCACTGCATTTCCCTCCTACGGTCTCCACATCGTGACACACAACGAATTTCTGCACGTAATGAAACAGATCAACTGGAAGTTGGAACTTTGGTAACTGAGGCTCCACGTGGAGTAGACATGTGGCTGTCACTTCGAGAAAATCAGGGTTGCTATTGATCCTCAACGACAGTGTTCAATTTCTGGAGAGTGGAGATAGATTTATGACGGTCATTAGTGGGCGGGAGGCTCAGGTTCCTTTGACTCCGAAATGCACATGCGTTAACTAAACAGACTTTACCTCTGTCTCTCGCTGCCCTGGTCACAGGTGTGGGAGGAAACAACCTCTGAAGCGTGTGCTGCACAATTGAGCACCCCTGCCGTAGACCTTCCGAGAAATTTGTCAGCAACAATAGACCGAGCGCTCTGGAGTCTCTTTTCGTCTCTTTCTCTACTGCCCACGCGGCTCCGGCTTGTTGCGGCAGCACAGCAATGCTATCGTTTACCAATTTGTTTACCATCCTTGGGCTAATAAACATTTCAAAAACATTTTAAGAATTTGGTGTAACTTTGGTTCCTCAAATTAAATGCAATATGATATTTATCAATATAATTGTTTATATTGTGACCAGGTTTATATTGAAAGGACCAAACGTAATTTAAAAACCTTATCGAAGTAACATTTTCGAAATATTAAGTATAAACAAACTGATAAATTGGCAATGGCTGATCATTTTGGTAATTAAATGCAGAAGTTAAATTGTTAAATCAATTAAATCGACTGATAGATCTAATGGTTTGGGCTAATATTTTTATTTAAAAAAATAGAAATCGTGTATTGAATTTTGAAATACCGCCCATCGATTCTGTCCATAAGTTTCTTGTTTCATTTTTAGTGCTTGGAAATAAACACAAAAATAATACGACATCTAGCGGCAGTAACAATGACAATGAAGGAAACATTTACTGAAGAGGCAAAGGATTTTTGCGAAAATAGTCTCTTTCATCAATTTTCTTAAAATATATATGAAGTTTGTGACAATTATATTTTATGTAATAAAATAATGTTCAGGATACGCCATTGAACCCTTTCTCTGTAGTAACCTTTTACAACCAAAATGATAATTTGCGTACTAATCTTGTGTAATAATTGACTCCTGCTGGCAGCTTACAAAAATACTACAATTACTAGAATGGAAAACACCAGAGAGTTCGTGACTGTACATATTCGACTCCGATGCGGGAATTCCACATGTGATAAACACGTGTTTAAATGGTAGGATAGACTACACAATATTTCACGACATAAACGTATGTTAAACTACCGATTTATTACACTTAAGAAAAACCCTAACACTTAACTATAGTGTGTAAATAAAATGATTCATACTAAAAGGTCAAACAAAACAATACCTGCTATCAGAAATGCGCTGTTAAACTAAGTAAGGGCATCATAACAATAGGAAAATTTGCAGAGTTTTGGTCCTTGTAGCGTATTTTGTCTTTCGCAGTAGTAGGCCTGATTGTTTCCCTCGGCCTAATTCTGCAGGACCTAGATATTATTCGACAGAGCGTTGAGGCGTATTGACCTCCAGGTGACCAGCGCTGTGATCGTCTCTTATTGGGTCTTATCTGGTCGATTAGAAGAGTGAAATATTAGTAAGTTGATGCACTGTAAGTTACGAAACACAAATAAAGCGATTGGAAGCTGCGTGTGTCTATATGATATGATTTGTCGCGTCTGCCGATGTATGACACGTTGCTTGCCAGTAGACATGATTATATCTGAACAGACTATACATACACTGGACTCGCAGTGTATGTGCGATAAGCTGAGGTAAACACCTCTGTGTTGCGAATTTTTGTCGATACGCTTTCTCGCTTTGCCATGTAGTACACAAACGTCTGTTTTTCTGCAGCTGCTAGTAATGTCGGTGCTCCCAGTTATTTAAGCCGCGTTTCCTACCTCCTGCCGTGGCGCAGTGGGCTATAGTGCTGCGCCTTGGTTTCCTGCGGGGTGCGGATTTTAAGTTCCGGGTATAAGATCACTGCCCAGTCAGCATTGAGAGGAAATTGTGAAGCTACGCTACGTAACGAGCCCTGGTCTAGAAATCCAACTTTCTGGCTGAGGGTGCCGTGATGCTGACCACATCTCCTCCCCGTATCGGTTGCATAATCTCCCTCCTCTGCCTTGAGTATGTAAGCGTGAAGCCGGCAGTCGGGTTCGTAGGCTGACCCGCTTGTGGCCTGTTTCGCTAAGGGTTACGTTTTACCCACTTCAAGAACAGCCTGTCGTCGGTTCGTCCTCCGAGATCAGCACCGATTTCTAATGGAAGGATACTCGTTAAACCAAAGGGCGCCCACGCCAACAAATTATTTTAATCCAATATTTGTGACCATAATTAAGACGTGCTGATGCCAGAAAGCAAGCGTATCTACCAAGAAGGAAAGAATGTCTGAAATTTTTATTTGAATGTGCGTTCCCTACATAATTTATATTCATTTAATTTTATAAGCATATAATAAGTTTAAGTTAGTTACCTTATATTTGTACAACTTTTCCAGACTCAAAATTAAATTCGTTCTCCATCATCCCATCCTTAATCTTTTAATGACAACGTAATGCCAGACAAAGTTGCAGCAGGTAGTCTAAGTTATTGTACTAAGTTTCTTGTTTTTCTTTAATATTAGTCATCATACTCACTAGCTAACTCGGATCGTTACTCAGCCAGTGAATCTACCTTGACACAGCAGGTCTCCAAACATCCATTGCCCCTTTATGTAGTAGCTGGCTATCCTAACGATATGGTTTCCACAACTCTCGGAGTCAACTTACTGCTTAATCTTTCAATAACTTAGAGTAATCATTCTGCGCTCTTTAGGAGCATTAGGTTCTTTAACCGCCAAATTACGGGTCCTAAAGTCGCGATCAAGGTAATTTGCCCCTTAAAGAAACAGATACAGTGTGGGTATGTGTGTGCGTCCATTACTGTATGCGCCTTTTAAATACTTCTAAAAATTATACTTGCTCATATCCAGAGTAACAAGCTGAAAAGTATTCATGTTTTATAAGTTCGGTACATATATCTTTTGTCAGAAAAGTTCCAAGACATATTCTTTTTATTTCTGAATTTTAAATACTAAATATAAGCAAAAGGTGGTATGTGTGCATCCTTAAAATGACTTGAGCCACATTTCCACGCAAACTCACCAGGTGGTAGGGCAACTATCCTGATTTGTGGCATACTCAGGACTGTTTTACTGCATGTCAATGCAAAATGCCGTCCTATAACCGAGTATTTGGCCAGACATTCTGTTACTGCCATTCCACATCCCCCATATTCACTTGTTCTCTCATCTTGTGATTTTTTTGTTTCCGTGGGTAACTCAAAGGAAAGCTTCATAAAGATATCGCAAAGATCCAATGGGCTGTGACAAATGAGCTTAGAAGTATCACAGTTGAAAATTTCCCTGCTTGCTTCCAAGACCTCCAGAAACGTTTGCAATCGTGTATAGATAGCCAAAGAGATTACTTCGCTAGGAGCTAAGCTCATCATTTGGTAAGTGCAAGTTTCTATTTTTTTTTTTTTTTTTTT